>CM076689.1:107025436-107625436 GCA_038501925.1 Xenopus petersii | reverse complement strand
TCTGTGCTAGGTCTGGCTCCTACATCTTGATAATAGTAAGGCTCAGATATTAGCATCTCATGCACAGTATATGAAATAGTTACAACAGAATTTGTTATTGTTTTAGAAACCATGTAGCCTGCTGTAGTGTTACTGAATTATGCATCCAACAGAAACATACTTACATACAATGAATCAGTTTTAAGTCTAATGCATCAATGTGGACTGTTTCAGGTTGTTTGTGCATAAATGTGGATGCTGAAAATCCCCTTATTAAGGGGAAGGTTGCTTTGAGCTGATTATGTCTCCCATGTGCCGAATGTTTGTTTTTGAGTATCGAGTTTGGGAAGCACTTGGTAGCAAATGTTTTTGATTGCTAACATCTAATTTAAGAATAATCACATCCAAAAGCATCTCCTTGTGCCATAAACCTTGGGCTGTTCACATATGGGCTAAGCGAGGGATATCCAATGGGGCAAGTTAACATATATGAATAAATCGTGGCTGCGGGAAATAGCATTAATATATTTATATTAATATTAATTATATTAATATAATTATAAATCAGCCCCCCCAAATAACCATATCATTGGTCATGTGCTATGTCCAGTAGTCCTGCCCAATAACTATGATGTGAACTTCAAAATCACTGTGTAGCTCAAATACAAGATCAAGAGCAACAAAAGGTTTATCAGAATTGTTTTCAGAAAGGATGTTGTTGTTCCTTGCAAAGCAATCCCTATGATAATTGAATAGTACCCTGTTGTTTTACACATATAAAAAGTACAAAGGCTATGCATAACAACCCAGGGGGCAGGCAGCTGCGGAGTATGGTGAGTCTGTTGGGCTAAAGGGTTTCAGGCTAACAGGACAAGAAACAGCAGCGGCCCCACAAAAATTCCACTGCAATCTACGCACTTTCTCCAGGCGCCCATACGTTATGGGGATTGATGTGGCAGTCTAATTTCTTGAGACTCCAACAAGCCGGCATCAAAATGGGACTTTTAAGGGGCTATAGGGGACTGCTGACTGGGGGACAAATATCCGGCCACTTAAAATTGCAACATTTGCGGGGCCTATATATAGGCCCTTGTTAACAATTTTACTAAACCTTTCTTTTAGAGAATTCTTGTTTCCATCATTGTCCTGAGGAAGAAGTGTCACCCCCAAGGCTGGAGTAGAGGGATCTGCATCATAATACACAGTAGTGATGTGCTGGCCAGCCAGAAATCCATGGGACCTGCAGTTTGCAGTAGATTGACTTCCGCACAGTTTGCCAGCTTCTGCTTCTGGCAGCCTCTATTTATAGGTGCATGCCTGCCCTTGCCCCTTCATCAGACATGGGCGAGTTGGGTGTGGGTCTATAACAAGATGTTTCTGGTCAGGTTCAGAGTGGCGGGTTGTTTGTTGACAATGGCAGCTAAGCTCAGGGTGAACGCTCCATCTCTACACCTGCCAACATGACCTTCTACTTAAGATTAATTTATTTCACCCAGCCCTAGTATGCACAAAAACCCTTTCCTTTTTGGTCAAATGAAAGATTACTGTTGGCACTAGGGTTACCATCATATTTTGAAGGGCTGCCCGGGTCAAATGTTCCTGCCTGGTTTTCCAAATAAGGAAAACTGGGTAGGATTCCCCATGATTAGGGTTGCCACCTTTTCCTAATAAAAATTCCGGCCTTCCTATATATTCCTATATATTTATCTTTTTCACCTATTAATAACATTGGGATCAACCAGATTTTTACTGGCCAGGCCGGTAATGTACCAGCCACGTGGTGATCGGCCAATTGCTGCGTCATAGCCTCTGCCCTTAATTCTAGGCCCCCCATATGCGTCACTGCTCCACCCCTGTTGCATCACGGCCCCGCCCCCTGCCCGGTCTCCACTGGGGGAAAAGGCAACCCATTGAGAAATGCTGTTCTTGTTTTCATGTAAAACCCTGGACCGGAACTCAAAATAACCAAAAGCCTATTTATGGGTAACCATGGATTACAGGTTGTGCAGTCTAACATTTCCATGAAACAGGGGAAAGCTCTGGTCTTTACAGACATCCTTTTGGGGCCCCAGAACTAGCAGATGAACTGTACAAATCACAGTCTGAACCATATAGTGTTGCCACCTTTTCTGTAAAAAAAATACCGGCCTTCCTATTTATTTATCTTTTTTCCCTGTTAATAACATTGGGATCAACCATTGTTTTTACCGGCCAGGCCAGTAGGGTTGCCACCATTTCTGTAAAAAAATACTGGCCTTCCTATATTTATATTGTTTTTCCCTATAAATAACATTGGCATCAAGTACCGAACAGTTCGGTTTTTCTAAGGCCTGGTCGGGTCTCAACTTTCTGTTCGGTTTATAGCCTTGTGAAAACCGAACAATAATTTGGCCACATGAAAACCAATTAAATTTAGGGATGCACCGAATCCAGGATTCGGTTCGGGATTCGGCCAGGATTCGGCCTTTTTCAGCAGGATTCGGATTCGGCCGAATCCTTCTGCCCAGCCGAACCGAATCCGAATCCTAATTTGCATATGCAAATTAGGGGCGGGAGGGAAAACGAGCGACTTTTTGTCAGAAAACAAGGAAGTAAAAAATGTGTTCCCCTTCCCACCCCTAATTAACATATGCAAATTAGGGTTCGGATTCGGTTCGGTATTCGGCCGAATCTTTCACGAAGGATTCGGGGGTTCGGCCGAATCCAAAATAGTGGATTCGGTGCATCCCTAATGCAAAATACTCACCTTGACATGGCTTAGTTATTATGAAGAGCAGTTAATTTCTTGTTATTAAAGAAAGCAAAGCTTTCTGGATAACTGATTTCTGCATAATAGATCCCATACCTGTAGTTAAAGGATTGGTCTTACTCATTGGGTAGAATAGATACAGGTAGGGTTTCCAGCTGTGTGGGTTTCAATTGGACATCTCAGTTTGTCAAAGTGCTGTCTGTTCAAAACTTTCTGTTCCATTTAAAACATTGCGAAAACTGGACAGAAATCCAGCCATTTGCATATAGGGTTGCCATTTTTTCTGGAAAAAAATACCGGCCTTCCTATATTCTTCCCGTTTTTTCCTATTAATAACATTGGCATCAAGCATCATTTTTACCCGCCATGCCGGTAAAATACTGGCATGGTGGCATCCCTATTTGCATATAAGTGATGTAATAACTCTGACCCGGCAACATAGCTCCACATCATTGTGCCTGCATCTGATGTCATCATACCCACCCCAAGATCACTGCTCCACCCCCAATGCTATATGCCACACCCCTATTGTTCGGGTTTCGACACCGGCAAAGGTGGCAACCCTATGGCAACTAGGGTTGGTACCTTTTCTGGAGTAAAATACCGGCCTTCCTATATATATATTATTTTTACCTATTAATAATATTGGCATACCTTCCAACTATCCCATTTTGAGTGGGACAGTCCTGCTTTTGGCAGCTCAACCCGCTGTCAAGGATTTGTACTGATAAGTCCCGGGTTTCCCTTTGAACTGCTGCACTGAACAGCCAGAAACAGATACAAAGTATCGAACTTAATTTTGTCTTGGCAGACAGCCGAGAATAGTTACTTGACATTCTTTTGTAACAGTTTGATAAGATAAGAACTTAAGGTGGCCATAGACGCAAAGATCTTTCCCCGATATGCCATTAACGAGCACGGCTATATCGGGGGTAATCTGAACGTTCGGCCGTATGGGCGAACGAGCAGATTACGATGCGCAATGGGCTCCGGCGGGATCAGTCGGTCAAAATCAAACCTGTCCGATCAACCAAACGACCAATCTCCGCTGGACAAAAGACGTGGGCACTCTCCGCACACGATCCAAAAATCGTACGAATCCTCAATTCGTACAATAAGATCTGTCCGTCTATGGTCAGCTTTAGACTCACAGCTTAAAGGGCAATTCACCTTCATTTGCAAAACTGTAATAACATCTAAAAAGCACAGAAATATGTTCAAACGTTCATAACCTGCCACATTTTGTAAAATGAACGTGGTAATAGAGGGTGTGGCGCAACAAATCTTTTTGTCCCTCATTCTCTGTTGGAAGGTATGTAGGGTTGCCACCTTTTTTAGAAAAAAAATACTGGCCTTCCTATATATTTATCTTTTTTTCCTATTAATAACATTGGGATCAACCATAATTTTTACCGGCCAGGTAGGGTTGCCACCTTTTTAAAATTTCTTTACCGGCTGGTGGGGGGCGGGGACACAAAGGGGTGGACCGTGACGTCAAAATGGGCGGGTTGTGATGTCAAAGGGGACGGAGCCATGCCACGGAAGTCAAAAGAATAGCTAAATTCAAGGGGATTGGGGGCAGGCCGAGGGCTCTTTTTAATCGCAGCTACATTGCCGGTAAATTTGTAATACCGGCACCAGCCTTGGCAGGTATTTTACCGGCTAGGCCGGTAAAATACCAGCCGGGTGGCAACCCTATGGCCAGGTGGCAACCCTCGAGGTATAACATTGGGATCAACCATCATTGTTACCGGCCAGTAGGGTTGCCACCATTTCTGGAAAAAAAATACCAGCCTTCCTATATATTTATCTTTTTCCCCTATAAATAACATTGGGATCAGCCATCATTTTTACAGGCCATGCCAGTAAAATACCAGCCAAGGTGGCAAGCCCCCAGGGCTGGTCCTATCAAATGTGGGGCCCAATTGGGACCATGTTGGCGGGGCCCCTAGACAAAGTGTTGCTGGCTACTGACACAGCAAGTATTTAGGAAAATAAGGGCATACAGGCACAAAATAGAAAGGAAAGGGGCAGTGCGGGGACCCCAGAGGTGCGGGCCCAATTGGGCCCAATTGGTCCAATTGGCCTAAGGCCGGCCCTGCAAGCCCCTACCAAGTACACCATGAAACCAGTAGGAAAGACAGATAAAAATATAGGAAGGTTAATATTGTCCCAAGAAATGTGACAACCCTAAATCTCTCAAACTGTAGGAAGGCTATTGTAAGAGTCCATAGAGGGCCTGGAGAGCTGCTTGGCCCCTGTGTATATAATATACCATAGGGAAATAAGAGGAAAGGAATTGTTTTTTAGTCTCCTAAAATGGAAATATTGGGAACTGAGACGACAAGAGGGCATGCCGAGCTATCAACTTATGACAAAACGATTTTTTAAATGTTTTTATTGTCAAAAGTGGAAGTAGAGGGAAACTGCGCCATCTTTGCGCGTCACTGCTACGTGAGCCGTCACTGCGCTTACGTGCAGACGTAACACTACAGTCTCGCGTGATGAGATTTGTGGCGACGGGTGTCCTGGAAGACAGGAGGGAAGGAGCGTTGAATTAACAGCATTGCGGGAGGTGTAAGTAGCGATCTGGAACCGCATTAGAAAAATCGGGAATATCTCGAGAAAAGAGCGGGGGGATGGAAAAGGGCTGAGGCACCGGGACAGGAGAGCGGCTTAGGCACGGGAATAGGGGCTGATACACTGAGTTCAGATTGGGTCTGGTTCATGGAGAATACACAGCTCGGAGGCACAGGGGGACACCGACGACTGAGAGCAATTAATTAGCCTGATAGATAAAGTAGCATATAGCAGGTGCATGCTGGGAGTTGTAGTTAAAGGGGCGGTTCACTTTTAAATTAACTTTTAGTAGGATGTAGAGCAGGGCTGTCTAACTGGACACGACCCCCCTTATTTGGCCCTCCACATCAAAGTCTGCCTGCTGTGTCTGTTTACCATGTGTCATATTTAAAAGGTATCACTACAGAGATTAACTGGCCCCTGCAATGTTTAAACCTCAAATTCACACTGCAATCCCCTGTATTGTTCACACTTGTGACACCTCTATTGTTCACTCCCCTAAAGTCCTGTACTGATCTACCTGAGACCCAGACTGAAACTGCCCATATTGTTCACCTGTTCACACTTTATACAAAATGCTAATGGGGCCCCAGCACTGTGTCACTGTATGTAGTACATATTAGACTGCTCCTGATTCCTGTCTCCTGTTCTGTCTTCCCTATGCTCATGTGTGTGTCATACTTTGCTATTTGTTCTGGGGGTTTGTTAGCAATTGAAAATTATTGTTATTGGCCCCTAAGGTGTTTAATCATATGCTGGGGTACTGTATTATACACAGGGGAGGAGGCATATGGGTTTATGGGTATGTCTTATATGACTTAGCTTTTTTCACATATGAGTGACATCCCTGCCAGGACAGGCACAAGGTAGTTTGGCTCCCTAGGCAAGAGCTTCAATCAGTGCCCCCTGTGCTGCATTGCAATTTCCCTCCTTACCATGATGGTTTTTAAATAAAGAGAGCAAGAAAGTGTACAACATTTTTTCATATATATTACTTCTCCCTATACCTGTACCAGCAAGCCCAGCAGTCACCCATAATACACCCCACCCATACCTGTGCAAGCAAGCTCAGCAGCCATCCATCATACAGCCCTCCTGCAGCCATCATATTGCCCCCAATCTTTACCTGTGTCAGCAGCAGCCAAAAATAAATCTGATCACATCATATTGCCCCCAAGTATTTATGTACCTGTGCCAGCGCCCAGCAGCAACAGCAAACATATGGGCCCCAAATCTGTTCCTGGCTGTGCCAGCAGGAAGCTTCACACTTTACAGTAATAGAAAGAATGTCTTGAGTTCAGTGCAACTGTGCAAGGCTGAAAGCAGCGAGAGTCACACCAAGCAGCCCCCCAGCTCTCTGCCTCTCTCTGTCACGCAACACATCAGTGATGTCATTGACGCACGTCGCGCTGCACTGCACAGAAGGAGCTATTACTTGCCGGCAAGAGGGAGAAGGTGAAGGAGATGGATTCCACCCAACTGGGTGACCATGATTATTGAAACAAATTATTAAATAAACGCTTTAAAAAAACAAAGACATTAAAATACTAAAAAAAATCCCCTTAAAGGAGAAGGAAAGGTTAAAACTAAGTAAGCCTTATCAGAAAGGTCCATCTAAATATACCAGTAAACCCCCAAAGTAATGTTGCTCTGAGTCCCCTGTCAAAAGAAACACTGCATTTCTTTCCTTCTATTGTGTACTCATGGGCTTCTGTATCAGACTTCCTGCCTTCAGCTTAAACCTCCTTGCCCTGGGCAAGAGCATGCTCAGTTTGCTCCTCTACCCCACCCCTCCCTTCTCTACTGTAATCTGAGCCCAGAGCAGGGAGAGACTCAGGCAGGAAGTGATGTCACACCACATTAATACTGCAGCTCCTATTCTAAACAAACAGAGTTTCTAGAGCTTTTTACTCAGGTATGGTAAAATATTCTACATAATAAATATAGCATTCTAGCTTGCACTATTGTGGCTGATCTATTGGCAATAAAATGCCTCCGTAGCTTTCCTTCTCCTTTAAAAGTGCGCCCTCAATAATGGCGCCTTAGACAGCCGCCTACTAGGCCTACCCCTAGTTCCGGCCCTGATCCCTGCAGTGAGCACCAACCATTTGTTTTTTTGGTGTGCTATTAATATGGGCATGGTCTTGCAGTAACATCGGTGTGGTCTAAAAACAGGGAGTGGCTAACACTGGCTTCCGTTATCGGCCCTCCACCATGTAGATTAGAAAAATTCCGGCCCTCTGTACCATAGAAGTTGGACAGCGCTGACGTAGAGAGTGATATTCTGAGACAATTTGCAATTGGTTTTCATTTTTTATTATTTGTGGTTTTTGAGTTAGTTAGCTTTTTATTCAGCAGCTCTCCAGTTTGTGTTTTAAAGGGGAACTATCTCGAAAATGTATTATAAACTTCCTCATAGTAAAATAAGAAACTTTCTAAATACGATCAATTAAAAATTCTGCATTGTTTCTGAAATAATCACGTTTATGTTCACGATTCCTCTCTCAGCATCTGTTTCTCTTCATTCTCTCTTCATGCAGCATTTGGGTGTCAGACGAATGATCCAATATATCTTATAGGGGGGGCTTCATTTCCTTACAGATGAATTAGAGCTCACTCAAATAACTGATTCCAGTACAAACAAAATCTAACAAAATACCTTTTTTGCATAAATTCTGCATGTAGAGAGACAGGATTTCTGGGGATTTTAATAGAGTGAGCTTTAATCCATCTTCTAGGCCAGGGGTCCCCAACCGCCTGGCCTTGGACAGTCTTGAACTGGGCCGCCGAGCCTAGGGGACAATTAACATGGCCGAATTGGACACCGGCGCACCAACTGCTGCATGAAGAGAGAATGAAGAGAAACGGATGCTGAGAGCGGGAGAATGAACATAAACTTGATTATTTCCGAATCGATGCCGAATATTTAATTGATTGTATTTAGAAAGTTAATTATTTCTGTATAGTTCCCCTTTTAGCAATCTGGTAACTAGGGCGCACATTTCCCTAGCAACCATGCATCAAATTTAATAAGAGACTGGAACATGAATAAGAGAGGCCTGAATAGAAAGAGGAGTAATAAAAAGTAACAATAGCATTGACCTTGTTGTTTGGGTTAGTGATAAGGAAAAAAATCTATAGCCTTTATATCTGTGCCTTCATTTAATATCTACATTTAGGGGCAGATTTATCAAAGGTCGAAGTTTAAAAAAACTTTAAATTCAAAAAGACCAACCGAATGGTGGATGAAGTTTTTTGGAGTCTAAGTGGGCCTACTTCGATTCCTATGATTCGAAGTAGCGCTACTTAGATTCAAATTTTTTTTTAACTTCGACCTTCGATCTCCCAAACTCCCCCAATTGCCTCCATGCAGGTTCTAGGAGGTCCCCCATAGGCTAAAACAGCACTTCGGCAGGTTTTAGGTGGCAAATGGTCGAGGTTGAAGTTTTAAAGAGACCGTACATGATAAATTTCAAATCAAAGTTGGACTATTCGATGGTCGAAGTACCCAAAAATTACTTTGAAATTCGAAGTTTTTAACTTCGAACCTTCACTTCGACCTTTGATAAATCTGCCCCTTAGTCTTTTGAGTGAGAAAGTGCCTAGTGATGAATAGCAAATCTCTACCAATTATGACTTGAAACATGCACTACAGGGTTCTTTTAATTATCTGTATCTAGAACATAAATATCTAGATAAATCTGCCCCTAATTGTAGATACTGTATATACTGCAGTATAAGCCGAGTTTTCAGGCCCAAAATATGCTGAAAAACTCTACCTCGCTTATACTCGGGTCAAGCGCAAAAACGGTCGCCGGCGTCTAAGAATAGTCGCCGGCATCCAAGAATGGTCGTCGGCGTCCAAAAACGAGACGCCGGCACCTCCAATGGGAGCAGAAACCCTCAATCTTTTGATTGAAACTTACCAGAAGCTGCTGCATTTCTCACCCTAGGCTTGTACTCGGCTTATACTCGAGTGAATAAGCTTTCCCAGTTTTTGGAGGTAAAATTAGGTACCTCGGCTTTTACTCGGGATGGCTTATACTCAAGTATATACGGTATTCACATTTGTAGCCTTACTGAGCATTTGCTTTTTAGAAAGGGTCAGCGGCTCCATTTGAAAGCTTCAAAAAGTCAGAATAAAAAGACAAATTACTATATAAAACTATAAATAATGAAGACCAATTGAAAATAGCCATTCTATAACAAACCATAAAGGTGAACCAACCCTTTAAAATAGCTGGCACCTCACACTCCATTTTATTTGTTTGTGTGTGTTTCTCCCTGAATTCTAAAATAGACTTTTGCTCAGTGTGCATTGCTTATGGAGTAATTCACTTATTCTTCCTGCTTAAGGAAAAGCCATGACTTTGTTTTCCACTCCTGGGGGATTTGGAACCGGGGGCGGCAGTATGTTCGGCAGCACAGCGACTGATAACCACAATCCTATGAAGGTAAGTGGATTCCATAGAAGAACCTTCAGCTGTCGTCGTTGTTGTTGTTGTTATTAGCTAAAGCTCCGCCCCTTCCTCTTGTGCAGGACATTGAAGTCGCTTCACCTCCGGATGACAGCATCTCGTGCCTCTCTTTCAGTCCCCAGACGCTGCCTGGTAATTTCCTAATCGCAGGATCCTGGGCCAATGATGTGAGTGCCATTCATGACTCTGTGTTGAACATCTTGCATTCAGCCTCTATATATTAGTACAGAGATAAAGCTGCTCTGGACTGTACCATTGTTTATCCTAGGGGCATCACATGAAGTATGTAGGAGACTCCGTCCTTTTTGATTGTAGACCACAAACCCTTTCCTATTTGGTCTTGTCTGGAATGTTTGGGCTTGTAAGATATAACTGGTTCCCCCTTTCTTTTCCTGTGGCCAAAATTGATGCCATGTAGGAATTCTGGGGCTAAAGGGTAGGAGCTAGTCCTGAAGTTTGGTCATTTACCATATTCCATGCTCTAATAAGCTTGCTGTATTAACATTCTAGCACCAAGGAGCCGTGTACTACATTGGTGCATCTCACAACATATTTCAATCACGAAAATCAAAATTTAAAATAAGCTTCAGCATACTGAAATAAGATAATAAATACAATCAATTAAAAATTCTGTACCGTTTCTGAAATCTAGTTCATTTTCACTATTCTTCTCTAAGCATCTGTTTCTCTTCATTCTCTCTACATACAGGAGTTGGGTGTCAGATATTCTTTGACAGTTATATCCAATATATCTTATAGGGGGGCTCCTTTTGCCTAGATGTATTAGAGCTCACTCTGTTAAAATCACTAGAAGTCTCTCTACATGCAGAATTTGTGCAAAAGGCAGTTCTTTTGTTAGATTTTGCTTGTACTGGAATCAGATTAGGGATGTACCGAATCCAGGATTCGGTTCGGGATTAGGCCTAATCCTTCTGCCGGCCAAACCAAATCCGAATCCTTATTTACATATGCAAATTAGGGGTGGAAAGGGAAATTGCATGACTTTTTGTCACAAACAATGAAGTAAAAATAGTTTTCCCCTTCCCACCACTAATTTGCATATGCAAATTAGGATTCGGTTCAGTATTCGGCTGAATCTTTCTCGATGGATTCTAGGGTTTGGCCGAATCCAAAATAGTGGATTCGGTGCATCCCTAAATCAGATATTTGAATATTCTTGAATACTTCTGCTAGTAAAGGAACCCCCTCCCCCCATAAGATCTATTGGATCTAACTGTCAATGAATATCTGACACCCAACTGCTGCACGAAGAGAGAATGAAGAGAAACAGATGCTAAAAGAGGAGTAGTGAAGATAAACTTGATTATTTCAGAAACGGTACAGAATTTTTAATTGGGTGTAATTAGAAAGTTTCTGATTTCAGTACGATGACCATACCGTCATGGTTAGAAAGTTTCTGATTTCAGTACGATGAAGCTTATATTAAATTTTCATTTTCGCTATAGTTCCCCTTTTAATTGAGACAAGGTGGCAAGGTTGGGTAAGATTCAACTGAACAAATCTTGGACAGTCCTTAGTAGCAGTAGTGGAATGGATCATGTAAAGGTAGTATATATATTTCTAATAGGAATCTGACTTTATTTGCACAGGTGAGGTGCTGGGAGGTTCAGGATAATGGCCAGACCATTCCAAAGGCGCAACAGATGCACACAGGTCCTGTGCAGGACGTCTGCTGGAGTGATGTATGTATCTGTATTCCTTACTTTTTAGCACCATGTAAAAGCAACACCATATATTACGAATAATTAAGTTTTTTTTCATTTATCCTATATGTCTCCTTTAATTGCAAATAGAGGAAAATGAGAAATGGATCACCGCAGCACCTGACTTCTTTAAAATCCCATATCTTTATTGTTTCACATTAAAAAGCAGGCAGCATCGATACACCGTACGCGTTTCGGGCTCTTCGGCCTTTAATCATAGTCATATCATTTCATGATCATATCATTTATGCCTGTGATTAAAGGTGGAAGGTCCCAAAATGTGTTGGGTATATTGATGCTGTGTGCTTTTTAATGTGAAACAATTAGGGATACATGAAATCCACTATTTTGGATTCGGCCGAATCCCCGAATCCTTCGTGAAAGATTTGCCCGAATCCTAATTTGCATATCCATGTTAAAATTAGGAGTGGGAAGGGGAAAACATTTTTTACTTCCTTGTTTTGTGACAAAAAGTCATGTAATTTCCATCCCTGCCCCTATTTTGCATATGCAAATTAGGGTTCGGCTGGGCGGAAGGATTCGTCCGAATCCTGCTGAAAAAGGCAGAATCCTGAACCGAATCCTGGATTCGGTGCATCCCTAGAAACAATAAAGATATTGGATTTTAACGAAGTTTGGTGATGCGGTGATTCATTTCTCTCTACTTGTTTGGCACAAAACGACAAGGGATATTTGGTCGTCTTGTTCACAGACCTTGCCTGTTGAATTGCACGGATGAGCTGCTTAGCATTTGGGGGTCTCCTTTGCCAGATTTTTCCTTTCATAATGTAAAGTGTTTTCAGTGGGTGGCCAGTTGACGCAGGCATGGGACTAGTATAGGACCCGGACTCTCTTGCTGCGGAGCCATGCTGTTGTAATACTTGCAGAATTTGATTTGGCATTGCCTTGCTGAATTGGTATGGCTTTGCCCAAAAAAGACGCTGTCTGGATGGCAGCATATATTCCTCCAAAACCTGTATATAATGGTTCAGCATTAATGGTGCCTTCCCAGTTGTGCAACTACCCATGCCATGTACACAAATGCACCACCATACCGTCATGGATGCTGGTTTTCGTAGTGATGACAAGTCGCATGGTATTTCCCCTATTTAGTTTGGAATGTGCCGTATTCATGACTTCCAAAAATGAAATTTGATTCAACGTTTGACAGGACATCATCACTTCACGTCATGTTAAAGGGGAACTCAGGCTTCCAAACCAAAATTTGATAGAGAGGCACACATAACGCAGAACCCCCTAATACACCCATCACAGTTACCTGTTGCTTCAAAAAGTTTGAATAAATGCAATATTCTATGCTGACATCCAGCTGTTTAACATTTCTTTTCTTTCTGCATCATTTGAAATCCTGGCAGGGAAGGAGGGACTAAACAATGATGTTAAAAATTGTAAAAACTTCTCAGCACTTACAGACAGCATGCAGGAACTACATAACCCACAATGCATTGCACTGTGATGTTCCTTTCCTTATTGAAATCACGTGTGCAGGGAATTGTGGGGTTTAGAGGATGCAGGTTGAAGACAGATGGCTGTTGATACAAAGTAACAGTAGTCAGCCAGCTCAGCAAAGTAGTTGGATAGATCAGCAGGAGAGCAAGGGGCTAGGCTTAAGGAACTGTTCCAAACCATTAAATCATTAAAAGTCTGTATATTCTTGAATTGATGTATATTGCAAAGTTGCTTAAAATTATGTTTACTTTTCAAAAAGTTCACGTTTGTGTGGAGTTTCCCTTTAAATGAGCTCAGGTCCATAGAAGGCAGCAGCAGGCATTTCTGGATCATGTTTATATATTGTTTCTTTTTTGCATGGTAAAACTTTAACATGCATTTGTGGATGCAGTGGTTTTTCGAAAAGGATCCCTGCACCCCCATGCACTGATTTCTACAGGTATGGGATCCATTCTCTGGAAACTCGTTATAATCATCATCATTTATTTATATAGCGCTGTCAAGATACAGTGCTTTACGTTATCCAGAAAGCTCCAAATTATGGAAAGGCTGTCTCCCATAGACTCCATTTTATCCAAATAATCCACACTTTTTTTAAATGATCTCCCTTTTCTCTGTAATAATAAAACAGTAGCTTGTACTTGATCCAAATTATAAGATATAATTAATCCTTATTGGAAGCATAATCAGCCTATTGAGTTTATTTAATGTTTACATGATTTTTTGAAAAAGCTCACCGCTGCGTAAGTGCCATAGCCTTAACTTGAAACCAATACGCAGAGGTCGGCTTTTTTAAAAACCGCATCGAAAACGTAGCAGTGTAGGTGTGCCCATAGACTAAAGAGTGACTGAAGTTTATCAGTCACATGAATGGAGGCACCTGGGACACTTACAATATATGTAGCCCCATGTTAGATTTCAAAATCAGTTTGCTTTTTTGATAAAATGGATTTCAGTGCAGAAGTCTGCTGGAGCAGCACTATTAACTGATGCAAATGTTTTTCCAGCACAGTATCTCTTTACGGCATACCAATAGCTGCTTTTACCTTTTTTGGAAAAATAATTGGGCTTTATTTACCTTCTGAATTTGTATTGCTTGCCCTTTAGTTTTTGCATAATACCTCTACTAACTTCTGTTTTTAATCTTGACTTTGTATTTACAGGATGGGACCAAAGTGTTCACAGCCTCGTGTGATAAGACTGCCAAAATGTGGGATCTAAACAGCAACCAGTCAATACAAATAGCACAGGTAGGGTGATTATGGTCGGAAGCAAAGACTGTAGCATGTTTTTTCCCCTTAAGTTAATGACACACGGGATTTGTCACCTGCATTTAAGTTTTCTCTACAATGGGTGACAAATCTCCCTGCATACCAGTACTACTCCTGAATAGAATTGGAAGCTCATTAGAGATTAAGATTTCACATATTTTTATTTATTTTTTTATTATTTTTGTAATGTACACTGATGTTTGCTGAGCTACAGCTAATCTCTCTTATCTCACCCACACTCCTAGCTTAGGGGGTAGGCCACAGTGGGCGTTTTGGGGAGATTTGGTCGCCTGGCGACTAATTGCCTCATCTTTGGGGCGACTAATCTCTCCCCCTGAACGGCTTCCCCATCTTTCGCCGGCTATAATGACAAAATTGCCTGCGGCATAGCACACGCGGCGCTTCGTTTTCCGAAGTTGCCTCACGAGGAAACTTCGGACGGCTCCGAAATACGAATCGCGGCATGTGCCATGCCGCATTATAGCCAGCGGAAGCCGTTCGGGGAGATTAGTCGTCCCAAAGAAGAGGCGATTAGTCGCCAAGCGACTAAATCTCCCCAAATCGGCAGGTGTGCCCAAACACCTTCCCTGACTCTGCGCCGGCTAAAATGAAAAACCACCGGGGCTAATCACATGTGGCGTATCGTTTTGCGAAGTTGCCTCACGAGGAAACTTCAGGCGACTTAGGAAAACGAATCGCCGCGTGTGATTCGCGCCAGCGTTTTCTCATTTTAGCCGGCGCAGTGTCAGGGAAGGCGTTTGGGGAGATTGGTCGCTGCAAAGACGGGGCGATTAGTCGACCAAAACGCCCAGTGTGGCCTTACCCTTAATCAGACACAGACTCTCCTGAGTTGCACTGTAATTAACCCCGATCTATCATCTTCTGAGACCTGTGTTCCTATCTTGAGTGTATCTTGTTAAAGTAGAATGTCTGCCATAAAACAATGCCGGGCTTTTGATTTCTAGAAGGAACATGCAATCATAAGTGGAACCGTTCTTGCACAGAACTACACTTCGTTGCCTGTTATTCGAGTTTTCAGTATAAGTGAACATTTGTTGTCCTAATCCCTTAAAGGGATTATGTCTTGATTTTTATGATGTAGTTTTTATTTCTAAATGACACTGTTTACACTGCAAATAATTCACTCTACAATATAAAATGTCATTCCTGAACCAGCAAGTGCATTTTCTTAATTTGTAATATTGGTGCGTAGGTGCATCTCGGGTCATTTTGCCTGGTCATGAAAGAGCCAGCACTTTAGGATGGAACTGCTTTCTGGCAGGCTGTTGTTTCTCCTACTCAATGTAACTGAATGTGTTGCAGTGGGACCTGGATTTTACTATTGAGTGCTGTTCTTAGATCTACCAGGCAGCTGTTATCTTGTGTTAGGGATCTGGTTACATTCCCATGTGTTGTTAGGCTGCTGGGGGGATGGAGGGGTGATATCATTCCAACTTGCAGTAAAGAGTGACCGAAGTTTATCAGAGCACAAGTCACATGATTGGGGCAGCTGGGAGACTGACAATATGTCTACCTCCATTACATATAAAATAATCTGTTTTGCTCTTTTGAAAAATAGATTTCAGTGCAGAATTCTGCAGGAGCAGCACTATTAACTGATTTGAAAAAAATATTTCTTCCCATGACAGTAGGTCTCCCAAGGTCTATTTGTTCTCAGAATATGTGAATTTTTTTTTTTTAACCTTCTAATCTTGCTTTAATGTTTTGTCAGCATGATGCCCCTATAAAGACTGTGCATTGGGTGAAGGCCCCGAACTACAGTTGCATCATGACTGGTAGCTGGGATAAAACTTTAAAGGTAAATCTGTCTTTGTCTTATTTGGTTATTTGATTTAATATGGATGCAACTCATATAATATGTTTTATTCTGCTTCCTGGGTTCTCCAAATGAAATGTACTTATTTACTAGCACAGAATAGACACGCTGTTAGTAGTCCCGTTTTGTGCCACGGAGTCCCCCTTCTTTGTCTTTCATGGTTTAAACATAGCTTTACTTAAAGGAGAAGCAAACCCTAAAGTTAAACAACCCCTACCCTACATAGACCCTCTACCTCCCCCCCCCCATCCTAGCTGCTACCCCAGGCGAATGCCCCTAAGGGTTGGGGAAGATTTGTGGCTTGCGTTTTTTAAAACGAGTCGAATATTCCTAGCGATTTCGGCTCCCGAGCAATTTCTATCCCACTGTGCATTGCAAGACTACCTCCGCCCATAGGATGTACCGCACTGCAACATGGGATAACAGGCTCAAAACTTGACGCAGTAGAATCTACGTTTTGCGTTCTTCTGTATGCATTTCCGGTCACGTCATGCCGCGTGTACTACGTTTTGCATATTATCGCGGCTACTTGTCTCCTCGTCTATGAACATGCTATTTCTGATCTATCGCTCCCAAAACGGTCTCTGTGCATTTTCTGGCTACTGGCGCTTTTATATAGCATTGTGTGCATGGTAGCTGGCGATTTCCTGGATTTTCTATGTTACGACAAAATGAACGACTGTCACCGAGACTCTCTTTTTAAATACGCCAGTGACAAATCTTCCCATATATATCAACGACTGGAAGTGATTAAAGAAGAAGCAAACCCTAAAGTTAAAAAAACCCTACCCTACATAAACCCCCTCCCTCCTCCCCTACTGCCTAGTTGCTACACCGGGTAAATGCTCCTAAATCTTTACTTACCCCTCAGTGCAGAGACTGTCCAGCGGATTTCACGGGCATCATCTTCAGCTGCTTCAGTAATCTTTGGGTCTTCTCCTGGCACTTTGGCAATTTCCGCGAGTTTTGGCGCATGCGCAGTTGTCCAAAAACAGGAAGTTGCTCCAACTGCGCATGAGCCGATATGGCTGATGATTACCGAAGCGGCTGAAGATGGCCCCCGTGAACTCCACTGGACTGCAATGAGGGGTAAGTAAAGACTTAGGGGCATTTACCCGGTGTACCAGCTAGGCTGTGGGGGAGGAGGGAGGGGGTTTATGTTGGGTAGGAGGGTAGGGTTTTTTTTTTAACTATAGGGTTTGCTTCTCCTTTAATCGTTTCCAGTCTGCCAAACCTAATTTCTCTGCCGTCTCAAGGGGGACACAGGGAACGATGGGGTTAAGCTCCATCCTCCGGAGGCAGGACACTTGAATTATTTAAATTGAATGGGCGTGCCAGAGCAGGCTTAACCCCTCCCACTGAACACAGTCTTCAGTTTTTCAAGTGTCCTGCTACCGGGAGGAAGGACATCCAGACATGGAATTCTTCGGTCAGTTTTTGGCTGACACCCGGGGTGATACCGTAATCAGGGTTCCCTGCTTTACATTCGTTAGCCCCCTACGAGGACTTATCCCACCGGGGTCACTTCCCTAGCCCTCAGGCTATAACCGACCACCCAGATGATTCCTGCTCTGTTTTCCTCATTGCAGACGGTCTGGCCGGTGTGAGGGGTAAGTGGCTCATTTACTTATGGGTTTTGGCCTTGGGGGGCACCCTATTGCTGCCACTTGCCCTTACCAAACCCCCCCCCGCCTGTGCCCGCTGCCTGCCTGTCCTTGGCTCTAGTAATGCCCTCCTGTCTTGCCTGTTGCAGTTCTGTGACCTGGGAGGGTCCTTGGTCTGTTCTCTCTCACAGTGCCATTGTCAGTTGGGGGAGAGCGGCTAAATTCCGTCGTTCGCAGCCGTTCGCGCCGTGTGGAACGCATTTGCGTTCCAGCGGCCATTTCCTTTTGGCGCGGCTGTCTCCCTCGCGCATGCGCAGTAACGCATGCGTTCCGGCGGCCATTTTAGACTTCGCGCCATTCGTTTCTCACCCTGCAGGCGAGACTGAACACAGCTCAACCTCTCTCACTGACACTACTAATGGCAGAAGGTAGGACAGGGGGGCCATTCACAAGGGCGGGGGGATGGGCTCCCTCCACAACACAGGTGAGATACCTGGCCTGCACCAAGTGCCAAATTAAGTTGCCTGGGAGCCATAAGGAGCCTCTTTGCTTATCCTGCACTAGGGGGCAGGGGGCAGCTGCTGCTTCTGGGGGTACCTCAGAACCACAGGCTGAAGACTTAGCACCAGACTTGTCTCCAGACCCGGCACCTGGTCCCTCTGCTGACCCACCACCTCCTCTTTGGGCGGTCCAGCTTTCCCAATCCCTGGCATCATTGCAGGGTTTACCAGCTATTGCTGATACATTAGGGAAGGCCCTAGCACACCTTCAACCTAAGAAAGGTGCCAAGCGAAAACGCTGCGAGGAACCTAAAGCAGTTAATCCTCAATCCCATTCTGATGATTCAGCCGAGGAGCAATTGTCTTCAGAGGGTGCACTTCCCTCTTCAGATGAGTCTTCTGAGTTTGAGGAAGATGACAGGGAAGAAGGCAGGGATAAGGATTCCCCACACGACATAGATAACATTATCAAGGGAGTACTCGAGGTACTTAATTTATCCCAAAAGCCTAAGAAGCACGGTGAAACGTCTTCACTGTTCAAAAGACAAAACAAGTTGTCAACCTGTTTCCCTGACCATGAACAGCTAACTAGTATTATCCAAAACGAATGGAATGCTCCTGAGCGTAAATTCCAGGCTACCAAGAAGTTCACCAAGTCTTATCCTTTTCCTAAGGAATTGGTCGACAATTGGTCTAATCCCCCGACTGTGGATGCACCAGTTTCCAGACTTTCCAAATCCACCACACTGCCTGTCACTGACGCAGCAGCATTTAAGGATCCTTCAGACAGAAGGTCGGAGGGTTTTCTGAGAGCCATTTTTTCCTCAGCTGGATCTACTCTACGGCCTTGTCTAGCGTCCGCCTGGGTGTCCAGGGCCATACTGGCATGGTCGGAGTCCCTTATCAGAGACATTCAGGAAGGTGTTCCTCGGGATGAACTCTTACCTTGCGCCCAGACCATTGCAGAGGCATCAAGCTACTTATGCGACGCCACCTTAGATGCAGCGCAACTCACCGCGCGCACCTCGGCACTCTCCATAGCAGCTCGCAGAACATTGTGGCTCAAAAGCTGGTCGGCTGATATCAGTTCTAAGAAAGCCTTAACTTCTCTACCATTCCTGGGGCAACGATTGTTTGGGGAAGAACTCGAGAAAATTATCTCCCAAGCTACTGGAGGTAAAAGTACCTTTCTCCCCCAAGCCAGAGGGCGCACTTCCACGTCTCATAGGCGAGGGAAATTTTTTCGTGGCCAAACCGGACGTTTCTCTCGGCGACATAGCCCCCCTCAACGCTCCAACTTCCGTTCCAAAGGTAACGAGAAAGGTCGTCCATCATGGAAGAACAACAATAAGGCCTACAACAAGCCATCAATTGACAAGCCTGCGTCATCATGACGGGGCACCCCCTCCGGAATCGTTAGAAAAAATCGGGGGCAAGCTTCTACGATTCCGGGAGGTCTGGATCTCTCACTCATCAGATGCTTGGGTGAACGAAATTGTTTCGGAAGGATACCATCTCGATTTAACATCCGTTCCACCCAGAACCTTTTTTATGTCCAGGGTTCCGTCGAATCCTGCCAAGTCAAGAACCTTCTTGCAATGCATAGAGAAGATGGAGCAAACAGGAGTCATTGTACCCGTTCCTCCGCCGGAGAGATTCTCCGGTTTTTACTCAAACCTCTTCACTGTTCCGAAGAAGGATGGCACCGTCAGACCTGTGTTAGATCTCAAAGGTCTCAACAAATTCATTCGACATGTACGGTTCAAAATGGAGACACTTCGGTCAGTAATACGGGGAATGGAACAGAATCAACTAATGATGTCTCTGGATATCAAGGACGCCTATTTGCATGTCCCAATTTGGCCTCCTCACCACCGCTATCTTCAATTTGCGTTCAAGAACAGGCACTACCAATTTGTAGCTCTTCCCTTTGGCCTGTCGTCGGCCCCCAGGGTGTTCACCAAGCTTATGTCGATCACTGCAGCGACCCTGAGGCTCCAGGGATTATCGGTGACACCTTACCTCGACGATCTTCTTCTGACAGCCGCATCGCTACAGAAGGCGGAGATGGATCTCAACAAGGCAGTCCTCCTGCTCCAGGATTTCGGGTGGACCATCAATTGGAAGAAATCCAACCCCTACCCAAGTCGCCAAATGACCTTCTTGGGACTAGACTTCAACACAGAGAGGCAGATTGTCAGCCTGCCACCAGACAAACAGACCAAAGTAAAGAGTCAAGTACACTCCCTCTTATCCAACCGAACCACGACAGTTCGCAAGGCGATGCAGGTTCTGGGGATGATGGTTTCCGTCATAGAGGCGGTGCCATTTGCACAAATTCATCTGCGTCCCCTACAAGCCAACATTCTTTCCACCTGGAAGGGGGGAGCATTATCACGACCACTTCGGTTGACACAGACTACTCGAGAGGCGCTCCGCTGGTGGCTGCTACACGAGAATCTTGCCACGGGCCAGTCCTGGGCAACCCCGGATTGGAAGGTGATAGCCACAGATGCCAGCCTTCAGGGCTGGGGGGCGAATTGGGACAATCAGTCGGCACAGGGACTTTGGTCCCAGCAAGAAGCATGCCTCCCAATCAACATTCTCGAATTGAGGGCAGTAAAATTAGCACTTCATCAGTGGACGAGTCAACTTCAAGGGCAATCTGTTCGCATACAGAGCGACAATGTCACCACAGTGGCATACATAAACCGCCAAGGCGGAACTCGGAGTCAGTTGGCACTGACGGAGGCCAGCCAAGTTCTGCATTGGGCAGAAAGCAATGCAGTGAAGTTGTCGGCGATACACATTCCAGGCGTGACCAACACGAAGGCGGATTTTCTCAGCCGGAACCAGCTGCATTCCGGGGAATGGGAATTGCATCCGGAGGCCTTCGACCTACTCGTCAAGAGTTGGGGACGTCCAAGTATAGATCTAATGGCGTCCAGACTCAATCGAAAAGTGCCAAGGTTCTTCGCTCGCTACCGAGATCCTCTAGCCGCGGGGGTGGATGCCATGACTCAGCTCTGGGACTTCAAGCTAGCATATGTCTTCTCTCCTCTGCCTATGCTGCCACGAGTTCTAGGACCAGGACCTGGTTTTCCGACCTCCAAGAAATGTCAATAGCACCTCCCATTCGGCTGGAATTCCGACCAGACCTTCTACAGCAAGGTCCAATAGTGCATCACAATCCAGGTCTCTTCGCATTGACGGGGTGGCTGTTGAGGCATCCATCTGGAGGAGCAGGGGTGTAGCAGAAGACGTCATTCCTACCATGCTCAAGGCACGTAAAACTTCATCTTCCAAGTCATACTATAGGGTGTGGAATGCCTACTCTACTTGGTGCAGGGCTGCTGAACTCCCCTTCACTCACCTCAACATTCCTAGAATCCTGTCTTTCCTTCAACATGGGTTACAGATGGGTCTGAAGACTAGCTCCCTCAAGGTCCAAGTGTCTGCCCTGTCGGTGTTGTTTCAGCATAGGTTGGCTAACGAAGATGCCATACGTACATTTCTTCAAGGCGTTGCTCACATTGCTCCTCCATTCCAACCACCTGTAGCGGGGTGGGATCTCAACTTAGTCTTGGAGGCTCTACTTGATCCCTCCTTCGAACCCATGAGCTCGATCTCCGATACGTGGGTCACCTGGAAAGTTGTGTTCCTTACGGCAATTACCTCTACTCGAAGAGTTTCGGAGCTTGGCGCTCTCTCCTGCAATCCACCCTTTCTGATCTTTCATAAAGATAAAGCCGTGCTTCGAACTGTCCCGACCTTTCTGAAATAGTAGTCCCGTCCTTATGTCCAGCACCTAAGAACAGCAAGGAACGTCGGTTACACAGCCTTGATGTGGTCAGAGCCCTACGTTGGTACATTGAACGGTCCAAGCCCTTCAGGAAGTCCCAGTCGTTGTTCATTCTTCCTTCTGGCCCGCGCAAAGGTCAGGCAGCATCTAAGACGACCATCTCTCGCTGGATTAAAGAGACAATCAAACATGCCTATCGAGTAAAGGGGAAGAGTCCACCAGACGGTATCCGGGCCCACTCCACCAGAGCGGTGGGGGCCTCCTGGGCGTGGCGAAACTCTGCCTCCCTAGAGCAGATTTGCAAGGCGGCCACCTGGTCTTCCACGCACACCTTTGCCAAATTCTATCATGTTGACACCTTTTCTTCCGCCGAGGCTTCTCTCGGAAGGCAGGTGTTACACTCGGTGATTAAGTAACTCTACAGTATTGGTCTAGGCTCGACCCCACCCTGTTGTGTTGGGACTGCTTTAAGTCCCCATCGTTCCCTGTGTCCCCCTTGAGACGGCAGAGAAAACAGGATTTTTTTACTTACCGTTAAATCTGTTTCTCTGTAGTCGATAAGGGGGACACAGGGCTTCCCGCCCGTCGGCGAGCCGTCGACCATGACTTTAATCAAAACTGAATTTCTCCCCTGGTTATCTGTTCTGCCAGTTTTTTGTTATGTATATAGTTCCCGTTAGCGGCTTTGGAACAAACTGAAGACTGTGTTCAGTGGGAGGGGTTAAGCCTGCTCTGGCACGCCCATTCAATTTAAATAATTCAAGTGTCCTGCCTCCGGAGGATGGAGCTTAACCCCATCGTTCCCTGTGTCCCCCTTATCGACTACAGAGAAACAGATTTAACGGTAAGTAAAAAATCCTGTTATCACGCAATCCACTTAAGTTGACCCAGACTGGTGCATTTTTGTGGAGCAGAATAATCCCTAGCATTATTTCAAGATTTGATATTGTATGTGTTTCCGTTCTAGTTCTGGGACACACGATCACCAAACCCATTGTTGAGCATACAACTCCCAGAACGAGGTTACTGCGCAGATGTGGTAAGTTTACAACAAACTAAAACTCTGGTGAAAATGCTTAGTATGCATCTTTTGCTTCTGGAAGGGCAATAGTTCGAACTGTCGTTGCAGTGCTTTTAATTGTATGGCACCTATGCTCTGAGAAAGTTCCCACCACCCACTGGCACCTCTTCAGACTACGTAAGCCGTGTATAAGCAAATTGCCATGCTAGTCAGTTGTGACTTCAGTTGTATACTTAACACTCACAGATGCACTGTGCATAATAGTTAAACTACAACATTAGATGTATTTAATCATGTGAACTATTGATAGTGACTTTTTATAAACGCATATATGAACTTTGCATGATTAACTCACGTCGAAGGAGTTGAAGGACAAGGAAAGTTAAACTAAAGAAGTAGCTAGACATGTTGTACATTGTTTTGTGCTTCTGTACCAGCCCAAGGCAACCACAGCCCTTTAGCAGTAAAGATCTGTCTCCAAAGATGCCCCAGTAGCTCCCCATCTTCTTTTCTGCTGATTCACTGCACATGCTCTGTGCTGCTGTCACTTACTGAGCTTAGGGACCCACTCACAATATACAGTACACATAGAATAGAAATGTCACAATATAAGGCTGATTAGTAATTAATACAGATAATTACTACATGGCAGCACAGAAACCAGTGCAATTAGCATCAGAATTTAATAATCAGCCCTGTAGCATCAGCTTATATTACAGGGGAAGCTCATTTTCTGCTGGATAATTAGTGACGAGCCCTAAGCTTAGCTTCTCAACAGCCAATCAGAGCCCACTGAGCATGTGAGTGTCACAGACACTTTCCAAGATGGTGACCCCCTGTGACAAGTTTGAAGTCCTGGATCATTGCTGCTATTGACAAGCTGAAACTTTAGCCTCGTGCAATAAATTCACTATATAAAATATGCCATTTTTAGGGTTTAGTTCTCCTTTAAAGGAGACCTACAGCTTTAAAACTTGGCAATTGTACCAAAATGTGGGCCACCCCCATTTAAGCAAGCCACTAACCTTGTAGCACTAACCCAGTGTATGTTCTTCTTAGATGCTGCACTGCCATGTTAATCAGAAGGAACCTTCAGACTCATTCCTGCTGCACATGAAATCTATGTTTAGTGTATAAACAGTGCATACAGGTTAAACGAGGCAGTGGGTGGCAGTGATACCTCTTTATTTCTTTTCTTTAGGTGTACCCTATGGCTGTTGTGGCAACTGCAGAGAGAGGGTTAATAGTGTATCAGCTTGAGAACCAGCCCTCCGAATTCAGAAGAATAGACTCTCCCCTTAAACATCAGGTAATGGTTGCAGAGGATTCTAGGGTACAGCAATGGCATAACAGAGATTGATTCTTTTTCGGCTGACTTTGGTAGGAATGGTGACTTGACACATTTGGTAAAAATGGGGGTTATCCCCAATAGAACAGGCACTAGTGATGTGCGGGTCAGGGTTTTCCTGACCTGCACCCGACCCTAACCCATCCTGCTGCCGCCCGCACCTGCGCTTCCGGGGTCCTTTTATAGACCCACCCTACCGATGACGTCACAATGGCTTCACAAAAGGGGTGGGGCGAGCAGACGCGAGACTGTAAAACCGGAAGTCGGATGCCGGCATTTGAAGGTGGCAGAAGCAGGAGAAGAGCTCAACCTGCACCCGCGAGGAGTAGTGCGAGGTCGACTCGAACTCGCCCAACCCACGGGTATCGGGTCAGCCCGCACATCACTAACAGGAAAGTATTAACAAAAAGAGGAAGGTAGATGTGCCACGGATTAACCAGACAGTCATATGATGAGGAGGGCGAGGTCTTGTGGGAGAGTTAAACATAGAAAGGGGAGTGAGTTGTTAATAGTAGGAATAAACAGATGAGGGGAATGAGTGGTAGAGGTAATTGTAGGTATACACATTAGGAAGGATGGGAAGCAAAGGGTCTGTGAGGATTATAGAAGAAAATGATAGCGTTAAAGGTTTATACCAGGCTTTTGCTACAGGAACTTCCTAGGGGTTGACTGTATTTTGTTTCCTTCCCACAGCACCGATGTGTCGGCATTTTTAAAGACAAGCAAAACAAGCCCACTGGCTTCGCACTTGGAAGTATCGAAGGAAGAGTCGCGATTCATTACATCAACCCTCCCAATCCGTAAGTATCTTCTAAACCAGCGACTAACTGCCTACAACTCCCAGTACTCCGTTGAATGCTAAGTGTTGGGCTACAACAGCTCCCTTTTGTCTGTGCACACTGACAATACTAAATTTGGGAGAGTTTCTGATGAATCCGTTCTTTTCCAATAGAGCCAAAGACAACTTCACATTTAAATGCCACCGCTCCAATGGTACGAACACAGCAGCCCCTCAAGATATCTACGCTGTGAGTATATTGTTTTTAGTAAGGATGCACTGAATCCACTATTGTGGATTCTGCCGAACCCCCAAATCCTTCGCGGAAGATTCTACCAAATACCGAACCGAATTCAACCCCTAATTTGCATATGCTAATGGAAAAACATTTTTACTTCCTTGTTTTGTGACAAAAAGTCATGCGATTTCCCTCCCTGCCCCTAATTTGCATATGCAAATTTGGATTTGGTTCAGCTGGACAGAAGGATTCGGCCGAATCCGAATCCTGCTGAAAAAGGCCAAATCCCGAACCGAATCTTGGATTTGGTGCATCCCTAGTTTGTAGCACATCTGCCTCATTCATGCACAAGAATTAATGGGATTCGGCCGAATCCTTGGTGAAAGATTCGGCTGAATACCGAACTGAATCTGAATCCTAATTTGCATATGCAAATTAAAGGCATACACGTGGGAAAAATTCTTCTTTTCTGATGAAAAGAAGTCATGTAATTTCCCGCCCCTAATTTATATATGCAATTTCGGATTCGGTTTGGCCAGGCGCAAGAATTCGGCCCAATCTCGAATCGAATCCTGGATTCGGTGCATCCCTAACAAGAATATAGGCATTTTTGTTGCAAAGAAAGTAGCAAGGATTGTAATGGGGAGTATGACTTAAGGTGGCCATACATGGATAGATCCGCTCGTTTGGCGATGTCGCCAAACGAGCGGATCTCCCTCCGATATGCCCACCTTGAGGTGGGCAATATCGGGCAGATCCGATCGTGGGCCCTAGGGCCCAACGATCGGATCCTAGCTTTAACAAACGGGCGGTCGGATCGCGGGACCGCATCAACGAACAGATGCGGCCGCGATCCGACGGGATTTTTAGCCCCATCCGATCGAGATCTGGCCGACTTTCGGCCAGATCTCGATCGGGGAAGCCCGTCGGGGGCCCCCATACACGGGCCAATAAGCTGCCGACACGGTCTGTCGGCAGCTTTTATCGGCCTGTGTATGGCCACCTTAAGTCTAGAAACCATGCATAATATATCTGCGTGTGTTTTCTATGACTGCAGCCCTTGGGCAGTGCACACATTATCTTTTGCTGCATAACTTATATATTCTCCCAGGTATGCAAAATGCTAAATGGCACACCGTGCTTAGTGGTGGAACCAGCAGGTGAACAAAGTGGAGCCACAAAGGACATCTTAGATTTAAAGGGGAGAATTTGAAGGTGAACAACCCCTTTAAGTTTGTCTCTTTTCTCTTCCAATGCAGGTAAATGACATCGCTTTTCATCCTGTACACGGCACTTTGGCTACAGTTGGATCAGATGGGCGATTCAGTTTCTGGGACAAAGATGCACGGACCAAACTGAAGACTTCGGAGCAGCTGGACCAGCCAATCACTGCTTGTTGCTTCAACCACAATGGAAATATTTTTGCCTATTCCTCTAGCTATGACTGGTCCAAGGTGGGTCATGTTCGTTACTTACAGTTGCATGAGCATTAGGCTTATTAAAGGAGAAGGAAAGGCTAAAATTAAGTAAGCTTTATCAGAAAGGTCTATATAAATACACCAGTAAACCCTCAAAGTAATGCTGCTCTGAGTCCTCTGTCAAAAGAAACATCACATTTCTTTCCTTCTATTGTGTACTCATGGGCTTCTGTATCAGACTTCCTGGTTTCAGCATAAACCTCCAGGGCTTGAGCATGCTCAGTTTGCTCCCTTTTCCCTCCTCCCCTCCCTGCTGTAATCGGAGCCCAGAGCTATGAGGAGGAGAGACTATGAGCAGGGAGAGACTCGGGCAGGAAGTGATGTCACTCCAAGCTAATATGGCAGCTGCTATCCTAAACAAAAAGAGAGAGCTTCTAGAGCTGTTTACTTAGGTATGGTAAAGCATTCTACAGAACAAATATAGTGTTATAGCTTGCACTATTGTGACTAATCTATTGGCTAATCTATTGGCAACTGCTTTAGTAGCTTTCCTTCTCCTTTAAAGAGACTTTATAAACTTTCCGTAACACCTAAAATCTGTATGTGTAGATTTTCAGTAAAGCAACAAAGGACAGATTTCCTTATGATCTGAAACTTAATGTTGGCGCCTATTTATCATGCTGTGTAAAATAGTTAAGAGAGAAACATCACTGGTGAAGTTGCCTATAGCCACCAATCGGCAATTAGATTTTAGCAGTTAGAAAACAAGCAAATATCTGATTGGTTGCTGCTAGTTACATCACCGGTGATGTTTCTCTCCACTGTTTTACACGGAATAGGCCCCTTAGTGTGTAAATAGGGTAGAGGAAACTGAATTATTCTCTCTCTATACAGGGGCATGAATTCTACAATCCACAGAAGAAGAACTATATCTTCTTGCGTAATGCAGCTGAAGAATTAAAACCAAGGAACAAGAAATAGTAAGTATAGTGCGTCTGGCATTTGGGGGGGACACAAGGCCCATGGGATTAATGCACCTCCCAACAGGAGACTGGCCTAAAACTATAACTCTTTAATTCCTGGCTGTATCCTATAAATAAAGTAGGCTTCTGCATGAAATAAGTTTTATGTGTATTAGTGGAGCTGTCTGTCCTTTAATATCTCTTTACTGAGGCAAAATTCTTTTCACCCACTAGACTAAATGGTGCCAACAGCCATCTCCGAACACTCCCCTCAAAAACCGGCATTTTGATGAAATTGTTCCTGCTGCAGGGCTATTGACAGGATAATAATAATAAATGTATGACCTCTCCTCAATCCACAAATGCATTGAATAGGATTTCACCATCAATTAACGTTTACATTTCTGTATATTAATTGAAGGTCTCTATATAAATATATTGTATGTGTAAAATCCTGTTCCATGTCAATAAACCATTTTCATAATAATTTGCTTTTTTAATATTATGTGCCATTGGGTAGAAAATTGCCGTTTTCAGTAGGGATGCACCGAATCCACTATTCCGAACCCTGTGAATACCGAACCGAACCCTAATTTGGATATGCAAATTAGGGGTGGGAAGGGGAAAATATTTTTTACTTCTTTGTTTTGTGACAAAAAGTCACGCGATTTCCTTCCCGTCCCTAATTTGCATATGCAAATTTGGATTCTGTTTGGCTGGGCAGAAGGATTCGGCCAAATCCGAATCCTGCTGAAAAAGGCTGAATCCCGAACCAAATCCTGGATTCGGTGCATCCCTAGTTTTAAGAAATAAGGGCCGTCGCCTAGGATCCTAGAATTCGTGGTGGACACAAACAAACCATACATGTTAGGTCACATGAGTCAATTAACTGAGAAAGTTCTGTCTTTTGCTTCCACACTTCTTCCTGTTAGGGTCAGGGCACACAGGCAGATTCGGGGAGATTAATCTCTTCTTTGGGGCGACTAATCTCCCCTAACCGCCTTCACACTGGCGGGATGGCACTCGGGGCAATTCGTTTTTCGAAGTTTCCTCGTGAGGCAAAATAACGAAGCGCTCCGAGTGCCATCCCGCCGGCGATTTACATTTTAGCCGGTGGGAAGGCAGTGAGAGGAGATTAGTCGCCCCAAAGAAGAGGAGATTTGTCGCCCGGCGACTAATCTCCCCGAATCTGCCTGTGTGACCTGACCCTAACAGTATATATGCTGTTCCTTTCTAGCTTTCGTTTGCATTTTGCCTGGCGAAGGTGCTCGGAAAGCTTGCAGTTTATTTTTATTGTTAGCCACCGTATTTGTTTGGTTTTTTTATTCGTTATTTTAATCCTCTTTGTAAACCAATCATTTTGCTTGTTACAGATGAGCAGCCTCCGCCGTGGGGAAAGTATAGGAGATGGGATTTTCCTTACTGCAGCGCTTACAACTGGCATTGATGTCCCTCGCACAGACCACGTCCTCAAGCTGTCAGTTCCTATGGCTCGGCATAGAGTCTCGAGTTTTTTTCGTTGAAAGCGTGTACAGAACAAATAAAGTTTCTGTACAGCTTACCCTGCATCCATTGATGTCGCCAGAGACCCTAATATTGTCTCATTTCTGGATTATATGTATCTGTGGTGAGTGTATGGGAGCAGCATGCTGATAAACTTGCCTTAAACCATAAATGGGCATAAGGTAACTTTCCAATGTCTGGTTGGGTTTTGTTTTATATTTCAATAAAGTTCTTTTTATGAAACCTTTGGATTTTTACATTACCTCTGGTATAACATAAAAGAGATGCTGTTGCCTAGAAGTAGGCGATGCACCGAATCTATTATTTTGGATCCGGCCGAATCCTTCGCAAAAGATTTGGTCGAATACGGAACAGAAACCGAATCCTAATTTGGATATGCAAATAAGCGGTGGCAATGGGAAACCATTTTTTACTTCCTTGTTTGATTTCCCTCCCCGTTCCTAATTTGCATATGTAAATTCGGTTTCAGCCAAATCCTGCTGAATCCCAAACCAAATCCTGGATTCGGTGCATCCCTACCTAGAAGAGTCCTAGGCAATGAGTTAAAGGGGATGGTCACTTTTGAGTTAACTTTTAGTATGATGTAGAGAGGGATATTCTGATACAATTTGCATTTGGTTTTCATTTTTTTATTACTTGTGGTTTTTGAGTTATTTAGCTTTTTATTCAGCAGCTCTCCAGTTTGCAATTTTAGCAATCTGGTTGATAGGGTCCAAATTACCCTAGCAACCATGCATTGATTTGAATAAGAGACTGGAATATGAATAGGAGAGGCCTGAATAGAAAGATGAGTTATAAAAGTAGCAATACCAATCAATGTGAAGCCTTACAGAGCATTTGTTTTTAGATGGGGTCAGCGACCCCCCATTTGAAAGCTAGGAAGAGTCAGAAGAAATAATGAGAAAAAAACTATATAAAATAAATAATGAATGGCCATTCTATAACATACTGGGGCTCATTTATAAACACTGGGCAAATTTGCACCTGGGCAGTAACCTATGGCAACCAATCAAATGTTTGCTTTCATTGTTCAACCGACAGCTGCCTGTAAAAAGCCAGTCACTGATTGGTTGCTATGGGTAACTGCCCAGGTGCAAATTTGCCCAGTGTTGATCAATAAGCCTCACTGAGAGTTAACTTGAAGGTGAACCACTCCTTTAATTTGTTTAAAACGGTTATGCTTCCCATATCCAGAGATATCTTTGGCAAGGGACACACAATTAAGGGCAGAGACAAAGGCAGATTCGGGAAGATGAGTCGCCCGGCGCCAAATCTCCTCTTCTTCGTGGCGACTAATCTCCCCAAACTGCCTCCCGCCGGCTAGAATGTAAATCGTCAGCGATTTAAACTTCGGACGACTTCACGAGGAAACTTCGGGCTACTTCGGAAAATGAAGCACTTCGAGTGCCATCCGGTTATCGATTTACATTTTTTCACTCCAAATGTATTAAAGTCAATGGGCGCTTTTTTTACTAAGGTGACTTTTTTTTGGTCCAAATGCGAAAGTCAAAGGGCCTTTTATTCTGCAGATCATTTTTGCAGCAGTTTCGAGAAATTGCAGATGGCGAAATGCCGAATTTCACCATGAATCCATGGCTGGCAAAAAAAATGTGCCCATCGCAATTCATTATATCTTAGTAGGAATCCAGATGAAGCTGCAGATTTATTATAACAGGGGGGAAAAGGAAATACTTTTTTAAAAAACGGAATAATTTGATTAAAATGGAGTCTATGGGATATGGCCTTACCTTAATTCAGAGTTTTCTGGATAATGGGTTGCCAGATAATGTATCTCATTCAAAAATAGTTTACAATAAAAGGGGCAGAGACAGACAAGAAGATTCGGGAAGATTTAGTCACCTTCGGGCGACTTATCTCCCCAGACTGCCTCCAGACGGCTAGAATCAAATTGCCTGCAGGATGGAACTCGGAGCGCTTTGTTTTCCGAAGTTGTCTCACGAGGAAACTTTGGGCGACTTCGGAAAACGAAGCGCTCAGAGTTCCATGCTGCTGCCAATTTAGATTCTAGCCAGCGCAGAGGCAGTTCGGGGAGATTAGTCGCCCAAAGAAGAGGTGATTTGTGTCCCCGAATCTTCTGGTCTGTCTCTGCCCTAAATGTTCGAAAAGCTACATAACATTCCTACAGTTTCATGATTGAGCCACCAGAGGGCACTGTTCCACTAGGCTACTGATGTTATATACTCTTCAAAGCATCATTAACTTGCTCTCGCTCATACAGTATATATACATATCACTAAAACTATACCCAGGTTCTTTATTACGTTTTAAATTTCATCTTTAATATATAATTAAGAATAGACCAAGTTCCCCTTTAATCTACTCACGAGGTAGTGTTCTTGTATCCCTTTCTGTACTCGGGTTCTGACTCCTGAAACCGTGTAGGAGGCCAGTTCTCTTCTGCTCCTGCTTAATTTTTTCAGGAGTCGGAACCAGTAGTATAAATTGAGTGATTGCTACAGTCTTTTGGGGTGGGGGGGTAACTTGCCCTGTAAAATCGAAGTTTCAAGCTATTTTGTTTTTGGGTTTTTTTTTTATCTTTTCGAGATACAAATCAAATCTGTTTCTTGGCTACATTATTCTCTTAGTGGTAGCTGTTACCTTTTCCAGTAAGGGTCTGGCAGATTCGGTGAGATTAGTCGCCAGGTGACAAATCTCCTCTTCTTCACGGTGGGTAATCTCACTGATATGCCTTCCGCCGGCTAAAATGTAAATCTTTCTTTTTCCGAAGTCACCCGTAATTGCTTCACGAGAACAACCAAAACTTGCCTGGAATTCAAAAATAAGCACCTGATTTGAGGCCACTGGGAGCAACTTCCAAGGGGGTTGGAGAGCAACATGTTTCTCATGAGCCACTGGTTGGGGATCACTGCTTTAGACCAATTCGGCAATTTATCTGCCTGTGTATGGGGGCTTCCGACGGGTCTTTGCAATCGATATCTGGCCACAATATCGATCGGGAAGGTTTAATTTTTCCACCGACCCGTCGGCGCCCATTGCTCCTCATTGTAATCCGGTCGAATGTTTGGATTGCCCCAATATAGCCCTGCCGTTGGTGCAGGGTCGGACTGTGCTTGCGCTACACCAGGAAAAAATTCGGTGGGCCCTGGCCCAGCCGGGGAGTGCTGGAGGGAATTGGGTCTGGGCTGGCGGAACCAGATTCCCTCCAGTGCTCCGCCAGGGCAGATGGCAGTTGCCCCTGTAGGGGGCAAGGTGGGGGTGCCCTTGGGTCAACAGCCCTGGTGGGCCCTGCACCCACCAGTCCGACCCTGCGTTGGTGGGCATATCGGTGAAAGATCAGCTTGTTTGGCAATGTTGCCAGAAGAGTGGATCTCTGAATGGCTTATGGTATAACTAAACACTGCCGTTATATGGGCATCACCTGCTACAGGCAACAGCATGGCCAGTGCCAATCATAATGTTTTATATATTGGAACTTAGGCACCTTCCTCGCACACGTCTAAACAAATTAGCTAGGCTCCCTTAACAGTGCGCAAGCTAAACCCGAAGCCACAAACGGAGCCGAAGCTGCATAAAGACCCGAAGCCACGAAAGGAGCCAAAGGAAACCGAAGAAGCAGAGGACAAGGAAGAAGAACCAAAGGTAAGATCCACTGAACACCAATGTTTTGGTCTTTTTTTTAAATTAAACTCCTGGCCACCAATGTTTTATTTTTATACCCTATAGGCCCCTGGCCACCAATCTTTATTTAAAATATTCTATGGGGCCCCTGACCACCAATGTCATTTTTTTAACTTGTAAGGGAGGGGCTGGCCACCAATGTTTTTGTTTTTTTTGTTTTTTTAAAGGAATAGTAACACCAATAAATTAAAGTGTTTTAAAGTAATAAAAATATAACGTAGTGTTGTGCTGCACTGGTACAACTGTTGTGTTTGCTGCAGAAACTCTACTATAGTTTATATAAACAAGCTGCTGTGTAGCCATGGGGGCAGCCATTCAAGCACAGGATACACAGTAGATAACAGATAAGTACTACTATAGTTTATATAAACACGCTGCTGTGTAGCCATGGGGGCAGCCATTCAAGCACAGGATACACATAGATAACAGATAAGTACTATTATAGTTTATATAAACAAGCTGCTGTGTAGCCATGGGGGCAGCCATTCAAGCACAGGATACACCGTAGATAACCGATAAGTATTACTATAGTTTATATAAACAAGCTGCTGTGTAGCCAAGGCGATAGCCATTCAAGCACAGGATACACAGTAGATAACTAGGGATGCACCGAATCCACTTTTTTGGATTCGGCCGAACCCCCGAATCCTTCGCGAAAGATTCGGCCGAATACCGAACCGAATCCGAACCCTAATTTGCATATGCAAATTAGGGACGGGAAGGGCAAAAATTTTTTCTTCCTTGTTCTCTGACAAAAAGTCACGCAATTTCCCTCCCCGCTCCTAATTTGCATATGCAAATTCGGATTCGGTTTGGCCGGGTAGAAGGATTCGGCCGAATCCTGCTGAAAAAGGCCGAATCCTGATCGAATCCCGAACCGAATCCTGGATTCGGTGCATCCCTATAGATAACAGATAAGTACTACTATAGTTTATATAAACAAGCTGCTGTGTAGCCATGGGGGCAGCCATTCAAGCACAGGATACACAGTAGATAACAGATAAGTACTACTATAGTTTATATAAACAAGCTGCTGTGTAGCCATGGGGGCAGCCATTCAAGCACAGGATACACAGTAGATAACAGATAAGCTCTGTAGTATACAATGGGATTCTTCAAAACATATCTGTTATCTACTGTATATCCTGTGCTTGAATAATGATCTTTATTATTATTATTTATTATAGATCTTTACTCTGTTTCGCACTGTTACACCACATGACTAGAGTGGGAACTGCCCTGGGATTCATTATTTTAACAATCCACTTCCTCCTTTCCTTTGTTCTCCCACATGTCTGGCTCAGAGCAGAACCATCTCATTTAACCCTTAGTGACTGGGGGGCAACAGCTAGATTCTAAATGTAAGGTGTATGTAGTCTAGTGCTCTTATGAAACAGCGGCTGTTCTTTCTTTCTTTTTACAATAAATTCGCCGGCGTCAAAAAAAAAAGTTTCGAAAATTTTTCGGCGTTTCGCAAAATTTGCAAATTTTTCGGAAAAATTAAACTGCGCAAATTCGCCCATCACTATAAGAAACCCCTGCCCGTACCAGAAATACTGAGAATCAGATTAGAGAACAACTTCCAAGAGTCTATGCCATCTATGGGAAGGTTGGGTGAGAAAAGCAAGACCCTTTATAGAAATGAGGGACCCCCTGTCCCAAAGGAGCAGCTGGGAGATTTTCACTTGACTCTGAATATAATAGGCCGCATTGTGTGAATGTGGCCAGGCACCATCTCCTTTTATGGAATCCTGACGGGGCCTGTGTGTAAACAAAATAAAATTAAAGGGAAAAAAAAAAAAAAGATTCCCCTATGCAGGGATTCATCACTAAATTGTCAAACTCCTGTGGGTTTGTGTATAGTAAGACGAAGGAGACCCGAGCGACCTCTGTGTAACAGCCAAGTCCTACTGCATGGAGAGGTGCCATTAATATACACACAGCCACAACCTCAATACACAAATTGCTAGCTCAGCAGAGCCGAGTGGAAGTGAGAAGGGCTTTCAACAATTTGTCTTCCACCTCTGCCCCATCTTGGGTTGCCACCTTTTCTGGAAAAAATACCGGCCTTCCTATATATTTATCTTTTTTTCCTATTAAAGTGCATACAATCAGCCCTTGCATGGCTGCATTAAGGCTAAAATTATACAGCTTTATAAAACCTAGATGCCTATGACCATTCTTCTAGTTGGCAAACTAAGAGGCAGACCATGGTTCAAATGCAAACCTTTCTTTGCTCTACTATCACCATCTTACCCTACCAACTCTATCTTGCTTTATGGTCAGCATCTTCCCCTTCTGGTACGATCTTATTCTCCATCTTGTCCTACTGTCTCCATCTTGTTCTACTCTCTCCATCTTGCCCTACTGTTTCTATCTTGCATTTCTACCCTATTGTCCCAACTTGCCTTCCTGTCTCCCTCTGTCTCTATCTTGCTGTACTACCTTGTCCTACTGTCCAGTGGCGTAACTAGATATTACTGGGCCCCACAGCAAATTATTTTTCAGGCCCCCAAAATTTTTAGCAGTTGTTTTACCAATATTTATTGAAACTGTATATGAATTAGGGCCTTGTGGGGCCCCTATACCTCCTGGGCCCCCCTGCAGGCGCAGGGTCTGCTTCCTCTATAGTTACGCCCCTGCTACTGTCTCCATCTTGCACTTCTCTCTCCATCTTGCCCTACTGTTTCTATCTTGCATGGATGTCTCTATCTTGCCCTATTGTCCCAACTTCTGTCTCTATCGTGCTCTACTGCCTTATCCTACTGTCTCCATCTTGTACTTCTCTCTCCATTTTGCCCTACTGTTTATATCTTGCATGGATGTCTCTATCTTGTCCTATTGTCCCAACTTCTGTTTCTATCGTGCTCTACAGTCTTGTCCTACTGTCTCCATCCTGGCCTACTGTATCCATCTTGTACTTCTCTCTCCATCTTGCCCTACTGTTTCTATCTTGCATGGATTTCTCCATCTAGCCATGCTGTCTCCATCTTGTACTTCTCTCTCCATCTTGCCTTACTGTTTCTATCTTGCATGGATGTCTCTATATTGCCCTATAGTCTCAGCTTCTATCTCTATCTTGCTCTACTGCCTTGTCCTACTGTCTTCATCCTGGCCTACTGTCTCAATCTTTCGCTACTGTCTCTATTTTGCCTACTCTCCTCATCCTGACCTATTGTGATCACCCTGCCCTGTTTACATTTTGTCCTACTATCAAGATGGAAACAGTAGGTAGTAGTAGTGCATTTTGCCTTAATATCTCCATCTTGTCTTACTCTCTCCAACTCACCCTACTGTTGCCAGCATCTTGCCTTACTTTGCAAATAAAATTGTTGTCATCCTACCTATTCAGTGTTTTTCATGTAAGCTGGCCATTCACAGGCCAATAAAAGCACCAGGCTGGGTCAGCACAATACTGGCCTGTCAATGGGCATGATTAAAAATCTTGTTGGATGAGGACAATATGAGGACGTCATGGAGGAGCTCCTTGTAATGTAAAGGTATTGGTCACCCCTACAATGTGAGCTATAACCCTTAGGAGACCATCAGTTTTATTTTGCAGTGATTTTCCCACAATGTTTATACTACCTACCTGGCACTTCTGTTTGGCCAAAGCACCACAGGTCATTTATCCATTATTTTTATGCTAATTTCTCTTTCCCTGGTTCATCCCCAGGACACATTGGATTTAATGAGTCCCAGATTACACTGGAGGTAACAAGCTTATCTCTAATGGGTTGTTTATCTTTCCCAGGGGAATCTCTCATTGTAAGTAATTACATTGCTGGATAACAATAAACCTTTCAGCATCGTGTGTATTTCAGCCTTATAGCTGGGAATGTTTCTATAACATGATGAGTATAGTGAGCAATGCTACCCAAGCTTTCATGCACAGCAGTCTGTGGAACCCATAGGCTTGGAGCCAGAAAAATACCCATAGAGAGCCAAATCTGGCCCACCATCCTCCACTTGAACAGCTCTTATATAGTGAATAATGTAAATCCTACAGTAAATGAAAAGGATATTAAATGTCACACACAGAGGGGTTCTGTGACCATATAAAGGCACAAGGCTGCAGGCTGAGTTATACAGGGAACTCTGAGTATCACTCATGTATTATAAGGGATAATGTACCCCCTACTGTAAATGATAAGGATATTAGAAGTCGCTGAGGGGTTCTGTGACCATATAAAGGCACAAGGCTGCAGGCTATACAGGGAACTCTGAGTATCACTCATGTATTATAAGGAAGAATGTACCCCCTACTGTAAATTAATGGATAATGTCACTTGACTATTTTTTTTTCTTTTTGCAGCTTAATGAAAATCCAAGTTTCCAGGGGCAGAACTACCGTCACGCTGCAAAGAGGGAGAGAGGAGGGGTCTGGGGGCCCAGTTGCTCTGCCTGTTCTGCCTTAAAGTATATTATCCTTCTATTTTAAAGTAGGGGGTAGATAATTCCTCTGTATTTTAGGCAGGTTTCATTGGACAAATTGTTAGACTTCACCAATGTGTCATTTTTCAACCTTAACTACTAGGTGAGAAGCCATGGGCAAGTCAATGCAGGGAAGGGGGGCTGCGGAAACCAAGGTGTTAGTTTTAGCACATTGGACTTTTCATACTGACACTGTAAGGATCTGAAAGGTGTCACTTTAACATTTGTTGCTCTGCAGCTTTTTAGCTGGGAATTTTACACCCCTGTTTGGTTGCTAGGCTCACTACAGTCCCTAACAACCAATAAGACAATGAAAGAATAATAAAAGATAATTAGAATAATCCCCCAATCAGTCAGCTTTCTGATCTGTATCATACCGCCCCCCATGGAGAGGGAAGGGTTAAGTTCTGAGGCCTGGGTTTGTTTGCTTACATGGGGGGAGTTCAAGATGGAGATGTGATAACTGTGTCCTACAGAGATGAACTTTATGCCCCAAGGGCAGTTGAGAAATGAAAATAAAGGACAGGGCCTTGGGGAGTTTGTCATGTGAATTCTGAGGATATTGGGAGTTGCAGTTAAAGGGCCACACTGGGCGTTTTGGGGAGATTTGCCTCATTTTTACTGTATAAAATGTCAGATTGTGGGAAAAAAAAGGAGATATTATTCCTATTTACACCAGGATGTCCTACCTCCAGGATTTCAGCTCTTCTTAGGGTAAGTCCACACTGGGCTAATAGCCTCGCGAGTCAAATCGCGGCGCTATCGCCTAGTATGGCCTTAGCCTAAAAGGGGGAGTGTGAGGCCTTGATTGAAATGTAAATAATGCCGCAGCATGACTTATTGGCTTAGCAGTTAATTTATATTTATCTTAAGTCTTCATGGATGCACATGTATCATAATTAGCAGTACAGTATGAGGATATAGCTTATTGTGTGCCCAGAACATTCCTTCTCTGTATATTTTATTTATACATATGGGAAGGAGGTGCCATATTGTTTCCCTTAGACAGTACAGTATGAGGGTATAGCTTATTGTGTGCCCAGAACATTCCTTCTCTGTATATTTGTATTTATACATATAGGAAGGAGGTGCCATATTGACTCCCTTAGACAGTACAGTATGAGGGTATAGCTTATTGTGTGCCCAGAACATTCCTTCTCTGTATATTTGTATTTATACATATGGGAAGGAGGTGCCATATTGTTTCCCTTAGACAGTACAGTATGAAGGTATAGCTTATTGTGTGCCCAGAACATTCCTTCTCTGTATATTTGTATTTATACATATGGGAAGGAGGTGCCATATTGTTTCCCTTAGACAGTACAGTATGAAGGTATAGCTTATTGTGTGCCCAGAACATTCCTTCTCTGTATATTTGTATTTATACATATGGGAAGGAGGTGCCATATTGTTTCCCTTAGACAGTACAGTATGAGGGTATAGCTTATTGTGTGCCCAGAACATTCCTTCTCTGTATATTTGTATTTATACATATGGGAAGGAGGTGCCATATTGTTTCCCTTAGACAGTACAGTATGAGGGTATAGCTTATTGTGTGCCCAGAACATTCCTTCTCTGTATATTTGTATTTATACACATGGGAGGTGCCATATTGATTCCCTTAGACAGTACAGTATGAGGGTATAGCTTATTGTGTGCCCAGAACATTCCTTCTCTGTATATTTGTATTTATACATATGGGAAGGAGGTGCCATATTGTTTCCCTTAGACAGTACAGTATGAGGGTATAGCTTATTGTGTGCCCAGAACATTCCTTCTCTGTATATTTGTATTTATACATATGGGAAGGAGGTGCCATATTGTTTCCCTTAGACAGTACAGTATGAGGGTATAGCTTATTGTGTGCCCAGAACATTCCTTCTCTGTATATTTGTATTTATACACATGGGAGGTGCCATATTGATTCCCTTAGACAGTACAGTATGAGGGTATAGCTTATTGTGTGCCCAGAACATTCCTTCTCTGTATATTTGTATTTATACATATGGGAAGGAGGTGCCATATTGTTTCCCTTAGACAGTACAGTATGAGGGTATAGCTTATTGTGTGCCCAGAACATTCCTTCTCTGTATATTTGTATTTATACACATGGGAGGGAGGTGACATATTATTTCCCTTTGTACAGTGTGTGAGTTGGTTAACAGGCGGAAGGGGGCACTGAATCATTGCAAGTTAAAAGCATTTGCTCGTTCAAATCCTGCCCTATTATATGAAAGGGGAATCTATCACTATATATACAAACTGGGACTGCCAAGTGCAGTCTGTTATTCCGCTCCCTAAGTGATTGCTGGGAAACAAGCCCCTCCTCTCTCCGATGCCATTAATCAGCCCCTATCTGAGAACACTGTTTGCAGCTTCAGACTGGGAGAACAAAGTGTATTTCAGCGGCGGCCTGTGGCGGGTTTTTGGCTTGGGCTTATTTACTTTGCAAACAGGGGAAACATTTCTTAGTCAAATTGGGTATAGACTCTCTGAAAGCCGTCCAGCTTTAGGGCAGAGACAGATGAGAAGATTCAGGAAGATTTAGTCGCCCGGCGACAAATCGCCTCTTCTTCGGGCGACTTATCTCCCCAAACTGCCTTCATGCTGTCTAGAATCTAAATTGCCAGCGGGAGGGCGTTCTCCACAGTCGCATACCTCCCAACATTTTGGAAATAAGAATTGGGACAAAAATGTTTCCGTGCGTAGCACAAGGAAATTTTTTTGACCATGCTCATTTTGGTGGCCACGCCCCCTAATTACCATGTTTATTTTATAAAATTTGTTAGGTCATAAAAGTTTGAGCATATTTCTGTAGTTTTTTTTTCCAGTTTTTCTAATGAACGCGAATTGCCCTTTAAGCTTTGAGTCTTTTATTGTTACAATTACTTATTTGATTATCTTTAAATTGGTACAAAAGTATCTTATCTGAAGCTGTGGCTGTTCTGGGCTATCTGCCAAAAGCCAATAAAGTTAGAAACATTGTTTCTTTTTCTGGCTGTTCAGTGCAGAGAAAATAGGGACTTTCCAGTACAAACAAGGGACTGTGGGTTGGGCTGTCAAAAGAGGGACTGTCCCTCTAAAAACTGGACAGTTGGAAGGTATGATTAGTCGTCCTGAAGTTGGAAACTTCGGACGACTTCAGAAAACGAATTGGGGGATGGCATTCGGAGTCCAAATTTGAAACTTTGGGCGACTTCGGAAATCAAATCGCTCTGAGTGCCATCCCACTGGTGATTTAGAGTCTAGGCAGTTTGGGGAGAGTAGTAGCCCGAAGAAGTGGCGATTTGTCGACGGGCGTCTAAATCTCCGCGAATCTTCTCGTCTGTCTCTGCCCTTAGGTCCAACTGTGCTGAGAACAGCAAGACAAGAAGGCATCATGGGAATTGTAGTCCAGTCAGGGGCAACTACAGAGGAAGCTAAACTCACAGGGTGCCTCGGAGGCCCAAATAAAGAGCAATTTCAACATATATTGGTAAAACAGGAAACGGTGAAAAATCAGCTAAAATGGCCGTCCGAATAATGTTGACGCGCAGCGGTTTTGATGCAAGCGACTTTTCCAGCACGCCTCCAACATTTTTCGACACCGGCAATTTTCGACGGCAGTTTCGCAAATTTATTTATTTATAATTTGAAACCCGGAAATTCAACGCAAATTCACGCCTGCCGATTTTATTCGCCCATCACTAGCTGACACTAACAAAGGAGAATGCTGGGAAAGGTGGCATCTGCAGGAGGGATCTGTTTTAGTTGGTTTAAAATGTTGGAACTTGTATACCAGCAGCAAAGTTGGCAGAAAACTATCAAGGGTTAATCGCTGCGCTTCCGTTACCAGCAGCAGATACTTGTGGAGAAGGTGTTACCCTAAATCTTCCCCCATATTCCTATCACTCTGGGGACAGTTATATATTGTTTGTTTCACGTTAAGGGGGAGGCCACGAGGGACAACTCTGAGGGGCTGCAGCTGGACAAGTCATTTGTGCAGCTGTGTGACTTGTCCCATAGAAACCAATGATGCCGATCTGTCATGGTAATTTTTTTTTTCTTCAATAGTGCATGCAACTCTGCAACACAGCGACTTCAAGCTGCAATCTGCCTTGCAAGGAGTTACAATTACAACTCCCATGATCCCCGGCCAGTCAGACAATGAACGATGGGAGGGGGTAGTTCTTTGAAAGATGGAAAAACAGGTTATAGACAAAAAATCTTTTGCATTAATCATTATAAGCATCTCCCCAGTATCCATTTGTTACACAATGTTTGTTTTTTTTTTTCTTTTCTGTTCCCTGGAACTGACTCTTGAAACAATGTAGCAGAAGTCAGATCTCTTCCAGGTCTGTTGCTGGCTTTAGTTAAAAACTACAACTCCCAGAAGGCTCTTTTTTTTTTGCACCTCCCTCCTCCAAAGGGAGGGGTGTGCCCTATTATTGATGGGCGGGGCTGTGGCTGAGTACAAAGGCTTGGGAAGTATGCACTCCTTAGCATATTAGCAGAGCCAGCTCAGACCCAGAGAGAGAGCGCGCTGGCCAGAACAGATGGTGCATGGAGTTTCTCTAGCACCTTCCCACCTGCTACACAGCTCTGCATTAACTACCTCTTTACCCACTACTGCTAGCAATCTTTAACCAGCACCTTTTTTTTAAAAAAATTATTATTATTTAAACATTGCAACAATTTTATATAAAAATAAGGATTTAGAGAAAGCAAGAGAATTCTTTTTTTTTTTTTTTTGTATATGTTTTGTATCTATGCACTGGAGTTAGAGGGGCAGCCAGCGAAGACTTGGATGCTTTATTTATAGCGGCTGGTGAATTCGCTTGGGACCATGCACACCGTGCAAAAAGACACAACTTTCACCAAGATTTTCGTGGGGGGTCTCCCGTATCACACGACGGACGCCTCCCTCCGGAAATATTTCGATGTTTTTGGGGATATCGACGAGGCGGTGGTCATTACGGACAGACAGACGGGAAAGTCGAGGGGATACGGCTTTGTGAGTATTTGAGATGGGGTTAAAGGGGCGAATCACTCAATGTATTTTAATCTCTTTGGGGCTGTGTAAGGAAGGGGTTAATAACAACTTGCAAAGGATGGAGGCTCTGCTGCCCTGAGACAGAGGCCCAGATTAGCAATAACTCTGCCATAGGGATAGGCAGCCTTTAGTGGTCCGTTCTACAACTCCCTGCACCCTGTATCATCTTCACTGTGGGGCTTGTAGTTCTGCAAGATCAGAGACACCATACATTTTCTCCCAATGCTTTTATTTACCAGCAGGTGGAAAGGTAGATTTAGCAGGGCCATGTTTACCCAACCTGCAGTTGGTAGAATAATCAGCGTTTTTTTAACCCATTGCGTCGGTGAGGGGCCCTGATCTGTACAGACGAGTAACTTGAAATCCTAGTATTTATGTCTGTGTTTTAACTCGTGTAGAAAGAGAAAGTACGCTAGAGACTTACAGGTGTTAAAACATGACTATAATATGTATTATGTATCGGGTTAATGCCAAGTATCAAATGTTTGAATAAAAGGATGAACCATATGAAGAGGTCTTTTTATAGCCTCCGCTTCTATGGGTGTATCTATATTATAACTAGGCATTGTGTGACTGTATTATCTTGTAATTAACACTGTAGCACATAAATACAATTTCATTATAGCGAGAGAGTGGTAGTCTGGTTTCTTGGAACTGGAGCACTTGACAGACCTATAGAAACATTTGGGTAACAGTCACCCTGCTATAGTTCCAGGGGTACCCAGGGCACAGATAAACACTCACCCCAAATCTCCCCCTAACTGGCCTTCAGACTGGACCCCTTGGCTCATAACAAGGTTACAGATATATAGAAACATTGGGGTAACAGTCACCCTGCTATAGTTCCAGGGGTACCCAGGGCACAAATAAGCACTCACCCCAAATCTCCCCCTAACTGGCCTTCAGGGTGAGCCCCCTTAGCTCATAACAAGGTTATATATGCTTGAATCTGTAACTTTGTGGTAACAAGAGATCCTTTAGTAAAGGTTAGTTGTATGGGAGGCTGCAGGTGTCCGTGCTGGGATACAAGTTAAATAATGGCAACACTGACATCTCAGCAGCCTCTCCAACTAGACCATGTCTATCTCCCACTCCTACATTTTGGAATTTGGTTCTATTGTGTTGGGGAAGGTTCTGTTAGCAAACACACAGGAACAACCTTGATAAACATGTTTTTTGTCATAATATTTGGAGTGCAATTTGCAAGACTGTCTCAGGCACTTGAGTGTTTTTGAAATATTACATCATGGTGTCACCTTCCACCCAACCTTCTTTTTTTGGCCGTAAAGACAGGGGAGAAGCCGGTATTTAGAAAAACAGATGCTTGGAGGTAGAAAAAATTTCAAGTAGTTTAGCAATATCTGCTGGTTAGTAATAAGAGTGGAAAATAAGGGGTTCTCCATGTTTGGGAGATGGGGGGAGGATACAGAAAAACACATACCTCTTAGAAATAGGTTATTTATACATATGGGAAGGAGGTGCCATATTGTTTCCCTTAGACAGTACAGTATGAGGGTATAGCTTATTGTGTGCCCAGAACATTCCTTCTCTGTATATTTGTATTTATACATATGGGAAGGAGGTGCCAAATTGTTTCCCTTAGACAGTACAGTATGAGGGTATAGCTTATTGTGTGCCCAGAACATTCCTTCTCTGTATATTTGTATTTATACATATGGGAAGGAGGTGCCATATTGATTCTCTCAGACAGTACAGTATGAGGGTATAGCTTATTGTGTGCCCAGAACATTCCTTCTCTGTGTATTTGTATTTATATACATATGGGAAGGAGGTGCCATATTGTTCCCCTTAGACAGTACAGTATGAAGGTATAGCTTATTGTGTGCCCAGAACATTCCTTCTCTCTATATTTGTATTTATACACATGGGAAGGAGGTGACATATTGTTCCCCTTAGACAGTACAGTATGAGGGTGTAGCTTGTGTGCCCAAAACATTCCTTCTCTGTTTTCGTTTAGATTGTAAGTTTTTGCAAGAAGGGCCCTTTTACTTTTTAACCCTTGTTTGGTAAATTATTGTAAGACCCTTGTTCATTATAAATAAATGTAAAACACTGCATAACTTTCTGGCTCTATATGAATAACTGTCATATAAATAGGTACAATTTTTATTTTAAAGGAGCACCTATCTCTTTAATTTAAATTGCATTATCTGTAAGAGCCAGTAGTACTATCCTCAGTTCTATAAGTAATAGTTCCCAGTACAAGAAAGAAAGAGACCTCTCTCAGATAAAATGTACTCCATGGATGAAGCCATTTTTTCTCCTGTGCACGGTAGGGTTTATGATCATATGATCTAGGTTAGCCTATGACCTCTGTTTACAAAGCAGCCACTTCGCTGAGCAATACCCATGTGACCGTGGCAGTGTCAGCAGTAGGCAGTGAACTTCCCATCAATGAGAAACAGCTGGAAGTTGGCCGTAGTGACACTGTGAATGCTAGGCTGGTACACTTTAAAGGACAAGTGTCACCAACAGTCAGAGGATATTTATTTGCATTTAAAGCGAACGGCCTCATCAAAATTGTGTGTTTTTATTTACTTAGCATGTGAATTTTTAACTGGTTGCTACTAGAACCGGATCCACAAAATGACATAATGAAGAAGAAAAAAATAAGACCAACTACAACTTATCTTCATTTTGCCAAAGATAATTGCACATTAAGCTGGCCATAGATTTTTAAAAGATCCGATCGTCATCGTGAGACCACGATTATCTCGGAACGATCGTACGGATTGTCCATCGACTAAAAAGACCAATTTTCCAGAAAAACCTGGCTGATTAATTTCCTGACAGATGTAGGCCGAAATCATAAAATGTTCGAATCCCACTAACCGCACGATAATTTCGAAGGATTGTTTGGACTTCGCTAAAATCGGTCGTTCGGCAAGAGAAATCTTTGCGTCTATGGGGACCTTAAGATGGAATACCAGCTATTTTTTTTTTTTTTTTTTTTAAAGGGGCACCAAAACACCCTTAACACCTTGTGCTGCCTCTTGGTGGGTGATATGGGAAGTTATGTATCACATTTAATCAAATAGGACACTACGGAGCCATATACTGTGCCTTTAAGGAGACGGCCCCTTTCAGTAGTGATGTTTCAGACTTTTGTTTTATAGTGATGCAACTGGCAAATGTTGTGGTGGGTTTCAGAGCAAGAGGGCCCGAATCTACAAGCATGAAACATAAAGAGGAAATGGGAATAGATTCATTTGACTAAGTGGTGACGTCACAATGGGTCTCCAGAGTGTGCAGGTGTCACTTTCATTACCGAAAGCTGCAAACTCGTTGCGGTTTCCCTGTTGCCTGGCTGGGTTTTAAGAGATGACTCTGTCATGAAAATTGTTTTTTAGGCAGGAAAATATAATGGCAGGTCTAGTTGGGCATATGAAGTAGGTAGAAAGTAACATTTCAAAGCTGTAAATTAAACTAAATCTACAAAAGGGCTTTCAACCGGGTCCGCATTCGACAGTTGTGCCACTTTATGAAGAAATAGTATGAATGTTTCTGATTGTTACATTGTTTCTTTTGTCATCCTAAAAGTTTCCATCTTTCTTTCACTGCCATATTATCCTGCCATGTAACAATTGTATCCCAAGGAGAGACACTAGAAAGGGATCTTCTATCCCAAACTGCTGTGTAAGGGGACACATTCCAGGGAGCGCAATCCTCCGTTCTGCAACTTTGTATATTCCCTTGGTCGCTGTTCTAGGCACAAAATGACCTTCTGTCCTTTTATTTTTAAAGCTGGAATGTTGGAAAAAAAGTGGCAATGTTTTTTTTTTTTTTGTCCAATGCACAAGGTTAAGCCCCTGCCTGTGTCCAAAATTGCTTGAAATTCTGTATTTTATATATGAACTTACTGTACCAGCCCAGAGGTGCAGCAGCCCTATAACCCAAATGATTTGGGACTTCAAAATTTTGGTTGTCTGTTCTATTTCCAGGGTGCAGCTAGAAATGCTATACAGTTGTTGGGGTCCGGGACCTTGGAAATTTAAAAGACAGGCTAATGAGAGGCTGGAGATTTTTATTGCTGGTTGCCTCAACGAGTAGCACAAAGCGTGTAGAAGAGATCAATAACTCATCACAGTCATCTTATCACTCTGTAGATGGGAGTGGCAGCACATGAGTATAATGGCACCGCAGCACCTATAGTAGCAGTGGGGATAATGGCACAGCAGCACCTATAGTAGCAGTGGGGATAATGGCACAGCAGCACCTATAGTAGCAGTGGGGATAATGGCACAGCAGCACCTATAGTAGCAGTGGGGATAATGGCACAGTAGCACCTATAGTAGCAGTGGGGATAATGGCACAGTAGCACCTATAGTAGCAGTGGGGATAATGGCACAGTAGCACCTATAGTAGCAGTGGGGATAATGGCACAGTAGCACCTATAGTAGCAGTGGGGATAATGGCACAGTAGCACCTATAGTAGCAGTGGGGATAATGGCACAGTAGCACCTATAGTAGCAGTGGGGATAATGGCACAGTAGCACCTATAGTAGCAGTGGGGATAATGGCACAGTAGCACCTATAGTAGCGGTGGGGATTATGGCACAGCAGCACCTATAGTAGCGGTGGGGATTATGGCACAGCAGCACCTATAGTAGCAGTGGGGATAATGGCACAGCAGCACCTATAGTAGCAGTGGGATAATAGCACAGTAGCACCTATAGCAGCAGTGGGGATAATGGCACAGTAGCACCTATAGCAGCAGTGGGGATAATGGCACAGCAGCACCTATAGTAGCAGTGGGATAATAGCACAGTAGCACCTATAGTAGCAGTGGGATAATAGCACAGTAGCACCTATAGCAGCAGTGGGGATTATGGCACAGCAGCACCTATAGTAGCAGTGGGGATAATGGCACAGCAGCACCTATAGTAGCAGTGGGGATAATGGCACAGCAGCACCTATAGTAGCAGTGGGGATAATGGCACAGTAGCACCTATAGTAGCAGTGGGGATAATGGCACAGCAACACCTATAGTAGCAGTGGGGATAATGGCACAGGAGTATTTAGTCTTAAGGTAATAGTCCATGAAAATCACAAGCAGACTAGCAATTGTTACAGTATAATAATGGTCACTTGGGCAGCTCTGCCATATTAAATTCAAATGCAAAAACAACTCTTCAGAAGGACCAAAGGCAACAGGTTTTACTGTTCATTTATGGAAATCCTATTTATACTGAAGATTACTTTTAATTAAGTGCAGTTACAGCAAGTTTCATTAAACGCACATTTCTCTTTAACTCCAGGTGACCATGTCGGACCGAGCTGCTGCAGAAAGAGCGTGTAAAGACCCAAACCCCATTATTGACGGCCGTAAAGCCAACGTCAACCTTGCGTACCTAGGAGCCAAGCCAAGGAACCTGCAGAGTGGTAAGAACCAGCCTTTCTCTGCCCAAACTTTATTGGCAGTAGAATTCTGGGAGTAATTTAACTAAGCACAATTCAGCAGGAACAGCCCTACAAAGTCTGTCCATAGTCTGTATAGAGAGATTCCATAAAAAAATTCCAGTTTAGTAATCCTCCTACTCCCCCCAGGCATGTGTAGGATTATTAAATATGTCTCTTCCTCCTTCCTTCTGCAGCATTTACTATAGGAGTCCAGCAGTTACACCCAGCCTTCATCCAGCGACCATTCGGGTAAGTGTACAACTTAATTCTTCTTTCATGAATAGACTGGTGGGTCATCAAGTTGTTCAGATGGTAAAATTCTGGAGGTAGTTTAGACCAAACCACCTATACTGCCCGACTGGTTAGAGATTTGTGGCTCTTTAAATCCCAGACATGTTGTTATTCCTACTGCTTTTGCTTCTGCTGGAGGGAAGTTCCAACCATCCACTACCCTTTCAGTGATGTAGTACTACGCTAAAGGCAGAGTCCTCGGGGCTTGATTTCTCTGTTCCCTGGAGAAAGATATTGTCATTTATTTGCTTTTAGCTGTTGGTATGTGGAACATGAACTTTGAAACTTGCAGTTGGTCATTGTGCATTTTAATATGTATTTTAATTTTAACCCTTGTTGCTATGGGCTACTAGACCTTTTGTAATTCCAATGCAACAACCCCTGGGATTATATATAGTAGTGCTATAGAGAGAGAGAGAGACTATATAGATGTTGTGAATACCCCCCCCCCACCTTGAATTATGGTCTCTTTGCAGTACCCAGCCCTAGAGGCCCAGCTATCATGACTGAGCCGTTGGAAGTGCTATCAGACAGATGTTGTGCGAGGTCCCTGGCTCACTTGTATAGAAGCCTATTGTCTGGCCTTTTGTATAGAGCGTCCCCCACTCCCAGCACCCTCCCTTTTATTCTTTCCTCTCCACTATACTAGAAACGTCCTTTTAATTAGAGTCAGCAGCTGTTCTAGAAAGCACGAGGGGAGCGGGACAACGAATGTCCTAACAAAGCTTCCACTTAACCCTTGCACCTGCCCCATGTCATTATCCACCTAAACTTTGCCAGAAGTTTTAGGGTTAAGAGCATCTTATCATAGTGGCACAAATCATAACTGATCCCTATTGTAAGCTGCAGTCCTGTCCTGCTTTATGGCTGAGATTCTAGCTATCTGTATAACAGAGCATTCTGTCCCAGTGACTGCACAGATCCTATCTGATCCCCATTTTAAGCAGCAGTCCTGCTCTGCTTTATGGCTGAGATTCTAGCTATCTGTATAACAGAGCATTCTGTCCGTGGCTGCACAGACCCTATCTGATCCCCATTGTAAGCAGCAGTCCTGTCCTGCTTTATGGCAGCTGAGATTCTAGCTATCTGTATAACAGAGCATTCTGTCCCAGTGGCTGCACAGATCCTATCTGATCCCTATTGTAAGCAGCAGTCCTGCCCTGCTTTATGGCTGAGATTCTAGCTATCTGTATAACAGAGCATTCTGTCCCAGTGGCTGCACAGATCCTATCTGATACCCATTGTAAGCAGCAGTCCTGTCCTGCTTTATGGCAGCTGAGATTCTAGCTATCTGTATAACAGAGCATTCTGTCCCAGTGGCTGCACAGATCCTATCTGATCCCCATTGTAAGCAGCAGTCCTGTCCTGCTTTATGGCTGAGATTCTAGCTATCTGTATAACAGAGCATTCTGTCCTAGTGGCTGCACAGATCCTATCTAGGGTTGCCACCTTTTCCGGAAAAAAAAATCCAGCCTTCCTTTAGATTTATCTTTTTTTTCCCTATTAATAACATTGGGATCAACCATCATTTTTACCGGCCAGGTGGCAACCCTAATCCTATCTGATCCCCATTGTAAGCAGCAGTCCTGTCCTGCTTTATGGCTGAGATTCTAGCTATCTGTATAACAGAGCATTTTATTACAGTGATACAGAACTTGTTAGCTTGAATCTCAGTCATAGAGCAGTGCAGGACTGCTGCTTGTATAATATAGGGAATAAACTACATTTGTGACACAAGGCAGTTGGTCTTGAGTAGTAGTCAGAGTTAAGCTGGCCATACATGTTGAGATCCTCTGTTTTCAACCAATCTACATTGGTTGAAGAATGGTGAAGTTGTGCTGCCTAAGTGAAAGTGACTATAGGGAGACACACACCCATCTCTTAGAGGATTTTCTGTGATCAAATCACACAGTGGCCTATAGAAACCAGCTGGACCAAGAGCACATCACAGTCAATATGGTCCTTGGCAGCTTTTATAGCCCTTTGTTTGAGCACTTTCCTATGTGTAACTACAGATAGATACAAACTTGGTGTGGGGGAATAACCTGTCCCAATTAGCAGACAGATTTTGCTGTTTAGTGTCACTTCCCCTTAAACGATCCACCGTAATTTGAATATTTTTTGTAACAAATGCAAAGCAGATTGTAATATGCAAAGTGGGACGTACTCGTCACCTTTTGCTCACCCCATTGCTTTCTTTTTATTCTCTTCCATTTACAATAAGCCCTTGTGTCTGTTGTTGTTGTGTAGTGGAGGGAAGATTTAAGTAAATAACTGCCTATTTGCTACAGTACTTGTATAAATTGCAAAATTTGCGATGCTGACCCCTGAACAGCTTCTATGTAGCGGTGTGGGGCTGCCGTACACTCCTTGTTCTCAGCCCCCTGAGCTCACACTTTTATACATAGACTGACGCAGGGGCCAGACTGAACGGCCCATTGTGGAGCAAAACAAGGGAGCTCGGTAATGATGGGCGAATTTGTTCTGTTTTGGTTCGCCATGAATTTAGCTTATTTCCTGCGAAATGGGCAAATTGTGAAATGCAGATTTTGACGCCGACGGCAATTCGTTGATGCCATGCCCATTAAATTCAATGGGCGTCCATTAATTGTCGCTGGTGTTTAAATTAACGCCGGCGCCAAAAAACTTTGACTTCGCCGGCGAATGTTCTCGGCAAATTTGCGAGATTTATTCGCTGCCAGCGAAACGCAGAAATTTGTGCCTGACAAATTTGCCCATCACTAGAGCTCGGTTATAATTATATCACATACGTCTCTATAAAAGACAAGGTGCCTTTTTGGCTCCCATTGTAGTTCTACAAAAAGCAATAATAAACTTTAAAGGCACTCTTTAAAGACAGACTTAAGGTTTGGTCTGGCACCCCACCGCTAGCTTTATAGAAGCAACCAAAGCACTTTTTTTTTTTTTGGGCACTTCCCCTTTAATATGTTTCATGAAAGCAATTGGTTTTCTCTGGGCAGCAATAAAAATACACGTTTGCCCAGAAAGGGATACTGTCATGGGAAATAATGTTTTTTATTTTCCCAAACACATCAGAAATCTGCACTGAAATCCATTTCTCAAAAGAGCAAGCAGATTTTTTTTTTTTTGTATTTTAATTTTGAAATCTGACATGGGGCTAGATATATTGTCAGTTTCCCAGCTGCCCTCAGTCATGTGACTTGTCTCTGATAATCTTCAGTCACTCTTTACTGCTGTACTGCAAGTTGGAGTGATATCACCAACGGGAAGGTAACCAGATAGCAGCTCCCTAACACAAGATAAGAGCTCCACTCAATAGTAAAAATCCAGGTCCCATTGTGACACATTGAGTAGGAGAAACAACAGCTTGCCAGAAAGCAGTTCCATCCTGAGTGCTGGCTCTTTCTGAAAGCACATGACCAGGCAAAATGACCTGAGATGCACCTACATGCCAAAATTACAACAAAAAAATATACACTTGCTGGTTCAGGAATTAAATTTTATATTGTAGAGTGAATTATTTACAGTGTAATTTAGAGATAAAAACAACACCATAAAAATCATGTCAGAATCCCTTTTAAGCATAAAAGTTCACCCTGGTACCAAGGCCATTAAACCTGAACTTTCCTTAACCTCCTGTGTTTTTTTTTTTTTTTTTTTTTTTTTAAGGCTAAATACTCTTTTATCTGATTAAGGGGTAATCGGCACATTTCTCTGGTTCCCAAGCTGAAATTTTCTTTTGTTTTATGAATAATAAACAGTTGCTGTTACCATAACAGAATGCGTTGGATAAGGCCATGTATATTGTGTAAGCAGACTGGGCTTGGCTGTGGTTTAAGTCTCCAAAAGAATAAACTGAGGTCACTGGTCACTTTTTTTTTTGTATAAATGGAATATAGAAAAGGCTGCTGATTGTATAAAACAGGCCTGATGAAATATGTAGACCGAAAATCAGCCCCTACGCAGGAATTTGTCTCTGTCCTGTCTGCACCCAAAACCATTGTGTTGGCTTGGGTGCAGGCACATTAGGCTGTATTTGGCTTTGCGTTCTTGTACTGAAATCACCGTCACCCACCCTGATACAACGGTTCTTGGTGCAGACAGGAGAGGAGTCTAATTCCTTCATAGGGGCTGATTTTTTTTTATTTTTTGGCTTGTGTTTTTCATATGTCGTCTGGTATAAGCCTATGGTCCATAGTGGGATGGAACCCAGGCAGCATGGAAAACATTTGTTTAATTGGCAAATGAGTCAGCAGGTTAACCACATATGCAGCCAATATTTTTTTTTTAATTGTTTTTGTATCATTGCTTGCTCCTAACCCAGACCAAATTGGTGTTTTTGGGGTTCAGCTGCTGGTCGTCGTCCCCTCCAGAGGGACCGCAGCAATGGGGATTGGTGCACGGGGAATTTAAAAAAATCAATGTATCTCCAGCGCATCCCTAGCGCATCCCCAGTGGTTTTAAAACCAATGTGGGTGTGGTTGGGCAGCATTCCGCCCCCCTAAAATCCTGCTGCACTAGGCTCGGGCCTAGGTGGCCTTTTCATAAATCCGGGCCTGGCTGGGTGTCAGGCGTTCTTGCTTAGTGCATGAAAATGCAGCTGTGGGTCAGTTTACCGTACATACTATAGTCTCTGTAAATACAGATCTATGGTACATGTCACTTGGCTGTGGGTTACAATAAATAACACCCCATGCATCAGAGTGCAACTCCCTCCCTGCTTCTGCATCCCATCCGGCATTGTATTCCTGTGCTAACAATGGAGCCACTATCCGCTCCCTGGTGTAGTGACTGGTGCCAATTTGCCTGGGATGCAGAACTATCTGCCTCACCCCCTCCCTGCGGCCCCTGATATGCAAACGAGGCGTCTGCACCCGGGGCCCCCAGATGCACAGCTGTAGCCTTGGACGTATGAAAGTGACTCTATTGCAGGCAACCCTTTTATCTGTGTGTGTCTGGCCTGGATAAGAAGAGCACTTTTGTCAGACGTTATAAGGTGCTCTCTTCATCCCCACGGCACTTCTATCCCATCCCCTTGTGATCTGCCATGGGACACTGTTTTACCCTACCTATTCAGGACTCCATGACCCATGGAAATGCCTGTATCAGAGAGATTCTGCCTGCACAAGTTTACCCAATAAGCCACACAAGCCTCCTGCCATTTTCATGATCCGGCTGCAGTTAAAGTCCTACAGACCTGTTTCCTTTGTAACCATGGCAAAGTATTTTGCATTTCTGTCTCTGCACTCTCTTTTTGGCAGTGAAGGGGTTAGAGGGAGATTAGGGAGAGCCTGTATTGTTTGGACAGGACCAGCCATAGTTTCCACTTAACCTCTGCTGTTGGCAGAGCAACAAAATAACAAGTGAAGGGTACAAAGTGAAGAACAATTGAGCGGAAGAGGAGGGTGTTTGAGGGGGCAGTGCAGAAAGTCTGGGGCCCCAACTGGAAGGAAAAAATATACATAAATCAGGGCTGTCCAACTGCTGCACTCGTGTTGTTTCTGAACTACAACTCCCCAAACCCTGGAATGCAACATTTAGAAGGCCAACTTCGAACTCCCTGCTACGTTTGCCATTATAAATGCGGCTTTGATATTCGGAAGGAGCATGTATCCTGCTGTCTCTCAGACAAATGTGCCCTTGCTTCTATCCAGGTCTTGAAAAATTAACCTCTCCATGCTGAATCTTAATTCAGCGCTGGTGCAGTCGTTGTGGCCCCTCATTATGATGCCTGCAAATGAGCATATCCCCCAAGTTTAGTTCACTGCTGTTAAGTACAAGAGATGTACAGGGACATTACCATGTTTTTGTGCTTTAGTATTGGGGTTAGTGTAACCTGTTGGCAGTTGGATCATCAACTAGTGTATGACGGCCTTTAGCCTAGGGCCACACAGGGCCGGAATCAGCCTGTTGAAATCTGCAGGCCGATTGGCCCCTACTGCGAGTAGTATCCTCCTTTTTAATTTTTTTATTTTTCTGGAACCCTTGTGTTGGTTCTGGTCCAAACACACTCAAGTGTATTTCAGTATGAAATGCAAATTCTCTTTCTTTGCTGAAATCCGCAGAGTATGTTTGCAATGGAGCCGATCAAAAGGCTTCCAGACGTGCAATGAGGAGAAGGAGGAGCCTACTTGCGGTAGGGGGCTGAATTTGACCTGTTCATTTTGACCCTGTGATGCCCTAGCCTCAAGGTGACTATACACAGGGAGATGTTTCCAAACGAGCAGATCTCTCCCTGATATGCCCACGTTGAGGTGGGCGATATTGGGCTGAACCCTGTGGGCCCTAGGGATCAGAAATGAGGCTAAACAGCTGGTCAGATCGTGGGATCGCATCAATGAACAGATGCGGCCGCGATCCAACGGGATTTTTTACCCTGCCCAATCGGCATCTGCCCGACTTTCGGCCGGATATCGATCAGGGGCCAGTGAGCACATGGGCCAGTGAGCTGCCGACTTTTTTTTTTATCGGCCCGTGTATGGGGGACTTAGAATACTTTTCAATTTGTCAGTGAGAGGATTTGGTCAAACTGTAGTAGATCGGTCAGTTTTAGAATATTCTCAAGTCTAACCTGTAGCCAGTTGGCTCGCTTCATGTGGCTAGATAAACAGAGCAGGTCCTTTTTTTTTTTTTTTTTTTTTTCTTTTTTCCCCTAAATTACAGAGAACCCAGGGTGCTTGTCATCTGAGAAACATGCCTCTATTTTCACACAGTTCCCAGGGATCCCTGTGGCTGTCTAGACACTTGTGGCGATTTCCAGCCCAGGAACAACTCCATCAGATAATCAGCTGAAGGATTTAGTTCCAGAAAAGTTGAAGCCGTGTCTGCGGCTGAAAGTAATGGGCACGTCTTAAATATAAATAGAAATACAGAATGATAAATGAAAATAGTTGCACCTTTTAAATCCTTACGAGACTGCAAAGGTGCTCTGGGCTCTCATGTGAATAGGAAATGTGGAAGGGTCAGTGGTATAGAGTCTAAATGATGGTGGTGGGGGGGGGGGGGGGCTGTGTTCACCTAGAAAAAAGTTTTTACTGTCCTAAAAAGGACATAAAGCCAAGGCCTAAGTTTTATTTTTTAGTTATTGTATTTTTATTAATATGCAACACTTTTGAAAAAGCAAAGGAGATAAAGGCATTTGTATATATGTATGAATGATTGAGGATTGTTGGAGCTCGGTGCTGCTGCTGCTCTCTAACACCCCATGGAGCAGAATGGAATTTGATTGCTCAAAACCACTAAATGCATTCACATGTGTTTTTTTTTTTTTTGTTTTTTTTTTTTTTTTTTTTTCTTTTCTTTAAATAAATATTTATTAAACCTTTCAGTGTTGATAGATGATACTCGCTAAATCTGCCCCCTTAACGGTTTCAATGTACAAAAGGAGTAGCCATTGTGGCATGTGGAATGTGTGCATTCTCAAAGTGTAAAATGTAGCAATCCTCCATTTTTAGCTGACAAATAAACACTGTTTTGTTAATAATGTTCCTTGTGCTTTGTTCCCTAGGCTGACGCCTCAGTATATCTACCCACCCGCCATCGTCCAGCCAAGTGTGGTCATCCCAACGCCAATCTCTTCCCTGCAGTCTCCATATATTGACTACAATGCTGCTACTCAAGCCTACACCCATTACACCACTGCGGCCTATGAACAATATCCCTATGCAGCCTCCCCGGCAACCGGATACATGGGCTATGGATATACTAGCGCAGTCCAACAGCCGATTTCCGCTACTCCCACCACCGGAGCTCCTCCCACTGCGTACATCCAATACCAGCCTCAACAGCTCCAGCCTGACCGAATGCAGTAAAAACACACGCAGACACAAGATTCCTCGTTGCCCCCCAACCAATGGATGGGGAGAAATGTAACAATAATAATAATAATAATACAAGATGGGGAAAGTGTTGCGAATAACACAGTAAGAAAATGCTGCAATTAAGTGCTGTGGATCCCTGAGCTTTCAGTTCTGCTCCAGGCATTATTGGTGGGGTCATGCGCGTTTAGGACAGGTCATGGTGTTCTTTGGCAGATTCTAGGCAAGAAGAGAAGCTTGTTGGCTACAGAAGAATAAAACTGGGGGGCGTTAACTCTATGCCTCATCTCTGCAAAAAAAAAAAAAATTCAATAAAAACTTTTAATAAAAAAGAAAAAAAAAAAAAACAAAAAACCACAAGGATCTTCATAGGTACTCTGAACACAGAAATAATTATTATTTTTGGGGTGGGGACTAAAAATATAATACTCAGCGATGCCTTATAGAAATAACTATTTTTTTGAATATTTATTGCAAAAAAGAAAAACCCCCCCCCCCCATTTTTCGCCTGAGCTGTGAATTGCTGTCTGACGTTAAAGCAAGCACCCACCTCATTTAATTTTTTTTTTCCCTAAATTATTGTATTCTATTTTTTTTTTTTTTTTTCTTAATTTGCTGACTATTTCAATATGCAATTGGCGGAGCACGGACTTGGACAGAAATCAGCGCTGGTTCGTCCGGCGCGGGAAAGGCAAGAGCAGGGGCCGCCGTAGTCAAAGCACTGTAATATTTTATTGTAACTGTTAAAACAGTTCAGATACTTCTATTAAAGTACATGTATAACTTCTGATGTCTTGTTATTGCGGCAGGTTAGGGGCAGACGCAGTATTTACGCACAGATGAGTAGCGCAACGCCCAAAGGGACATTAAAAGCAAAAAAGAAGTCAATTTTTTTTTTTTTTTTTTACAACTGCAGTAACGAGAATTTTTTTTAAAAAATTGGCTGTTTATTGTATTACTTTGAACAAAAGATGGTAAAATGTAAATATATATATGCAAACCAAACGCACAATTTATTTCTTCTTCATCGCTATGAGTAGTAATGATATGATGGACAAGGGAATATAGAATATCTGTGCTTCATCTTCGCTTTCAATATTAAAGTATTCCAAATATCATTGGCTCGTCAGAACAACTTAATGAGGATTTTTTTTTTTAATGTGAACTCCAAATGTGCCTGAACTCCAACATTTTTCCGCTACAACCATGGCGTCTCTGATGTGTTCCATAATGCCTCAAAATAACTTCCTATAATAGTTTGTTTGATATGTGATAAAATTTAAAGGGATAATGTCATGTTGTTTTTTTTTTTTTGTTTAAATGCACCAGTTAATAGTGCTGCTCCAGCGGACTTCCGCACTGAAATCAGTTTCTCAAAAGAGCAAACAGATTTTTTTAATATTTAACTTTGAAATCTGACATGGGGCTAGACATATTGTTAATTTCCCAGGTGCCCCCAGTCATGTGACTTGTAACTCCATTCACTCTTTACTGCTGTACTGCAAGTTGAAGGGATATCACCCCTCCCTTTCCCCCCCCAGCAGCCTAACAACAGAACAATGGGAAGGTAACCAGATAACCGCTCCCTAACACACGATAGCTGCCTGGTAGATCTCAGAACAGCACTCAATAGTAAAATCCAGGTCCCACTGCGACACATTGTTACATTGATTAGGCGAAACAACAGCCTGCCAGAAAGCAGTTCCATCCTAAAGTGCTGGCTCTTTCATGACCAGCCAAAATGACCTACACACCAATATTACAACTGAAAAAAAAAGACTTGCTTGTTCAGGAATTACATTTTATATTGTAGAGTGAATTATTTGCAGTGTAATTTAGAAATAAAAATCACCAGGCCCTTGTTAACGGGTATGGTACCTGTTATCCAGAATGCCTGGGACCTGGGGCTTTCCAGATAACTGATCTTTCGATAATATGGCTCTTTGTATGTTTGTCTACTAGAAAATCATGTAAATATTAAATAAACCCAATAGGCTGGTTTTGCTTCTAATAAGGATTAATTATATCTTAGTTGGGAACAAGTACAAGCTACTGTTTTATTATTACAGAGAAAAAGGAAATCATTTTTAAAAAATTGGATAAAATGGAGTCTATGGGAGACGGCCTTTCCGTAAATCTTAGCTTTCTGGATAACTGGTTTCCAGATAACAGATCCGATATACAAAATATATAAGTTGACTAGGTGGCTTCCTATGAACTGGGCTAGAACAGATTGAAATAATATAAACTAGAAACATTAGTGGGCATATTTATCAAAAATAATTTTCGAAAAAAATTTTTTATAGTCGAAACCATCAAATTCGACTAGGGAATTGTTAAAATTCGATTTGAGGTTTTTTTTTTCCTGAGTTGTTTGCAGCCTTCCTGACATTCGAGTTTTTTTCTGAGAAAAAAAACTCTATTCGAGTTTGATTGAATTCGATTGGAGTTTTCGAGTCGATCCTTTGAAAAATGTGATTTTTGTAATGAATTTCAATAGGTCATATTTCGAGTTTATGGGAGTGTATTAAATAACTCCCATGAACTCGAAATTCGACGCTTTATAAATATAACAGAAAATGCAGCTCTTGCCTAAATATCCCACCGGGCAGGTGCCGTCTCGCCCTTGTTCCTTTGATCAGCCCGCTTATTCGTTTACATGGCAACGAGCGGCACAATTCAAAATGTTTTTTGCACCGGCGGTGCCTTTATACTTACGGGAGAGTAATACAGAAGGCAGAGCAATTTGGCTGTTTATTTAGAGTTAAGAGACGCGGAAACATGAGCCGGGTTTAAAGGGAGGGAACAACAGTTCTTAAGGGAATTTGTTGCGGTTAAACACCTGTTCTAACACTGACCAGCACCGACGCCGCATTCCTTCCCATTGATATTGACTCTGCTTGAGCAATAAAGGAAATGTAATCCTTGTACCTGTATTCAGCTCAGCCTGATTTCGACTACTTGAAACTATTTCTTTGTTTTTGGTGTTAACATCCGCTTTAAGCATTAGTTACTATATTGCCTGATACAGTAACTAATGCTTAAAGGGGATGTAAACACAAATATTAGACAAAATATCAAGTAGCCTGAGTATCATTTTTCTGGGGCTTCTGGATTTGTGTCTTTTCTTTTTTTTTTTTTTTCTTTCTTTTTTTACATTTGTCTGTATCCTAAGGGTCAGTCCACACAAGCAGATTTGGGGAGATTTAGTCGCCTGGTGACTAATCGCCTCTTCTTCTGGGTGACAAACTCTCCGAACTGCCTTCGCATATCTTCCCGTTCGATATAATGAAAAGTCGCCTGCGCTAAAGCACATGCGCTGGTTCATTTTCCAAAGTCGCCCGAAGTAGTATCACGAGGAAAACGTGAGACGACAAAATCTCCCTGAAATGGACTGACCATTAATTCTAGATTTTGTCTTTTTTTTTTATTTTGCAAACATGAAGAACAATTCCTGTTATGGTCAGGGCAGTTTCGGGGAGATTAGTCGCCCGGCGACAAATCTCCTCTTCTTCAGGGCGACTAATCTCCCCGAACTGCCTCGCCGCTGGCTAAAATATAAATCACTGGCGGGATGGCACTCAGAGAGATTTGTTTTCTGAAGTTGCCCGAAGTTTCCTCGTCAGACAACTTCGGAAAGCGAATCACTCCGAGAGCCATCCTGCCGGTGATTTACATTTTAGATGGCAGGGAGGCGGTTCGGGGGGGATTAGTCACCCCAAAGAAGAGGAGATTTGTTGCCGGGTGACTAATCTCCCCGCTCCCGAATCTGCCCGTGTGCCCTGACCCTTGTAGGTAATGTTTTCCTTCCTGGCACCTGCCCCTGTTTATATGCAAAAAAGCCAACGGATTTTTGGATTAAAAAAAAATAAAAAAATCCATGCAAATTCTGTCTTTAAATTCTCTCATGAAAAAGGGGAAGTTTGCCTTAACTGAGCCTTTCATTTATAATCGGCCGCATTCTATAGCAGGTTTTTTTTTTGGGGGGCCTAAAAAAATTGCCAGACACGGAAGTAATTTAATGAAAATTGCAATTGTCTTTTGGTTTTTGCTCCTGAAATATTAAGCTTTTCAGCGTCTAAACTGCTCTTCTGTTGCCAGGGCAACAAACATTGTAAAAAAGGTGAGGCTCCTGCCTTTGCACAAAGGCTAGATTTAGGGTGCACAGACTAGTAATTGTTGCTTTTTTTCCCCCCCCCCTATTGATTAATAATGCTGATTATGGTCTGGCTTAGTGAACTACATAGGGTTGCCACCTGGCCGGTATTTTACCGGCCTCACCAGTAAAAATGATGGTTGATCCCAATGCTATTAATAGGGAAAAAAGATAATTATATAGGAAGGCCGGTATTGTTTTCCAGAGAAGGTGGCAACCCTAGATCTACACAATTGTCATGCCTGTATTAAATGGAAGATCTGGGACACACAACTGCCACTCCAGTTGCAAGCTACCGCCCGTCCAAAATAATTGGAAGGGGGACCTGCAGGACCAGGCTTCATTTCAGCAAGGAGCACTGCCTCTATGAGGTTGGTTGAGCCTGTAAGTCACCAGGGGGAGTACAAAGTCACTTCTGTTAACTTAAGGGTAAGGACACACCTGGCAATTTGGGGAGATTTAGTTGCCTGATGACAAATTGACTTGTCTTTGCGGCATCTAATCTCCTTAAACGCTTTCCCTCTGGCTTGCCCCAGCTATAATGAAAAGTCGCCTTCGGTATGGCACATGCGGCACTTCGTATTCCGAAGTCATCTGAAGTTTCCTCGTGAGGCATAATAATACGAAGCGCCGCAGGGAAAGTAAAAAAGCAAACCAAAAAAAAAAAAAATGATATAGTTTTCAGTTGTTTAATTTTTATATATGTCTCTCTGTAACCAACAGGGGAAATATTTATTGGCTGCACAAAAAACATAATAACTCAGCAGAAGCAAGAGATATAGCAGCTTCCACTCTTTATAAATATACAGCAGAACCCCCATTTTAAGTTTAATATAGTTTCTATATATATCTATATATATCTATATCTATATATATCTATATCTATATATATCTATATCTATCTATATATATATATATATATATATATATATATATATATATAGTCCAGCAGATGAAAGCACTCACAGCTCCATTATAAAGTTTAAAAGGTTTCTTTATTGAACCCACATCAGATCAACGCGTTTCAACCCCCACAGGGCCGTCATCAGGATATTTTTTGGTTAGCACCCAGCCTTGACGTAAATGAGTGGTGAGTGCAGTGACGGCAAGTATTTTTCTATATATATATATATATATATATATATATATATATATATAATACACAAAAGCCATGGATATCTTGTAAATTATATCCTTATAAACAGTGAACTAATGATGTCATCAATTATAAATGGTGAGTAGTGATGTCATTTTTGTCACATGATTCACTAAGGCTTGTGTATTATAATAAATAAAGTACCCCTTGTTTGAAAAAATGTAAGGATATTAGAAGTCACTTTGGAATTCCATGACCTGTACAAAATGGTCATAGAACTCCTTGTGACTTATAATATCCTTATATTTTGCAATAGGGGGTAGTTTATTCACTATATATGTGTGTGTGGGTGTATATATATATATATATATATATATATATATATATATATATATATATCCCAAATAAGGCATGCACTCACAGGTCTTATCCAAGGTGAAAAAATGGTGTTAATTCAGCAAAAAAACTGCTTATATATATATATATATATATATTTATATATATATATATATATATATATATATAGGTTAAAGTTAACTTTAAATTAACTTTTAGTATGTTATAGAAAGTCATATTCATATTCCAATCTCTTATTCAAATCAGTGCATGGTTGCTAGGGTAATTTGGACCCTAGCAACTAGATTGCTGAAATCGCAGACTGGAGAGCTGCTGAATACAAAGCTAAATATCTAGCACACAAAAATACTAATTTAAACTAAACTTTCTATAGAAAGACATGATCCAGGTGTTCCATAATTACTTCGGTGCATCTCCCAGCATCCTCAGCTATATGGGAGTTGTAGTTTGGCACCAGCTACGTGGCTGTGGGAAGGGCATCAGTTTTATTTTTAAACATATTTGCCATTTAATTTTTTCCGTGAGCCGATATTTTCATTTTCCACCCATTGCCATAATTTGCGCTCAACCATAACTTGAAAACATCGATATATTTTTTAGGAAAAAGATAAATAAAAAATTTTACTATAGAAAAATTGTAGTTCTATTTTGTGTTTTTGTGCTGTCATCAAAATGGGGACCATTTGCTAAAAACAAGATCCCCGTAAGAAACGCTCCGTCGGCGCCAGAGAGGTGTTTGTTCATCTGCGTTCGGAACTGAACATGTTTATTTGGCCCCAGGCAGAGTAAATATAATGTGTGATGTCAGGCCAGGATTGATGAGTGGGATATGATAGAAGCGCAATAGGATTATGGGTACAAGGCAGAACCTGAAGATGCCATTGGATATGCTTTTATATAAGGAAAGGAAGCCCTGCAACTGTAATATCCAAATTATTCTCACCTCTTACTATATCTTTCACAGGGAGTGTTCGTATAACCCCTGTGTAATATAATATTCTGAGCCAGTGTTGCACTTTGTCTTTTATCTTTGGGGTCTTTATTTCTATTATCACACACATGTTGAAATGTCATTTTAATCTGATCTGCCCCTTCAAACAAGAGATAGTAGATTGCCTATTGAATAACAGTATTTTTGCACTATGTAATCACTATATTGTATTACTGGATAAAGAGATCTCTGACTTTGTGCTGAGGCCTCACCCAGGATTACCAGATATTGCATGGTTGCCTTTCCTGTTAGGCAACAATGCTGTACACTTCTTCTTTCATGGTAACTGTACGGATATACAGGGAAGGAAAAGGGAAACAATATGGTACCTCCCTTATATGTATAAATACAAATATACAGAGAAGGAATGTTCTGGGCACACAATAAGCTATACCCTCATACTGTACTGTCTAAGGGAAACAATATGGCACCTCCTTCCCATATGTATAAATACAAATATACAGAGAAGGAATGTTCTGGGCACACAATAAGCTATACCCTCATACTGTACTGTCTAAGGGAAAGAATATGGCACCTCCTTCCCATATGTATAAATACAAATATACAGAGAAGGAATGTTCTGGGCACACAATAAGCTATACCCTCATACTGTACTGTCTAAGGGAAACAATATGGTGCCTTTTTCCCATATGTATAAATACAAATATACAGAGAAGGAATGTTCTGGGCACACAATAAGCTATACAGGTATGGGATCTGTTATCCAGAATGCTCGGGCGCTAGAGTTTTCCAGATAACAGATCCTTCTGTAATTCAGATACTCATTCCTTAAATCTACTAGAAAATCATGTAAACATTTAATAAACCCAATAGGCTGGTTTGCTTCCAATAAGGATTAATGATATCTTAGTTTGGATCAGGTACAAGGGACTGTTTTTATTATTACAAAGAAAAGGGAAATCATTTTTAAAAATTTCAATAAAACGGATTCTATGAGAGACGGGCCTTTCTGTAATTCAGAGCTTTCTGGATAACAGGTTTCCGGATAAGGGATCCCATACCTGTAAGCAGGGCAGCCATCAGGGGGGACAGGGGGGAGAGTTGTAGGGGGCCCCGAGGGTAAGGGGGGCCCCGGCCACACACACTTACTTGATTAGCCAGGCCCCCCATCTTTCTGAGAGCTGCTGACTTCGGGAAGGCATGGACGTTTAAGGGACCCTGGCCACCAATTTTCTTATAAAATGTTTTTTTATGGGGGGGGGCCCTGACTACCAATATTTTTTTTGTTTTTTTACTGTGTGATGGGGAGGGTGGACCTGTAGGTGGGGCTTGCGTTAGGCGCAGCCCAGGGGGCCAGGAAATGTTGTCGTATGGGGCCCTGCGATTTCAGATGGCGGTCCTGCCTGTACCTTCATACTTACTGTGCAAGGGAAATAATATTGCAGTTCCAGTTTCTAGGGGTATAATTCCCCTCTATACCATCCAGTTCAATTGCCATGAACAAAAATCTGATCAAGTAAATCTTGTGTGTTAGGCCTTTGCTCTTTGCTTTGTGGCTGGTGGCAGTTCTCCACTTCCCCCTCTAATGATCTGCCTTTTATTAGCAAATGAGTTCTGCTCTGTGTAATACAAGGGATTGTACACGCTTGGGTAACTGTATACACTTCTTGATTTAAGATCATTGCTATAAATAATCCAATCAGCAGCTAAATCCCTTAGCCTCCCCGCTCTGTTTCTCTATCCTCTTAAAGAAGATAGAGAAGTGTGGCTGCTTCCCATGGGCAAAACCATTTTTGGAATGGCCGTGCACGCTTAATCGGAGGATCACAGACGCGGTGCCACAGAATTCACAGTTGGGCTGTTCCATGGAGTTTTGAGGATGGAGGAATTTGTGCAAGGAACAGAGAGATATAAACAGGCTGCGGATTAAGGGCCGGGCTGCCAGAGAACAGGATGAAAAATTTCCAAAATAGAGAGAGGGAGGTAGAAATGATGTTATAAACCTTGTTGGATAGTAGAAATCACATTCTAATCCAGTGGCTCAGAGAAAAACAGGTCTATAATTAATAGGTTTCTGAGTGTCATGTCCAACCATAGCCATTAGGTTCTGTATCTCTCCCCGCCAAATACACTTCGGGGGTTATTTATTAAAGTCCGAATGCCAACATCTCCAAAAAATCTAGTTTTTTTAACTATAAAATCCGAATTTCTATTAAAAAAAAAAAAAACTTGAATTTTTTCGTGATTTGTTACCCCGAGGATGTAAAGAGTCTGAATCCAAAAATCAGGCATCTCAGACCTGCCGAGGTTGTATATATTGTAAGTCAATGAGAAAAGTCCCAAAGATATTCTGATCTGCGCAGGGTTTCGTGCAAGAATCCAAAGATTTTGTGGTTTTTGGACAAAAATACTAAAAAAATCTTCATATGATTTTCATGATTTTTTTCAAGGTTTTTCCAGCACTGGAATTTATCGGGAAAATGTATTGATAAATAAGGGGAAATAACCTGTGTGGATTTGGTCGGAGGATATGTCAGAAAATAATGAGATAAATTCAGATTTTGATGGGGACACCTGACCCCTTCATCTCATTCCCAAACCAAGAAGATTAATATGAAGTTGCCCTTACCTTTGCTGCTTTAACAGCCCCTACTCTACTTGAAAGGTTCCCACTAGATGTAGGAATCTTTTTGCTGGGAGTTGCTTCCATTCAGCCATAAGAGCATTACTGAGGCTGGGCAGTGATGTTGGGGATCAGGCCTGGCTCACAGTTGGGGTATCAATTTATCCCACAGGGGTTCAGTTGCATTGAGGTCAGGGCTCTGTGCAGTCAGGTTCTTCCCATCTAGGAAAATCTTTCTAAATGGACCTGGTTATTGTACTGGCTCAGGAAAAGTCCTTCCCAAAACTGTTCCACAAAGTAGGAAGCTTGGCATTGTCATCATATGTTGAAGTCAAGTAAATAGCTAATTCCAATCATTAGAAGGGATGTTCATCAACTTTTGGCTGTATAATGTACATACAACTTTGCATCTGGCAAATATATTTGGTCTGGTTACCTCTGTAGTCCTTGAAACATATAAGTCTATGGGTATCTTCTGCACTGAAATCCAGTTCTCAAAAGAGCAAACAGATTTTTCTATATTTAATTTCGAAATCTGACATATAGACATATTGTCAGTTTCCCAGCTGCCCCAGTCATGTGACTTGTGCCTGCACTTTAGGATGGAACTACTTTCTGGCAGGCTGTTATTTCTCCTACTTAATGTAACTGAATCAGTCTCAGTGGGACTTGGCTTTTACTATAAAGTGGTGTTCTTAGATATTCCAGGGAGCTGTTACCTTGTGTTAGGGAGCTGCTATCTGGTTACCTTCCCATTGTTCTGTTGTTAGGCTGCTGGGGGGGGGAGGGGTGATATCACTACAACTTGCAGTACAGCAGTAAAGAGTGATTGAAGTTTATCAGAGCAAAAGTCACATGACTGGGGCAGCTGGCAGACTGACAATATGTCTAGCCCCATGTCAGATTTCAAAATTACATATAAAAAAATTTGTTTGCTCTTTTGCTAAATGGATTTCAGTGGCAAATTCCACTGTAGCAGTGCTATTAACTGATGTTTTTGAAAAAAAAAACATGTTTTCCCATGACAGTATCCCTTTAAGTAATGGATTGGCCCATAAAATACATCAGCCTTTAAATCTTTCTCCTAATCAGTATATCAGTATCAGCCTTTGCATTCTCTCCCCAATAATCTAGCCCTTGAACTTCATGGGCCCCTGCATCTGTCTGAAGTCACACATAACATATCAGCCCCTGTACCCCATCTGACATAGTGATGAATGGGTCGGGTGTATTTCCCTATAAGGCTTCATTTTCAAAGAGTGGAAGAATAAATGTAGGATGCAGCTATTTCCTGTTAAATAACAGGTGTCCTGTGTCACAGGCCCATTCTGTGGGTAAATGTCTGATATGGGAGATGTGTGTGCAAGAGCAGCTGTGGAGGTGGGATACCAGTTTATTGCAGCAACAGGAGTCATTGAACCTTGAAAATGACTCCTGCCGAGTATAATTGAAACCTATAACTCAGCCTCTCCCCCTGACTCTATTCAGGGAGAGCAGACAGTTCCTGGAATGTATGGGGTGGCTGGCTTTAAAGGGAAAACGTTCCTTGTTTACAAGAAGGGTTTTATCTGATATTTAAAAGGCATTAAATAGACAATATAGTATATACTAAGATGGAATAGTTCATTATTTGTATTATCTGCCTTAGGCTCATAGTATATGCATCATTTTATCTCTGGCACAGAAAAGAAAAAAACATGCTTTGCCAACTGTCATTGAACACAGGGGTGTAAATACAGAGGAAGCAGACCCTGGAGTTGCAGGGGGCCCAGAAGGTATAGGTGGCCCCATGAGGCCAAAATAAAGAGCAATATCAATATCTATTGGTAGAACAAGACAACCTCTGTATATGTTTGGGGCCCTAAAATGAATTTGCTGTGTGCCCAGTAACATCTAGTTATGCCACTGATTCAATATAATAAAAATCTGCCTTACATGACATGTACAGTAGGAGTATGGCCTGTCAATAGCTGGACATTTCTCCATTGTCTCCGGTGTAAAAATGCCATGTGTGCCATGAACCTTAGACAGAACAGTACATATAGCTTATTGTGTGCCCAGAACATTCCTTCTCTGTATATTTGTATTTATACATATGGGAAGGAGGTGCCATATTGCTTCCCTTAGACAGTACAGTATGAGGGTATAGTTTATTGTGTGTCCAGAACATTCCTTCTCTCTATATTTGTATTTATATATATGGGAAGGAGGTGCCATATTGATTCCCTTAGTAGACAGTACAGTGATGATGAAGTGCCAAAGAGAGGCACGAAACGCGTCAGGTGACTAGACACGTCATGGTTTAGTTGAACAGTCTCAGGAGAATGCCTGTCTGTGTTTTTAAAGATGCTTGGAAATAAAGACATTTTTTTATCTTAATATCCCGTGGTCATTGGCTCCAGTCTATCTATTTGCTGTCTTGGATGCTGCCAATTTGCCAGGAGCGGAGTCCGGCTGACTGAGGGCCACCACGAGGGCGTATGCGGACCGGTCGCTTGTGAGTAATAAATATATGCAAAATAGCTTATTGTGTGCCCAGAACATTCCTTCTATGTATATTTGTATTTATACATATGGGAGGGAGGTACCATATTGTTTCCCTTAGACAGTACAGTATGAGGGTATAGCTTATTGTGTGCCCAGAACATTCCTTCTCTGTATATTTGTATTTATATATATGGGAAGGAGGTGCCATATTGATTCCCTTAGTAGACAGTACAGTATGAGGGTATAGCTTATTGTGTGCCCAGAACATTCCTTCTCTGTATATTTGTATTTATACATATGGGAAGGAGGTGTCATATTGTTTCCCTTAGACTGTACAGTATGAGGGTATAGCTTATTGTGTGCCCAGAACATTCCTTCTCTGTATATTTGTATTTATACATATGGGAAGGAGGTGTCATATTGTTTCCCTTAGACTGTACAGTATGAGGGTATAGCTTATTGTGTGCCCAGAACATTCCTTCTCTGTATATTTGTATTTATACATATGGGAAGGAGGTGCCATATAGTTTCCCTTAGACAGTACAGTAGAAGAGTATAGCTTATTGTGTGCCCAGAGCATTCCTTCTCTGTATATTTGTATTTATACATATGGGAAGGAGGTGCCATATAGTTTCCCTTAGACAGTACAGTAGAAGGGTATAGCTTATTGTGTGCCCAGAGCATTCCTTCTCTGTATAGTGTAGTTGGATATACAAAAGGGAGAGTAAAGGGTTAACTAAATTTTGCAGAGTAAGTAGCACAGCACCTCATGGAGTGACTGCGCAGGTCACCTTGCCGGAGCAGAATATCTGTAGCCACATGTTGCACTTATCTCTAAGAAACACTGGGCAGAACTGTGTCTGGTCGCTTCCTGTTTAAAACTTCGGATCAGCTGATAGCGGCTTAAAGATCAGCACAGAACCTCAGTGTGACTCAGTATCACTGGCAGCTCATGATTTGTAACTTCATGTTTAAGGGAATGACATTTGCCAGCCCCTTCCACTCTCCCCAGCTGAGCAGGCCAGGCAGGGGTGTTTTCTGGGAATTTTGGAAAAAGATGTAAAACAGATGATTTATCGTTTCTTTACATCTCAGACCAACTGCATCCCTCTGGTGCAAACATGGACTGCAGGGCAAGGTTGTGCAGATAATAGGACTAATAACTAAGATACCAAGCAGGGACCAGACATGTCAGACACAAGATCAGGGCAAGCAGCAGGCAAGGGGGTTCATTTTATCATTACTCCATTAATTATTAGTACTCCATGACGTGACTTGAGCTCTGTCCTTGACTGTTCCCTTTACTACTAACCCTATTTGCACAATGATGTGCCTCCTGCCACTTCCTTCCCAGGTCACCACATCTATCACTAACGCCTGCCCTACAGGCCAAACAATCCTTTGCATAAAATCCTACTTTACCAGGTGGTTGTTCAGCTATGGACCAAAAAGAACCTACTGCCAATTTTCCTTTGAACTGTATATTTACTGTATATCATGTATGTAGTACAAATTTATATTGGTTGTCCTGATATGTAGATCTCTCCTTTCCTCTATGTCACCATATCTTTAGGCTGGCAATCCTTTACCCTGTTAACAAATCCCATAACCGTACAAAAATATAACCTGTTCCTTGCCGTAGACTCCAATTCCTTCTTATAGGCTAAGGTCACGCTGGGCAAAAAGTTGCCCGCGATTTTTAAAAGAAAGTCGCGGCGACAACCCATCCCATAGTGCTGTGCGCTATGTCTTGCCTCGTGTGTTTTGTTTGACTGTACTGGTGCGGCCTCTTGTAGCGTTGTTACGTAGCGTCTTGACGCCAGCGCGAAAATTTCCATATTATCATGGCTACTATTCTTTGTGTGTGTTTATTTGTGGGAGAGTTCTGTGCTTCTCTATGTACATGCTATTTCTCACCTATCGCTCCAAAAAGGGTCTTTTTGCATGTGATTTGCATGCACCTTGATGTGTCGACAAAACAAATGACTTGTCGCCAGGACTCGCTTTTAAAAATCACGGGCGACTTATCGTCCAGTGTGACCTTAGCCATCATTCTTCATTTCCTCTCCCTTCCACTTCTATAGATATCGCCTCCATTTTTGGAAGATTTTTGCTCTCTGAAAATGTATCCCCATCTACTTTTTTCTTCTTCTCTCTTTCCTTTCTTCATATATTCATATTCCCACCTTCTTGGTTCTTCCTCCTCCCCTGCCAAATCCCCCAGCTCTTTCCTAAATGAAGAAGGAAGTTCTAATTTGCTTCCACTTCCGCATTCTCTTGCACAACCACAACAATTAACTTTCTCTTGTTTTGCTCACACAACTTTCCTTAACTGACGTTGTTATTGTCATCACTACTGTCTCCCACCATCGTCACCATTTGTAATAATAGTATTATTTATTTATTTGTATTAATAAGCACCAACATATTCTGCAGTGCAGTGTTTACAATGTGTTACAATAAATAGGTGTATACACACAACATACAGATTTATATGCAAAGAAACCAATAAATGATACAAGAGGTGTCCAAAAGAGCCACTACTACTCCTTTACTCTTAGCATTAACAAATTATATTCCTTCTGCAAAGAACATTTTTGCTGATCCTTTCAACGATCTTCTTTCCTTTTTCCACCTCTCTTATTCCCTTAATCCTCCTGACCAGATTCTCCCTGATGCTGACATTCTCTTCATACAAAATGCTAAATGATCTGTGAGCAGTCATACAGAAACTCACACAGTGTAATAACAGTGTCTAAATATTTAATAATAATTTAATAATAATTTACTGACTGCACTGTGTATGCAAGTTTAAATACATACACTGTTAAATAGGATAATGTACCCCCTACTATAAATTATATGGATAATAGATGTCACTGAGGGATTCTGTGACCATATAAAGGCACAAGGCTGCAGGCTGAGTTATACAGGGAACTCTGAGTATCACTCATGTATTATAAGGGATAATGTAACCCCTACTATAAATGATAAGGATATTAGAAGTCACTGAGGAGTTGTTCTGTGACCATATAAAGGCACAAGGCTGCAGGCTGAGTTATACAGGGAACTCTGAGTATCACTCATGTATTATAAGGGATAATGTACCCCCTACTGTAAATGATAAGGATATTAGAAGTCACTGAGGGGTTGTTCTGTGACCATATAAAGGCACAAGGCTGCAGGTTGAGTTATACAGGGAACTCTGAGTATCACTCATGTATTATAAGGGACAATGTACCCCCTACTGTAAATGATAAGGATATTAGAAGTCACTGAGGGGTTCTGTGACGGTATAAAGGCACAAGACTGCAGGCTGAGTTATACAGGGAACTCTGAGTATCACTCATGTATTATAAGGGATAATGTACCCCCTACTGTAAATAATAAGGATATTAGAAAGTCTTTGTTACTCAAATAAAATAACTGAACACACATAATAACCAATAACACTATTAGACATCTTTATTGTACAGGTTAATCAGGGCTTTGTATTATACTTACAATTGCTTTATTATCTCTCTCTTTTTCACACATTAGTAAAGTGACATTTCTACATGTACCCTACATAGAAGAGCAAAGTGAAAGCATATACTGTATTCTGGGTTATTATCTGAAACAAGCACATGCTCTGCACGATACAAACACATTCGCTAATATCTTTTAGTTATTAAAGTCAGGGGCGCTTCCATGACACAGCAAAACACATAGAGGCGAGTGATTGGGAGGATGTGACCCTGCAGCTGTTCTTCAGTCACCAATGTGAGGTTGGCACACAATTAGATTGCATGCAATTGGGCCACTCTCACATTAGGGCTCATTTGCAGCTTAATTGTTATTTACAAAGATCCATTTGCTTTTAATACCCTGCACCCAGTGCCAATGTCCAGGCCTATTGGCAAGGTGAATTGCATATCATTAAATATCCCACAACTTGTAATAATGAACCAGCTGAGATGTGAATGATGCAGCAAACTGCACTCCTATGGGGTAGATATAATGACATTTATTGAATGTTGGTTTCACCAATTTGCCATTAGTATTAATCTGTATGAGCAGGTCCCCCCCTCACCCCCATTAGATGGGTTCCTGTTACACTGGGATACAGTCCAGTCCAGCAGAATTTATTATGGGATTATTAGCAAAAGCCTTTACTCACAGATTTGTTTCCAGAAGTGTTATTATAAATCTTTTTTGCTGCTTGTATTGGCACATATTATTTTGCAATGAAAGATCCCATACTGCATCCTCTTTATATTTAGCTATGTATTAGAGTGATATATTGGTATGAAAGGTTACTGCCTGCTCTGCTTTAATTTCCCCTACAGAAATAGGGATTGGTAGCACTAGATAGGTGCCTAATATATAAGGACAGAGACAAGAGGAAAGTGTTGGAAGGGTTACTGTCTGCTCTGCTCTGCTCTCATTTCCCTATAGACATAGAGATTGGTAGCACTAAATAGATGCCTAATGCACAGAGGCTGACCCCCTATAGGTGTATAGTGTAATTATTTTCACTTCGTGCCTAGGGGCAATAACTTTATACATTAATAGAAAAGGCCCAATTTTGGGTTGCATATAGTAAGGCAGGGATAAGGAAAGCCGTTTGAATAGATATTCTGAAGGCTGAAAAGCAGAAAAAGTTAGAAACGTTCCCTTGGTTAGTATTTTGCAGTGTCGTACACACACACAATCTCGGTCACATGGCCATACCCAGAGTAACAAACACATATCAATCACCCACCAAATAACCAAGGATTGCCCAAACGATGGCCTCTCTGGAATCAGTAGCTGGGGGGGGGGGGGGGGCTCAGTTTATTATCTCAACACACAGACAATTCTGAAAAGGCAGGGACTTTCCACTGCACAATCTGGCTCCCCCTCCCATGCACATTCCCTCTCTTCGCAATGCAGAGCAGAGATATCTCTGGGTTCAACTACAACTCCCAGCAGCCCCTGTCTTCATCCTATTTTGATAGTAAAAGTGTTGCATTCAGTATCCCTTTCTGTTCTCGGGTTCTACCCCTGATACAATGTAGCAGCTACAATGTGATTGTTATGTCCCTTTTTTTTATATCCCTGCCCTGCTGGAACCCTGACATCCCTGTATAAAAGATCCATTACCTGCACTATGTGACCTATTAAATTAAACCCTAAAAATGAATGTGGCTAAAAATGCCATATTTTATATAGTGAACTTATTGCACGAGGCTAAAGTTTGAGCTTGTCAATAGCAGCAATGATCCAGGATTTCAAACTTGTCACAGGGGGTCACCATCTTGGAAAGTGTCTGTGACACTCACATGCTCAGTGGGCTCTGATTGGCTGTTGAGAAGCTAAGCTTAGGGCTCGTCACTAATTATCCAGCAGAAAATGAGCTTCCCCTGTAATATAAGCTGATGCTACAGGTTTGCTGATTATTACATTCTGATGCTAATTGCACTGGTTTCTGTGCTGCCATGTAGTAATTATCTGTATTAATTACTAATCAGCCTTATATTGTGACATTTCTAGTCTATGTATACTGTATATTGTGAGTGGGTCCCTAAGCTCAGTAAGTGACAGCAGCACAGAGCATGTGCAGTGAATCAGCAGAAAAGAAGATGGGGAGCTACTGGGGCATCTTTGGAGACACAGATCTTTACTGCTAGGGCTGTGGTTGCCTTGAGCTGGTACAGAAGCCCAAATCATTATGTACAACATTTTTACCTACTTCTTTAGTTAGGCTTTAGTTCTCCTTTAAACAAGCAGGTGACAGTGCTGCTGTACCAAGAGTCAGGTACGTCAGATAGAAACTGATATTTTCTGTCGACGTGACTCTCCAGCCCAGAGTAGCAGCCTGGAAGGAGCGAGAGGCATGTGATCCACATTAGAACTGCTGCATCCAAGAACCAATATTTTCTGCTTGGAATAACACTCCCTGTTGTTTGTGTGACCCCATTCCACGACTCCCCGCTCCTTCCAGCTATTCATTCCAAGGCTGGAGATTTCCAAAGACAGATTGCTTTCTATTTTTAGGAATGGTTTGCAAGGGAGGGATGCGCAATGTATTACCCTGTTCTTGGACTACATCTCCCAGAATGCCCTAAAAACAAAGATGCCTCCCAAATACAGCTTTACAAGGGGAGAGAAATATATAATCCCGTTGGTGACATGTTTTATATCCTGTTTTATATTAACCTCAGAATTTCTGTTCTCGCTATTTGCAGCAACTGGGTGATGTATCAATACAGGAAGTGAGTGGTGCAATGTGAAAATGCTTCCTCCTGTTTCATAGTGTTGACAAAGAATTAGAGCAATATTATTTATCTGCTTATTGGGTGCACAGCATTCATTCTCTCCCTGTCTCTTCCTGCTAGTATGGTAGCTCCCTCCCATATGTATAAATACAAATATACAGAGAAGGAATGTTCTGGGCACACAATAAGCTATACCCTCATACTGTACTGTCTAAGGGAAACAATATGGCACCTCCTTCCCATATGTATAAATACAAATATACAGAGAAGGAATGTTATGGGCACACAATAAGCTATACCCTCATACTGTACTGTCTAAGGGAATCAATATGGCACCTCCTTCCCATATGTATAAATACAAATATACAGAGAAGGAATGTTATGGGCACACAATAAGCTATACCCTCATACTGTACTGTCTAAGGGAAACAATATGGCACCTCCTTCCCATATGTATAAATACAAATATACAGAGAAGGAATGTTCTGGGCACACAATAAGCTATACCCTCATACTGTACTGTCTAAGGGAAACAACATGGTATCTCCTTCCCATATGTATAAATACAAATATACAGAGAAGGAATGTTCTGGGCTCACAATAAGCTATACCCTCATACTGTACTGTCTAAGGGAATCAATATGGCAGCTCCTTCTCATATGTATAAATACAAATATACAGAGAAGGAATGTTCTGGGCACACTATAAGCTGTATGGCAGCTCCAACCCATATGTATGTATCTACATGAATGTTCTGCCCATACAGTAAGCTATTTCTTAATAATACAGTATTAGAGGCGACTGTCTGGCATGCAGGTAACTATATAGGGTTAAAGTGCTGACAATGTGAGGCCAGTGAAATCAGCGAGAGAACAATAGGAAAGTTTCCTGCCAAATCACCCGGTAACACTGGGGCTCTTCATAATGTTTAAAGAGTATGGCAGCTCTCAGCCTGGGATCCTGCCAGACCTCCACACAGTCACTCTCTGCACATCCACATTTGGCCATGCGGGATGTCTGCGACCTGGGAGGGAAAGATATGCGCCTGCACTTGTGATGCCAGCCTCCTTCTTAACCCCCAATAATAGAAGGTAATGTGCAGCCTGGAATTAGCCAGACATCGAACAAACAATTGGCCTATTCATTTTACTATATAATATATTAATTTATGTGGGAACTGCCATACTGATTTATCTTCTTTTTAAATATAGCACCCACAGCCTATCTCACTCAATCTCAGTCTGGACAAAACAAATTATGCAGCGTTGAACGATAATATCAAAACAATAGCCATGGGGGCAGCCATTCAAGCACAGGATACACAGTAGATAACAGATACATTTTGAAGAATTGCATTGTATACTACAGAGCTTATCTGTTATCTGCTGTGTATCCTGTGCCTTTTGTCCCTTTTTAGCTTTGAATGGCTGCCCCCATGGCTACACATGAACTTGTTTATATAAACTATAGTAGTACTTATCTGTTATCTGCTGTGTATCCTGTGCTTGAATGGCTGCCCCCATGGCTACACAGCAGCTTGTTTATATAAACTATAGTAGTACTTATCTGTTATCTACTGTGTATCCTGTGCTTGAATGGCTGCCCCCATGGCTGCACAGCAGCTTGTTTATATAAACTATAGTAGTACTTATCTGTTATCTACTGTGTATCCTGTGCTTGAATGGCTGCCCCCATGGCTACACAGCAGCTTGTTTATATAAACTATAGTAGTACTTATCTGTTATCTACTGTGTATCCTGTGCTTGAATGGCTGCCCCCATGGCTACACAGCAGCTTGTTTATATAAACTATAGTAGATTCTCTGAAGCAAACATACCAGATTTACCAGTGCAGCACAGTATTACTACATTATATTTTCTTTACTTTAAAGCACTTTCATTTTTTGGTGTTACTGTTCCTTTAATATGGCTTTGTCTGGAATATCCATTGCCTTCTAGTGCAGATAAATGTGGAAGCAGAGAGATTACAAAAATTTTAATTAATAGAGGGCATTCATTGCACTGGGGGAAAGCAGCATGGGGGAGCTATCATACACAGGCTATCTGTAGAGTTTATTGGATGCTGGCATTTGCTATACTGTATGACAATATTTAGCTCTTCCAGTGCAACTAGTATTCTATTGGCTTTCTAAACCTGCTGCCAACACCCACCCCAGACAACGTTAACCAACTGGGAGAATAAAGGCTGAGCCTGACAGGGAATGCTGGTACTTAAATACACAACTGGGAAGCCACAATTGGAATAGTATCGCACAAAAGACTTTAACAATATTGTTAAAATAAGTATATAACTGCTGCTCCTAATCCCCGTTTAGTGCCCATAATAGAATATATATGCAATGAGCCAGGTCTTTTTTCAATAAGTCACAGAAGGGAGTTGCTCTCAGTGTAACAACATGTTGGGACCTGCACGTCCAACTGCCCCACAATAGTTTATCATTCATGTCTATTTGCTGGCCTCTCCCTGCTAGAAATATGTTTCCATTTCACCTGCTATTGTCAGGGATCCAACTATAAACAGAGGAACTGGGGCTCCGAGCAATGAGTCAGGGCAAGGAAACCTTTAGCCAAAAATTGGGGGGAATAATTTAAAAAAAATATATTCTCTGTTCATGCCAGCAAATCTTATTGCAGCACTTATTTCTCTATTTTGTATTTATGCATTTGGATGGGAGCTGCCATGTCGGTCCCCATTAGAAAGTACAGTATGGACATATAACGTACTCACAGCAGAAGTTCGTTTCAATGCCCCATAAAGATACTATATCGCTAGATCTAGAGTACAGGAAATATTTTTCTTTTCTTGCAAGACAATGCACACAATGAGATATAGGTCTGTACCACATGAATAGGATAATTGGCCCATTTAGTCTGTTCTGATTGCAAGCCCATGCTGACTTGTGCAGGTAGGTCTCATTGAGAATAAACTGGCACAGAAACCTGCTGTCACACACGGGTGCATCTGGAAGAGGGGGCTGGCTGCATCTGCTCCTGTGCACATTCAAAACATGAGAGCTGGGGTGGTCCCCATGGGAATTTGATGTGAAAACCTGCCTGTATTGGGTCTCTGGTGTAAAGATGCAGGTTTTTTTTCAGACTAGTGAAAATAACCACAAGCCCTGCCAGATGTCTCCTGTGTTGCTACCTAGCCCATTACCCTTGCCCCCACCCCGACCCCCCCAACCACAGCTGGGGAATCATCCTACTACTTCTCTGTTAGTGAAAGTGGTTTCTGGTAAATAACGTGTATTGTTCTGCACTATAAAGCTCCTCTCAGCAACTTCCGGGTCTCATTTATGAAAATGTATAAAAAACCCCAAGACATACTGCAGGATAAATAAAGTGTGAATTCCATGTATAATAGCCCAGAACACATGGCATAATAAATACAGGGCCAATTTCATGTATAGTAGCCCAAAACACACTAGTATAAATACAGGGATAATTCCATGAATAATACCCCAGAACACACAGCAGAATAAATACAGTGGCAATTCCATGTATAATACCCCTGAACACATGGCATAATAAATACAGGGTCAATTCCATGTATAATACCCCCAGAATATACAGCATGGCAAATACAGTGCCAATTCCATGTATATTGCCCCAGAACACACATTAGGATAAATACAGCGCCAATTCCATGTATAATACCCCAGAACACATATTAGGATAAATACAGCGCCGATTCCATGTATAATATCCCCCAGAATACACAGCATAATAAATACAGTGCCGATTCCATGTATATTACCCCAGAACACACAGCAGAATAAATACAGTGCCAATTCCATGAATAATACCCCAGAACACAGAACAGAATTAAAACAGTGCAAATTCCATGTATAATACCCCTGAACACATGGTATAATAAATACAGGGTCAATTCCATGTATAATACCCCCAGAATATACAACATGGCAAATACAGTGCCAATTCCATGTATATTGCCCCAGAACACACATTAGGATAAATACAGTGCGAATTCCATGTATAATACCCCAGAACACACATTAGGATAAATACAGTGCCAATTCCATGTATAATACCCCCAGAATATACAGCATAGTAAATACAGTACTGATTCCATGTATAATACCCCCTAGAATATACAGCATAATAAATACAGTGCCGATTCCATGTATATTACCCCAGAACACACTTTAGGATAAATACAGTGCCAATTCCATGTATAATACCCCAGAACACACATTAGGATAAATACAGTGCCAATTCCATGTATAATACCCCCAGAACACACTGCAGAATAGATAAAGGGTCAATTCCATGCATAATACCCCCCAGAATATACAGCATGGTAAATACAGTGCCAATTCCATGTATAATACCTCAGAACACACATTAGGATAAATACAGTGCAGATTCCATGTATAATACCCCAGAACACACATTAGGATAAATACAGTGCCAATTCCATGTATAATACCCCAGAACACACATTAGGATAAATACAGTGCCAATTCCATGTATAATACCTCAGAACACACATTAGGATAAATACAGTGCAGATTCCATGTATAATACCCCAGAACACACATTAGGATAAATACAGTGCCAATTCCATGTATAATACCCCAGAACACACATTAGGATAAATACAGTGCCAATTCCATGTATAATACCCCAGAACACACATTAGGATAAATACAGTGCCAATTCCATGTATAATACCCCAGAACACACATTAGGATAAATACAGTGCCAATTCCATGTATAATACCCCAGAACACACATTAGGATAAATACAGTGCCAATTCCATGTATAATACCCCAGAACACACATTGGGATAAATACAGTGCCAATTCCATGTACCCGAGAACACATAGCAAGTATAATATCTCTGCCCTGTATTTTGCAGGAAATTCATGGGTGTTAGTTTAGGGAGACAGGTTACAAATAGGGAGAGCAAATATATATAAATAAATGGAGACAGATGTGGCTTGCCTTCTAGACTTCTTTGTCTCATATAATCCAGTCTGGTCTCTACAAGAATAAAAAAAATGGGGCAACGAATTCAGGCACAAGTTGATGAGAGAGAGAGGGGGGGGGGAGGTGACATATGGCACACAGCAATTACAACTGATTAGTGCATCTTAATCCCTAGAGTTCCACAGGTCTAGTACCTTCTCCTAATAATAATGAAATCTGACTCTACAGTCTCTTGTCTCACCACCATACATTGGGCTCATAAAGAATGTCCCCCTGCTGAGCTGACATTCAGCTGAGAGTGTGTTTCCCCTACATTTTCTCCTATAGCTGAGATGAGCCTTGTGAACCTGTTTTCTCTTTGTATAAATAAATGTATTGTAACCAGCCACACTCATAGAGGAATGTATACCCACATACTATACTGTATATGGCAGCACCCACCCATAATAATAAATGATAAGAATAGATAGGTGCCTAATAGATAGGGACAAAGACAAGAGGAATGTATCTAGAAATAAGAGAGCTCCCTGTCTTGCTGTACAAGCATATAATCAATACAGAGGGCTCAGCTTTGGGTTTTACCATGAAATAGAATGTAAAAGAGGCAATGGATTTGGGCCATTTATCAGAATTGGAAGCAAATAGCGGCTGAGATTTATTGCTCCATTATATCACTTGATGCATGTCACATCTCCGCAGGCAATTTTCTTTCACTGTAGAGGAACATAAATCTGTGGGGATTCCGGATGCCAACATCTCTCTGCCCCCCGGGTTATACAAGGGGAGAATGGTCAGCAACTGTCATATCCCATGGAGTCTACCATTCCTAAGCAGGGGCACTTTCAGATGATTCCACATTGGGCCTAGGAGGGACATGCTGTGCATAGATGGGACTTACTGACACAAGTCATTACAAATTAAAAAAAAAACAAATATTGACTGTTTGGGCTGCAGGAGGTGAGGCACCTTCAGGTTTGTGGTCTAACAAAGGGAGTTTCAATGGGCCGCACATGAGAGGCACGTTCCTACTAGGGATGCACCGAATCCAGGATTCGGTTCAGGATTCGGCCAGGATTCGGCCTTTTTCAGCAAGATTCAGATTTGGCTGAATCCTTCTGCCCAGCCGAACCGAATCCGAATCCTAATTTGCATATGCAAATTAGGGCGGGGAGGGAAATTGCGTGACTTTTTGTCAGAAAACAAGGAAGTATAAAATGTTTTCCCCTTCCCACCCCTAATTTGCATATGCAAATTAGGGTTCGGTTCAGTATTCGGCCGAATCCTTAGTGAAGGATTCGGGGGTTCAGCCAAATCCAATAAAGTGGATTCGGTGCATCCCTAGTTCCTACCCCCCAGTCTTCAGTAAATACTCACTATTTGCATACATATGTTGCACATGGAATCATGCTTTGGGTCCGGGTGGTTCACTTGGTTCACTTTCAAAGGGATACTTCACCTTTAAGTTAACTTTTAGCATGTAATAGAATGACCAAGTCTAAGCAACTTTTCAATTGGTCTTAATTATTAATTTTTTATCCTTTTTTTTTTAATATTTACCTTTTTCCTCTGACCCGTTCCAGCTTTCAAAAGAGGGTCACTAACCCCCATCTATAAACAAATGCTCTGTTAAGGTGGCCATACACAGGGAGATATCGGGCTGATCCGATCGCAGGCCCTAGGGCTCAATGATCGGATCAGAATGGTAGCAATACGGGTTAACGGATCACGAGACCACATCAACGAACAGATTCGGCCGCAATCCAACTGGATTTTTTTACCCTGCCCGATCGACATCTGCCCGACTTTCGGCGAGATATTGATAACTCTCTGCACCATAGTAAAAGTTATATCAAAAAAGAACAACCCATTTTAATATACTTTGGATAATTAATACATCTGAAATCTAGAGTATATAGACTACTCTCATATGGGATAAATATTTGATCATTGATTTGAACATTCTGATCTTTTTTATTCTGATACTCCAACCAGGCTTTAAGTTGGGTGTTTTGTTGGCTCTACGTCAACTGAGCTTTCTTATCTCTGCCAGTCTGAAGCTGTGACATCATCACCATAATGTTAACTGGTCCCAGCTCATTATCCCATCAAGCTCCGTGACTGCTACCAGAGTGCTTGTCTTTTAAAGGACCACAAATGCTGACGGATGGATCTACTGGGGCAGTGTCAGGGTAGGGCCATCACAGACCATCATTTACCATCACAGAGGTTTTTCGGGGAGGGGGAACAGATAAACATACAATGCTCACTGTGACAAAATGGATAAAAACTGTATAAAGATCCCTTCCACTTTAAATACATTGCAAATTTGTCACAACCTTTGGCTATATTTCTTTTATAATGTTTCTCTGCCCACAAATATAATCTTTCCTGTTCCTGTCTGCAAGGATTCTGGCAGGCTTTTTATTGCAGAAACTATCCATACTTCATTATACACATGCCTTTAAGATCTGTTCTTCAGCACACGGGCCCCTTTATCAGGCTCATCCTGTATATAGTGAGGATTTCAGGCAAATACCTGGCGTTACTGGGGGTGCAGAAAAGACCTTCTAAGGACACAACAGATTGGGATTCCCAATGACTGCATGGCACATTCCTAAATATTCCTTCTCTTACAGCCTTTCCCCAGTAGATCTGATAAACATGTATTTTCCAACTACCCCCAAGGCAGCAACAATATTAAGAGGTTTTCTATAAAATGAAAGGAATATTTTATATTATGTGCATATATGATATGGGGGTTACATTGTGACAGTGGTTGGAGGAAAGATGGGGGTATATCTGTGCCTATATATTATACAGTTACATTATGTGCATATATAATATGGGGGTTACACTGTGACAGTGGTTGGAGGAAAGATGGGAGTTTATCTGTGCCTATATATTATACAGTTACATTATGTGCATATATGATATGGGGGTTACACTGTGACAGTGGTTGGAGGAAAGATGGGGGTATATCTGTGCCTATATATTATACAGTTACATTATGTGCATATATGATATGGGGGTTACACTGTGACAATGGTTGGGGGAAAGATGGGGGTATGTCTGTGTCTATATATTATACAGTTACATTATGTGCATATATGATATTTGGGGGTGTCAGATCACACAGAATGAATTCAGGTGGCAATAAAAGCAGTAAATAAGCAGAGAATTTGGATTGCAAGTTGTCTGCCAAGCAACACTAAGGGCACTCATTACTATGTCTCCGGAATGTCCTGTTTTTAGCCTCAGTCTTGAATTTGGATCCAAGTTCCCCTGCCTTCCCTCCAGCCATAGCCACATCCCTCTGGCACGCTGACCCTTTCCTGTTGCCAAGCTAAGGTCGAGGCCCCAAAGAAATGGGCATTTCATCAGAATGAGAACAAAACAAAGTATAACGTTAAAAAGGGATTCCGTAATGAAAATGTTGGGGCTGGCTTATTGAATGAGTTGGTCACCTGTTTTACAGCAGCAAGGTGTTATGTGTTACTTGACCTGGTGCAAACATTTAATCTTTATAACATTAGCCGAGTTCTATTGCTGACACTGAGCCTTGCTAAAAAGCCATTGGGGGTCATTTATCAACACTGTTCAAATTTGCCCATGGGCAGTAACCCATGGCAACCAATCAGATTGCTGCATTCATTGTATTGCTTGCAGCTGGCTTTAAAAAGCTAATCACTGATTGGTTGCTATAGGTAACTGCCCATGGGCAAATTTGCCCATAGTTGATAAATGAGCCCCATTGTCTCCCTTATGGCTGGGTACAATGTCCGTATTACTTTCCACAGGGATCCCCTTGAGTTAATAATACCCCAAAATACTACTTGAGGACATTTGTTGCTTTATTTTTAACTTTCAAATGATGTTTCCTGCTATTACAGGGTGCTGCTACAGAGTTTGAAAAGTCTAAAGAGGTCCTGAACTTGTGCAGGGCTCACCCTAGAGACATCTGTGCTGCAACACAGTCAAAGCAAAAAGTTTGGACAGCCCTGATAGGATTCAGTGTCCCCCAGATTCCTCCTGTGCATCCAAAGCAGTTCATTACATAAGAATCTAAGCAAATCCATGTGACAGCCCCCTCTCCCCGGTAGAAAGGCTGCACATCGTGTTCTCACTGCGAGGGATGACTTTTATCTCCGGCTGTCAGGGAGCTGTGCCGCTGAATAAAATTGCACAGAGACTGGCAGACAAAAAAAGGGGCACGGATAAAGCAAACACGCTGCGTTCAGAATCCCAAGCTGAAAGTAAACCACCATGGCACTTCCTCATTGTGCCCGCCCTAATTGTCTTCCTCTGTTAACACAACACAGCATACATGAAGAATTTAGCACCACAAATTGTTACACTTCTGAGTCTCGGCTCTTGGTATGGGGCAGAAGGTGTGAACGTCATCGATGTGACGCCACCGCTGCTGAAAGTTTATACCCTGGTGTTCGCCTTGGACAGGATGGGTTTCATCATGTTCTTTGGGAAGTTCTAGGCTGTTGGGGTAAAGTAATAAAGAGGAACCCAAAGTAACCAATTAGATGTTTGCTTTCAAAAGGCAAACCAGTAACCGCTACCTGTTGTTGCTGTGACTTACTAGACTTCAGGGCGAGTGCTGTGTCTCAGCACTCCTGTACGGGCAAAAAAATGGACACCCATGGGTGTAGCTTTAAAGGGGACCCTTCACCCAAAAAAAATATTCAAAATCCTATTTTATCACATTAGTCGAGCAAAATGAACTTTAATTACACTGTATAAATTATTTGAATTTTGTTTCCTTCAGTCTGGGAATTCATAATTACAGCAAGCAGGCAGGAGCCATTTTGTGGACACTGTTATTAAGGCAAATCTTGCATCATCTCAGAATCTTGTTTGTGCACCAGAATGGGGGACCTGATGTCCTTCCCCATGCCCTGGCTACACAATTAAACAATGAAGAGACCGGGGGAATGTGGGGAGAGCAGTGACATCTAGGAAGTACTGAATGGAAAATGAAAGTATTTATCTGCCCGGCCTCTATGCCTAAGGCATAGAGGAGGGGCAGGCAATATTTGATTGACAGCTGAGATTTTTAAATAAGCTTACAACAGCTATGAATGCTTTAATAAAATATAGAAATTGGATTTCATGTTTAATTTGAAAAGGACTTTTATTATACAGATTTGTGTGTCTGGGTGACAGGTCCACTTTAAGTGCCATGGTGTTGGGAGGCACAACCAAAATTGCAGCCCCCTCTCCATTCACTTCTGATTGGAAAGCGACTGCAAAACGTAGCAGTCCTTGTTGCCAACGGAGCACTTTAAGGCAGTTTCTGGGTCCCTTGCCCCTTTTCACTGGTTTTGGGAACAATCTCGAGTGCCCTGTGTATGGGAGCTGTTGAAGTGAACATTGCCTCCATCATGTCAGCTTGTACCCACAGCAACAAGTAATAGCTTGGTAAAGCCAAATACATATTTTAATGGTTTATTTGATAGTGAAGTCACTGGGGGCTCTGTTCTACTGGGGGAGAGAAATACATGGCTTTACTATGTCAGCTTGTACTCATGATTGTGTGCAAAACTGCCAGTTCCGGTATATTAAAAAAAAAAAAGGCTAAAAAAAAAAAAGTTGAGGAATATGTATTAATAAAACATATGTCGACCTGTGCTGGGAGCATATCCCAAGGATTTCCTGTAACCATTATGTAACTGTTGTTATAACAGAGGAAGTGGAATTTCCACATGGCCAGGGAAAGGTCAGGGACTGAGATAGCCTTTTGGGACTGAGTAGCCGTCCAGACAGCTATTGGGCCCCCAACAGGTGCCAGGGAATAAAAGATCAGCTTAGTTATGTGATAATATTATGTGTGGCCCTGTAATGTGCTGCCTATCAATAGCCCATTAATATCAAAGGGAGATACAGAGGGGCCATTGATTTATCTGTTTTAAAAACTACAGTTCCCAGCATTCCTTGTTAGTCTTTGGCATTGCTAATTTCAATCCAAAATATATCCCATTTTTATTATTATTATTAATGTCATTATGTATTATTTCCTGTGTTCCAATACAACTTGATGGAATCACAAGACATCCTGCAAAGCCAACAGATCTTGATACCATATTAATCATTTCTTGATCCTTATTTCCCCATAAAAGAAACCCTAGACACAATCTCCAGCAGCAATGGTTTCCGATTCCAGCAGAGTTCTCATGAAAACATTATTTTTACATTACATTCTTTGTATTTAAATCTACTTTTAGGCCAAGGGTGAGAGGAATCCCCTCCTGGGATTTTTAGTGACTAAACTTAGAGACTTGAATTAACAAGGTCTATGATGTTCCCAGTGATTTTTTTAGGAGGTCTAAATCAGGGCAACTGACCTGTAGCTCTAGATATGATGACTGAGAGAGAGTTGGTATTTAAAAGCTTTATAAGCAGTAGACCAAAATGAACACAATAAAACAAGATGGGGACAGTAGGGCAAGATGTAGAGAGTAGAGCGAGATGGAGAAAATAGGGTAAGATGGAGAAAGTAGGGTAAGATGGAGACATTAGGACAAGATGAAGACAGTACGGCAAGATGGAGACAATAGGGCAAGATGAAGATAGTAAAGCAAGATGGGGCAGTAGGACAATATGGAGACAGTAGGGCAAGATGGAGACAGTAGGACAAGATGGAGACACTAGGGAAAGATGAAAACAGTAGGACAAGGTGGAGGCAGTAGGGCAATTTGGAGACAGTATGGCAAGATGGTGACAATAGAGCAAGATGGAGACAGAAAAGCAAAATAAGGCAGTAGGACACAATGTAGACAGAAGTACAAAATGGAGATAGTAGGACAAGGTGAAGACAGTAGGGCAAGATAGAGAAAGTGGGGTAGGATGGAGACAGTAGGGCAAGGCAAAGACAGTAGGGAAAATGGAGACAGTAGGGCAAAATGGAAACATCAGTGAAAGATAGAAACATTAGGGAGAGATGAAGACAGTAGGGCAAGATGGAGACAATTCGGAAAGATGGAGACTGTGGGTCAAAATGGAGACAGTAAGATAAGATGCCAGTTATGAAGAACTATCATGACAATGGTACAGACTATAGTAGAGTGAAATGGAGACAGTAGGGCAAGATAGTGGCTGGAGTACAAAATGGTGACTGACACTGCTGTTCCTACCATGTCTTTATCTTACCAATACTCTTGCTTGTTCCACTATGTGGCCAAACAGGTCCATTGACTGTATATATTTAGGTTAACAGGATATCAGTCTAGGGCCACACTGGAACATCCACAGAGGAAATATATCTTGAGGCTAGGAGTGTCATAAAACCCGAAGAGCAGGAATTAGAAGTTAAGGTCAGGGAAGATAACTGAGAAGATCAACAAGGTTCTTGGGCAAAGTGTCTGGCCCACCGGGATACCAGGAAAAGTCCCGGGATCAACATGATAACTCAGGATCAACATGATAACACCAAACAAACATTGCCACTAATCTATATATACAGAGTCAAGGTCAGCATCAATCAAGAATATTATTGCTCCATATAGTTAGTCATTGCTCACACAGTTAGTTAAAGTAATGAGTTCTGACCTTTTTACATTAGGCTTTCCCTGGATTTTGAGGGTAAATTAAAACATTTGCCCCCAAATTTCTGATTTTGTATGTCCTAGGCCTAGAGGCACTCTACTTTGATTCCAGAACAAACCGTTAACACCATGCAGCAGGGAATGTTGCGGGGAGTCTGCCTATTAAGCTGACACTTCTTTTATGCTTAAAGTTGCGCATCTGTCACAGGACCCCTGACAATCTGGGGGCTTTGTAGCCCAGGCTGAGCCGCTAGCAAGAGTGCCAGACACTGTCAGCAAGTTTATCCTCATTAGTTTAGGCAGGAGTGTGATGGTATTATAGGCTGATGACTCAGACAGAGCTTATTATACCAGAGATTAATGTCTCCAGTCCTATCCATAATAATACAAAAATTCCATGGTGTGAGTGAAAATCCCTTAAAATCTTCTTAAAGTCAACCCGACACTATGCAGCTGCCCTGCCTCATACGCATAGTGACCAATTATTTTTTTCATAATACAGGTTTGAGATGACGCTAATTTGATGATGTCCTACAAAGAAGTATATGGCGTTCCATTTGGGGTTGGCCACATCTGGCTCTTGGGTCTGCTGAAGGCAATCAGATTCTGATACAAGTTGCAGTTGGCCTTTATATTTTAATTAGGACAATGGCACACGGGGTGACACAAAATAAATCTCCATATGTAATTATACTTTTATCTGGGTGCTAGGGTCCCCGTTACCTTAGCAAATGGGCTTTTGTCAATAAAGGATGATGGAAGTGAAATCTCTGTAAGGCACTGGGTGCTGTAGAAATAAAGGCCAATTTTTTATTATGGATTTTAGTTACAATACAAAACAGAAATCTCCTTTTCAGCTCCACATGGACACAACATTGAGGCTTTTGTTTGAAGAAGGTTCTGTCTTTTGTTCCCTTCCATGGGACAAGAGTAAGAACATTCCGCTTTCTCATGAATAATTCAGCATTCTGGCCCTGGCCCCTGTATATTCATTAGTCACAACAGGACAGTGTCCCCACTCCCACGTCTCACGGCCGCTGACGCACTCACTGCTGAATGGCTTTATATATTCTTCATGGTCCTGCTGTGATATACTGTATGGGCACAGTCTATAGGGCAGATTAGTATTGACTAATGTTTCTATTAAGTTATATAACGACTTTGCTTTGCACATTGATAAAAAGGGTTAAAAATCAACCATAATTATCAGTCTTTCTGTCTGTATCACATCCTTTATTTCATAGGTTTTAGTGGAACAGCGCCCTCCAGTGGAAACACCATTATCATCACAATCACTAATTAACCTTTTGTGCTCTTTGGAGTCAGGGGAACCCATTGCTAAAAGGGGGGGAGTTAACAATATTCAACATGAGAATGAGCTTTGATGTCACAGACATAAGGTCTTCTTTTTGCATTGTGCCTGGGCCACATGTCTCTATATTCGTGGCTGGAGCAGGAATATTCTAATGTTAATTGTAATACAAACAATCATTTGTTTGTTGGCAAGAGAGGGGGGAGAGGAGGCCAAGCAGAGATTTAACTGGTGCAAGCCATAAAATTTACTCACTCGCCTACTGATGCACTCTTAACCCTGTCAGTGCCAGATATCATGAAAAAAGGTTATTGGAACAACACAACCCAATCACTGCACAGCACAGGTTTTTAGGCTTTTGGGTAACAGTCATCCTGCTATAGTTCCAGGGGTACCCACTGTACAAATAAGCACTCACCCCAAATCTCCCCCTAACTGACCTTCAGGCTGGACCCCCTTAGCTCATAACAAGGTTATCGATATATAGAAACATTGGGGTAACAGTCACCCTGCTATAGTTCCAGGGGTACCCAGGACACAAATAAGCACTCACCCCAAATCTCCCTTAACTGGCCTTCAGGCTGGGCCGCTTAGCTCATAACAAGGTTACAGATATATAGAAATATTGGGGTAACAGTCACCATGCTATAGTTCCAGGGGTACCCGGGGCACAAATAGGCACTCACCCCCAAATCTCCCCGTAACTGACCTTCAGGCTGGGCCCCTTAGCTCATAACAAGGTTACAGATATATAGAAACATTGGGGTAACAGTCACCCTGCTATAGTTCCAGGGGTACCCACGGCACAAATAAGCACTCACCCCAAATCTCACCCTAGCAGTATCCAGCAAATAAAGTTTACCCCAAACTACCTATCTGACATGGAGGAAAAGTTGGAGTAATGTGGCCCTTTAACAGAACTGCCATATAAAAGAGACAGAAAACAAGAAAATTCCTCATATATAAAAGGTATGTGATGTCACAATGAGCCGCCGTTGGCTGTTGTTTCTGTACATAGCAACCCATGATTCCAAACAGTGAGGATCAGAGAGATATGGAAGAATTCCAGCAGCCTAAACCCTTATCTTTCACCTGGGGTTCTATTCAGTCCCACTAAATTAACTCCAGGTTCCACATCCCAAAATACCATGACAAATATTTATAGGGCTGATTACAAAATACAGTACAAATATTTATCTGTGTAGATTTGGTAAATTGGCCTGAAGCAACTGATTCCGACTTGCCCTTTACTGCTCAAACGTATTCCAAAATCATTTTTTGTGTTTAACCGATAAAACGAATAAATGGAAAATTAGAAAATACCTAAGGGCAAATTTTAAAGTGCTTTAAGTAATAATAAGAACAAAGGATTCACCCCAATTTTAATTTGCGTTCGTTTCAATTATTTTTAAAAACTGAAACTCAACACTCATTCATTTTCCAGTTTGACAGTTTAAGGTGGTCCACATTAATATCCCCCTTAGATGGGCACATTATTTTTTGATCTGCTTATAAAGATTTAGCAGGGTGAGTGGGAGCTGCCACACCGTTTCCTCTGCAGAGATGAAACAGCTCAGCACAAATGATCACATAAAATCAAATGACATTTATCTTTTTTTTTTAACTCAATAATTTTAGATTTAAATATATTTAGATTTGGTTTTGTAAATGATGGAAGCAGGGGCCACTCTTCTGTAATCCTGCCCTCCCTATAATATAAATTAAACATGGTGCCTGCTGTGACTTGCAGCCTCTTCCAGCCTTTCATGGGTCTGGCTGCCAAGGCAGGTTAAGCCCAGAGGAATGACGGGTGTTGATTTAATCCAGAGCTTTCTGCTGGTACCCCAGTGTTCCCAAGACAGGGAACATTAATAATAATAAAATACAGGAGGATCACGTTACAGGGATGAATCCTTAGCGGAGTTTGGCCTTGGGATGCTGTGATTTAGAACTTGCTCTTCTCTGGATTTTTAATAAATGCTGTATTTTAGCGAGTGCTCAGCCAGTGTATGAGTTGCACAATGCAATGGAGATGGGATGTTGTAGAACTACAAATCCCATACAGCAATGTAAAATTTAGTTCTGTGACAGTCAGGGCCACCATCAGGGGGCAGAGGGGGTACTGCTGTACCGGGTCAGGGCCTGAAGGGGGCTGTCAAGGGGGATCTTTGCTATTTCAAAAAAGTGCAGCATAGCCGGGCCCCCCCTTGACAGCTCCAAAACTGTGCCGCACCTGCCGACGTCCCGCAGAGCCAAAGTCCCGAAGACGCGAAAAGACTCAAAGCCACAAAAGTAGCTGAAGTTGAAGTCCTGAAGTCACAAAAAGACCCGAAGCTGCGAAAAGACCAAAATTTACGATAGGAGCCGAAGTCGCAAAAGGAGCCGAGGTTTAAGTCCTGAAGCCGCCGAAATTGAAGTCCTGAAGCCACGAAAAGACCCGAAGCTGCTAAAAGACCCGAATCTACATTAGGAGCCGAAGTTGAAGTCATGAAGCCATAAAAGGAGCCAAAGTTGAAGTCTCGAAGCCACAAAAGTAAACGAAGTTGAAGTCCTGCAGCCGCAAAAGTAGCCAAAATTGAAGTCCTGAAGCCACAAAAAGACCAGAAGCTGAGAAAAGACCCAAATCTACGATAGGAGCCGAAGCTGAAGTCCTGAAGCCGCAAAATTAGCCGAAGTTGAAGTCCCAAAGCCGCGAAAAGATCCGAAGCTTCGAAAAGACCCGAATCTACGATAGGAGCCAAAGTTGATGTCCTGAAGCCGCGAAAAGACCCGAAGCTGCAAAAAGACCCGAAGGTACAAAAGGAGCCAAAGTTGAAGTCCTGAAGCCACATGCTCAGTTCTACTGAACACCAATGTGTTTTTTTTTTAATTTTAATAAACCCTTGGCCACCAATGTATTATTTTAATACTCTATAGGCCCCTGCCTTGGTGACAGCTGAGACAATTTTGCAGCAGAATTCTGCATGTGGCCCGTGAATTTTTGCAAGGGAACTTTTACATATGGCAACATGGTCGTTATAAAACTTGAAAAAACAAATAAAACTTAATTGGCTTTTGTAAGAGAGCCCAGAATAAGTGGCAGGTGCACTTAGATACTTTTGTAACAATTTAAGATAAGCAGAAAAACAATTGTAACAATTTAAGATAAGCAGGCGACAGGAAACTGTGATTTGCAGCTTAAAGGGCAATTCGCCTTCTTTAGCAAAACTGTAATAACACATAAAAACCACAGAAATGTCTTCAAACTTCTATAACCTGCCAAATTTTGTCAAATGAACATGGTAATTAGGGGGCGTGGCTACAAAAATGGTTACATCGGTGCTGCTTTATGTGTGTATAAGTGCAGGCCACCAGCTATTTTTATCATACAGCCATACAAGGCACAGCATATAAAACAAATCCAGTTTAACAGGCAGAAAAAGGTCAATCCTCGGGGTCTCTCTCTGCTTCCTTTACGCAGTCTCGCAGAGCAGTGTTTATATTGATTTAGTTTCCCCTCGTTGGATTAAACACTTAATGTCTGCACTTTGCACAAGGAGCACGTTGGTACATCACAGGCCCGGGCCCTTCGTGAGAATCTCGCAGCTTTTAAGGACCTTTAATCCCCTCACCCCTGTAGGAAAGAGTCATTTGCTCTCTCTTGTACATGGAGGTTTGACGGGAAAAGTGAAGGGGGAAATGCATTAGAAGGAAATGTTAAAACAATATTTTTTATACGTCTGTGTCCTGTCAAGTTAAGTGACTGTGTTACATGGAATTGTTATTCCTTACGGATGAAGTTGCCTTTAACACTCGCTGCCTGTGAGCTTCTATTGGCTCAGTCCTTTAATCGGTCAAAAATACAGCAGCTTGGTGAGCAGTGATGCCAGTTCAGCTCTATAGGGGGGTTTGATTATTAATTGAATTACAATGTTTGTATGTAAGCAGCAGTCCTGCCCTGCTTTATGGCTGAGATTCTAGCTATCTGTATAACAGAGCATTCTGTCCCAGTGGCTGCACAGGTCCTATCTGATCCCCCATTGTAAGCAGCAGTCCTGCCCTGCTTTATGGCTGAGATTCTAGCTATCTGTACAACAGAACATTCTGTCCCAGTAACTGCACAGATCCTTTCTGATCCCCATTGTAAGCAGCAGTCCTGTCCTGCTTTATGGCAGCTGAGATTCTAGCTATCTGTATAACAGAACATTCTGTCCCAGTGGCTGCATAGATCCTATTTGATCCCCATTGTAAGCAGCAGTCCTGCCCTGCTTTATGGCTGAGATTCTAGCTATCTGTATAACAGAGCATTCTGTCCCAGTGGCTGCACAGATCTGATCCCTATTGTAAGCAACAGCCCTGCTTCAAACATGACTCTTGAGTTTTTAAATGCAATAACCTTTAAACCAAGCATTAGGAGGGAGGGTGGTGACAGTTGCCCTTGAAATACCCTGGCCCAGGAAACCAATAACAATGAACACAGAGTTATAAATAAAATTGTAGGGCAGGTGCGCAGGGGCCACAGTATTCTCGAGTCAAGACACAAATCTCTTCCCTGGCAATGAGTCTCAGCAATGTTGACTTGCCATAACGGTCGATGATATATTACAGAACTGATAGGTGAATAGCCTGTAACAGAAAAGCCGAAAGTAAACACTGCTCCTAAGGAAGGGATGGCACCTGCGGCTGCCGCCAAATCTCTTGCTCCAGAGCGAAGCCTTATCAGCCTGACTGAGCAATACAGCACACACCTTGGATAAACTCCGGGCATGCTCTTCACATTCCTTCCGACACCTATTCTCCCGCGGAGCTGCCCTAGGATTGGCGCTTCTCTCTTTTATATTAGGGTCAGGCTGCCCTGCAGCTCCATCCAGCAATGGACATTGCCCCTTTCCTACAAAATACCTTAATCAGTATAAAAAGCAACACAAACCACACCTAATACAAGTATTTGAACAATTTATCGGTGCCACCTCCCAACCTGCCACTAATCATTCAGATCAAATAAAGTAGTAAAAGAACAGATCAGACGACGTTCTGCCCCTGACAGCAATCGTACAAAAGCTGGTGACAGTCTCCCTCTGATATCGTCAGATCGGCAATACATGCAGAGATATTATCGGTTGCCAACAAAAATTTTCTAATGGTGGCCATACACGAGCAGATAAAGCTGCCGATATCGGTCGTTTGGACCGATTTGACAGCTTATCTGCCCGTGTATGGGGGCTTCCGACGGGTCTTCCCGATCGATATCTGGCCACGATATCGATCGGGAAGGTTGGATTTTTACCCGACCGACCCGTCGGAGCCGCTTAGCGCATCGTAATTCGATCGTTCAGCCATATGGCCGAACGTTCGAATTACCCCCGATATAGCCATGCAGTTTAGTGGCATATCGGGGAAAGATCCGCTCATTTGGCGATGTCGCCAAACGAGCGGATCTTGGGGTCTATGGCCACCTTAACCGACACAATTGTCTGAACAACCGATCGCCATGGCATGAAAAATGACAGGACTCTCCACACTGAAAATTGTACGAAGTGAAGATTCGTACAATCAAATCTTTGCATCTATGACCAGCTTTAGGCTGCTAGGGTGTGGGGGGGGGAAGGGAGTAGGGTGATATCACTCCAACTTGCAGTACAGCAGTAAAAAGTGACTGAAGTTTATCAGAGCACGTCACATGACTGGGGGTAGTTGGGAAACAGACAATATGTCTAGCCCCATGTCAGATTTCAACATTAAATATAAAAAAATCTGTTTGCTCTTTTTAAAAATGGATTTCAGTGCAGAAGTCTGCTGGAGCAGTACTATTAACTGATGCGTTTGGAAATAAAAATGTTTTCCCGTGACAGTATCCCTTTAAAATATACAAGATTTCTGCATCATAATTGATTATTAATCAGCCCTGTTGCAGCTTCTATGACAGATAAACTTCCCTTTCTCATTGATTTTTCCACAACGCCTAAGCTTGAGCTTCCTACCAACAGCCCAAAGCTCACTGAGCATGTGCAGTGCCACTGACTTCTAAAAAGAAAGATGAGAAGCTGCTGAGGGCAACACTGAAGGCCTTTATCATTATTGTTACAAAACTGCTGCGACTGAAGAGTAACTTGCATCCTGGGCTGGCTTTCAAGAGTCGGAATAAGCAGTGTAGAAAGAGACAGGTGCTGCTTTCAATAGCAATTTGCACATAACCTTATAACCAGTAACAATTAGTAATTAATATTTCTCTTTTTTTTATTCTCATTGTGTAAGATCCCCTTTAAATGCTAATAGTTCATTCATCCTTTGTTACCCCCATTACACAACTGCAAAAGTCCCAGTCATCTTGCTAATGAGCTTGTGTGTGACTGTAATGCCTAAATAAAATAATCCACAGGCATTGATTTGCACCCGCCTCCAGATAAATCGAAACCCCCTCAATTAGCACCATGCAAGGGTTAAATTACCAGCAGCGATACCCGGCTATTTCACTTCTCTGCCACCTGAATGAGCGTCAGCTCCTTTTGTTCAAGCGTCTGCTCTGATGTGTGTAATTAGGGCCATTAAACCTGATACTGCTAGGGGGCCCCCCGAGGAGGGAATTGTGTCCTGAGAATAAATCCGTGAGCGATGAGTATTATTTTCCTGTATACACAAATAGAGAATAAGTGTGATTGGGAAAAATAAACCATAATAATAGATATGATGACTAAGGTTTATACCTGTAGTAAGAGGCAGAATGTCAACAGATAATGACCTTTATCCTTTAAAGGATAAGTAAACCTTTAAAATAAGTGCATGTAAAATTAATGAGGAGGTTATTCTAGGCACTTTTGTAATCTACCTTCATTATTTATTTATTTTTAATTCCAAGATATTAAGGGACACATGTACTGTTAATATGAATGCATTTTGTTCCAGTAGCACCACCTGCTGGTCAGTTTCTGACCACCAAGTAGTCAAGGATGTTGTCAGGAGAAAGAAATGTTCTGATGTTCTTCTGCTTAGGAAAGATTTGAGAACGGTTTCTAATTTAATATAGAGGGGAAAAGCCTTGCTCTACGAGGGAGGCACAGGGGCTATATTATATATATATGGGAATACTCTTCCAATAAATATATCTACAAGTATCCAGAAACCGGTTATCCAGAAAGCCCCAAATTACTCCCATAGACTCCATTTTATCCAAATAATCCAGATTTTTCCAAATGATTTCCTTTTTCTCTGTAATAATAAAACAGTAGCTTTTACTTGATCCCAAACTAAGATATAATTAATCCCTAATGAAAGCAAAACCAGCCTATTGGGTTCATTTCATATTTAAATGATTTTCTAGTAAGGTATGAAGATCTAAATTATGGAAAGATCTGTTATCCAGAAAACCCCATTCTGGATTACAAGTCCCATACCTGTAGTATATAATGGTTCTTCTGGCACTGAAAGGGGTCATATGGGACTGAGTGTCCCTTGGGGTGCCCTTTAAAGGAGAAGGAAAGGCTACAATTAAGTAAGCTTTATCTGAAAGGTCTATATAAATACACCAGTAAACCCTCAAAGTAATGCTGCTCTGAGTCCTCTGTCAAAAGAAACACTGAATTTCTTTCCTTCTATTGTGTACTCATGGGCTTCTGTATTAGACTTCCTATTTTCATCTTAAATGTCTTTGGCTACGGCTTGCACATGCTCAGTTTGCTCCTCGGTCCCTTTTCCCCCTCCCTCCTCTTCCTGCTATAATCTGAGTCCAGAACTATGAGTGAGCAGGGAGAGACTCTGGCAGGAAGTGATGTCACACCAAACTAATATGGCAGCTGCTATCAAAAACAAACAGAAAGCTTCTAGAGCTGTTTACTCAGGTATGGTAAAGCATTCTGCAGAATAAATATAGTGTTATAGCTTGCACTATTGTGGCTAATCGATTGGCAATAAACTGTCTCTGTAGCTTTGCTTCTCCTTTAAATCAGGACACAGCCCAGCTCATATCGTAACTCCTCTGTCCCTGTTGGGACTTAAAAGGGCATCTGTGTAATATGGATTCATATTAAAGGGGATGTATACCTGTATATGCTTTTCACAGCTCTCACTCATTCTGACCTTTTACCTTCTCATTAAATTAAATTTCTGCCTACTGTGGCCAGCGGGCAACATGAACAGCAGGTGTTGTTTTAAAGTGCTAATATCTTGAAAACTAGAAACAGATTTATGTAAGTTGCAAAAATGCTCATTTTACATTACATTTGTTTTGAGGATTTACATTTCCTTGAAAACCGATGAAGAAAAGGAAATGAAGTGCACAGAAAAGCTTTGAGCCAGTTTTATGTCCTCTTTAAATAATGCCAGATTCTTATGAGCATCACTAAACACGACTGCAGGAGATAAAACGTTACATTAAGGACAGATTTTCTAGTTGCTGATTGAACAGTTTGCAGTTGTTCTGATGTAGTTGCCCGACACTCATTCAGTCGGGATCTCTATAACCCTCCTGTTAAGTACAACCATAATGAAGCTGAAAGCTTAAAGGTCCAGGCAAGAGAAGAATACGGAATGGTAATTGGTTTAAAATGTATTTGAATAAAAGATGAAGCTGCTTCAGATTTTTCAATTTGTCCTGAATTGTTGCTGCTCTAAGGCTGATCTGTCAGATGACTTTTCATAGGGCTGCCGTGATTTGTTGGCTCAGTCTCTCAGACCACTGACCAATCCATGATTTTGTAATGTCTGTTACCTTAACTGAGCAATTCGGTTTTCTGCATTTCTCTATCTCTGATTTAATTCCATAATCTGCTCTTCAGTATCTGTAACTTCTACGTAACGGTGTCATCTCTTCTATCATCTCCTCCTGCATTCCTATATCTCCTACTTAATACCTTCATCTCCTTCTTAGTTGCTTACCTCCTACTTAACTCCATCACCTCCTGCTCCACGGTTCCTTCATCTCCTTCTCAATTATAATCTCCTCCTCTTTTCCTCTGTATCCTTCTCCAGTATGTCCTCTGCCATTGATCCACCTACATTCCTCAATCTCTTCCTCTGCTATGTCATCTCTTACTCCTTTCTTCCATGTTCTCCTTCATTCTCCTATTTCCTCTTCTGTTCCCCTGTGTCCTCTTCCATTCCTTCATCTCTTCCCCATTCTTCCATGTCCTCCCCCATTTTTCTACCTCCCCCATTTTTCTACCCCCCCTCTGTTCTCCTGTTTTACATCTCCATACTGCCTTCATTTCCAAAGGGTGAAGACAAACAGAGATACTAGAAGAGACCTTGATTCTGGGATGGCAGTGGATGTGATTACTTAGACTTTGCTAAAGCATTTGATACAGTGTCACACAAAAGGTTACTGGTTAAATTAAGGAATGTTGGCCTGGAACATAGTATTTGTACCTGGATAGAGAACTGGCTAAAAGATAGACTACAAAGAGTGGTGGTAAATGGAACATTTTCTAATTGGACCAGTGTTGTTAGTGGAGTACCGCAGGGCTCTGTACTAGGTCCCTTGCTTTTCAACTTGTTTATTAATGACCTGGAGTTGGGCATTGAAAGTACTGCTTCTATTTTTGCAGATGATACTAAATTGTGCAGAACTATAGGTTCCATGCAGGATGCTGCCACTTTGCACAGTGATTTGTCTAAGTTGGAAAACTGGGCAGCAAACTGGAAAATGAGGTTCAATGTTGATAAATGCAGGTACTGTGTGAACGCACACAAAATTTGAGGCCAGTGCACTCAACCAAGTGTGGTGCAAACAAAGATTTTTTTGTACTTATTCTGGGCCACCCACCTCCCTGCACATGCAGGGAGATCATTAGGATATGGACTGTAGGGATCCCCTTAATCTTGAGTTGTTCTTTAGCAGACATTCTAAAAGTAAGGCTAGCAGTATAGGGTAAACTACATCAGAGACTTTATTTCTACTGTGGCCCTGGATCTTGTAGCTCGTTAAGGTGGTCATAGTCGCACAGATAATATTGTACGAAACAATTATTCGTATGTTATTCGGTGCGTGTATGGTGGGGAAAGAGCCTACAGATATCGGCAGAAGAATTGAATATCGGTCGGCTCATCATCATTGGGATCAGGTGCCTTTGAAGGCATCCAAACATCGGCCATTGTTTTAGTGCTGAATGGTCAGATACAGTTAGAATTCTATTGTTTATATCTGTATATCTGACAGTTCCAAGAAAGATCGTAATTGTTACGTCTATGGCCACCTTAGGTCTTTCCCTGCCTTCTTACAGTGCCCCCTATAGGCTTTTCTGTATATATTTTCTTTCATTATGTAAGAAACAGTTTTGGGTGAGGTTCCCCTTAAACCACTACTAACCCTAGCTCATACATAGTTCAATTTCCAGTTTTTTTTTTTTTTTTAAAAAAAAAATATTTTCGGCGAAGATCTAATTTAATTCAGCCCCTCTCCAATTTATTTCCCGTCTTGCATTCAGATTGCTGTGTGGTTCTTGGGGGCAGGGTTAATTAATGAATGTAAATCCTTCGACTTTGAATATCGAAGTCGAAGGATTTACCCCAAATAGTTCGATCAAACGAAAAATCTAAAAAAAAAAAACGATTAAATCCTTCGGATCGTTGGATTTGAAGGATTTTAATCCATCGATCGAACGATTTTTCTTCGACCTAAAAATTGCTAGAAAGCCTATGGGGACCTTCCCCGTAGGCTAACATTGCACCTCGGTAGGTTTTAGGTGGAGAAGTAGGAGTTTTTTTTAAAGTTTTTTTTAAAGAGACAGTACTTCGACTATCGAATGGTCGAATAGTCGAACGATTTATAGTTCGACTCGAAGTCGTAGTCGAAGGTCGAAGTAGCCAATTCGATGGTCGAAGTAGCCAAAAACAATCATTCGAAATTCGAAGTTTTTTCTATTCTATTCCTTCACTCGAGGTAAGTAAATGGGCCCTTTAGTGTCGGTGGCCCTAGCAGCTGGATGACTGGTTCATTTTTAAGCAGGAGAGATGCCTAACAATGACAAATATCCAAAGCAGAGGTTACAGTTATGTGATTGCTATAGATCCAGGGCCATTAAGAAAGAAACTCTGCATTATTCTCCATGTTTCAGGGATCACATTGCCTTACTATACACAGTATTCTGCAATGACAGCCCTTTCCACTAGAAAAGACATTCATTTTTTACTTTCCCTCTGTAAACAGATGTTATTTGGTGGTCTCTGTTAAGAGACAGGGGCTCGGAGCAGTCACCCCTAATTGCACTGGCCCATGAAAGCCATCTGTGTATATAGAGCAGACTCATCCCTCGCTGCCTTTTCTCCTTCAGATTATCCTCAGATTTACTGATGTCTCCTAATATGGTCAGGCACTTACCTAAACCCTGAGGGGGGACAGAGCTTTATGAATGGGCTGTGCATGACTCCAGAGCATGAAACTGCTCAGAAATCTCATTAAACCTTGGCACAGGGCGCCCATGAACTTAAATAAACAGAGAAAGATCCTTCCATCGGCCATAAATAACATGGGGAGAATTAAAGAAAAACAGCTGGAAATTTGCCTTGGTCTCTTCTGAAACCACCTAGGAAGGAGCAAGGTAATGGAATGAGGTCCCAGCATGCCCTGCACAACCCAAAGACACTAGTCAATCTAGTTATAGAACACTGTTCCATTGCTTGTTTAGTAGTCTTGGGGTTAAAGGGCTCTAGAAAAACCCTCAAGCATTGCCAATAATAGACCACCCCCTATAATACTTATAATTAGGCCTCCTAACCAATCTCATAGTTACCAGCATGGCAGCAACCATTGTTGTACAGGGGGCCCAATCAATATTTTATTGTTCCATATGGCACAGGGGTCCCAAAATGTTTTATTGCACCCATTATAAAATCCTTCCTAAGGGCAGGGGCACACAAAGCTACTGGGTCTCCCAGCAACAAATCGCCTCTTTTTCAGGCGACTAATCTCCCCAAACTGCCTTCCCTTCGGCTAGAATCTAAATCGCCGGTGGAATGGCACTCAGAGTGCTTCATTTTCCGAAGTCGCCTGAAGTTGCCTCAGGGCAGAAACACACGTTTCGGGGCGATTAGTCGCCCAGCGCCCAGCGACTAATCTCCGCGCAATGCCTTCCTGTCAGCTAGAATCCAAATTGCCGGCGAGATAGCACTCCGAGTGCTTGGTTTTCTGAAGTCGCCCGAAGTTTCCTTGTGAGGCAACTGCGAGCGACTTTGGAAAACCAAGCTCTCCGGCGATTTAGATTTTAGCCAGTGGGAAGGAAGTTCGGGGAGATTAGTCACCCGAAGAAGAGGCGATTTGTCGCTGGGCGACTAAATTTCCCCGAATCTCCATGTGTGTCTCTGCCCTTATGGCTCTTTTAACCCTGCACCCAGCCCATAGCCGGACAGGTTTTTATATATATAGGGAGGGTTAAGAGTATTTAAGCAGGGAGAGGACAGATAACACTCAGCTAACAAAAGTAACAAGGGGTTACTACAACAAGGCAAGGTAATTAGCCAAATCCTTTAACCCCTTCCTAGTTCTCTACGGAGCTGACTAGCAGGCAAATGACCTGTGCAGGGGTGTTAAAGGGCTTGTTCACCTGTGAATTAATAGATAGAATGATGCAGGGTGTGATATTCTGAGACAATTTGCAATTGGTGTTTATTTGTGGTTTCTGAGATATTGAGCTTCCTGTCTGTGATTTTATCATTCGGGTTGCTAGAGCCCACATTACCCTAGCAACCATACACTCATTTGAATAAGAGACTGGAATATGAGCCTGGATAGAAAGATGAGTAGCAATAACAATACATTTGTAGCATTACAGAGCATTTGTTTTTAGATGGGGTCAGTGACCCTGCATTTGAAAGCTGGAAAGAGTCAGAAGAAGAAGGCAAATAAAAGACCTATAAAAAAAAAAATAATGAAGGCCAATTGAAAAGTTGCCTAGAATTAGCAATTCTATAAGCTAACTTAAAGGTGAAGAAATGATATCTGAGAAATTATATATGTACTCCCATGTACTGGCACTGCCTTATGGTTTGCTGCTTGCAACTCCTTTTTAATTTATGGTACAAGACGTATTGTCTATTTTGTAGCTGTGGATTCGGGGAGATTTAGTCGCCCGGTGACAAATCGGCTCTTCTGCCTGAACTGCCATGCCGCTGGCTAGACTCTAAATCCCCAGCAGGAAGGCACTCGGAACGCTTCATTTTCCGAAGTCGCCCGAAGCTTCCTAGTGAGGCAACTTCAGGCGTTTTTGGCAAACAAAGCAATCCGAGTGCCATGCCGGAAGAAGAGGTGATTTGTTGCCAGCGACTAATCTCCCCGAATCTCTACGTGTGTCTCTGGTCTGACTGAGGTATTAGGGCAGTGGCTGACGGGAAGATTTGTCCCCCCCCAATCAAACTGCGGAACTGCGGGTGACAAATTTAAAGAAAATGCCACTCCATTGGAAATGTGATGGGCGAATCACTGGCGTTTCTCCAAATAATTATACGGTGAAAAATTTGCAAAACTGCGCCAGCGTCTCCTTTTTGATGCCAGCGTCCGTTTTTGATGCCGGCGTCCTTTTTTTTACACCGGTGAACATTCGCTGGCGAATTTTATGACGGTTTCGCGAATTTATTCACCGGTGGCAAATCGCCTGAATTTGACGCAAATTTGCGCCTGGTGTATAAATTCGCCCATCACTAGAAATAACTGAAATTGCCGGGGGTTGTTCCAAAGTTGCCTGAATTTGCCTCAGGAGGAAACTTCGGGTGACTTCACGATATGTAGGTTTTACCACCGGCAATTTCTAATTCTTTCTAATGAGGACTCGGAGACATTTTCAGAAGATTTGTCACCCACAGTTGTGGATAAATAATCCCATGTGACAAATCTCCTCTGCCGGCCACAGCCTTTAGCAGATTAATTAATGGAATTATTTATATGAACTGCTGCTGTTTATATTGTCATCTATTTACTGATTTATATGAGTATCTCCTACAAGAACTGTTCAGCAGTGGAATCACTGGTTATTGGGCCCCACAACAACATCATTGGGCCCCTAAACTCTGAGAATAAGACATTCCCCATTAACATATCTATTAATGTCACACTGCAGCAGTTGTTGGGTCTGTTTCCTCTATAGTAATACCGCTGCTTTTCAGTAAAATGATCAGAAAGGTGTGGTGTCATTCAGATGAGATATATGTGTATAATTCATCCAAGTTAGTAATATTAATAATAATATTAGCTAATTATACTGACATCTGTGGTTTGTATAACGGCGCCATCTAGTGGCTCAATTACAAAAGGAACGGAAAGGGCAATTAAATTGACACAATTCACCATGATTTTAATCCACGGGGCAATATTATATCCCAGAAATGATACTAGGGGCAAATGTATTTGTATTGCCTGCAAATGGAAAGGGTTGGAACTCCCAGCGCCCACTGACAGCTTTGGATTAGACCTTGAGTTATAAATGATAGTGTAAACTTCAAGTACAGACGAGCCTTAACCTTTTCAAAAGAATTTGGTTGGCCTTTAAATAATAAATCAGTTTTTTCTGTGCATGGGAGTGGGGGGTCCCATATAATTCTATTGCCAGCACTAGCCACAAGATGGGCACCTCTAAAATCACTGTACATTCAGCTGCTGTGCCTCGGAGTGAACTATACAGAAATATACACCTGCCATGGAATTCCATGTGGCTCTGCTGATACATAGCAAATGGGATAGAAGAATGCAAGGTCCAATGCAGGGAGACCAATGCATTTGAGTTGGAGAGGTTAATGGGTCTCTCTTACAGAAAGTAAAATAGATCACTTATAACTGACTTATATCCCAGAGAAGAGAACTGTATATTGGTGAACTTTGAAAGAAACTGGAATAACATGGAGTGATAAAAAAGAGCAAACGTACTGATCCCAACAGAACTTGAGCCTCCCATGTAAAAGGGACTTACTGTCCTGCCACAAACTAAAAGTTAATTTATCCAGTGTTTCCCCTTTAACCTCTTGCAGTCGACTAATCAAATAATGTCTGTTTTATTCTGTTGGGTCTCCCGTGGAATGTCTTTCATGTTGTCTTCTTAGCTTGTAAATCTCTATTTCTGTTGACCTTTTTGTTGCTATAAACCATTTTATTTTCTTTCTCTGCTTTGTCTCTGATCTGTGTCAGCGCCCAAGTGCCTCCTACTAAGGGCACAAATACGCACTTACTCTATATCTTCCCCTAACTGGCCTCCAGACTGGGCCCCCTTAGCTCATAACAAGGTTACAGATATATAGAAACATTGGGGTAACAGTCATCCTGCTAAAGTTCCAGGGGTACCCAGGGCACAAATAAACACTCACCCCAAATCTCACCCTAACTGACCTTCAGACTGGGCCCCCTTAGCTCATAACAAGGTTACAGATATATAGAAACATTGGGGTAACAGTCACCCTGCTATAGTTCCAGGGGTACCCAGGGTACAAATAAACACTCACCCCAAATCTCACCCTAACTGGCCTTCAGACTGGGCCCCCTTTGCTCATAACAAGGTTACAGATATATAGAAACATTGGGGTAACAGTCACCCTGCTATAATTCCAGGGGTACCAGGGCACAAATATATAGAAACATTGGGGTAGCTACGACGTGAAATGAAAGTGCAGACCAATGGGAATGTATATGCTTGTCAAGTCTCCCAAATATTTGTAGAACTTTATTTAAGAACAGTTTGAAATAAAACCTATAGGTGTTTAACAATGAAAATGTTACAGAAACCAATAGGGGAAGAAATCCTGGCACAGACAAAGGACTCCCTCTAGTATTGAGCAAGAAGGCACATTAATAGTCTGATGTCAGGCAGTTAGGGAAAGGGCAGCCCATAGGGACTTGAAGGCTAATCTGCTATTGATTATATGAGGATAGCCTTTACTTTCTAGAGTTTAAACAGTAATATGATATTCCTCCCAAGCCACAGTTCAAGGGCACATGCTGTATTATTAATTCATTTTGCATCGATTTATCTTCGACAAAAAAAAAAGAGCAGCTGCAAAAGCAGATACTCATCACTAGGGGGCGAAATCCTCATAAAAACATTAAATTAAAATGCACAGAGTGAAATTGTAGAAGCAATGCTGAGCAGCCAGTACACCTGGAAGGGGAACCAGCAGGGGTGGTCTGCAGTCTGCATAATAGGGCACAACCTTAGCTTTTTTCTGTCCCCGGGATGATATTTATATTTGTATAAAGCTCCCAATAATACACAGACTCTGCAAAAATGAAAGTGAGTGGAGTGAAGGTCCTGTCACTCTCCTAAGCGGCCACTAGGGGGCATCATAAATAGAGTGAGGGTAGGTAAAGGCTCTGGGGAGTTTATTTAGCAAGTTAACATTAGGGGGAGATAATGAGCGATGTGCTATATACTTTTTTAATATCTGTTCATGTGCATTTCCACTGGCTTCAGGCTGTTTATAAAGACTAAAGAATAATGTGCTGGGATAATAAGAACGTGTCACCCTTTAGGGTAGAGTAACCGAAGCAGTGTTTTTCTTCTTTCATTTACAGAAGATCAGAGAGGTAAAGGTGAGGAGCCTAAAGGGAGCTAAGAATCCAACATGGTGCCTCATTATTATGCACACAGTAGGAAACCTTATGAATGTAAAATTGCTCAGGGTGCTTTTCTAAGCCCTTTTGCAGTTTATGATTATTATTTGTTTCTATTTCAGAGCTATTTATGTTTTTTTAATATGCAGTTCCTATAATTCAGTGACCCCCAACCAGTGGCTCGTGACCAACATGTTTCTCACCAACCCCTTCGCTGTTGCTCTCAGTGGCCTCAAAACAGGTGCTTATTTTTTCCAATTCCAGGAGGCAAGTTTTGGTTGCATAAAAACAAAGTAGATCCTCCTGTAGGCTGTACAGTACATCAAATAGCCAACCACAGCCCTTTTTGTCTGTCTATCTATCTATCTATCTATCTATCTATTATCTATCTATCTATTATCTATCTATCATTTATCTATGTATCTATCTATCTATCTATCTATCTATCTATCTATCTATCTATCTATCTATTTATCATTTATCTATGTATCTATCTATGTATCTATCTATCTATCTATCTATCTATCTATTTATCATTTATCTATGTATCTATCTATGTATCTATCTATCTATCTATCTATCTATCTATCTATCTATCTATCCATCTATCCATCTATCCATCATTTGTCTATCTATCTATCTATCTATCTATCTATCTATCTATCTATCTATCTATCTATCTAATTATCTACTATCTAATTATCTATCTATCTAATTATCTATCTATCTATCTATCTATCTATCTATCTAATTATCTATCTATCTATCTAATTATCTATCTATCTATCTATCTATCTATCTATCTATCTATCTATCTATCTATCTATCTATCTATCTATCTATCTATCTATCATCTAGCTATCTATCTATCTAATTATCTATCTATCTATCTATTATCTATCTATCTATCTATCTAATTATCTATCTATCTATCTATCTATCTATCTATCTATCTATCTATCTATCTATCTATCTATCTATCTATCTATCTATCTATCTATCTATCTATCTATCTATCTATCCCATCTATTACTATTTATATCAATCTAGTCTGGGAGTCACAGAGCTAAGGGAAAGGCTGGGAGTTGCAGACGTAATCTCATGTTAGTGTTACACGTTTAGGAAGGAGCAGATCTGTACTGACAGGTGAAGGCCTCCTACTTTCTCTAGGAATGCTGGCCATCTGGTTCATCACTGGACATCTTCCCCATTGTTTGTCAAAAAGTGAATAGAATATAATGTATAGATATCAGTGTAACCCTGTGCAGCCCTGCAAGGGAACACCTCTGATTAATTAACTAACAAGTCTGATCTAATTACAGTATGTGATTAGAGACAATGAGCCCAACAACAAGCTCTAAGGGAATGTGGCACAGACACTGCTGGCAGCACTCGATTTTATATTGAAAGGATCTGACTAATGATGCCAGTTGGTTGGGTCAGTGGAGCTCAGTTACTGAGCTGTTAGTTAATAAAGTGAGGATGTGTCTGTAGGGAAGGGAAGTTCTGGAACGAGTTGTTTATCTAATGAAGTGGAACAAACCTGAGACACAAATATACATGTTTATAGGCCGAGCTTCATGCTTGTATTCTCTGACCCGACCCTGAATAGCAAGAGCGAGGCTTATTATTTCTCATTTATCAACAAAGAGCAAAAAAAATACACATTTTTCTACTGCCGCCTGAAGCACCAGCCCCGATGCTGCCCCCCTCTCCTGCTCCGAGCTTAAAAACTCAGTGTCGGATCAGTTTAAAGGGGGGGCGTATCACTAGCGCAGTCAACACAACAATGCGCTTTGCACTAGCAGGGCCGAAATTAAAACCCGGAAATTTCGCTCTTAAAGTTGCAAGAGTTGCCACCTGATCTAAAGTTCTCACCTTGTCTCATGGCAGTTGCTGCCCTGCTGTGTTAGTCCCAAGATCTTGGTGCAGATATCAGAAGAGCCGTTAGTAAACCGAGCACAAGTGGGTGCAGGTGGCATGTGCTTGGGATTGGGCAGGACATGGGTATACACTTCTATGCTCCTTCAGTTGCGTTCACTTTAAATAGCACAACATTGAGTGCCTAGAAACTCAATAGGAACTCAAGGCACAACTTAGGAACAGGGCGCCCTTGCCCCATACACCAAATGAGGCGCAATTGGTAAATTCGCACACAGCACCAGCATAGATGAGAGTAGGGGAAAGTGCATTGCGCATGGCATATTCACTGGCACAAGTATCCTTCCTTCAGGACACAGAGTTTGCTGCTCCTTCTATAAGAAAAAGTATTGCACCCGGCTCTAACCATACTTAGATATACTTTTATAATAATACATCATTAAAAACAATATGGCATCTCCCACCCACACAGATATTCAGAGAAGGTTTGTGTAGATGTTATACTTCTCTGTGACCAATGGCCTTTCACCTGGGATTCCTTTGCCTCAATAACACTTTGTTGTTTTGGCCTTTAACCCCCTTGCTCAGGTACCATCATGTCTTGTGTGTAGGGTTGCCACCCAGCCGGTATTTTTCTGGCCTAGCTGGTAAAACACCTGCCAAGGCCGGGGTCGGTATTACAAATTTACCGGCAATATCGTTTGTAATACCCTTAACAAAACCCCTTGGCCCACCCCCAATCCTCTGGAAACATAATTGTTCCCTTCCTTCTGGTGATGTGACATGGCCCCACCCCTTTTACATCCCACCCGCCCCTTTTCATCACGGCCCACCCCTTTTGTTCACGCCCCCACCACCGGCTGGTAGAAAATTTATGAAAAGTTTGCAATAGGGATGCACCGAATCCACTATTTTGGATTCGGCCAAACCCCCGAATCCTTCAGGACATATTGAGTAATACCGAACCGAATCCTAATTTGCATATGCAAATCAGGGGTGGGAAGGGGAAAACATTTTTTACTTCTTTGTTTTGTTACAAAAAGTCATGCAAATTTCCTCCCCGTCCATAATTTGCATATGCAAATTAGGCTTTTGATTTGGCCGGGTAGAAGGATTCAGCCGAATCCAAATCTTGCTGAAAAAGGCAGAATCCTGAACCAAATCCTGGATTCGGTGCATCCCTAGTTTGCAACCTACTTGTGGGGCAGTGAAATGCGTCATGTTCAGCTAAAATTCCTTTATTATCTGTCCAGAAAAGAAACATTTGCTAATAAAAGGCAGATCATTAGAGGGGGAAGAACTTGCCACCAGCCACAAAGCAAAGAGCAAAGGCCTAACACACAAGATTTACTTGATCAGATTTTTGTTCATGGCAATTGGACTGGATGGTATAGAGGGAATTTATACCCCTAGAAACTTAAACTGCAAAATTATTTCCAGTAAGTATGAAGGTATTACATGAATTATATACATAGAACATATGGAGTTACATACATCACAATCAATACCAGTACAAAAGGTGAGAAAGGCCCTATGCAAAAGGTACAGGTAATGATCCATTATCTTGAAACCCATTATCCAGAAAGCTCCAAATTACAGAAAGGCCCATCTCTCATAGACTCAATTTCATCCAAATAATCCAAATTTTTAAAAACAATTTCCTATTTCCAGTGGCGTAACTACCGGGGGAGCAGGGGGTGCGATTGGGCCAGGGCCAGCACCCCCTCAGGGCCCCCCGGCAGCTCGCGCACCACTGTGTTTTTACCTAAATGCGGCTGTAAATGCAGCCGTTTCCGGGTGTATGGAGGGGGGCGGGGCCCGGCTGCAAGTCCCGCGCCAGGGCCCGCCCCCCTCTAATTACGCTGCTGCCTATTTCTCTGTAATAATAAAACAGTAGCTTGTACTTGATCCCCACTAAGGTATAATTAATCCTTATTGGAGGGAAAATCAGCCTATTGGGTTTATTTAATGTTTACATGATTTTCTAGTAGACTAAAGGAGATCCAAATTACAGAAAGATCCGTTATCCGGAAAGCCCCAGGTCCCGAGCATTCTGGATAAAAGGTCCCATACCTGGATCTTCATTTTAAGGGTCATATTCACTAGGGATGCACCGAATCCAGGATTCGGTTCAGGATTCGGCCTTTTTCAGCAGGATTCGGATTCGAATCCTAATTTGCATATGCAAATTAGGGGTGGAGAGGGAAATCGCGTGACTTTTTGTCACAAAACAAGGAAGTAAAAAAAAATTCCCCCTTCCCACCCCTAATTTGCATATGCAAATTAGGGGTCGGATTCGGTTCGGTATTCGGCAGAATCCTTCGCGAAGGATTCGGGGGTTCGGCCGAATCCAAAATAGTGGATTCGGTGCATCCCTAATATTCACTAAAGGGCGATGTGACCACTTTCAGGCACTTCACCAATCTACTAACAGGCGTAACTTCGCTAACAAAAGAGACTGACGCTAGCGGCCATTCGCACTCTATCGCCAGGTGAATTTTCGCTTTGCCGAATGGCCGTTACTCCGCAAATTCACTAAGATGCGGATTTTACTGAACGTTACGTTACCTTTTTCGCCAGACTTATACGCTGGTATATTTTCCTTTTTTCAGAGTGATAGCCTGCAAAAGGCTGTAAAATTATTTTTGGGTAACAGGGTTCCTTCATACAATTTTTAACATATGGAACATAAACTATACACTGGGCTAATGTGTAGGGCAATATAACAACTCTATTGTCTTTATTAAGGTTCCCTGGGCTTGTGTAATGTAATGTATTTGCTGCAACATATACGTCCATTTAACTTTATAATTAGCGAAAAATTTGCCAGTGTTCACTGCCCTGGACGCAACTTCGCATTTTAGTAAATTAGCTTTGTCGGAGCGAATTTTCGCCTGGCGAAGTGTATCGTTGGGTGCGAAGCCTTCGCTGGCGAATTTTCACCCTTTAGTGAATCTGCCCCTCCCCAAATGGCTGATCTGTTGCTTTAACCTTCCATCAGTGCAGCGCTGTATATCTGTTGTGAGACTACACTTTATATTGGATCATAAGAGCTGACATAAACTCTTTATTATGTTCAAAGGTAAAAAAGGAAAATGTTGCTGCTGCAAATGCTCCCAGGGGCCGATTATATAACGATCAGCAAAACAACCCCCCTTTGTTCCAATAAGGCAGGTAAAATATACAGAAAAAAAAAATAGGACAATAAAGAGAAAGCCAAATACGTTTACTGTTCTGCATAAACTGATAATGTGGCAATAATAAAGTCTCTGCTTCCCCAGCTCTGTATGTAATAAAAGTGTTTTATTGCAGAAATGTTTCGCTCCAGGCTATGAGCTGCGGTGCCTAATCGATTGGGGGTGGGGCCTGTATGATTGACACTAGGAGAATGTGCAGGTAGGTACAGGTGCACAACTATACACTCGGGTAGGTGGGACAGACGTCACTTAATTTAGATAACTGGCCAAACTATTGATTGATGCTATTTTCCCTTTAAATCGATTAAATAAACAATACCGCCAGTGTACAGCCAGATTAAAGGGATAGTTGACCTTTAACTTTTTAATATTATGTAGATATTGCTATTCTGAAACAATTCTCAATTAGTCTTCGTCTTACTTTTTTTTTACTAGTTACTTTACTATTTGTTCAGCAGCTCTCCATTTGGTATTTCAGCAGCTCTCTGGGTTACTAGGGTCTTATTTACCGTAGCAACCAGGCAGCGACAATAACAATAAGATTGTAGCCTCACGTCGCATTCCTTTTTGGCTGGAGGGGGTCAGTGACCCCCATTTGAAAGGCAAATAATTCAAAAACGATTTAAAAAAAAAAAAAAAAGAAATTATGAAAAACAATTGCAAAGTTGCTATGAATAGGGCAGCATTCTATAACATATTTTACATTACATTAACATCAGACCTGCCAGTAGGGTTGCCACCTATTCTGGAAAAAAATACCGGCCTTTACTATATATTTATCTTTTTTCTCTATTAATAACATTGGGATCAACCATCATTTTTACTGCCCAGGTGACAACCCTACCTGCCAGCGATATAATCAGTGGTTTAGTCCAGGTACTTCCCACACTCCAAAAACATACAGGCGGATTAAGTGGCTTTTGATAAAATTGCCCTAGTGTGTGTAACTGTGATAAGGACTTTAGATTGTAAGCTCCACTGGGGCAGGGACTGAAGGGAATGATGTAGAATGATGTTCAGCTAAAATCCCCTTATTTATTATCTGTCCAGAAAAAAAAGTACAGATAAAAGATCCATTATCTGGAAACCTGTTATCCAGAAGGCTCCAAATTACAGAAAGGCCGTCTCCCATAGACTCCATTTTATCCAAATAATCCAATTTTTTAAAAACAATTTCCTATTTCTCTGTAATAATAAAACAGTAGCTTGTACTTGATCCCAACTAAGATATAATTAATCCTTATTGGAAGCAAAACCAGCCTATTGGGTTTATTTAATGTTTACATGATTTTCTAGTAGACTAAAGGTATGAAGATCCAAATTACAGAAAAATCCGTTATCCAGAAAGCCCCAGCTCCCAAGCATTCTGGATAAAAGGTCCCATACCTGTATCTTCATTTTAAGATTCACTACAGGGCGAAGTGACTAACGCTGGCAAATTTTACCACTGTCCCGCACTTCGCCAATTTACTAACGGGCACAGACGTAACTTCGCTAGCGAAAGAGACAAACGCTAGCGGTCATTCGCACTCTATCACCAGGCGAATGTTTGCTCTGGCGAATGGACGTTACTCCGCAAATTCACTAAGATGCGGATTTTACTGAACGTTCGCCAGACTTGCCTTCGCCAGCTCAGACCAGGCGAAGTGCATTGGAGTGCATAGATCTTCCTCAATTTTTAGTTGAAAATTTTACTAAGTCCCAAAAAACACTGGTGTCTTTTCCTTTTTTCAGGCTGCAAAAGTCTGTAAAATTATTTTTGGGTAACCGGGTTCCCCCTGAACGTAATGATGTATAATCACTGTACAGCACTGCAGGATATATAGGCGCCATATAAATAACTAATGAGTAAATAGCTATAGACATGCCAGCACTATACTGTAGGAAATAGCGCCCAGGCATTGCAGGAACAAGAGGGTGTAACTACAGAGAAAGCAGACCCTGCGGCTGCAGGCGGGCCAGGAAGGTTAGGGGCCCCAGGAGGCCCTAATTTTTTTACAATTTCAATATATATTGGCAAAACTGATCAACCTCTAGACATTTCGGGGGCCTGAAAATATAATTTGCTGTTAGGCCCAGTAATATCGAATTACTCCGTCTGCAATAAAAGCAAAAAAATGTCTTCTGCCCGTTGTGTCAGCCCCACCCCTGAAGAAGAGGGAGAAGAGGGAACTCTAGAGAAGAGGGAACTGGACCTGCTGTACCTTTATTCTCCCATTGCAGATTTATATCCCCTGAGTGGCTCTGAATTGATGTATTTGTAATCACCTTTTACTGCCTCTATAAAGCCACAAAGAAGGGCACTGCCAGCAGCTCTATCAGGACTTCACAGTTTTATTTGTTGGTTGTTGACAATGATGATGTGCTTGAATGGCTGCCCCCATGGCTACACAGCAGATTGTTTATATAAACTATAGTAGTACTTATCTGTTATCTACTGTGTATCCTGTGCTTGAATGGCTGCCCCCATGGCTACACAGCAGCTTGTTATATAAACTATAGTAGTACTTATCTGTTATCTACTGTGTATCCTGTGCTTGAATGGCTGCCCCATGGCTACACAGCAGCTTGTTTATATTAACTATAACTTTAACATTATCTATTTCTGCCTTCCTCATTGATCCTACTGTCTCCCTTTGTCTTTTTACTCACCCCATTCCTTTTCTATGCTACTCTTCCACTTCCTCTTTTATTCTACTCTAAGGGGCAAATTCATCAAGGGTTGAATATCGAGGGTTAATTAACCCCCGATATTCGACTGGGGAATGAAAATCCTTTTGACTTCGAATATCGAAGTCGAAGGAGTTTGCGCAAATACTTCGATCGAACGATTAAATCCTTCGAATCGAACGATTCGAAGGATTTTAATCGAACGATCGAAGGATTATCCTTCGACCAAAAAAAGTTAGGCAAGCCTATGGGGACCTTCCCCATAGGCTAACATTGGGTTTGGTAGCTTTTAGGTGGCGAACTAGGGGGTCGAAGTTTTTTCTTAAAGAGTACTTCGACTATCGAATGGTCGAATAGTCGAATGATTTTTAGTCCTTCGATTCGAAGTCGTAGTCGAAGGTCGAAGTAGCCCATTCGATGGACAAAGTAGCCAAAAAAACACTTCGAAATTCGAAATTTTTTTTCTTCTATTCCTTCACTCGAAGTTAATGAATTGTCCCCTTAAACTTTCTTTTCCATCCTACTCCCCACCCATTCTTATTCCATCCAATTCTCCCCTTCCTATTACATCATACTCTTCCCCATCCTCTTCTATACTCCCCCCTTCCTCTTCCATCCTGCTCTCCCTTCCTATTCCAACCTACTCTCCTTACTCCCCTTCCTCATCTATCCCACTATCCTCCTTCCTCTTCTAGCCTACTCTAACCTTCGACCATCCTACTCTCCCCCATCCTTGTCTATCATACTCTTCCCTTTTTCTTCTATTCTACTCTCCCTCTTCCTCTTCCATCATACTATCTTCCTTGAACATCTATTCTACTCTCCCCCTTTAACATCTACTCTACTCCTCCCTTCCACTTCTACACTACTTTCCCCCTCCTTGTCTATCCTACTACCCCCCTTCCATCCTCCCCTTCCTCTTCTATCCTACTCTCGCAGTTCCTCTTCTAGTCTACTCTCCCCCTTTTTCTTCAATCCTACTCTCCCCTACCTCTTCCATCCTACTCCCCTCTTTCTCTTCTGTTCTACTCTCCCTCTTTCTCCTCTATCCTACTCTCTATATATAAGAGTAAATGTTGTTAATGCCTCTTTTCCAGGGTAAAATTGCCAATTGTACAGTAGCTTAGATGGTCCATTCTCTCTTCTCTTAATATAATTGTTTCTTATTGACCCTTTTCAATATCCTCAAGTCTGTTCTGTACAGTAGGGGCCAGGTATTAAGGTCTAGTCAATCTATTATTCCTAGGCTGCCGCTAAGCACGTTAAATCCTATTGGTCTTGTGCAGTTGCCAATCAGTCGATGAGAACTACAAGTCCTGTGGAATATCATAGAACATTATCAATGAACCTTCAAATGAAAGGGAACGTATTTATCTGTGTATCATATCACATACACATAACAGGCAGCCTAATCTACACGGAACAGCCAGGAGTGGCAGTTATGAGATTTACTCTAAGCAGATAAACGCTGAAAAAGTGACATGAACTTTTTGGTACATAATATGAACTTGGCCAAAAGTTAATTATCAATAAACCATAGAGGATATGAAAAATACATACCAAGATATAATATGCTATGAAATATTCTTGGCTCTAACATGGGCTATAAAAAGGGAAAATAGACTAAAATAAGTTGAATAGACTGTGTAAAAAGATCTTTGTGTGTATAAAGGGGAACTGAACCCAGCACCCTAGGGATGCAGAAATCCTGGAATCAGTTTGGGATCTGGCTAAACTCAACCATTTTTTAGCAGGATTTGAATTTGGTTGAATCCAAGAGCCAGGCCCAATGGAATCCAAACCCTTTATAAAGCACAATGTGCAAACGTGTACAGTCAATTTCTGGTGGCATTTCGGCAGCGGATTCATTTCGGTATTAGTCCAAATTCATTAAATATGATTTGGGGATGTGGACAAATGCTGAATTAGAGGGTTTGGTGCATCACTAGTAATGAATTTGTACGGGAATCTTCTGAGTTGAGGTAGCATTCTCCATTTCTAAACTGAATTATCCTATCTCTGTCTTTCATGTATTAGCCATTAATCTTACCAGGATCTGCTGGAGCCAAATTGTTCAAATACAGGATTTTTCATTGGTCTTCACATTGGGGTAACAGAGTGACTGTTACCCCAATGTTTCTATCTGTAACCTTGTTATGAGTTAAGGGGGCCCAGCCTGAAGGCCAGTTAGGGGGAGATTTGGGGTGAGTGCTTATTTGTGCCCTGGGTACCCCTAGAACTATAGCAGGATGACTGTTACCCCAATGACCTTGTGCTTCAGGAAAGCTACAATCTGTGCTGCAGTCTGTAGAGATAAGCAATGGGAACAACCTGTATGTCTATGTGGGGAGAGGAGGTTCCTAGGGAAGGGAACAGCTGTTTGAGAGGAGACGGGTCCCAGCAGCCAATGAACAGAGACTCAGTCCGATTTAATGATTTACCTTAATTAAACTCCATAGTGTCATTACTTAATAGTGATTATTATATGGTCGTAACTAGGGAACCTACCTTGCGGCAGCACGTGGGCCCAGGAGAAAATGGCCTAGTGAGGTCCTAAGTAATTTGCAGCTTCAGTGTAAACTGGATAATTTCTAAAAATGTGGTAGCCTAAAATAACAATTGCATGTTTATGAAGTTGTATTTTTTTGTTTTGCAGCTGGGAATTCAAACTGCTCTGGTTCCAAGGTCACTGTATATATAAAAATAAATCTACAGTGCACACATTAAGCTATGCCCTCACACTGTACTAAGGGAATCAATATGGCACCTCCTTCCCATATGTATAAATACAAACATACAGAGAAGGAATGTTCTGGGCACACAATAAGCTATACCCTCATACTGTACTGTCTAAGGGAAACAATATGGCACCTCCTTCCCATATGTATAAATACAAATATACAGAGAAGGAATGTTCTGGGCACACAATAAGCTATACCCTCATACTGTACTGTCTAAGGGAAACAATATGGCACCTCCTTCCCATATGTATAAATACAAATATACAGAGAAGGAATGTTCTGGGCACACAATAAACTATACCCTCATACTGTACTGTCTAAGGGAAACAATATGGCACCTCCTTCCCATATGTATATATACAAATATACAGAGAAGGAATGTTCTGGGCACACAATAAGCTATACTCTCATACTGTACTGTCTAAGGGAAACAATATGGCACCTCCTTCCCATATGTATAAATACAAATATACAGAGAAGGAATGTTCTGGGCACACAATAAGCTATACTCTCATACTGTACTGTCTAAGGGAATCAATATGGCACCTCCTTCCATATGTATAAATACAAACATACAGAGAAGGAATGTTCTGGGCACACAATAAACTATACCCTCATACTGTACTGTCTAAGGGAAACAATATGGCACCTCCTTCCCATATGTATATATACAAATATACAGAGAAGGAATGTTCTGGGCACACAATAAGCTATACCCTCATACTGTACTGTCTAAGGGAATCAATATGGCACCTCCTTCCATATGTATAAATACAAACATACAGAGAAGGAATGTTCTGGGCACACAATAAACTATACCCTCATACTGTACTGTCTAAGGGAATCAATATGGCACCTCCTTCCATATGTATAAATACAAACATACAGAGAAGGAATGTTCTGGGCACACAATAAACTATACCCTCATACTGTACTGTCTAAGGGAAACAATATGGCACCTCCTTCCCATATGTATATATACAAATATACAGAGAAGGAATGTTCTGGGCACACAATAAGCTATACCCTCATACTGTACTGTCTAAGGGAATCAATATGGCACCTCCTTCCATATGTATAAATACAAACATACAGAGAAGGAATGTTCTGGGCACACAATAAACTATACCCTCATACTGTACTGTCTAAGGGAAACACTATGGCATCTCTCACTCTTATGTATAAGTACTATACAGAGAAGGAATGTTCTGGGCACACATACATGATAACACTTCTCTTTGTACGTTAGTTCTATTTCTGCCAAATCCAATGTAATGTTCCTGTTGGATATAATTAACCCCTTCTTTAGTGGCTGATGGGTTAACTCTTGGCTAGCGTCACACCTGTTTCCTTTTCCACCCTTTCACCTACTTTCATTGCCCAGGAGCCACAACAACTAAAGGTTCTTTTAAAGAAAAACACGGCCTTCAGTGCCACACTGTCCCGGAAAACAACACATTTTGTTGTCTTATTCCCACTGCCCAGAGGCACAGGCGCAAACACCTATTTTTGTGGGACTTTGGACACTAGCAGCACAAATATTTAAATGTGGCAAAGAAAAGAGCATTGGGTTCATAATAATCCAGAGAATTGTCCAAAGTCTATAGTGTAATCAAGGGCAAATTCTACAAAATTTGCTGATTTTGGCTATCATGGGATGCTGGGAATTATATCTCAGCTAAAGGAATGAAAGTTGGGTAGCTTTACAGCTTTACACTATAACCCCCATTATACTGTACATATCTGCCCTAGAACAGTCAACCAACAACTGGCTTATCGAGTGCAGCAAATGACACATTTGCCATTTGGATCACAAAGGCAATAGATGAGCTCTGTTTGCTGGGCTGACTCCGACCTGCAGGGTACCTTCATGTAAATAAGGGTGTGCCCCAAAATCTCTGTGTAAGAGATCTGTAATATGTAGCGTCCTAGTCCTACCATAGACATAAAGAGGGATGAGATGGTGATCGGACGGTTGGGATGATTAGCTTATATTAGAGGACACAGAAGGGGACCCCACAAACAAGATGTTGGAAATAAGGCTGATTATATGCCCCGTCCCCAAGACTATGACACCTGACAAGTATTACGAGTGAGCCCCTTTATTCTAATTCCATGTATTGAACATGGCCCCCGCATTTCTGTCTTAGCACCTTCGTTTTACTGGTTTTGGGTTTGTAGTCTAATATTTCACTTATACCCCTGCTCATTTCAAATACAAACAGCATTTTACATCACAGTGGCCCTGGCATTTCTTAACACAGTGGCCCAGCTTTTTATAACACAGTGGCCCCAGCATTTTATGACCTAGTGGCCCCAGCACTTCATAACACAGTGCCCCAAGAATTTTATGACACAGTGGCCCCAGCATTTTATGACACAGTGGCCCCAGCATTTTATGACACAGTGGCCCCAGCATTGTATGACACAGTGGCCCTAGCATTTTATAACACAGTGGCCCCAGCATTTTATGACACAGTGGCCCCAATATTTCATAACACAATGGCCCCAGTATTTTATAACACAGTGGCCCCAGCATTTTATGACACAGTGGCCCCAGCATTTCATAACACAGTGGCCCCAGCATTTTATGACACAGTCCTAGTATTATATGAAACACTGTCTAATTTTTATGTGAAGCTGAGTGACCTTGGCCCAATAATCCCACTGATTTATAACACAGTGGCCCCAGTTTTTCATGGCACAGTAATCCCTGTCATTTCATGGCACAGTCATCCCAATATTTCATGGCAACCTGATCCCTTAATAACATGGCACAGTGACCCCAGCATTTCATGACTCAGTGCCCCATCATTTTATGGCACAGAAAGACCTTGGCATTTCATGGAGAGAGGCCCCAGCAATATATGAAGCAGTGGTCTCTAAATTACATTACCACCGGATCTCAACATTTTAGCACTAATGTAGTTGCAAACCTTATAGTTTCTTCCCCACATGCAGAACCCACCTCCTAATTGAAGCTGCCTCCACCCTGCCACCAGTTTAACAAGTGATTTGTAGCACAGAATGGGAATTTCCCATGTAGCTTTACAGGGCTCCCCTGTATCCCCTGGTGCTGCTTCCTTGTGTGTTGGTGTATAAGGGGTCTCGCACATCCCACCCATGTGTCACCACTCCATTATAGCAGTGCTCAATGCACAGGCACAAGACTTTGCTCATTCATTGCCAGTAACATAACTACCCCTCGTGGGCCCGGGTGCAGGCCGTCCAGCAGGTAGGGTTGCCACCTTTTCCTGGAAAAACTACTGGACTTCTTTTATATTTATTATTTTTCCCTATTAATACCATTGGGTTCAACCATAATTTTTACCGGCCAGGCACCTACATGCGACAGTGTGGGTACAGCCCCATTGACAATAATTCATTGTGTTTACTCCTGCACTCCGCTGAGGCTGAACAGATAAAAAGCGAAACGCAGGGGGGTGCAGGTAAAACCGCTTTATATAGGACTGCAACTAGCTGTGACTCTCCAATAAGCTGCTTCTATGCAAATACTGCTAATAAGAGCCCCACTCAAATGCCCCAGTTAACCTTTTGTTTGCTGAAGCCTGCAATCATTCTAAAGCATTTTTTTTATTCTATTTCATTAAGAAATCCTTGCTAATAATGTCCTGTTACAGAGGTGCATGTAGCAGGGCGCAGCTACCCGGCAGACAAGGAGCAGAACAGCACAGTCAAGCAATAGGCAATGCCTTTTATCAGGCAGAACTTTTTTGGCAATAGCAGCCACACTCCTTTAACGAGCCTCCATGTCCGGTCCAATCAGCTGGCTGCAAGCAGACTGGGCCTACCTGTATGTTCTGCAGCCCTGGCCCATCCTCCCCTTGATGTCACAATTGGCCCCTCTGCCCGGGCAAAGTAACAGCCGGGCCCTCTTGCATCAAGTTTCAACTGGGCCAAAGGTGAATGAGTCCTGTCAGCGCTCTGTTGGCTGCAGAAAAAAACAACATTGGGAAACTCAGTTAATTCGACTTGATTGTCTAGGAATAAAACGAGTATTAGATTTCTATCACCAAAGGCACCTATGCTGCCCAGGGGGCAAACTGGCAAGGTTTGGGATTCATTATTTCTGCTTGGAGTGCCCCCAAATCAGGATTCCAGGCACTTTTTGCAGGATCTGAAACCTTAGTGATTCGATTATCCCAGTGATTGTCAGAACCCAGTCCAGAGCCTGAGTGAAAGCTACATTTTTGGGGAGATTCTGCTGGTCACAATTGAATATCAGTCTGCTCTGTAGTTACACCACTGTGTATTGCACTGATACTTCTTGTAAACTCTATAACTCTCTTACTGTCAGATACTCTCTCCTTGTACAGCATTGATACTCTCTCCTTGTGCACTTTCAGATACTCACCAGCTACTACAGCAGTCTGTTAAACATGTGCTGAGTTAATAATGAATTTAAGTACTTACAAGTCTGTCAGCAATTGATTCAGTTGCCAAAAGACTGGTCTGCAATCAGTTCAGCCACTGCAGGTTTGGTTAGGGCAAAGAAAGTGCAACTTCTACACAACAACTTCTGAGTTCTCACCTGTCCTGTAGCTGTGTGCATAGAACCAGCCAGTGTCATGGCACAATGGGCAGGGGATGTTAAATGTTGAATGTGTTGTATCCTCCTTGGATATTGAATCTCATGTACTGATCTGAGATTCCTCGATGAACCTGTTGTACTTACTAGGACTCCTGCATTCAGGTTGGTCACCATTAAGGAACTGCACCTTTGGGCACTGATGCACTGCTGAACAGAATCTGTTTTATACAATTTACAATTAGACCATATTCTACTCTTACTCCCTTCCCCTACAGGGAGAGGACTGCCATTACCAGGGTTCAAATAAAAGTGACTGCCCAAGTCCTTGCTTACAGAAGGGCACTGCAGTAAAGCAGTTGTAGTTAGGAAGAGTGGGGTTGGGTTGGGAAAGATGGAGAAAATCGGATAAAGTAAGTAGGGCAATATGCGAACACGATGATAAGATGGAGACAGTAGGGCAAGATGAAGACAATACAGCAAGATGGAGACAGTATGGTAATATGGTGAAAGAAGAGAAAGATAGAGACAGTGGGTCGAGATGAAGAAAATAGGAAAAGTCAGTAGGGCAATATGGGTACAAGAGGGCAAGATAGAGACAGTAGGACAAGATGGAGAAAGTAGAGCAATTTGATAAAACATGGGCAAGATAGAGATGGTAGGCCAAGGTGGTGACAGTAGTGCAAGATGGAGACAGAAGAAGATGGTGACAGTACAGCAAGTTGGAGACAGTAGGGTAATATGGTGAAAGAAGAGAAAGATAGAGACAGTAGGGCAAGATGGAGAAAATTGGACAAGATAAAGTAAGTAGGGCAATATGGGGACACAAGGGTAAGATGGAGACAGTAGGGCAAAATGAAGGCAATAGAGCAAGATGGAGTCAGTATGGTAATATGATGAAAGAAGAGAAAGCTAGAGACAGTGGGTCGAGATGAAGAAAGTAGGACAAGATAAAGTCAGTAGGGCAATATGGGTACAAGAGGGCAAGATAGAGACAGTAGGGAAAGATTGAGAAAGTAGGACAAGATAAAGCCAGTAGGGCAATGTGGGAACAGGAAGGCAAGAGGGCAAGATGGAGACAGTAGAGCAATTTGGTAAAATAAGGGCAATATAGAGATGGTAGGCCAAGATGGTGACAGTAGGGCAAGATGGTGAAAATTGCACAAGATAAGGTCAGCCAGGCAATGTGGGCACACAAGGATAAGACGTAGACAGTAGGACAAGATGGAGACAGTAGAGCAAAATGGAAACAGTATGGTAATCTGGTGAAAGAAGAGTAAGAACTGCAAGTACTGGAAGAATTCTGGTTGCATTATTACACCTTCCCTACCATGTATCATGGTGCTGTACAAGTCAACATAACAAGAGCACATTTTCCCTGGATCAGCAGATTGTATTTTGCCAGAGCCATTTGAGTTTAAAAGTGTTGATTTATGATTTTTGTTTGTGGCCATCAGAACTTTGGCTGCAGTGTTCCCCTGGAAGGCTATTAGTGTCACAACAAGGTGATAATGAGCCTAAGCACTGCCTGTACCCTCTCCTGTCACTTGTTAAATCATTAAACTCTTAAAGGAATTTTGTTGTTTAAAAATATCTGCTGTGACAAAGCATGTTTGTGCCTCTGGGAATAGGACAGTGAAATGACGTTGGGGCAAATTTACAAGAGCTGTTTTTTCCCCTAAGTTAAAAAAAAAGAAAGAAAAAAGGGAGGGAGGGACAGTGTGGAGGAGGCGGGGCTTAGGGTATTTAAGTAGATGGAATCCTTACTGGCATCACAAGAAGAGAAAGAGGAAACAATAAGTAGAGAATTCTTTCCTAGAAGAAAGAAGAAATCCTATTTCCTAAGGTGAAGGAATCTACAGTGAGTATCTACAACTATATGTCTGAATGGTTCAATTATTGATAATGTATTAATTATTATTGGTATATATTTATATTATTGACTTCATGTTGCTTCTTTTTATTGGACTTTCCACAATATATTATATATAATATTATGTTTATAAATGAATATATTGTTACAAAAAAATAACACTGCAAAACACTGTTATTTCACCTTCTGCTAAATATGCCAACCAAGGTGCAGTTAAATTAAGAAACCTCAACTTTGAGAAAAAATAACTTACAATCTAATACAAATTAGAAGTCTAAGGGGGTTATTTATTAAGCTCCGAATACCCAAAATCCGAAAAAATTCAGATTTTTTGGACCTAAAAAAAAAAAATCCGAATTTTTCCTATGGTATGTAAACCCTGAATCCGAAACCCGGGCATCTTAAAGCTCTCGAGGTCCTGTATAAGTCAATGGGGAAGTTCCCAGTTTCTGTGCTGATGTCTGTACCGATAGCCGATGATTTCGGGGTTTCTGAGCAAAAAACTCGGGAAAGCTCTGGGTTTTGCCTAACCGTATTTTTTCGGGCTTTTTTCTTCATAAATAAGGTCCATTCGGGAATTCTGAGTTGCTCAAAGTTGGATTTTAGAAACACTGAGATAAATTTGGGCCTTGATAAATAACCCCCTAAGTGTATGTTGGAAAACTGGGGTATCCCCAAAGAACTAGTGAACAACAGTGTTCCACCAGTACAGTGTGCGGTACAGCTGTTTATTTGCTACACTGGATAGATCAGCTCTTTCAGGAGAGTAAGAAGAATATACTCACATGGATATATTGTCTCCACCCTATATAGAGTCTATAGACCCCACCATGCTTTACCAGATACAGGCAGAGCTGCAGATCACTGGCACAGTGAAACAGGGCAGCCTGAATATGCTCAGCCCCACAGTACAGAATTATATCCTCGCTAATGCCAAGATCTGCCAGCCAGACTATATCCATATATGTGATGGCTCCGAGGAGGAGAATAAGAAGCTTCTCCACCTGATGGAGGAAACTGGCATGATCACCAGACTGCATAAGTACGAGAACTGGTAAGTGGGTGCTATACATATATATATGACTAACTCATATCTACATACCTATCCATTAATATGTTCTTTCTTTCTTTCTTTCTTTCTTTCTTTCTTTCTTTCTTTCTTTCTTTCTTTCTTTCTTTCTTTCTTTCTTTCTTTCTTTCTTTCTTTCTTTCTTTCTTTCTCTTTCTTTCTTTCTTTCTTTCTTTCTTTCTTTCTTTCTTTCTTTCTTTCTTTCTTTTTCTCTCTTTATATAAGCTACACATCACTATCTAGCTAACCATCTATCTGTCTGTATATAGCTGTCTATCTGTCTATCTATCTCTCTGTATAGTTCTCACATGCTGTATATAGATATATCAGACTAGATAGCGTTTACAGATGTATGCCCTCTCCCCCCTGGTACAGCTGGTTGGCACGGACAGATCCACAGGATGTGGCGAGGATTGAAAGTAAAACAGTGATTGTCACTCAGGAACAGAGAGACACCGTACCCCTGGCTAAAAGTGGGCAGAGCCAGTTGGGGCGCTGGATGTCAGAGGAGGACTTTAAAAAAGCCTTTAAATCCAGATTCCCTGGTTGTATGAAAGGTGAGCGCTAAATATCTTCTCACTGGAAATGTTTCCATATATGTGGAAGTTACCATATATATATTTATTAATTTTTTTTGTCTTTTATTTCTTCCACAGGTCGTACAATGTATGTCATCCCATTTAGCATGGGACCAATCGGGTCCCCGCTGTCCAAGATTGGGATTGAGTTGACTGATTCCCCATATGTGGTGGCCAGCATGAGAATCATGACTCGGATGGGAACGGCTGTCCTGGAGACTCTGGGAGATGGAGAATTTGTGAAGTGTCTACATTCTGTTGGCTGTCCTCTTCCCCTGAAAAGTAAGTGTCTGACCTGTATCCCCCAAAATGTTATTATACAATATACTACAACTCCAAACATGACTTTTAACAGCCATGTTGTACTTCAACAGCAACTGAAGGACTCTAGTAATCTTGCCCTACCGTCTCCAAATTTTCCTACCATCTCCAATTTTTCCTACTGTCTCCATCTTGTCCTGCTGTCTCCAACTTTTTCTACAGTCTCCAACTTCTCCTACAGTCTACATCTTGTCCTTCTTGTCCCACATCACTAATTTCCATTTCATCCATCTAGAACCTCTAGTAAACAACTGGCCTTGTAATCCTGAGCTGACTCTCATCACCCACATCCCCGAACAGAGAGAGATTATTTCCTTTGGAAGTGGTTATGGAGGAAACTCCCTGCTGGGGAAAAAGTGCTTTGCCCTTAGAATTGCCAGCCGAATCGCCAAAGAAGAAGGGTGGCTTGCTGAGCATATGCTGGTAAGAGGGACCTTCCATGTAAAACTGTAGTCATGTTGTAGTCCTTTCTCTCAGTAAGTCCTGCCCAGCTTTATGGCTGAGATTCTAGCTAGCTTTAAACAATATATCTGATACCCACACCAAATAGTTTAAGTTCTGACGAAACCATATGACAGTGACCATCACAGTTGATGGATGATTCTTTGCAGATTTTGGGTATCACCAATCCTCAAGGAGAGAAGAAGTATTTTGCGGCAGCATTCCCCAGTGCCTGCGGGAAAACAAATCTTGCTATGATGAAGCCTTCAGTTCCAGGCTGGAAGATTGAATGTGTCGGAGATGACATTGCATGGATGAAGTTCGATGAACATGGTACGTATAACTGATTAATTATACTTTAAGACGTAAGAAATATTTAGGTACAGGGATGTATATGCCAACCTCCAGGGTATTTTTGATTAAGCCTCTGGCATGTATTTTCCATACAGTCATTTTTCCAACGGGTGGCCTGACACTTTTCTCACTTGATATTGATCTGTAGGAAACCTAAGGGCCATTAACCCAGAAAATGGCTTTTTTGGGGTTGCACCTGGCACATCTGCAAAGACAAACCCATATGCCATGGAGACCATTCGAAATAACACAATTTTTACCAATGTGGGAGAAACCAGTGATGGAGGCATTTATTGGGAGGGCATTAATAAGTGTTTGGATCCAGGAGTCACCTTGACCTCTTGGAAGAACAAGGAATGGACCCCAGAGAATGGTAAGCATATCCATCATGCACTTCAACAAATAGGAAGTGGTGGCTTTGCAATGATCTCTTTAACCTTCTCCTCTAGTATTGTGGCTAAACTGTAACTCCCAGAAACCCATGCACATAAACAATATATATTTTATCCTATATACATTGTCTCTCTTCTAGGGGAACCTTGTGCCCACCCTAACTCCAGGTTCTGCACACCTGCAAGCCAGTGCCCAATCATTGACCCTGAGTGGGAGTCCCAGGAAGGTGTACCCATCGAAGGCTTAATTTTTGGAGGGCGTAGGCCAGCAGGTTAGTGTTTTATATTTTCTAAATTACATATCACCTTAGGGTTTCTGCTATATGAATCTATAGAAACTGTACCAGGAGCAGTGATTTGTTTGGGACCCCCATATTTGCAATCCAGTCTGCAGTCTTTTATCTGTTTCACAGTTCCCAGAATCCCCCTGTCGGCTGAAGACTGTAATGAGTAAAATAAAGTTTGGTTGCCCCACATAGACAGTGCCCAAGTGAGAATTGAACCCATAACCTAGGAAAGAATGAGGTCATGGGTTCAATTCCATATTATTCCACCCCTTATAGCCCATTCATTTTCAGACTTCAAAAAGAATACAGAAGTTGCAATTTTTGAATGTGTTACCAAACCTTTCTTTAATGCTCCTGTTCTGGTGATACACAGGTGTGCCACTGGTCTATGAGGCTTTGAGTTGGCAACATGGTGTTTTTGTTGGATCTGCAATGAGGTCTGAAGCAACGGCGGCGGCTGAACATAAAGGTAAATGGATATTACAGATCTGCATTCCTCCCTAAAATGAAAAAGTTTGTACAGATTATGCAAATTCATATGTTCCAATTGACAAATCAAAGTTGGATGAGGTACCAGGGGCTCAAGAGGGAGTTTTGAAATGGAGCAGCCAGGAAATTTTGAGATGGCTGGCATTCCTATAACAACTGAATTAGCCTAGGATGGATTATTCAGGCCTAATGAGGTCTATTTAGATAACAATATGAAAGGAAAAATGTCTAACAAAACTTAACATTTCTTAACAGGCAAGGTTATCATGCATGATCCATTTGCCATGAGACCTTTCTTTGGTTACAACTTTGGGAAATACCTTGCTCACTGGCTCAGCATGGAACACTATCCATCCACCAAGCTGCCAAAGATCTTCCACGTCAACTGGTTCCGTAAAGACAAAGAAGGCAGCTTCCTGTGGCCAGGCTATGGGGAGAACATTCGCGTCCTCGAGTGGATGTTCAAAAGGATCAATGGAGAAGACTGCGCCAAAGAGACGCCCATAGGCTTCATCCCGGCTGAAGGTGCCTTGAATCTGAAAGGACTTGGTGATGTCAACATGGAAGAACTTTTTGAAATATCTAAGGAATTTTGGGAAGAGGAAGTGAAGGACATTAAAAAATATCTAGATGACCAAGTCAATGCTGATCTGCCTTATGAGATTGAAAGGGAGTTGTCTTCATTAGTGGAAAGGCTTAAGCAATTGTGAACAAGGGTGGTAGGATCTGACTTAGGTCTTAGACTTTCTAAAATAGAAGTGGGCAGCATGCCGGCAGCCTTGGCATAGTGTATTATAATTGGTGATGGTTGGGTCACTATTATATAAGCTGTGAACAAATCGTTTTAGAGTAGAATTTTAGGATAAAATAATTTTGTCTTCCTTACTCAATCACAGTCCTCGGGGTGATTACACTATGTGGGGATCAAATCGGATTAGTAGGGTAGACCCCTTGTACTGTATTTTTAGGAACACTGTCTTACTGTAAAGCACTTTCGTGTTGGTGTGTACCTTCTGTTTCCTTTGGTAGGAGAGTTTTTTAGTGTGAATGTACAGTGCAAGAGCTTAGGGTTTAGTGTGTGCCTCTTCTTTATTAGAGGTGGGTTCATCTAGTGAAATAAGACTTGTGAGTCTATGCAAATAATCACTGAAGCAATGAATTCATACATAGGGGACACAATAATGCTAAAAATAAATAAATGAATGTGGAAGAGTGTGAAAAACTCTTTGGCTATATAATTCAGAGGAAGCCGAGGAGGATGAGAAAGGGCAAGTAATATACTAGACAATTAGGAATTTTTTTTAAATTAAATATACAAAAATTGTATATCAACTGTTTATATCCTATACATTATGTTATATATTCTATTGTACTTGTTTTTGTTCAATTGGAAATTTCAATACAATTTTTATAAAAAAAAAAAAAAATGAGTTTGTTTCTTGGAATTTTCAGTGTGGGGGGGGAGACTTTATCCAGCACCCATCAAATAAAAACTGCCATCTACCTTTTTACAGGAGTGTATCAGGATATCTTGTAAATATTACTGATGCTGTCCTTTTTGTTTAAAATTGACCAAAAGTGAAACAATGGCCATACACAATGCAAATTCTAGTGCAAATTTAAAATTAAACCTAGTAATACAGAAAACCCCAGACTTACAAAGGGCTTAAAGAGGGCTATATACAGTATAGATCAGATAAAAAAAACATTGATTTAAAAAGTAGAAAAAAATCTTTACTCAGACAATCAGCCTTACGCGTTCTGTGTCCAAAGACACTTAGTCATAGGCCTAATGGCAAAGTGTCTTTGGACACGAAACGCGTAAGGCTGGAGATGACGGTTTGAATAAAGATTTTTTTCTACTTTTAAAACAACGTTTTTTCGTCTGATCTATATGTGGTTTTCTAGAGTGCCCTAAACCTTCTCAACATTGTATACGGATTATCCGCTCCCTTGAGCTGAGGGCCTGGGGATTGGAGCACCTGGGCCACTTTTCGAGTTATTTTAGTACAAGTGGATACAGTAGCGTAACTAGAGGGGGGCGGGCCCTGGTGCGTGACGCGCAGGCGGGCACCGCCCCCTCCGTACGGCCCGCATTTGTCAGTGGCGCACAGGCTGCCGAGGGGCCCTGAGGGGGTGCGGGCCCTGGCCCGCTTGCACCCCCTGCTCCCCTGGTAGTTCCGCCACTGAGTGGATGTTTCTATGCTTAAATATATGTCTTAGCTTAAAGGAGAAGGAAAGCTATGGAGGAATGTTATTGCCAATAGAGTAGCTGCAATAGTTCAAGCTAGAATGCTATATTTATTCTGTAGAATGTTTTACCATACCTGAGTAAAAAGCTCTTGAAGCTCTCTGTTTGTTTAGGATAGCAGCTGCCATATTAGCTTGGTGTGACATCACTTCCTGCCTGAATCTCTCCCTGCTCACTTATAGCTCTGGGCTCAGATTACAGCAGGGAGGGAGGAGGGGAAGAGGAGCAAACTGAGCATGCTCAAGCCCTAGCCTTGGAGGTTTAATTTGAAAACAGGAAGTCTGATACAGAAGCCCATGAGTACACAATAGAAGGAAAGAAATGTGATGTTTCTTTTGACAGAGCAGCATTACTTTGAGGGTTTACTGGTGTATTTATATAAAAGTTTCTGATGAGGCTTACTTAGTTGTAACCTTTCCTTCTCCTATAAAGAGGGCCATACACAGGCCAATAAAAGGCTGGCCCTCCTACAGGCTTCCTAGACTGCCGTCTGGCTGAAAATCTCCCAGATATCAATCGGCAAGGTTCATAAATCCAATCCTGCGGATCTTTACACAGTTGTGAACAGCAGAACTCCAACTTTTAGGCTCGGTTAATGCCTCATTAATGAAATTGTGCCCCACAAATAACTGTGTCCCCATAAATCAATATCTACCTGCACTTTCTACCCCAGGGGCTATTGATTACAGAGGGAAGCAGATGAAATCATTTCTACCTGTAAATGTAACAAGCGGACATCCCAGCTCCTGCTACAATTTATTATTATTATTATTATTATTATTATTATTATTATTATGTCTCAATTTCTAGCAATTTGTAGCAATTCAAGGACACTTTCTCTTTATCCTTCATGTTTGCTTTGTGGCTGTCTAATTGATAAAGCATATATCTCTAAATATTTCCAATTTCTTCTTACTTTAATTCAATCTATTATTATCACGTGTTTTTAAAGTGCTAATAAATGGGTGTATACATTCAACATATAAACATCTAGAACCTGTTACGATTTGCAGTTTCAGCCTTACCTCAGCTATCATTGTCTGGGCTTGCTCAATTTATTTATCGCCTCTTCTTTTTCAGAGATGAAAGACATAACCATTGAAAACTCTACAGTAGAAACAATCCCTACTAATTACATTTCTGCAAGAACAGTCCCATACATTCACATGAATGGCAGCATAGTTATTACCAAATACTAAGCACAATTTTGCAAGAGCAACCCCCTAAGTTTACTCATTGGCTGTACAGGGAGATACCATAAAACTATGTCAGCATAGGTATTCCCCTGTACTAAGCACAATTCAGCAGGAACAGTCCCCTAAGTTTGCTCATAGTCTGTACAGAGAGATAACATAAAACTATGGCAGCATAGGTATTCCCCTGTACTAAGCACAATTCAGCAGGAACAGCCCCCTAAGTTTGCTCATAGTCTGTACAGAGAGACACCATAAAACTATGGCAGCATAGGTATTCCCCTGTACTAAGCACAATTCAGCAGGAACAGTCCCCTAAGTTTGCTCTTAGCTCCCTCCTGGTGCAGGTGACCCCCCGCACTCACAAGGGATATTTTTTTTAAAGGACTTTTGTTTGCCCCAAATGGAGTGGGAGATTAATTAGCCTGCAACTCTGCTGGAGGAAACAATTGGGGGATAACAGGTGCAAATTAAGTCTGCTGGACAGACATACAAACACTGTGCTCAATAGGGCTGTAGGCACATTTATACTTCTGGACAGACATATTGGAGGAAAGCAGTGGGGATACAGTAGTGAGTGATGGGAGAGGCAGGGTACAATGAAGAAAGATGCTGCTGAATTGTAGGATATTACTATTGTATAAATATAACCTTTGTATTTTGGCTTTTTTACCATTTCCACATATTGAATCTTTTAAATAAAACTCTGGGTCACTCGGCTCAAAGAACCTGCTGTGCCAACTTAGACAACCAAGTGGAATGCTCTGTACTTGTTTCCCCCCATCTGTGCAAACATGTTCTCCCACCCACCTTCAGCAAGAAAGGAAGATCCATTGGCTTGCACTCCTGACACTAGGATTATTTAGCCTTTAAACATGCTTTGTTCTGCACAGACACTGCATATTATGTTTTTTTTTATTTATTTATATAGCACTGACATGTCCTGCAGTGTCGTACAGAGATTATAAATCACTTCCATCAATCCTGGCTCAAGGTCCCTATCACAGCCACACACAATAGGGTCAGTTTTTATAAGGAGCCAGTTCACTAATTTTCTTTAGATCACATGAGAATGGCTCTTCCCAATACCCAGTGACATTTGGACACCAGGAGACTCAGCACTTTTTATATAGAGCATAAAGCAATTTTCTCTTATTACTTAATATAGATTATACATATAGCGAAAAATGAATGGCAGCCCTCCTGCTGGGGTTCAACTACGGTTTGCCAGTGTGTCTTTAAGGGGTGTTAATGGGCCCCCCCATAGTGTGGAGTTCTGCAGAAGAACAATGATAGGCAGAAAGAGTAGGGGCATAGCAGGTTTAAATGGCTATATAGAGGCAGAAGAATTTGAGCACTTACAGAAGGGAAATGATAACAGGGAGGCAAGATAGAGACAGCAGGGCAAGATTGAAAATGTAGGGTGAAATGGGGAATGCAGAGCAAGATAAAGACAGATGAGCATGAGACATTTGTGCAATGTGGAGACTGTAGAGTAAGGTGAAGACAGATGGGCATGTGACTTTTGTGCAAGATGGAGACTGTAGATCAAGGTGGAGACAGATGGTCATGAGATATTTGTGCAAAATGGAGACTGTTGAGCAAGGTGGAGACTGTAGGGCAAGATGGAAAAAAGATGTGCATGAGACATTTGTGCAAGATGGAGACTATAGAGCAAGATGGAGACTGTAGGGCAAGATGGAGACAGATGACCATGAGACATTTGTGCAAGATGGAGACTGTAGAGCAAGGTGGAGACTGTAGGGCAAGATGAAGACAGACGAGCATGAGACATTTGTGTAAGATGGAGACTGTAGAGCAAGGTGGAGACTGTAGGGCAAGATGGAGACAGATGAGCATGAGACATTTGTGCAAGATGGAGACTGTAGAGCAAGATCGAGACTGTAGGGCAAGATGGAGACACATGAGCATGAGACATTTGTGCAAGATGGAGACTGTAGAGCAAGATGGAGACTGTAGGGCAAGATGGAGACACATGAGCATGAGACATTTGTGCAAGATGGAGACTGTAGAGCAAGGTGGAGACTGTAGGGCAAGATGAAGACAGATGAGCATGAGACATTTGTGCAAGATAGAGACTGTAGAGCAATATGGAGACATATGAGCATGAGCCATTTGTGCAAGATGGAGACTATAGAGAAAGATGGAGATTGTAGAGCAAGGTGGAGACTACAGGGCAAGATGGAAAAAATATGAGCATGAGACATTTCTGCAAGATGGAGACTGTAGAGCAAGGTGGAGACTGCAGAGCAAGATGGAGACAGATGACCATGAGACATTTGTGCAAGATGGAGACTGTAGAGCAAGGTGGAGACTGCAGAGCAAGATGAAGACAGATGAGCATCATACTTTTGTGCAAGATGGAGACTGTAGAGCAAGATATAGACTGTAGAGCAAGATGGAGACAGATGACCATGATACTTTTGTGCAAGCTGTGGACTGTAGTGCAAGGTGGAGACTGTAGGGCAAGATGAAGACAGATGAGCATGAGACATTTGTGCAAGATGGAGACTGTAGAGCAAAAGGGAGACTGTAAGATAAGATGGAGCGAGTAGTGCAAAATGATGGCAGTAGGTTAAGATGGAGACAGTGGGCCAAGAAAGAGCCAATATAACAAGTTGAAGACAGTTGGTCAAGATCAAGACATGTGGACAAGATAGAGACGACAGGGCAAGGTAGAGACAGTAGAGGACGATTGAGATGGAGACGTGAACAAGACAGCCCACCAAGTGAGGGAAAGAAGGGAATAGCTGAAAATGGAAACAGTAACATATTAAATTGAGGTCCGCAACCATTTTGCTTGCCATTCACTTGCCCTACTAAAGCAGATCATTCATTTGTACAGCATGGATATTCTATAAGATATATCCCTTTACACCAGTGGTCCCCAACCTTTTTTTTACCCATAAGCCACAGTCAAATGTAAATAAAAGTTGGAGTGCAACATAAGCATAAATAAAGTTCCTGGGATTGCTAATTATAGGCTGTGATTGCCTATTGGTAGCCCCTATGTGGACAGGCCACCTACCAGAGGCTCTGTTTGGCAGTACACTTAAGAATTTAAGATTAGGCATCTGCTTTGAGACCACTGGGAGCAACATCCAAGGTGTTGATGCTCAACATGTTGGGAACCACTGCTTTATATCATTGCTTAACCAGCCTGATGCCCTGCAGATGTTGGACAGTTCTACTTTATCTAATGATACTTCCCCATGTAAAGAAGCACCCACCCAAATAAAGGCTGTGGATAGGTAGGTTGGATTATGCATACTTAGAGCCGTGTAAGCCATGTATAGAGCAGTGCAAGGGTTAAGCAACCAGGGGCAGGAGAGGGGTGTGAGCTGCAACGAATCAGAGACCAGTACAGATCTGGCTGGGAGCCAGCTATAATCTAACCTTATATTGCATCACTTATTTCAGTGCTGGAGCCAAGTCTGTAAAATTAAATAAACAACTGATATATACGATTGATAAGTAACAGGGCAGGCCTGAAGCCAAGAGCTTACAATCAGTCAGTGACAATCAGTCTATGTTTTTCTGCTTTCCCGTTTAACTTTTACCTTTATAAATATTTACTCTTTTAGCTCTGTCCCTTGCTGTCAATAGGGAAGAAACAGATAGGAATAACTCTTCTCTGAAAAACAAGGGACAGAGTGCAACGTGGGAGATTTCATGTTGTGCGTCTGTATTGTGTGAACAAAGGAAACAAGTGCAATAATACAGGGAACTGGCTGGAACCGAATTCACAAAATACAGAGGTCAACAAATAAAGTAAATACGAATCAGATTGGTCCATTGAGTTGATTGGACAAACTGTCCAAAGCTTTTGAATTAAAGCAGAGCAGGCAGTAACCCTTCCAACACATTCTATTTGTCTCTGTCACTATGTATCTGGCACATATCTGCTGCTACTAATACTTATTTCTGTAAGAATATGACAACAGAGCAGACAGTAACCCTTCCAACACTTTCCTCTTTTCTCTGTCTCTATATATTAGATGACTATCTAGTATTACCAATTCCTATTTCTGTAGGGGAAATGAGACAGGGCAGGCAGTAAACCTTCCAACACCTTCCTTGATTGTCAGCAATATTTGTACCATCAGTTGCATGTCGGACTGAGCTTTTCTTTATCATATTAAGTTTTCAAAAAACAACATAAAATGTTATATATTAAGAATCTATCTAGTTTTACCAATCCATATTTTCTGTAGGGTAAATGAGAGCAAAGCAGACAGTAACCCTTCCAACACTTTCCTCTTGTCTCTCTCCTAATATATTAGGCACCTATCTAGTAATACCAATCCCTATTTCTATAGAGAAATGAGAGCAGAGCAGACAGTAACCCTTCTAACACTTACCTTTTGTCTCTATCCCTGTATATTAATCAGCTATCTAGTGCTACCAGCCTGCCGATCCCTATATCTATCAAGACAGACCCTCTTTCAGCCTACACAGTGATAATGCCATCTAGTGGTTAATTTTGCTTACATGTGTCTGTAAGTGACAAAGCTATCAAGACTAGTACAAAACACTGATAAAACATGTTTTGTCCCTGTGTCCCATAAGAAAATACGAGGTACTGCACATGGGATACAATGATAGGACACCCCAGAAGAAGTTTATTGCCAGCCCTGGGCACTGCTATGAATGCTGTCCATGGTGCTGAATGTAGAGCACAGAACTGTTACTATGGACTCTGAATTTCAACAGCTGTGTTGTTTAGTAAAATAAAAAACTTTGCCTAGCCAAGAATTTGGGAGCCATGCAGTGCACGTTGTGAAACACACAGTGTCCACTGGGTAGCGCATACTTCTGCAGTTTGTCTCTGGGCCATTTCACAAATGTAAGGTCAATTATACAATATACTCACTACTGGCCATTGCTCTTTACACCATATGCACACTGCTGACCAGGGCAGCCATCAGGGGGGGACAGGGGGGGGACAGGGGGGGGACAGGGGGGAGAGTTGTAGGGGGCCCTGAGGGTAAGGGGGGCCCTGCCACACCACACTTACTTGATTAGCCGGGCCCCCCATCTTTCTGAGAGCTGCTGACTTTGGGAAGGCATGGACGTTTAAGGGGCCCTGGCCACCAATTTTCTTATAATGTGGGGGTGGGGGCCCTGGCCACCACTTTTGGCCATCAATTTATTTTTCTCATGTGGAGTCCTAGCCACCAATATTTTTTAATGGGGGGGGCCTGGCCACAAATGTTTTTTTATGGGGGGCCCTGACCACCAATATCTTTTTATTTTTATTAACATGTGGGAACCCTAGCCACCCATATTTTTTAATTTTTTTACTGTGTGGTGGGGTGTAGACCTGTGGGGTAGGGAGTGCGGACCTGTAGGTGGGGCTTGCGGTGGGCGCAGCTCAGGGGGCCCAGGAAATTTTGTCGTATGGGGCCCTGTGATTTCTGATGGCGGTCCTGCTGCTGACTACTGTACCTTATATCATACACCACACTAACAGTATTGGTAATTCCTTGGAGATCCTTGCTTTACCTCCTGCTAAACTACACCCATCATATTTACATGCTACTAAAGACACATTTTTACTCATTTTTACGTAACAGTTTGAGAAACAGAAAGTACATCCTAGAGCCTGCCAGGTATTTTTGGTCCATAAGTCAATACTACCTGGACTGGCACCTTGCCTTAATGCCCACAGCAGCTCCAGTCCCAATTCTGCTGCCCAGTCTACACCACACCTACTACCACCTCCTCTACTATTAGTCTGCATGCCAAACCCCCATCAAATGTTCAGTACAGCTGCCTCTTGCTGCTCACTAACGAATGGTCTCTGCTTATTCTAGGGATGCACCGAATCCACTACTTTGGATTCGGCCGAATCCTTCGCTAAAGATTCGGCCGAATACCAAACCGAATCCGAATCCTAATTTGCATATGCAAATTAGGGGTGGGAAAGGGAAAACATTTTTTATTTCCTTGTTTTGTGACAAAAAGTTGCGTACTTTCCCTCCCCGTCCCTAATTTGCATATGCAAATTAGGATTCGGATTCAGTTCGGCCACGCAGAAGGATTCGGCCGAATCCGAATCCTGCTGAAAAAGGCAGAATCCTGCCCAAATCCTGAACCGAATAATGGATTCGGTGCATCTCTTGCTTATTTACTGCCCAGCTGCATAACCTCCTAGTTGCCTACCCCTTCGTCTAACCCTGGCACATTTAGATAAAAGAAAAAAAGATAAAAAAAATCTCCTATTAAAGTAAGTAGTCATTTTAGCCTAAATATAGGCCACACTATTTTCTATGATGCAACCCACATGGACTACGAACTGTAGCACAGATTGTCAACATAATGTAAATGGCAAATATAAATTTGATATATGTCTGGGGAGAGCTAGAGGCCTGTTTGTCGTGGTGGAGTCCAAGAAAAAGCAGATTTTTGGGGGGCTGTGTTATTTTATTTATTTTTCCTTTAATTTTATTTTTTGCTCAGACCAATTTAAAGTATTACCTTTGCCATGTTGTCCTACATTTATTATTATGGCGCAGTCTTCCTAAATGCAACTGGCGCTCAAGATGTGTAACTGGGTTTATGGCTGCTGAAGGGTTAATGGACTAATTGGAGCTGATGTCCAACTCCTGTTTCTATAAGAGGGTGGGAGGTGAGGGCCCTGTGTAAACTGTTCACACAGACAGAGAGTGGTGTTTATAGAGAAATTTACACAGAGATAAAGGGGAAGAATTCCCCCAACTTATTCTGGAAATATGGATGAAAACAGACCCCCAGGGGGTTGCAGTAAAGTGACCCTAAAGGCGATTTTACAGGGTTATGGGCAGCCAATCAGTGAGGAGCAAGCCTGGGCCCTGTGCTATCAGTGCTGTATCAAACTCAAGCAGATGTTTTGGGGTGCAAAGCAGGTGCCGTTTGTTTGTGGGGTGGAAAGCATTCATGTTCACCAAGATGGCACTGTGTCCTATGTGCCCTGGGTCGTTAAGGAGCAGCGAGGTGCCCGTAATGGTAATGTTTCACCTTCCTATTTCTACATATCAAGGGCAGTTTGACGCCTCACTCATTTATACTTAGCCTGTATTAAATTTATATTTGCCTGGCTAAGTTAATTTGTCATTATACTGGATTTTCACAAAATGATTTCTGAGCAGGATTTATCTTGCCTCCCTGACTCTCTACCCAGGACTGCCAGTTTAACCCTTGCCTACATCAATATGCTGCCTGGCTAATCAATAATCTAGATCCATACAACTGGGCTACCTTGAAAACAAAGCAGTCTGCTTTCAAATTGGCTGCTAATTAGACATGTGAAGTATGAATTTAATGTGTGGTGAGATGCCTATCCCTAAACCTACTGCCATTATGTTTTAACCATGATATTGGGCATAAATACAGTGCATGTTGGTAACTTTAAATGCCACTGGGCAAAGCTATGGTTTCATAGTTGCAGCCACACTGGGGCAATGAATCCTAAGGAGACCTCATGCGTACAAATCATTGGGCGTTGGGGGGAGGGGGCTATCGGAGTTTCTAAAATGTATTTGTACAGCCAATGCCTGCATAGTATGAGAATAATTTTGTGGTGGGTTTTTTTGGATATATCCTGGAAATATTCAGCAGTCACTCAATGGCAACTTAAACCTTATTTATGTACTTTCCAAGCCATATTATCAGACGTTCTTATAAAGGCTAGTAATGGGAGTTGTGGAACTATCCGATGCTGTTGAACAGTTCTAGTGTACGTATCTTTGCCTCCATCTGTAAGCGAGCAGACAGGTTTAAAGGGCATACAAAATGCCATTCAGATATGGTAGTCCTTTCCACCAAGTCTAGAATTAAAGTGATAGTGTTACGTTCTCATTTCAGGATCCCACGACGTGAATCCGTCTGAGAGAAAGGTAAATTTGTCCTTTTTCTCTAATTCTTGGAAGGATTTTGTTTTATGTCGTTCCTAAAATACAGTTGTGAGGCTGAACGCAAACTCCCAACCAGCTGGATTGCAAAAAGTGTTGGCCACATTTCACTGGCAGGTGATGGTGACCAAGATGTGCCAGTACTTACTGTACATGTATAGTCTGTTGCCTCCCTCTTGGTGCATGCGCCTTTAAGGACTGATATAGTTTGAGTAGGTCGCTAAGGGTAGAGCTAAGACTAGGTATTGGGAAGTACTGATTGGGTTGTACATGTTAGGGCAGCACGGTTAGAATCGGCACAATGCTGAAATGACTGAAAAATAGAGACTTAAATTCTTTTTTTACTTTTAAAGCTCATTGAACACATTGGGCAGGTCATATACGCAGCACTGGACTGGGGCCTGACCAACGACATGGAACGCGTCTTAAGTGAGCCCCTAGATAAACTTCTGTACGGAATGTTGGGCCTCCATGACATCACTATGGACTACAACCTACATTTCCAGTGTCCCATCACACTGAAGGACATCATAAAGGTACAGTCTGGGGATGAACTTCAAGTCAAGAGGGGGTGGGTATACTGAGAGTTACAGGTGATGAATGGCAAGCTGGACATCTAATTGTATGTCCCCCCTTCCTAGTTAATAGAACTTTTGTTTATTTTAGCAATGCGCTGAAAGATTGTTCACCCCCTCGGAAGCCTCCAGCCATTACAGAGCTGTCTGCCGGGTCCTCTTTGCAGAGCACAAAGAATTCTGCAACCTCCTCCTTACCATAGAGAGGTCTAAACAGGTAAGTGTCCTTTCTTACCCTGCTCTTATTGGTGTACTGCCTATAACAATGAGATGAGCTTGGTGCATGCATTGCATATGTACATTGAGGCCAAAGCAAAGTGCCCATGAAGCCTAAGAGCAGTGCTGTCCAACTGGTGGCCCATAGGAACAATATAGCCATCCAAGGGATATTTATAGGCCTTGGGCTTCTCAAGGGCCCTAGACATTATTAGAAGAAATGTAAGAGTAGGGCTATATGGACCCCCTGATCACTATCGAACGTGTAAGGGGGTGAACCATAATGTCTACTAGAAATTGATTGAGATATTGTATGCTGATTGTGTGTGTGTGTGAATTGTATTTGAAATATGGGTGAATGAATGTGTTAATAGTAATTTGGTAAAACTGCCACTAGATAGAGTTCAGGTGTAGTGTTCCCCTTCACCACTAGAGGAAAATAGAGACAGGTGGTGGTGGAAGGTATAAACGGAGGGGTTCCGCTCAGGGTGTGGTCTTCAGATCCTGCAGGTATAGGCAGTCGGGTCTTTTAACTACAGGCACTAGTTGCCTTAGCCAGACAGGGCTAGTTTGTAAGAGTGGCTTAGTAGCCGTGGTTCAACCACAGTAAGGGAAAACTGTGAGAATAGGGACCGTATGGACAACCCAGGCTAAAGTGACTGAAATTCCTACCTGGAAAGGTCAGAGTTGGCACTGGCATGGTGTCAAGCTGCCTGAATTAGGCAGGTGGCACAAGTCAAAAGTCCTAGCTGGGGCGAAGTGGAGGGTCGTAGGACGGACTACTTGACCAGTAGGTGATGCAGCTGAAAGGCTAGGCTGGGTTCACAAGTCCAGTGTGGTGTGGGGCAGTATTGAGTGCCTGTTAACCTGATGGAAGGACCAAGTGGTGTTGTGAGTAACGCTGTGCTACAATTTTTTAAAAAAAAATTCTATTTATTTAGTTTTCCTTTGTGTACTGTGCCTTTAAACTCAGAAGGGGCCCTTACAAGCAGGTACTATGCTTGTCTTCAGATATCCTAATTACAATCTGTATTCACAATGATTTTCCTTCTGGTGGCTTATTGTAGAGCCTGAGAAAGCTGGAAGTAGAACATATTTTGGATAAAGATGCCATCATTTTGTACGACAACTGGGTGAGTTTTTTTTTTTTTTTTCCTTACTATTCCTTCAAGCACACCAGGCAGATTCTATGTGCACGTGTGGTGGTGCAATTCTATCACTATATTCCTTGCAGGGAAACCTATGGAGCAATGTTATAAAGGAACTTAGGTTGGGCATCAGGCTCCGCAACTCCAAGGAGCGAGTGGGCCTCCCTGCAGAGTATGAACTTACTCCATTTGAGCTGCTGATGAACGATATCCGGGCCAAGCGATATACTCTTCGGGAAGTCAAGGTGAGGGGGTGGGTCTCTATTTGTGTCCGGGGGTTAATTTGTTAAGTGTCTTTGTTCCCTCAGCTGCAAAAAGCTAATTATTTCATCCTCCTAAATCTGTGTTTTGGTTGATGGGGGTCAGTGACCCTAGCAGCCATTTAGCTTTCTTTAAAACCAATGACAAAACAACTCAACTGAAACAATTCTCAGAATAGATCCATCTGATGTATATAACTTACTACTAGCTAATTTAAAGGAAAACCACTCCTGTAGCTTCACTAATGTCTTTTAACATGTGGTCTGTTATGTTTTGGGTAGCCGAGGATGAGTAGTGTATAACAGTGCTTTATTAGCAGGCTCTCATGCAGCCATTACACAAGTCAGCTTTCACTTTTAAGCTACCAGGAAGTATGCACAGTATAAGTATGAGCACAGTGACATCTACAGGCCATTTGTATAAACACCACATGATCCCTCTTGTTTTTTTTCCTCACTCAGGACAGTCCAAAAAGAAAAATGAGTCAGAGTGTGGAAAACTTCATCATGGACTTTATCCGTTCACAGCCCCTGAGACCAGTAAGCATAAATGTTTTTTTTCTGGGGCAATTATTGGCAGCAAACCATTGGGTTGTGCATTTATTTATAATGAAATACCAGTTATCCATGCAAAGTGTTATTTCTGCATTACACTTTGAGTTTACAATTCTTTTTCCCCTTGCATGTGCATCAGGCATCAGAGCGCAAACTGAAGGAAAAGTCTCAAGAGGAGCCCAGTCTGCATGAGCTTCTGATGAGTGAAATTAAGTCTGGCAAGAAGCTGAGATCAACACGGAGAAGAAAGGGAAATTCCCTTCAAGGTGCCATTTTTTTTTTTCTTCCTAATAGTTACGGACTACGGCTGCCAGTGGGAGGTGCCTTATTTTGGATTTCTCCATTTTTTTTATTGCTAGTAATGTCTTGTGCAGTGACCAAATGCACAGAATTATCTTGTTCCTGTTACCAGGAACCTTCTCTGTATAGTGGGTGTCCAGCAACAAGGTCGTACATAGGGTTGCCACCAGGCTGGTATTTTACCGGCCTGGCCGGTAAAAATTATGCTTCATGCCAATGTTATTAATAGGAAAAAACGGCAAGAATATAGGAAGGCTGGTGTTTTTTTCCAGAAAAGTTTGCAACCCTAGTAGTACATGGGATTTTAGCGCAGTCCATGAAAATCATAGAAAGCAGTGAGAGATCTAAATGTGCCCAGGGAGTAGAACCGGGTGCCACACACTTGACCCGCAGCTTAAAGCTCCCAATAGGCTGTTATACACTTATACTACATTGCTTAGATCTATAGTCTATAAGCACTTAGGCAAATAATGGGAGGACTTGGCATTTAATTCCAGAGTCCAATCTGCCTTGGTAAAATACTAGCTCTTCTGGTTTCATTCATAAGGAGTCCTCTAGATTCCTTTATAGGGCTCTTCACTCATCTACTGCTTTGGATACTTGTATGGTTTGCCTCTGAAACAACATAACTCTGTAATTGGTTGATTTATGACAAATTAAGGGTGGAGAACACAGAACTAACAAGGTGGCGTTTTGCACCTCATTTTTAGGTTATGTAATGCAGAGTTGACTGCTTTGACCCAGTGGTGGCAATAGAGCAAGATGGTGATGGGAATACTATACATTTTAAAAGCTGAAGGTTACTGGCAGTTGTAATGTAACCAAAGAACTATAGGATGGACAATCCAAGGGCCCCTACAAAGTCTGTTTTATTGATGGTCCGGATATGTCCTTAGCATTTATGTTCAAATACTGTAGATTTTCTACTACATTTTCTGTTGGGTGAAACACTGTTTGAGTATTCTGATATCTCACCCCCCCTTCTTCCTCACCAGATGATGAAGATGATTCGTTGACTTCACAAAGTTTCACCCAAAGTGATGATTCCCTTTCCCCTGTGGGCTACAGAGTGAGCCATGTGAGGAGCACCCCTCAGGCCTTCGATCTGGGCGATAATGAAAGTGATGTAAGTGCTTTTTACTGAAAGAAGGTGGAACTTGTGATTGGGCATTGGGTGATGCATATTAAGCGCCTAAACTTTTGCTTGTTGCATCTGAGGTTCATAATGTTTAGCACTCCCTCCATTACTAGGTGAAAATCAGCTGGCAGTCAGACAGCTCTGAAACATCATCGGACAACAAATTTGCAGACCTGACCTCAAGCAGTACAGGTACCAAATGACTAACCTTTAAAAGTCTGTTGAAAGGGGTGGTTTTATTATTATTACATGTATTTATATAGCGCCGATATATTGCGTAGCACTGTGGTTCACCTTTCAGTTAACTTTTAGTATGTTATAGAATGGCTAATTCTAAGCAACTTTTCAATTGGTTGTCATTTCTTGGTTTTTGAATTATTTACCTTCTTCTGACTCTTTCCATACTCCAGTCTTTATTCAAGGCATGGTTGCTTGGGGAATTCGGACCCTAGCTTCCAGATTGCTTAAAATGCAAATTGAAAAGCTGCTGAATAAAAAGCTAAATAGCTCAAAAACCTTAAAAAATTAAACCCAATTACACATTGTCTCAGAATATCACACTCTACATCATATTAAAAGATATCTCAAAGGTGAACAACCCCTTTAAAGGGCACAGCTATACAGTGCTACCTGGTGGGTAGGAATGGTATAACAGGCATGTGTCCACTCTAGGGCACCAGTGGGCTTCATTACAGTATATAAAGTCTGACTGCTAACATTTAGAATTTCTTATAAAAATATTATAAATCGACATGTATTTTCCACTGTGACAAACTTTTGCTAGAATAGAATGTTTAACCCAACATTTTTGGGTTGTAACAGATATCCAAAATGCAAAATTTAAAAAAAGGGGTCCATTTTATTTATATAGTTATTCCAATGTTAAGCAACATGTCCTTTGACATTTCCTGCACCCTAATAAATAAACCTGTTCAGGTGGGGTACTAGAAGCCACTGACAAGTTTGGTCAGTCTTCTGTACAAACAGTGTTCCAGTTAGTGACCAACAACCCCTTGCAGCTGAATAATTGGATGCAAATTTATTATGAAGGTGTGAGTTGTTTAAATATATAGAAATTGGCTTAGAATATTGGCACACATCTCCTGTAATTTAAGGCCACGGTAGCATAGAACGTCTGTTGTAGTGCCTTCTGACATGCCGATATTGCCACAATTTTGCAGATCTGATGTTTGTTCCAGTGCTGACGTCTTCCCAAGTGGACCTTAAAAACAGCAGCTTCCTAAACTATGATGTGTTGAAATATTCATCCCACAAACGCTCCAGTTCTTATGAAAGTCCCCTACAAAAGAAACACTCTGAGCGGGTAGGTGCATTCTGAAATTGAGTGCAAAATGTAATGTTCCTGCATTAAAGGAGAAGGAAACCCCCTGGGCGCAAAAATCCTTCCCCCCCCCCCCCGGCCTATCTGTCCTGCCCGGCAAATGCCCCTAAATTGTTACTTAACCCTCTGCGCAGGTCCAGTCCACGGAGTTCACAGGCGCCATCTTCTCCCAAGTGGTCTTCTTCCTGCTTTGACCGGCGTTTTTGGCGCATGCGTAGTAGGAGCATTTCACCGGTACGGATCTACTGTGCATGCACCAAAAGTCACAAAGTCTTCGTGACTTTTGGCACATGCGCAGTAGATCCGTACCAGCGAAATGCTCCTACTGCGCATGCGCCAAGAACGCCGGTCAAAGCAGGAAGAAGATGGCGTCTGTGAACTCCGTGGACAGGACCTGCGCAGAGGGGTGAGTAACAAGTTAGGGGCATTTGCCCAGTGGGACAGGTAGGCCAGGAGGGAGGGGGGGCAACACAGGGGAGGGGGGAGGCTTTTTGTGCCCAGGGAATTTCCTTCTCCTTTAAGGAGGTTGTAACTGAACAGTGGCGTAACTACCAGGGGTGCATATGGTTCAACTGCACCAGGGTCCGATGGGGCCCGTGTCCATCGAGGAAAAGTACACAGCCAAAAGTATCTTTTCTTTGTCTTTTCCCCCATTCTTTACAGGCACTAAGAAACAATGGGAGACTTAAGAGGGGTGGGGAGATGCCCTGTGTGACCTTAGCTATGTGATGTGTAATGGTAGGAAGGGAAAAAGGCACCAGTTTTAAGTTAATGCGTTCAGGACTCGGCTGCAGGATTTAAGGATGGTCCTTCTCTACTCTGCACTGCAGATTCCCCCCCCCCCCCAGACAGTGTATTTGTGCAATTTCCCTATAAGTTTTGGGGTATTTATACATGGAATTGTGACTGCCATCCTTCTATTAGGTTTGGAGTATTTATACATGAAATGCCACTGCACCATCCTTTTATGAGTTTTGGGGGGGGGGGGGGCGAGTTGCAAATTTTCGCTCCAGGGAACCTAGGTGTCTAGTTACGCCACTGTAACTAAAAGTTTAAAGGCAGTTTTTATAGTCTTTATAATCTAAATTCCCAACAGAGTTGCCGCTATCCCAAAGTCCGGCCAGTACCTACTATAGCTGAACTAGTGCCAACTCGCCGTGAGATTGTGAAAGCCGAGATGGTCAACTTCCTGCAGAATTATGGATTCTCTGGGAGCAGGGTAATGTATTGTGCAAAGATGCCCTTTAGAATTTATTATCGTATTTAAAATTAGCCTATTTCATTGGGACTCTGAAATGAATCCTGTCGAGACAATGATTCACACTATGGATACTGCCCATCTTCCATTTGCTATGGAATTGGCTCGCCTCCTGGGTGGCCAAATATAAAAAAATAAAAAAAATACACTTGCTTGGTGATCTCAGTAAACAAATAAGTCTTGCATGTATGGTCAACTTTCAGGTAGCTTCCTAACATTTGTTCTAACAAGGATCGATCTTTTTAGATTTGCTTCTGCTGCCACAAGAAAAGGTTATTCTTCACCTGGCCCTACACTTGTAAAATATGCGAAAGGTAATATACATTTTACTGGTCTTTCTCACCTTCCAGTCCATGGGGGAATGCTCTTAATTCAGAGATGGGGTTACCACTGGTCAAGGCTACTGGAGAGAAAGTTCGACCAAAAAAGTGCATGGATGAATCTGGCATTTGCGGGATTATTATTGTATTTTAATGTCTAAGCCTTGGTGTTTTTCCCATTTGTACATTGTCTAATGATGGTAATTTAAATGTTTCCAATGGTTTACCATTAGAAAATCTACCTTCTAAATGAATGTCTTTCCCTACCTTTTTCCAAATAGGCTCTGTGTCCTAGCAGATTTGGCACTTGATTAAGCTGGGGTATGGTGGGCTGCTGTGATTTCATTTTAAATGAATGTATTATGGACAGTTTGTGTGGCTAACGTGTTTACTAGTCAATACAATGTTTTGTCTTTAAGCCAGGTGTCATGGAAGATGGCTCTGATTTCAAATTGGTTCTGTCATATCCCAATCTGACACTAGTTATTGAGGCTTAAATTGCTCCGTCAGTCTTACCAATTACTAACAATGCCCAACTCTAGCAATATTTTGCTTTCTCTTCTAACATTTTTATTTTTATTTTTATTTTAAACCAGGGTGATCTGCCCAGAGTGCTGTGTTGAGGTAAATCACTGTTTAAAATGTGCTGTAATTCTTCATGATACAATGGGTGTTGACCAAAGAATAAAGGTTGTAGCTAAAAGCTCGAATAAAAGAATAGGCAAGTGGCACATTTCATAGTTAAATCTGAATGGTTGTTTTGTCCCCTCATATTGTGCCAGTCATTAAAGTAGAATTATAAGGATTAATTTAGGAAACTTGAGTACTTGAAATATGACTCTCTGGAAGGTACTCCATACAATAAATGTCTTTATTTAGATGCTGATGCCTTTCAAGCAGTGTATGCACCTTCCACTCAGCTTCTTCAAGACTCTGGTCCTGACCAGGGATGATGATCCATCATGTCAGGAGCAGAGAACCCAGTTGTTCTGTAGGGAAACATTGCAGTGGGACTGTTCCAGGTAAGCAGTTTGACCTTCTTATAGCCAATGTTCATGGTCTTTTCTTTGCCTTCATTAGAACATAATTTATGGAAGACCAGGTACATTTGTTTTTATTCATATGTTGTTGCCATATTGTTTCCTTCACGTTATAGGGCAGCTTATAGGCACAGAATTTGTCTGTGCGTATATTAGATCTTTAGATAAGAATGAAATGTTATATTGCCAACCTTGAAATAGTCCGGTTTCCATTAGCTAGGCCTCGAGCCATAATAAATGCTCTTTTCTTTTAAGTGTCCCATTGGTGTTTGAGCCCCAGGATCTCTCGGATAATATTCCATTTCACAAACGAACAATGAAAAATTGGACATGCATGGACATCTGTACCAAATGTGAAGACTTCATCTTGGATACAGTGGAATTGAGCTATCCAAGTAAAAACACCAGCAATGGGCTCAAGTCCAGGTGTTCATCCCATTCCTAAAGTCCACCAAAGCTGTAGGGTTCCCTTTTGCAAGATCCAGCGATAGTGTTGGCATAGTCCTTGACTGTAAGACTTGTTTTCCATTTGGACAATGCAATGATCATATGAACTTGACGGGACAAAGACTTGACATTCTTAAAATGGTATTTTATTATTTCTATGTCTTCTTGATGTGATTTATTTGTCGTGTGTACGTTTTTGTTTTCCATGATCGGGTTCCTGAGAATAAAAATTGTCAATGTACTTTTGAGATCTCCGAAAACACATTCAGCTTTTTTTTCCTGTCTGTGCCTCACTACACCTGAACGTTGGGCAGTAATCAAGACGAGCCCACTGCGATAGAGGAAAATGCTGGAAATGTCAGCTTTCACTTGCTTTTCTTTCCTTTTTGTTATGTTTGTTTTTGTTGCTTGTGCACAACATTGTGAATTAAGCTATTTTTATATATATATTTTATTAAACTTTTATTCTTGCTTGAATTTTCTCCATGACAACACGGACAATGATGAGTCACAACACTAGGATTACGATGAATTTTTTTGAGTATTACCACAAGTTCAATCACTTTGTCACACTTGACACTAATATGGTGATGTGCTGGTACAACTTTTTAATTTTTATTTTTTTTTTGTCTTCCCCCTTCCCTGAATGTGTTTCATGTTCCACAGTGTAATCCTGAAGTATTTCTGCATTTTTATTCCACCCTCTTCTCGGAAGTTCTTGAGAGCAAATTTTTGTTTTTGTTCTGTGTGTATATATTACCAACCACAAAATAAAGAGCAGGAATATAAGTGTTGCCGTGATTATAATACTGTTTATTTCCCTAAGGAATGCTAAGACCAGGTATGGGCTTAGAATAATTATGGGGGCGGATGGATGTTTATATTTGTGGGTTTTGTGTTTCTGAAAAGGGGCCCTCCAACCAATGGTTAAATTGTGTAACCCTTTACACTTCAAGAACACAACGCTTTAGTGGAAGTGAAGGCGAAGAGGATGAGTTTGAGCCCTGAAAGTGAAAGCTTAGGTTTTTAGAATTAAAGGGCATGTAATGGCAAAAAAATAAAATCCATCTTTACTTTCTTTAATAAAGAAATTTATCTCCAATATAATTTAATTAAAAAATGTAAACCTGACTGTATGCAGTGAAATTATCCCTTCGTTTACTGCTGTGGATAGGAATTGTCAGACGGTCCCTAACTGCTCTGCAGGGAAACAATCCTACTTATGAACAGCAGGGGGAGCCCCTGTCTTACTTCCCAGCCATGCAGAACTCAAGCAGCTTTGTTTGTTTGTCGAGCAGTCGGCGACTGTGTAGAAAGATTTGTATTGGATTTCATTTTTGCCTTTACATCCCCATTTCTTGTTTTCAGCTGCAGGTACAAAGGTCATGGAGCCAGATTTAAACAGATAAAATGGGATTCTATTAGGAGGATTATTTTGACCCAAACGTTTTTTGTAAAGCCTGTTCGGGTCCGAACTTTTTGGTTTTCAGCCTTATGAAACCAGAACAATAATCTGGCCAATAAATGAAAAGCATTTAAATATGAAGATACGCACCTCAACATGGCTTAGTATCAAGTACAGTTCATTTCTTACTATTGCAGATGCAAAAAAAAGCAAACCAATCAAAAATAAATTTTTCTTTTCTAAATTAGCATTGCTGTATTTCAGAGCTTTCTGGATAACTGATTTCTGTATAATAGATCTCATTCCTGTAATTAAAGAATTGGGCTTAATCATCAAGCAGAATATAGCTAGAGATAGGGTTGCCACCTGTCTGGTTTTGAACTGGGCATCAACACTTTAAAACATTGAGAATACTGGATAGAAATCCAGCCCGTTGCATCAAAGTGATGTAATAACCTTGCCCTGGTCTCATAACTCCACCAACATCATTGTGCCCACCTCTGATGTCATCATGCCTGTTCCCACATCGCTGCCCCACCCCCAATGTTATCTGCCCTTCCCCCACATGTTCAGGTTTAGCCATCAGCAAAGGTGGCAACCCTAGTTAGGCCCCAACCCTTAAAGTGCCCCGGAGCCTTTTTATGTTGCCAACCGGTAAAAATTAGCGGGTAGCAACTCTAGTGGATGATTATAGGTAACACTAAAAGGTCAGATGTGCCCTGACACGTTAACTTTTGTTTCTTCTATCCGTCATTAAAATAAAACTTGGACAGTAGGACATAAGCCATGCAATATCTGCAGATATGTAGCTTGGTGTCTGCAGAGCTGGGTTGCCACCTTTTCTTGAAAAAAATACCGGCCTTCCTATATTTTTATGCATTTCCCCTATTAATAACATTGGGATCAGGCTTAATTTTTACCGGCCACGCCAGTAAAATACTGGCCCTAGTGGCACACTTCCATGACACTGGTCTGGTTTAGCTGGGTATTGAAAGCTCGGCAGGTTTACAAGTACGGTTGCCACCTTTTCAGGATAAAAATACCGGCCTTCCTATATATTTATCTTTTTTCCCTATTAATAACATTGGGATCAACTATCATTTTTACCGGTCAGGCTTGTAAAATACCGGCCAGGTGGCAACCCTATTTACAAGAGAGCAATGTCATATCAATGGTGACCAGGGTGAAGGCAAGGCATCTCAAATTGTACTACTTAAGGCTGTTAGACATGGCTGTTTGTCTGCCTGTGATGTAGGCCTAGAAACAGCCAACATCTCCTTTGTCTGCATTGACAGGCACTGATCCTGCCTGGATGGAGACGGAGAGGATTTTTGGTGCAAAAACATGAGTATCCTGCTACCCCAGCTCTGGGCTGATGTTGTGCAGCAGAGAAGTGGGAAGTATAGGTGTGAGAGTGTTATCAGTATGGTCTGGGGGGACATAGCAGCCATTGCATTGAGTGCTTATTTGTGTGGCAAAAATAATGTTTTTTTCCTTTGTAACCCATTTTTGGCCACCCCCTGGTGCCAAAGTGGTACATCACACTATTTACTGACTTACAGGTCCTGAGTACCCTTTGCTAGGTGAAAGGGTACTGGGAATTCTTCTTCTCTGGCAGTGCCTCCACCTAATGGAACCCGGGAATGCACCTGCGGATGGGCCCATTAGGAATAACATGAAACACACACTTTATTATATAAAAACAACAACTTTATTTAAGGAAAGTGTCATTCAAAGGGTAAGCAAAACACACAGTACGAATATGCATTAACATAACATGACCCACTACCCTGGGGAACCTGTGCAAGTCCAGTCCTGACACCTCCCTGCAAGGCAAAGTCCCGCACTACTCCTTTGCAGAAAAAGAGTCTCAGTCCCTTTTCCCAAAGAGCACATTTGTCCCCAGGTAGCGCTACCTGCCCCAAATACCTTTCCCACTAGACAAGATATTGGCTCCCATGTGGTAGGCACAGAAACAGCCTGTTTCACAAACAGGAGATCCTTATTCTCTTCTAATCTTCATATGGCACAACTCACCTGAGGGCTCTCAGACAGAGCTGGCAGGCTCACCTAGAGCTGGAACAGGCATGCACAGCGATGAATCCTTTTATCCAAGGACAGGCATCTTGCTTTATCTTCAGGTATTGATCCGAGCACTGCAAATTTATGGCGAAACGAAACGGGTCAAATTTGCCCATCCCTATCTATAGCGCAAACACTCAAATATCTTCCTCTGCTGAACTACAGCTCCCAGCTCTATCCATAGCATGAGCACAAAAGATGTCCAGCAAACTCCAAACCGGCATGGTTGAGCTTTCCATGCTTTTGGAGCACCCTGCATCAGCCCACAGTGCTATAGAACTCCCTTTTAGCCCCTTACATCATTGCATGAGTTCGGTCCACCTTCCTACATGAAAGTGAAAGTAGGAATCCTCCAGCAGTAATGACTGCGAGCACATGGCAATCTCCTTTTAAAGGGCACAGCAGCGACACCTTGTCACCTTGACACCTGCTTTTGGGATCAGCCATGCTGCACCATTTAGGAAACCCTGTATACACCATGAGGCTCCAAATGAAAAGGGGAACTTACCCCTCAGGGTCCCTACACCTTCATTAGCAAAAAAGAGGCAGAAGAGTGGGATGTTGGAGGGGCTTATGCCTGTTGTGAGGTAAATTGAGGAGAGTAAAGCAGCAGATACTGAGAGAAAGCACAGGCATGAATAAAAAATGAGAAAGGACAATTTAAAGGCACAAAAGCTTGCACACGAAAAAAAGAGTGAGGGAAAGATTCTGTGAGGTAAGCAAACTGGTTTCATAAGCTTTGCTTTGTGGCAACATGAAAAACAATGGTTGACCAAATAATACCAAATAATATTGCCTTTCCTTTATTTTTTATCTTTCTACCTGAGTAATAACGTTGGCATCAAGCATCATTGTTACCAGCCAGTTGTCACAATATGTTTTCCACTTTATATTACTATATTGTAAGTAAATCAATAAAGTTACCTGGCAACTCCACTCTTGGAGAAATTATAGTGGGAAATTTATAGTACTGTGGAACAATTCAATCTCCAGTAAACAGAAAATGTAACTGGTCTGGCTGAGGCTAAACTTTTGATTAACCTCATCAGCCCAAGGCAGAACCTCAGCCATAAAGCAGGGCAGGGCTGCTGCTTACAATGGGGATCAGATAGAATCTGTGCAGCCACTGGGACAGAATGCTCTGTTATACAGATAGCTAGAACCTAAGCCATAACAGTTAAACCTGCTTTAACCCCAGCCATACTAAGACAGCAGATATCGGCCATGTAACAAAGAATATTTCTTCCCTAACAGAGAGAAGATGGAAGAGATGAGCAGAACTCAGTTTTGGCTTCTCGTGGAAATAATTTTAGATATTCTCTACATTCTTTAAACTTTTCAGAAAAAGGCAAGGGGAAATTAAACATTGACACAGGGAGAAATGGAAGCAAAGTTAGGACACCAAAACTGATTAAAAATATAGACATTTTCTGCCTCCACCTCATTTTATGATGTCATATGGGTTTTATAGTTTCTTAATCCATGATATTCATCAGTCAGTTAAAGTAACCGACAGACACAATGATCCCTGGTTTCTTTCTCACTGTCAGTTACAATGATTGTTAGTTTCTCTGTCACTGTCAGCCACAATAATTGCCGGTTTCTCTTTCAATGTCAGCCACGATGATCCCTGGTTCCTCTCTCACTGCCAACCACAATCAGTGTTGGTTTCTCTCTCACTGTCAACCACAATCAGTGTTGGTTTCTCTCTCACTGTCAACCACAATCAGTGTTGGTTTCTCTCTCACTGTCAACCACAATCAGTGTTGGTTTCTCTCTCACTGTCAACCACAATCAGTGTTGGTTTCTCTCTCACTGTCAACCACAATCAGTGTTGGTTTCTCTCTCACTGTCAACCACAATCAGTGTTGGTTTCTCTCTCACTGTCAACCACAATCAGTGTTGGTTTCTCTCTCACTGTCAACCACAATCAGTGTTGGTTTCTCTCTCACTGTCAACCACAATCAGTGTTGGTTTCTCTCTCACTGTCAACCACAATCAGTGTTGGTTTCTCTCTCACTGTCAACCACAATCAGTGTTGGTTTCTCTCTCACTGTCAACCACAATCAGTGTTGGTTTCTCTCTCACTGTCAACCACAATCAGTGTTGGTTTCTATCTCACTGTCAACCACAATCAGTGTTGGTTTCTCTCTCACTGTCAACCACAATCAGTGTTGGTTTCTCTCTCACTGTCAACCACAATCAGTGTTGGTTTCTCTCTCACTGTCAACCACAATCAGTGTTGGTTTCTCTCTCACTGTCAACCACAATCAGTGTTGGTTTCTCTCTCACTGTCAACCACAATCAGTGTTGGTTTCTCTCTCACTGTCAACCACAATCAGTGTTGGTTTCTATCTCACAGTCAGTCACAATGATCCCTGGTTCCTCTCTCACTGTCAACCACAATCAGTGTTGGTTCCTCTCTCACTGTCAACCACAATCAGTGTTGGTTTCTCTCTCACTGTCAGTCACAATGATCCCTAGTGCCTCTCTCGCTATCAGCTACTTTGATCCCTGTGGCAGTTACTATTTATTGAGCCTGTGGGTGCTGTTTGGGCCTCTGGATACTCAAAATGTCAGGGCCTTTTTTGAATCTCAGTCACAACAATTGCCTGTGAATTGTCTGAGCAACCTGAGGTGGGGATTCTTGTACTCACCATCAGTGTTATCCAGCATGGTTTTACTGATATTTAGGCTTCGCTCAAGCTCACACAAGTAACAATTACAGGTTTTTATGACCATTCCAGCGGGGTTGCACATGGCCAATGTTGTGACTCTTTCTTCATCTATTCCTGGATCAAAAATGAAGGATTTTAAGTGTTGGTTAGTTAGTTTCATAGAGTTCCGTAGAGACTGTGAAGCATCAGCCTGTGAACACAACACAGCAGCTAAATCTCCAGGCTTACAGCATTTACCTTTGTTCACAGATCTTATTTAAGGAAGGGGATAAAGCCCAAAGTGCAAGACATTCCTGGAACCAACTGACCAACTGGATAAACACAAAAGGCAACTTGCAATGCCTCTTAGACTATAATTGTTTTCAACATGTTAAACAGTTCATTTGTAGGTGAATTTCCACTTTAATATACAGCACTATAACACCAGGAATAAAAAGGATTGCATCAAGGAGCAGTCCAGAGGCCTCCACTTCACCCAAATTATCGCCAACTTATTCACAGTCCCCTTTAAATAGAATCATAGTGTGTAATAGATTTTAGGTAACGGTTCCACTGCCTCTATCCCTACTGCCAGCCTCCGGTGTATAGTCTGGGAGGGAACCAGCGACATCTTGTGGCATATTTTCATAAATACAGTGTGTTCTTTCACTAAACTATTGCTAGCTTCTTTAATAGACTCTGTTCCTTTATATGGTCACAGAACCCCTCAGTGACTTCTAATATCCTTATCATTTACAGTAGGGGATACATTATCCGTTATAATACATGAGTGATACTCAGAGTTCCCTGTATAACTCAGCCTGCAGCCTTGTGCCTTTATATGGTCACAGAACCCCCTCAGTGACTTCTAATATCCTTATCATTTACAGTAGGGGGTACATTATCCCTTTTAATACATAAGTGATACTCAGAGTTCCCTGTATAACTCAGCCTGCAGCCTTGTGCCTTTATATGGTCACAGAACCCCCTCAGTGACTTCTAATATCCTTATCATTTACAGTAGGGGTGCAATATCCCTTATAATACAATATAGTGATAGAGTTCCCTGTATAACTCAGCCTGTACCTTTATATGTCACAAACCTCCTTTGTGACTTCTAATATGCTTATAATTCACATTATGGTGTACATTATATTGTGAATGAGCCTCTTCCTTATGGTACAGCTCCTGTCTCTGCCATCTTTCTACATCAAGTCATGGTGCAAGATAAGTTCCATGCTGTGCAGAGCAGATAAGGATGGATCTTAATTCATCTGTACAAGCCTGGTTTGATGGACCACAAATTAGTCAAGGGATCTTTTTGTAGCAAATTCATCTTACTCTGTTGATACAAATCAGGATTCACTTCACTTGCAGTCTTCTAATTTACACCTAGTGATGTGCGAATTTGGGGCGTTCGCCAAAAAATTAAACGGCGCCGGCGTCTCGTTTTTGTTTGCCAGGCGCAAATTCGCGGCAAATTACCGATATTCGCAGCAGTTTTGCCAATTTATTCGCCGGCTGCGAATATCAGTAATTTGCTGTGAATTCGCGCCTAGCAAACAAATTCGCCCATCAGTATTTACACCACGTGCAATGTAGATGGCTTTCAATTGGTCCATTGTGTTTTAGGAATAAGTAGATATCTTTCTCTGTAAAGTCAAAAGCTGTTTTGCTATAGAACTAGTTGAGCTACAAAAAAACAAACAAACTGATGGAAGAGTTGGTACATTGTGTTTAAATACCAGACTGGGCGCAGACATGTTCATGTTTCCAGTTTCCTACCACTTGGTTATTGTAATGAGATCATCTTTATTATCGATCGATCGTTTACATTTACTATTTTCCATTTTGTGGCATGGCTTATAGTGAACTGGCCTATTGAGTGCAGCCAATAAAAATCCACATCAAAGACATGCTATCTGTCATTCTGCATCTGTTGTTGTACTGCAAGTCCCAGTAGTTTTTGTATACCTTGTTAGACATAGATTGGTTCCTTTTATGGAGAACCACATCCCTAACGTACTTGCTAAAAAGATCTAACGATTGTTGCTATAATGGATTCTTTGTGCTTTTATTTTTCCTCTGCCCTAATGTTGGCCCTGAATATGCCGGTAGCTGATTGTCTGTGTAAGAAATCAATGAGGTTGGACTGGCTGGGGAAGAAGGCAAACTATCTGACATCTTGATCCTTATTGTACTGGTAAACAAAGAGCCAGATCATCTCCTGGGTCTTTACAGTAATTACAGGAGTCAGTACAGCAGGCTGATTAGCCACTATCATAAGCTCTTAGCAGGACATTACGATATAAAGCAGCCGCTATAGCTTTAACACTTGCCATAGGGCTGCTGTATCCGAAGTGTGTATACCCCTGGTTTCATGTATATTCTTTCTGCTGAACCCTCATTCTGTGCATTTGGACCTGCACATGCTCTGGGGTGTTTTCTACCTCCCAACATTTTGGAAATAGAAAGAGGGACAAAAATTATTTGACCACGCCCACTTTGTGGCCATCCCCCCTAATTACCAAAAATGTTCATTTTACAAATTTTGGCAGGTTATGAAAGTTTGAACATATTTCTGTGTTTTTTTTTATGTGTTATTAGAATTTTGCCAATGAAGGTGAATTGCCCTTTAAGCTGCAAGTTAAAGTTTTCTAAACAGACCTGCTTATCTTAAATTGTTACAATTGATTCTTTGCTTAGCTTAAACTGTTACAAAAGTATTTTAATTTTGAAATCTGACATGGGGCTAGATATATTGTCAGTTTCCCAGCTGCCCTCAGTCATGTGACTAAGTGCACCTACCACGTATTCTGGGCTCTTTGTCAATTAAGTTAGAAACTTTGTATCTGTTTCTGGCTCTTCAGTGCAGAGCTCAAAGAGAAAGTCGGGACATTTCAGTAACAATCCGGGACTGCTGGCTGAGCTATCAAAATCGGGACTGTCCCGTGAAAAACGGGACAGGTGGGAGGAATGGTATGTATCCAGAAGGGAGTGCCATAAAAGGGAGAACGTTCCAGACAATCGGTGCATTTTGGATTTGGTTTTAGATGTTTTTAAAGCTGCAGTCTTTATAAATCACAAGTTGCAGGATGGAATATGTGCCCCAAATGTATCCCTGGTATTCATGGCTGACATGGGTAGCAACTGCAACTAATATAGGGGGCATGTTTCAAGCAGTAATATCAGGAATTGGTTCCCTGCGGGTCTCTGGGTAGGAGCTCAACCAATGACAGCAGAAACTGTTCAGAACCTCCCAATCCTACGTAGGAAAGACAATATCTAGGCCACGGTGCTGCTTACTAAGGGCCCTTGGAAAGGTCAGGGGGAAAACAAAAATTTATTTGTATGGAACCCTATGTATCTCTAACCAATCAAATTGCTGCATTCGTTGTTCTACTTGCAGCTGGCTTTAAAAAGCTATTCACTGATTGGTTGCTATGGGTAACTGCCCATAGGCCAATTTGCCTAGTGTTGATAAATGAGTTGGCATTTCTCATTATCTGACGATTATACGGTGCCTAATGTGCATGCCAATTGGAATCAGCTACATTGGAACTAGACATTATGGCTGCGGCCTATCATTCAAAAATACATACTACTTGGCTAATAGGCAGCTAGAATCCGGCATGGCAGCACAGATATCAACCAACCAATGCAGCCTGCAGTAACCAACTGGTTTAGTTGTTGTTCCCAGTAACATAACTAGAGGGGGGCGGGCCCTGGTGCGGGACGCGCAGCTGGGCCCCCCCCGTACGTGATTTTCGGCCCGGATTTCAGGGGGCCCTGAGGGGGTGTGGGCCCTGGCCCACTTGCACCCCCTGCTCCACTGGTTGTTCCATTGGTATAATATTAACCTTTGTTGTAACTTTACTCGATAGAAATGGATGGAAAGGGGATATGAAGAACTCCTGCGTGTGCCGAAGATTCAGCACCCTCCCCGTTTCTCTCTTTCTCTTGCTTATTTACATGAAGACAAAGGTGAGAACAAAAACACTTTAATCTTTGCAGAAGTAATAGAATTAAAATCAGTGTGTCTGCAGACTAAATGGGAAGAAACGTCTGTCTCCCTCTTGTGGTCAGATTTAGCGTCACAGCCTATATTTTTGGGAAGTCAGAGAGTTGGCCGAAAACTTTTCTGAACTTGCCGTCAAGAGCCCTCTAGTGGCCCAGAGGAGGAGTGCAGCAAGGGAACATTGTCCTTAAACAACCTGGAAAAGTTGTGTGCAATTGCAGACAGATAGAAACAAAAAAGTATCATGCACCTTTTCTGTTATTGTGTTGCTACGTTCCCTCTGTGCTTTGGCCACTCGCTACTGAACTGCATTGACTCCAGTCTTTACATAGTGACAGCTTTGTATTTTTCTCTCTCTTTTATACAGGACATTACTATGAATTTCATGGCCTTTCCCCTTAGACTCACAGTGCCTCTCATTGTCTGTCGAATATGTTGATGTTATATAGCAAATTCTATGAAACAGCTTTGAACCCTGATCAGACAGTACAGCTCAGTTCGATGTTTTGCCATGTTCCATATTTAGCCAAGTAATTAAAAATATAGGCTTGATAATCTTATTTATGTATTCATTGGTCATATTCCTTGCTGGGGTGTCAGCGCAGGGTTCGATTTGTTGAAGGGTTCTTATTTATTACTCCTCTGCAACAGGAGTCATTTGAGATTACTTTCCTTCCTTCCCACCTACAGTTATTTTACAGAGTGATAGAAATTAAGTCTGAACGGCTTGTTAGATATGCTAGGCAGGCCATAGGCCAAAGGCAGATCTATTGAAAGCAATAAACACAGGACTGAATGGGTGGGTGTTTGTTTATCCAACAGTTATAAGATCTTGATGGCAGCTGAAGCCTGGTTTGTTTGTAGCGTGGGGATAAAACCTAAGGCAGAACGGATCATACTGCCCATAGGGTTATACTGCAAGCTGCTATCTTGCTATAAGGGCAGGGGAATTTTCACTGCTGATACATCTTATTTCATATTTATGTGTACCAGCAATGTCAGGCAGTTCCTGCTCAAGTCAATAGTATGTGACAGGGGCATCTTCATCCCCAGCTGTAATATACTGTGTATGCCATGAGCTAGAGTCCTGCGCGGAACCAATTTGTTAAACCCGACACGCGACCCGCATACTTACCCGCTACCTTATCCACAATCTGCGGCCTGCTGACCATCAAGAAACAAAATAAATAAAAGTATACACAGGGAGGACAAGTCAGACAATAAATATACACAGTACACAGAGCTCAAATAAAGACACTGCCATATGTTAAAGGGCTATGTGGTCAACTGGGGATGATTATTATTATTAGCATGTATTTTTAGAGCACCAACATATTGATCGGCGCTGTAAAATAAATATGCTTATGCAAAGAAATTACATGAATTACATACATAGAAGAAATAAAGTTGCATACATAACGACCAGTACGGCACAAACAGTGAGGAAAGCCCTGTGCAAAAGAGCTTACAATCTAAAAGGGGAAGGGAATGAGATCGTAACAGCTTTGAGACTTTAGAGCAGCCAGTCTGAAATAGTGCTACTTTATGTAGGGCACAGTCAGGGGTCCCTCTATGACTCATCAATTGCTGATAGAAAACTGATAGAAAACTGAGGGTCGAGCTTCTGAGTTCTACCTCCTGCCACTTATATACGTGCCAGGAGAGGAGACTAATGTTTACTGCCCAGTGTCGTTCTCTAGATTCACATACATTTTTGACTCTGGAGTCTGGAACACTTTGCACAGAGTGGCATCTGCTGAGAGTCTTACATATAAATCCATCTGGAAGCAAATCTTTAAATAAAAAAACTAAAAATGCACTTACATATTATATGCAACAACCTCTGGAAGCAAATACACAGTTCTGATCCTCTAGCCCACCTACCTAGAATATAAACTGGGGTCAAACACTAAAATACAGTTGTTTTACCTGTCTTTGTTTTATATAGGTCCTTGTATAACTTTTTAATGTATTTTCAGTACAGTATGAGCATTTAACTTATTGTGTACCCAGAACATTCCTTCTCTGTATATTTGTATTTATACATATGGGAAGGAGGTGCCATATTGTTCCCCTTAGACAGTACAGTATGAGGGTATAGCTTATTGTGTGCCCAGAACATTCCTTCTCTGTATATTTGTATTTATACATATGGGAAGGAGGTAACAAATTGTTTCCCTTAGACAGTACAGTATGAGGGTATAGCTTATTGTGTGCCCAGAACATTCCTTCTCTGTATATTTGTATTTATACATATGGGAAGGAGGTAACATATTGTTTCCCTTAGACAGTACAGTATGAGGGTATAGCTTATTGTGTGCCCAGAACATTCCTTCTCTGTATATTTGTATTTATACATATGGGAAGGAGGTGCCATATTGATACCCTTAGACAGTACAGTATGAGGGTAGAGCTTATTGTGTGCCCAGAACATTCCTTCTCTGTATATTTGTATTTATACATATGGGAGGTGCCATATTGATTCCCTTAGACAGTACAGTATGAGGGTAGAGCTTATTGTGTGCCCAGAACATTCCTTCTCTGTATATTTGTATTTATACATATGGGAAGGAGGTAACATATTGTTTCCCTTAGACAGTACAGTATGAGGGTATAGCTTATTGTGTGCCCAGAACATTCCTTCTCTGTATATTTGTATTTATACATATGGGAAGGAGGTGCCATATTGATACCCTTAGACAGTACAGTATGAGGGTAGAGCTTATTGTGTGCCCAGAACATTCCTTCTCTGTATATTTGTATTTATACATATGGGAGGTGCCATATTGATTCCCTTAGACAGTACAGTATGAGGGTATAGCTTATTGTGTGCCCAGAACATTCCTTCTCTGTATATTTGTATTTATACATATGGGAAGAAGGTGCCATATTGTTTCCCTTAGACAGTACAGTATGAGGGTATAGCTTATTGTGTGCCCAGAACATTCCTACTCTGTATAATGATATTTATACATATGGGTGGGTGCTGCCAAATTATTTCCCTTAGACAGTATAGTACGATGGTACACTTTATACTTTACTGTCTATTTAAAGGTACATTTACCCTTCTCTCTATCTCTTCCTTTCTCTCCTTGAATGTTTCATGCCTATGGCAGGGACGGAGTTAAGGGCAGTTGCTAAGGCAATCAGGGAAATCTTCGGCAGGTCTCTGAGCATTTGGAGTCCTTGGCACTCGGACGCAGTTATTGTCTGAGCTTGGCAGTGGTGAGGGATGCAGCTGCAGGAAGCGACTGTGGTTCCGGTGGGCTGTTCCAGAAAGCTGTCATCATCAGAAGCTTAAGAAGTAAAATCAGTTGACCTCAGCACAGTGAGATATCATGCAAAGCCGCAGCCAAGCCCCCCAAAAATGACTTAACTAAACGTCTGGCACAGAACCACAGTCACCTTGTGGGACGCACCTGGGCTGCTGGCGGACGCATTTATACCAATATATATATATATATATATATATATATATATATATATATATATATATATATATATATATATGGCTGGAAAGTACAGTACCTAGGGAGCGGCAGCTCTGTTTCACACTGCCATTGTCATAAAAATATTATTTTAAACGACTGGGGGTATATCTGTGCCTATATTATATTATACAGTTACATTATGTGCATATATGATATGGGGGTTACACTGTGACAGTGGTTGGGGGAAAGATGGGGGTATATCTGTGCATATATATTATACAGTTACATTATGTGCATATATGATATGGGGGTTACACTATGACAGTGGTTGGAGGAAAGATGGGGTATATCTGTGCCTATATATTATACAGTTACATTATGTGCATATATGATATGGGGGTTACACTGTGACAGTGGTTGGAGGAAAGATGGGGGTATATCTGTGCCTATATATTATACAGTTACATTATGTGCATATATGATATGGGGGTTACACTGTGACAGTGGTTGGAGGAAAGATGGGGGTATATCTGTGCCTATATATTATACAGTTACATTATGTGCATATATGATATGGGGGTTACACTGTGACAGTGGTTGGAGGAAAGATGGGGTATATCTGTGCCTATATATTATACAGTTACATTATGTGCATATGTGAATGGTTAGTTTGCCCTGCAGACTGATTAGCAGTTACAGCAGAGATCTGTAACCCCTACATTGATAGAGAGGCCAGGAATGAGTCTCTATGACAACGAAAATGTTCCTCCTTTTTTGGCAGGCTGGCAGAGTAATTACAGATCTCATACAACCTGCACAGTCATTCCTGGGTGCAGCTAAATTATTCAGCAAGACCTTGCAGTACCAGTCAAACTTTTTGCCTTTTCCCAGACGTTGATTGTGTCAAACACAGAATAAAATAGAGCCCCCTCCCCTCGCTGGCAGTTTGAATTTTTACTCCGTTGTTACACACACACACACACATATATATATATATATATATATATATATATATATATAGCACACATGCTCAAACTAAAGAGAAAGTGTGGATTAACCAGGTCCCTACAACTCTCTTCAGATTTACTGACTCATTTCAGGTCCCTCCAACTCTCCCATCCCACTTCAGGACCCCCTTTAGCCGTGCCCATCCTGCGAATCGGAAGAGAACTGGCATCAGAGAGGGAGGTAAGCGTCAATGCAGAGAGAGGGTCAGCGAGTTGGGCGCAAAAGAGCCGGGGCCCCCAGAGTTTTTCCCGGTGTCCCGCCAGCCCAGTCCGACCGTGTTTTAGGTAAAGGTGACTTGTCGCTCTCACAAGGAACTTGGCTTCCCCTGCGTTTTGCAGCACTGCCAATAATGAGGTGTGGGGGAAAAACACATTATGCAAAAAATATTATTTTCTTCTTTTTATCATCATTCGGGTTGACTTGCCCTTTAATCCATAATGGCATATCTCAGCCTTACTCATGAAATGTTTCCATTTAGTAAGAAACGCATGAGATCGAGGGAGAACCTGACACCTAAATTACCTGCACAGCGGCTCCTTTGACCTGCCGAGCCCTAAATAGATGTGTTTTGTCTGCGATGCCATTCCAGCATGTCACGTGTTAAACGCTTGTCACTTCTGCGTGGAGAGCAAATTGCTGCTTTGCAGACGATGAAGGAGAAGTGAAATGAGGTGTGGGAAGGTTGGTTTGCTAAATGCTTGTGCAAAAAAAGGGACAATGAGTATTAATATATCTGTTCTGTACCCTTAAAAAATATTAGGCGATTGTGGGGTCTTGTATGTACAGTAAGGAAAACTATATCCCTCAAATAATGTAGGTCTCTATAAAAAAGATATTGCATAAAACAGCCCATATGTAAAACCCTGCTTCATGTAAATAAACCATTTTCATATTAATATTCTTTTTTAGTAGGAAACGACCATTTTAAAAAATAAGGGCCGCCTCACGGATTCACGGTGCACACAAACGTACCAAACAAACTATGCTTGTTAGGTCACATGAGCCAATTAACAGACAGAGTTCTGTCTTTTGCTTCAACACTTCTGCCTGTTACAGTAAGAGCTGCAGGATGTCTGGTCAGGTGATCTCTGAGGCAGCACACAGACCATCACAAATGATGGTTCAAGGCAAGAGATGTAAAAGGGCAATATTTACTTATATATTCCAGTTTGATAAGATCCTTTAATATGCCACTTAATTTGATGTGTTATCTGTTGCTCAAGTATTTATTTTGGGGGTATTGTTTTCCTTTCAAATGTGACCCTTAAGCTTCTGTTGGGCTATAACTTCCAGCTCCCTTTGTCCATTCATTGGTACTGCGAATTGTAGTTGAGCAACAACTGAAGAATTGAAGGTTGAGCCACAAAAATATACTGTAGAATGTTATTTTTGCCATCTTGTCCAACTGTTGTTATTCTGCCCTACTATCTACATCTTGCTGTACTTTCTTGACTTGTCTTGCTATCACCATCTTGCCCTGTCTACATCTTTGTCTACTGTCTCCACCTTACCCTGCTGTCATCATTTTGTCCCGTTTTCTCCATATTTGTCTTACCGTCTTCAACATTTACTACTGTAAACATCTTGCTCTGCTGTTTTCATCTTGGCCTACTGTTGCTCTCGTCCTACTGTCTCTACCTTATCCTACTGTCTCCATTTTTGTCTACTGTCTTCATCTTGCCCTGCAGTTGCTCTCTTGATCTTCTGCCTCCATCTTTGTCTACTGTCTTCTTCCTGCCCTATAGTTGCTCTCTTGATCTTCTGCCTCCATCTTTGTCTACTGTCTTCATCTTGCCCTACAGTTGCTCTCTTGATCTTCTGCCTCCATCTTTGTCTACTGTCTTCTTCTTGCCCTACAGTTGCTCTCTTGATCTTCTGCCTCCATCTTTGTCTACTGTCTTCTTCTTGCCCTACAGATACTCTCTTGATCTTCTGCCTCCATCTTTGTCTACTGTCTTCTTCCTGCCCTATAGTTGCTCTCTTGATCTTCTGCCTCCATCTTTGTCTACTGTCTTCCTCTTGCCCTACAGTTGCTCTCTTGTTCTTCTGCCTCCATCTTTGTCTACTGTCTTCTTCTTGACCTACTGTTGGTATATTTTTGTACTGTACCCACCTTGTCCTACTGTCTCCATCTTGACCTTCCATCTCTATTTTCTTTTACTGTTCCATCATGTCTTATTGTCCCACGGTATCCATTTTGTCAGGTGTATTGGAGGCACCATGAATGTTTTCACCTGGTGTGACTTTAGCCAAAGATAGTTAGGGGATTATTATTTTCTACTAAAGTACAAATTTTCTGGTCAGAGTTTTAAAGGGGAAAAGTGTTTTTTTTGTGGAAAAAAAGATTTATTAAACCCAGAGGCTACTAAAAGTCAGAATAAAAAAATACTCCATCTCAAACCTGCAGAGGTTATGTAGAAGTCATTGGCAGATGTCCCTTTTACAATTGGAAGTTATAATGATCAGAGCTGGGTGTCATACAATAATCTGAATAATTTGTGGTATTTGAGACGATAATCCTAAAAAAAAAATCAGTTTTCAGGCATCAAATACGGAAAAATGGTACCTCTAAATTTCATCTATTTTATCGAATCTTTATCCGCATTTCTTGTTATTTTTTCTTGTTAATTTATTGATAAATAAGGTAAAATTGTAGATGATTGTTTGGTCAAAGTTGTTTTAATAAAATAATGAGAAAAATTTGGATTTTAGCAAATAACCCCCTCAATGTGTTATGTTCATTTGTTTATCATCTGTCTACAAATAAAATTTGTCATTTTTTCAGCTATGTAACACACATTTATAAAAACACATAAAATGGTCTTTTGAATTTGAATAAACATAGGGCCAGATTTAAATTTAATGAGGGAAGCTTATCACTAAATTAAATTCAACACTTTCCCATAGGCAATTCAAAGACAAAAACCTATCTCGCGGTCCATGGGAAAAACTCTTACTGAATTAGGAGAATAGTTGTTTCTCCTCAAATTAATCTCGCCCATACGTTTATAAACCATAAAGCAACATTCTCTCACTTATTTGAATCTGTGGCATAGGGAGTTAATTAAAGGGGGAAAAAAAGTAATTTTAGGTTAAATTTTCCTATCCAGCCATTGATTAAAGATTTATTTCACAAGAAAAGGCCTTTTCACTTTTCTAACATTTACTGTAGGGGCAGATTTATCAAGGGTCGAATTTCGAAGTTAAAAATTCGATTCGACCATCGAATTGAAATACTTTGAATTCGAATATCGAATTCCAACTTTTTTTTCATCGAATTTGGCTATTTTGAGGTTGAAGTAAAATCGAACGATCGAACGATTAAATCCTTCTAATCGAGCGATTTTATCGTACGATAGAATCATTTTTACTTCAACTTCAAAAACTTAGAAAAATGCTGTAGAAGGTCCCCATAGGCTAACATAGCACTTCGACAAGTTTAATGTGGCAAAGTATTGAAGTCGAAGTTTTTTTTAAAGAGACAGTACTTCGATTATCGAATGGTCGAATATTCAAACTATTTTTACTTCGAATCGAATTCGAAATCATAGTATCCTATTCGATGGTCGAAGTATCCAAAAATTACTTTGAATTTCAAATTTTTTTATTTTGAAAATTCCCTCAAATTCACTTCGACCCTTGATAAATCTGCCCCTGACAAATTTAAATCAATTTGGTTTGAAAAAAAAATTCACAGGCTTTTGGATAGAAATTTGGATAAACTTTCTTCTCCATTCTCCTTGTCAAAAACAGTCACCAAACAGTCTAATTCATTGTTCTGAAAAGTAATCCAAAAAAAAAAAACAAAAAAGACACTGGAAATATTCTGAGGTTGAAATAACTTGTTTTATTGTGATCTCTGCAATCTGACCACAGTTTCATAGAGAAAAATTAAAACAAAAAAAACATAAAATGAACAGTGAACCCAACAAGAATCTGTGCTTATGACTGTAAAGTCAAATATAACAGTTCCGTGTCTTTAGCGCCAACAACTAAAATTTCGAAGCAACTGAGCGGTATGATTTATTGAACCCTTTAGATGACAGTGAGAAAGAGAGAGAATACATTATATAACACAACGGACCTTCCTTGGACCCGAAAGCAGTACAGGTATGGGATCCGTTATCCGGAAACCCGTTATCCAGAAAGTTCCGAATTATGGAAAGGCCGTCTCCCATAGACTCCATTATAATAAAATAATCCAAGATTTTAAAAATGATTTCCTTTTACTCTGTAGTAAGAAAACAGTTGCTTGTACTTGATCCCATCTAAGACATAATTAATCCTTATTGGAAATAAAACCAGTGTATTGGGTTTATTTCATGTTTACATGATTTTCTAGTAGTCTTAAGGTATGAAGATCCAAATTACGGAAAGACCCGTTATCCGGAAAGCCCCAGATCCCGAGGCAGTATCCCCAATACTTATTAAATCATTGCAGTTATTCAGTGGAATGCTTTTATTATTTTTTTGAATGAAAAGCTGCAATATCTCTCTGGATATAAATAGAAGTAAAAGAAAAAAGAAACTTTTTAGCATGCAGTATGCTAATTAGGCAATTAGGGGCAGGGTTCAAATTTTTTTTTTTTTTACATTTTCAGAAATATTTAAATTATTCTTGCCTTAATATAAAAAATGAACACCAACTTTCATTTATGCAATGTAATACGGCAGCCAGGCACATATGGGGATAACTAACTTTTTGGGGCATGGTTATAAAATAATTTATGGAAAAAAACTTGTAAAACGTGGTGTTCAATAAATGATTAAATGTAATTATAAAGCTCATTTTTTGTGTAATTCATTGCAACCACAGAAATCTTGCATAACTGCATCCTATTTTATAGAATCCTTACTCATTTGGGAAAAAAATGAAGCGGCAAAGAAGTTGTGCCATAAAATCGGTTTAAATTCCATATATAAGTATTGCAGCTTTTTTTTTCGAAAGTATAAACCATTAATACATGGTAAACAAAATTGCCATCCAAGTAACATGTGCATACACAATAGAACGCATAAAAACGTCTTGAGAAAAATTCTAAGTACTGCATTGAATGTGCTGTACATATTCGATATAAGTCAACTGAAACAGAATGTGATTTAAAGGGCATGTAAAGGCAAAAAAATAAAATCCCATTTTAACTTTCTTTAATGAAAAAGAAATCTATCTCCAATATACTTTTATTAAAAAATGTGTACCGTTTTTATAAGAAACCTGACTGTATGCTGTGAAATTCTCCCTTCATTTACTGCTGTGGATAGGAATTGTCAGATGGTCCCTAACTGCTCTGCAGGGAAACAATCATATTTATGAACAGCAGGGGGAGCCCCCGCCTTACTTCCCAGCCGTGCAGAACTCAAGCAGCTTTGTTTATGACGATCCCTAAGCAGCCCAGACCACACTGAGCATGTGCACAGTCTTGGTCTTGCAAAGATGTTTAACAAAGTTACAAGATGGTGACCCCCTGTGGCCAACTTTGAAAGCATAAATCATTTGTTTGATTAGGCTTGTGGTGCAGTAAGTTCATGTTTATGTTTAGTATACAAAATACAGCATTTCTAGCCTAATTCAATTTTAGACTTTATATGCCCTTTAAGATCTCTATAGTACATACTTCATACCGATATATATATATATTCCACGCAAGTTTCTGGAAAGAAAGAGAAGAAACCTTTGAAGAGCTAAACTTTTACAGCAATAGTTGAAGCAGAGGTTGCTTTGGAAAAAGCATACAGAAATATTCAGAATTTCCAAATTTTGAATTGTTCTCAAAAACCCAAGTTGAGAAATAGCTTACATTACTTTCTATATGAACTCACCAGCTTTTAGATGAAGATTCTTATAAAAATGTTTGCGCTTTACGTACTCAAATCTCAATTCTCGATTTTTGCTGAAGTCTTGAATTTGAATGCTGATTAAATCTGCCCTTTCGAATTCGAAGTATTTTAATTCGATGGTCGAATTTAGAAGTATTTTACACTTCGTAATTCGACCTTTGATAAATCTGCCACAGTCTACTAGAAAATCATGAAAATCATGGATTTGCCTCCAATAAGGATTAATTATATCTTAGTTGGGATCACTCATTATTACAGAGAAAATGGAAACCATTTTTAAACATTTGGATAAAATGGAGTCTATGGGAGATGACCTTGCCATTATCTGGATAACGGATCCCATACCTCAATTGACAGTTAGCTTGAATATTGAAGATACGCCTCCCGCTGACTTATATAAAAGCTTGCCTTTTTTTCCATTGAAAATATCTTGAAATATTGTAATAAATCTGCCCCTGTGACTTCACATTTACAATTATGACCAGCTTTTATAGGAATAGTACCCAAAACCCATGCTTCTCCTACATAAATCGTATTTTGCATCGTATTAAAAAAATGCAAGGGTCCAGCAGGTTTAGTTTCCGACAGTAGCCACTGAGATGCTTAAGATGTGACCATTAGTGATGGGCGAATTTATTCAACAGGCACAAATTTGCGTCGAATTCCCGCAATTCGCCGCAGGAGAATAAATTCGCTGGCGTCTGTTATTTTGGATGCCGGCGCATTTTCCCCGTTGAATGTGTGCCGGTGTCCAAAAAAACGGACGCTGGCGTCATTTTGCAAATTTACGCGTTTCGCATGAAATTCGCGAATTTTTCAGCGAAACGAAATGACCCAAAATTCACCCATCACTAGTGAACATACAATCCAATAAAATAAAAAGTGCAATGACCTTACTGAATATTATTGGAGCAGATCCTGATAAATAACCAACACCAATACGGTGTTTACAGTTCGTTCGTTTTTGGCTCTCCGTTTTGGAATCTAAATCAATAACGATATCAACCAGGATGCAGTTATAATGAGAAACTGAGAGGAATAGGGAAAGATATGAGCAGACAATACTGTATACAGGACCACCATCAGAAATCACAGGGCCCCATACGACAAAATTTCCTGGGCCCCCTGGGCCACGCCCATTGCAAGCCCCACCTACAAGTTCGCCCACCCCACAGGTCTGCCCCCACCACACAGTAAAAAAAACAAAAAAAATATTGGTGGCTATGGTTCCCACATGTTAATTAAAAAATAAAAAGATATTGGTGGTCATAAAAAACCATGTGTGTCCAGGGCCCCCCTATTAAAAAATATTAGTGGCTAGGACCCCACGAGAAAAAAAATTGGTGGCCAAAATTGGTGGCCAGGTCCCCCCCAAATTATAAGAAAATTGGTGGCCAGGGTCCCTTAAACGTCCATGCCTTCCCGAATTCAACAGCTCTCAGAAAGATGGGGGGCCTGGCTAATCAAGTGTGGCGTGGCCGGGCCCCCCTTACCCTCGGGCCCCCTACAACTCTCCCCCCTGTCCCCCCCTGATGGCAGCCCTGACTATATATATATATAAATATATATATATATATATATATATATATATATATATATATAAAATAATAATAATAACACCAATAATAAAAGCTCACAATACAGCGCTACGTCACTGACCCCGATATTCATTGAACTTTGCAGCGAGGTAGAACAGAGAGAATAGATTATATGCAAAGTCGTTTTAAAGGGGAACTTGTTCATGGCCCTAAAGGAAAGCTCATTCAGAGTAGAGCCGCACAATTATTTTTAGAGCATGCTCGGCAGCATCAAGACTCATTTTTTTTGGGGGGGGATTATGAGTTTTTGGCTCAAATAATTTTTATTTTAAAATGGCACCATTGGGTGGTCATCTGCAAAAAATCCCCCTTTACTAGCCGACAGGTGCAAACAGGCCATTGCTTTGAGAAAGAAGCACCAATCACAGCGAGGCACAGTGAAACAAGTGAGTAGGATTGGATGCATTTAAGAACCACAAGAGCTTGTATGTACAGTATTTATATAGGTATATTGCTTGGCAAACACAGGCATCATGGGAGGTGGCAAGCACAACTGCTCTTAGTAGTGGCTGAGCTCTGAGAAACAATAGCCTCTTCCCACCGGTCCACTTTACTTACAATCCAACTGGTATTAAACTACAAATCCCAGCATCCTCTAACAATATCACCATATCAGTTGTCACCACCACAACACCTTTCCAGGAAGGAGATCCACTTAAGGACTACAATATGGTTCCTAGTGAATATACAGTATCTGCTGCTTGATGGGCCCCACAAATTATGCAACCTTAGGGCCAAACTACAGATTACAGATAAAATCTGACACACAAATAATCCCATGTAGTTCAGCCCTTACTGGTGATGAGCGAATTTATTTGCCGGCCATGGATTTGCGGCGAAATTCAAAATTTTCCCATGTGAAATTTTTTTCATGAAACCGGCGAAAATTTTAGGCGAAAGAACGCCCATCGACTTCAATGCATTTGGAGAAAAAAGTCACCATAAGAAAAAACGCAGACGGCACTCGGAGCACTTAGTTTTCCGAATTCGCCTGAAGTTTCCTCGTGACGCAACTTCGGAGAACGAAGTGCCCCGAGTGCCATCCCCCCGGCAATTAACATTCTAGCCGGCGGGAGGCAGTTCGGGGAGATTAGTCGCCCAGAAGAAGAGGAGATTTGTCGCCGGACGACTAATCTTCCCGAATCTGAGCGTGTGCCCTGACCCTAATGCATTTGAAGAAAAAAGTCACCATAAGAAAAAACGCCTTTGACTGTACTGCTTTCGGACAAAAAAAGTCGGCATAAGAAAAAAAATGCCCATTGACCTTACTGTATAAGGACAAAAAAAGTCGCCATAAGAAAAATACCCATTGACTTTAATGCATTTGGAGTGAGAAAAACTGCGTAAAAATGCCTATTGACTTCAATGCAGTTCGCAAAATTTTGCCGTTTTGATAATTTTTTTGCAGTTCCGCAAATTTTTCGGCGAAACGGGACAGATTCGCTCATCACTAGCCCTTACCCCCTATTTACACCATTGGAAAGACAGTTGTACATCTGTTAGGGATGCACCGAATCCACTTTTTTGGATTCGACCGAACCCCTGAATCCTTTGCAAAAGATTCGGCCGAATACCGAACCGAATCCGAACCCTAATTTGCATATGCAAATTAGGGATGGGAAGGGGGAAACATTTTTTACTTCCTTGTTTTGTGACAAAAAGTCACGTGATTTCCCTCCCCGCCCCTAATTTACATATGCAAATTAGGATTCGGTTCGGCCGGGCAGAAAGATTCGGCCGAATCCGAATCCTGCTGAAAAAGGCCGAATCCTGGCCGAATCCTGGATTCGGTGCATCCCTAACATCTGTATTTCCCCCCACAAATGTATTGCGACCAATGTCACCCACCTAAAGTCACTTGTCTCTGTGCCCAAGTGCAATACAAGCGTTGTCTCCTTATCCTAACACTACAGGCGATTGATAAGGCACTCAACTGACAAAACACAAATGAAATTCCCCTCCACACAAGTCAAACAGGGAATGGCTCAGGCTACAAGACAAGAACTCCAGTGGGTACGGGCAGAAAGTGTTGCCATATCATCCTGCACATGGGATTAGAATGTCACTGAAGAAGGAAACCAAATGAGTGGAGTTTAATTATCCTACCAAGGTTACAGAGAAGTCTGCCCAACTCAGGTATCTTAAAGGGATACTGTCATGGGAAAAAACATTTTTTCAAAATGAATCAGTTAATAGTGCTGCTCCAGCAGAATTCTGCACTGAAATCCATTTCTTTAAAAGAGCAAACAGATTTTTTTATATTCAATTTTGAAATCTGACATGGGGCTAGTCAATTTCCCAGCTGCCCCAAGTCATGTGACTTGTGCTCTGATAAACTTCGATCACTCTTTACTGCTGTGCTGCAAGTTGGAGTGATATCACCCCCTCCCTTTCCCCCCCCAGCAGCCAAACAAAAGAACAATGGGAAGGTAACCAGATAACAGCTCCCTAACACAAGATAACAGCTGCCTGGTAGATCTGAGAACAACACTCAATAGTAAAAACCCATGTCCCACTGAGACACATTCAGTTACATTGAGAAGGAAAAACAGCAGCCTGCCAGAAAGCATTTCTCTCCTAAAGTGCAGGCACAAGTCACATGACCAGGGGCAGCTGGGAAATTGACAATATGTCTAGCCCCATGTCAGATTTCAAAATTGAATATAAAAAAAATCTGTTTGCTCTTTTGAGAAATGGATTTCAGTGCAGAATTCTGCTGGAGCAGCACTATTAACTGATGTGTTTTGAAAAAAACATGTTTTCCGATGACAGGATCCCTTTAACCAATCAGCAGTTAGCATTTATTGGTCTAATGCTCTTAGACTAATGAAAGCCAATAAGTGATTGGTTAACACAGATTACGGTAAAATGTAGAAGAGTATCCATGCTGATTTGAAGCCTGGAACATGTAGTTAGTGGGTATCATCCCTTCTCTGATTGTCTGCAGTAATCTTGCCACTGAACGCCACAAAATATAAATTGTAAAACAGGGAACCAAAATGTCAGCAGTATTTCCCCGACCCCTGGAAAGCTCTCCTGCATGTGCCATTTTCCTTTCATTCTTGCCTGACAATGCACTCACGGGTAATTCAATATTACACAACGGCTCCCTATTACATATAAGATAGGGCAGGATATCAAACTAGGCCACTAAGCGGTAATTGCCGTGCTAAATATAAAGTGCGGTGATTTGGTTCTAATCATTGGTGCTGGCACAACGGGAGACACTTTTTACATTATGCCAGTTTCAATACTTGTGGATTAGACTGATCAATATAACAGTCGTTTGTGCCTTAGTAAGGACTTTACCACCAATATTTTATCTCCATCATACTTCGAGGTAGCCCGATCAATATTTCAACTGCAACAATCTCATCCTCTCGCTCCAGAGATTTAGGGGCTGATTCACTAAGGGTCGAATATCGAGGGTTAATTAACCCTCGATATTCGACTGGGAATTGAAATCCTTCGACTTCGAATATCGAAGTCGAAGGATTTAGCGCCAACAGTGCGATCGTACGATCGAAGGATAATTCCTTCGATCAAACGACAAAATCCTTCGAATCGAACGATTCAAAGGATTTTAATCCAGCGATCGAAGGAATATCCTTCGATCAAAAAAAGTTAACCTAGCCTATGGGGACCTTCCCCATAGGCTAACATTGACTTCAGTAGCTTTTAGATGGCGAACTACGGGGTCGAAGTTTTTTTTAAAGAGACAGTACTTCGACTATCGAATGGTCGAATAGTCGAACGATTTTTAGTTCGAATCCTTGGATTCGAAGTCGTAGTCGAATGTCGAAGTAGCCCATTCGATGGCCGAAAAAAAACTTTCGAAATTCGAAGTTTTTTACCTTCGAATCCTTCACTCGGCCCCTAAAAGTGCAATAAGTGGAAACCATGAATACTTTTTGGATGGGGGATAAAGGAGCCCAATTCAAAATAAACAAGTGTCTTCTGCTTCTTAGGGCAGAGACAGGTGAGAAGATTCAGGGAGATTTAGTTGCCCGGCGACAAATCGCCTCTTCTTCGGGCGACTAATCTCCCCAAACTGCCTCCCCGCCGGCAAGAATTTAAATTGCCGGCGGGGAGGCACTAGGAGTGCTTCGTTTTTTTGCATCACGAGGAAACTTCGGGCGACTTCGGAAAACGAATTGCTCCGAGTGCCGAGAAGATTCAGGGAGATTTAGTCACCCAGTGACTGCGACTGCCTCCCCACCGACTAATAAGCCGGTTGGATGACACTCGGATCGATTTGTTTTTTTTGCCTCATGTGGAAACTTAGGGCGACTTCAGAAAATGAAGCGCTCCGAGTGCCATCCCGGCGGCGATTTAGATTCTAGCCGTTGGGAGGCAGTTCAGGGAGATCAGTCGCCTGAAGACGAGGCAATTTGTTGCCAGGCGATTAATCTCCCGGAATCTTCTCGTCTGTCTCTGCCCTTAAGTTAGTAGAAGCTGCCTTAGAGATCAGCCATAACATCATCATAAGGCCAATGACATCATAACCATAAAATAAGATTTTTAGAAAAAAAAGTAATGGCTGTGGGATACTGACATTTTCTAACCCTTCTAATTTCCTCTCTAATTTATCTTCAAACCTGCACAGTCTGCAGTAGATAAGTGAATGGGCAAAACTCTACTTATAAGGGTTGCAAGAATAATAGAGATATGGGATCTTCGATCCAAAATTCTTATGACCCGAAGGGTTTCCAAATGAAGGGTCTTAGAATTTTAAACCACGTGGCTTGAGGCTACTAAGCAAATATTTAAACCCAAAATAAAAATCCATTATAATTATTCCAAAAATATCAATCAAAAAAAAGTAGGAATTGTTTGTTGAAATACAACTCTGTAGTTAAGGGCTCTCTCAATAATGGATTTCCGGATGGTAGATCCCATACCTGTAATATTATAGGCATACCTGTCTCATGAAGCCGTTAAAGGCTGAGTCATTTTTAAAAATATACGGAAAGAAAATAAAACAAAAAGAAACAAACAATATGAAATGTCTTTTGAAAAATGAAATTTATTTAACCAATTTTTTTTTTTATTCATGAATATTTGCCAAACACTTATTTTTTTCCTGGTCTAGGAGGGAATGTACTGAATGACAACCGATGAACAGTGAGAACGGAGTCAGAAAAGAATAACGTTAGATCCTAAGGCGCCTTGAATTTTTTTAATTTGATTGATGCAATTTTATATTAAGAAGTTTAAACCACCTGTTTTATTTTTTTTTTTTTTGGTGGAGGGGACAGAGCATACTGAAATATGTTGTAGATCATATTTTTGAAAACTGAATGAGCAGAACCCATGGGCCTGAAAAGATTCCCTCACAATTACCATAATGCCCATAGTGATGGGCGAATAAATTTGGCAGGCACAAATTTGGGGTGAATTTCCGCGTTTCTGGTCAAAAATTTTGGACGCGCATCAACATTATTCAGACACCCATTGACTTTATCGTCAGAATTGATGCTGGCGTCAATTTATTTTTGTGAATTTCACAGGACAAATTTACCCATCACTACCCACTACTCATCTCTGCAGGGATTGCATTTGTGGGGTCGTGATGGGACCCAGAAATATACTTTCCAGGGGAGCCCACTGATCCCCGATGGTAAACCCGCAAGGGCCGCCAAGATTAAGGTTAAAAATATAATAATATTTAATGTAGATTCATTAAAAAAGGAACAATATCTCCATTGGCCCTACACGTTTCATGCCTCCCAGGGATTAACAAAATCCCACAGAATGCATAAAGAGGGGTATCAGGCTTTCCCGAAAAATTCCACAAGGGCCGCCAAGATTAAAGTTAAAAATATAATAATATTTATTGTAGATTCATTAAAAAAAGGAACAATATCTCCATTGGCCCTACACGTTTCATGCCTCCCAGGGATTAACAAAATCCAACAAAATGCATAAAGAGGGGTATCGGGCTCTCCGAAAAATTCCACAAGGGCCGCCAAGATTTAAGTTAAAAATATAATATTTAATGTAGACTCATTAAAAAAAGGAACAATATCTCCATTGGCACTACGTGTTTGGTGCCTCCCAGGGATTAAGTGCCTTGGTGGTGGCACATATTGTTCCTTTTTTAATGAATCTACAATAAATATTATTATATTTTTAACTTTAATCTTGGCGGCCCTTGTGAAATTTTTCGGAGAGCCCGATACCGCTCTTTATGCTTTTTGTGGGATTTTGTTAATCCCTGGAGGCACGAAACGCGTAGGGGCCAATGGAGATATTGTTCCTTTTTTAATGGATCTAAAATAAATATTATTATATTTTTAACTTTAATCTTGGCGGTCCTTGTGGAATTTTTCCCAATACCCCTCTTTATGCTTTTTGTGGCATTTTGTTAATCCCTGGAGGCACGAAACGTGTAGGGCCAGTGGAGATATTGTTCTTTTTTTAATGAATCTACAATAAATATTATATTTTTAATTGTGGAATTTTTCGGAGTGCCTGATACCCCTCTTTCTGTATGCTGCCGCTAGTTCCATTACAATGAAGCCGTTGTGATTTCATATCTATATCTTCATTTAAACATGCAAAGAGTATTCATGAGTGTGGAATGCCGTGGGACCCACTCCAAGCCCTTACACAGTCACAGCTGAAGCCTTCTACAGTTTCAATTCTTTCAACAAACTAAATACATGGAAATGCGTTTCAGAACAATACCAAGACGCATTTCCCCCCCGGTAACAAAGTAAATTCATTAACAACGGCGCTGCCAATGGATCCTGTTTTTTCTTTTTGATACAATAAGGATTGTTGTTGTTTTTTTTAAAAAAAAAATTCTACATTTTAAGTGTGGTAGACTTTTTTTTTTTTTTGCTAACACAAGCACTGGTATATTCATATCAAAAAATAGTGCAAAATTCTTTTCAACATTTATATAAATAACTCTTTTCTCCTGCTTTTTTTTTTTTTTTTTTTTTTTTACACAACGTACAACACACTTTCCGAATTGGCACTCAAACAAAACAAAAATTCTCTTTTCGCTTTTCAGAAAAGCAAAAAACAAAAACATAGCGAGAGGCCTCTTGCATTACAAAATACACTACCTACCACGCATACGTTTCTTGTATTTCATATATATTTATATATAGATATCTATATTGCAGATATTTAACAAACAGTTTTGTGCAAATGTTTTTTGTTTTTTTTTTTCCTTAACATTTCATGGGCTATTAAGAAAAAATAACGATATGTAAATAGAGAAGGTGTCGGGTAAAGCATTCATACACAGCTTAACTTGGAAACATAGCAAAAAAGAAAAACATTTATAATAATAATAATAATATAAAAGCAACTGGGTAGGATTCGATTTCACGATGCAGTGGGACGAAATAAAAAATTAATTAAAACTTACAAAAAAAAAAAAATTCCAAGCTGTTCCTCCTTGTGCATTCAAAACCAGACATAACATGTAAATATTTATACAGGAAGAAGTGGAAAAGGAAGGGAGTTGCTTTTAATTTTTTTTTTTTTTTAAATTAAACTCCTTCGTTAAAGATTTTCATCTTCTACTTTTAATGGTCCGGCCCCGTCCGTCGCAGAGAAAGGCGATCAGCTTCTCTGACGTTGAAGGATTCTCCGACAACAGGACGGACCGGTTAGAAGTGCAGAGTGTTAATTGTCTTTTTGAAATTTCTTTTGTTCGTCCTTTTTTTTAAAATTTTTTTTTATTCTAAAACGGTTGCCCTTTTTGCTTGTCTTTATCTTTGCTCCTTGTAATTGTGCTGTCAAGGCCATGATTCTGAGGTTGAAGTCTGTTGCTTTCCAATATGGATGGCGTGGCGAGGTTCGGCTGCTGGCAATGGTAAAACGAAGATCTGGAATAGTGACCTATGACTTCGTTATAGGTTGGAGGGGGTCCTTCCATTCTCCCGTTGCTGCTGTACGAGGTGGCACTGACACCAGAGTTGCTGCTTGGAGGGCAGGGCCCCCCATACACCGAGCTGTCTATTAAGTCACTATCAAAAATGGTTCTGTTTGGCGGAGCCCGAACAGATTCTCGGTTAAGTTCCATCTGTTGTTCAGGGTCCCGGAGTTGCAGGGTACAAGGTCCTTGGTAGGGTGGTGGCTCCTCACCATCTGATAAGGAGATAGTGGGTGGAAGGTCAATCTCATTCTGGACGTAGGGGTACGTAGGCTGGAATCGATTGAAACGATCTCTCTGCAGGAAAGATGGAACGCTGAACCTGTCCGCTGGCCGAGGGGTATAAATGTGCTGCTGGAACCAGAACAAAAAAGTACATTGTATTTAGACCCCAATGAACATGCCTAACACAGACTCAACAAAAAGCCAAGCCAACATGTTTTCCAAGATGGCAATTATTATAGTCCCATCATTTTCCCTTATTTCACCCGAAACCCTACTGTCACACTTACCCTTTTAATATTTGCAAATATAAATATTATAGGGATGCACTGAATCCAGGATTCGGCCTTTTTCAGCAGGATTCGGTCGAATCCTTGTGCATAGCTGAACCGAATTTGCATATGTAAATTAGGTGTGGCAAGGGAAATCACGTGACTTTTTGTCACAAAACATTTCCCCCACCTTTTCCTTTCCCGCCCCTAATTTGCATATGCAAATTACAATTAGGGTTTGGTATTCTGCTGAATGTTTCACAAAGGATTCGTCCAAATCCCAAAAAGTGGATTCGGTGCATCCCTAAAATATTATAACATGACTTGATACTGATATTACTGTTGGGGGGTTTTAGTTTAGAATCGCTTCTTGCAGATTTTATCTTTCCCATCATTTCCCTTTAGTTCTAGCCAATAAATTGCTTTTGAGCGAAGTCTAATCTGTGGGTTATGTCACAGAAGGATATATAGTAAGAAGCCAGACGCCGGACGCTGACAGACAATAGCAATGATATTTACGCAAAACTTATAAAGCCAGTGAGAATGAGGAATGAAAGGATATTGGGAAGTTGCTGAGAATTACAGTTTGGGTGGTGTTTCCCTTTAATTCTGTGCCTGAGTTGATGAATGCATTTCCTCTTACCTCTATGATTCCGTTTCCTGACACTGTGCTTTCTGACGGCCAAAGATTTCCTTCCTGGGTAAGAAAATAAAGACGTGTGAGATATAATGTATTTTACTACGAGCGAGAGCTGCCAAACGGCTTCCTTTGCCAAAGCAAAATGAAACTTCCGCCAGGGACTGCAGCCAGTATCCACATCCCCCGGCACAATACCATGAAGTTGATATTACATGGGTAGAGAAAAGATGCTCCTTCACTGCACTTAAGGGAGTCAATATGGCCGCTCCCATTTTGGTACTGTGTAAAAATGTTTCATTAACCCGCATCTTTTGATACTGCAACATTAAAGGGGACTCCACAAAAACATAACTTTTTGAAAAGTAAACACAATTTCAAGCAACTTTGTATTATACATCAATTAAAAAAATATGCAGAGTTTTCATGATTTTTAATGGTTTGGAACAGTTCCCTAAGCCCAGCCCCCTGCTCTCCTGCTGATCTCTCTGACTACTTTGCTGAGCTGACTGACTACTGTTACATCTGCCCTTAGCCTGCATCCTCCAAACCCCACAATTCCCTGCACATGTGATCTCAATAAGGAAAGGAACATCACAGTGCAATGCATTGTGGTTTATGTAGTTCATTTTGCACCTGCTAAAGCACTGGGAGTGGGGTGGGTCGCCTACTCTTTAACCGTTTTAAATTTTTACATTTAGTTGATACATTTGTTATCTTTGTCCCTGAGTTCCTTTCAGGACAGAGACACACGGTCAGATTCGGGGAGATTAGTCGCCTGGCGTCAAATCTCCTCTTTTTCAGGACGACTAATCTCAATGAACTACCTTCCCGCCATTTAGAATATAAATCGCCGGTGGGATGGCACGTCCTCGTAAGGCAACTTCGGTTAACGAAGCTCTCCAAGTGCTATCCCTCCGGCTATTTACATTCTGGCCGGCGGGAAGGCAGTTTGGGGAAATTAGTCGCCCCAAGAAGAGGAGATTTATCGCCGGGAGACTAATCTCCCCAAATCCGACCGTGTGTCTCTGCCCTAAAAGGAAACTCTGGCTTTCAAACCAAAATGTGATAAAGAGGCCCATATAACACAGAAACCCCTAATATTACCATCAAAGTTACCTGTTTCTTCAAAAATTATAAACAAATGCCATTTTCTACGATAAAATCCATCTGTATAACAGTTCATCTCTTTCTGCATCATTTGAAATCCTAGCAGGGAAGGAGGGACCAATCACTGATGTTACAAATTGTAACAACTTCTCCACAGCTTACAGACAGCATGCAGAAACTACATAACCCACAATGCTTTGCACTACGATTTTCCTTTCCTTATTGAAATCACGTGTGCAGGGAATTGTGGGGTTTGGAGAATGCAGGCTGAGGACAGATGGCTGTTCATACAAAGTAACAGTAGTCAGTCAGCTCAGCAAAGTAGTCAGACAGATCAGCAGAAGAGCTGTCAGAAACCATTAAAAATCATGAAAAGTCTGCATTATTTTTAATTGATGTATATTGCAAAGTTGCTCGAAAGTATGTTAAGCTAAAGTTATGTTTTTGTGGAGTTCCCCTTTAGAGGCAGCTGTTAGAATCGATACAATAGTTGCTAATATTCCACTGATACAGCTGAGAAATGTCAATCAACTAATTGTATCAACTAAGGGGCACGTTTACTATTGGTCGAATATCGAGGGTTAATTAACCCTCAATATTCGACTATTGAATATCGAAGTCGAAGGATTTACCGCTATTCGATTGATCGAAGTTGAAGGAATAATCATTCGATCAAATGATTCAAAGGATTTTAATCCACCGATTGAACGATTTCCTTCGATCAAAAAAAACCTAGGAAAGCCTATGGGGACCTTCCCCATAGGCTAACATTGCACCTCGGTAGGTTTAGGTGGCGAAGTAGGGGGTCGAAGCTTTTTTAAAGAGACAGTACTTTGAATGGTCGAATAGTCTAACGATTTTTAGTTTGAATCGTTCGATTCGAACTTGTAGTCGAAGGTCGAAGTAGCCAATTCGATGGTCGAAGTAGCCAAAAAAAAAACTTCGAAGTTTTTTTTATTCTAATCCTTCACTCGAACTTAGTAAATGTGCCCCTAAATGTAGCAAATTGTAACAGTTCCCTATTCTCCTGGATCACTGAGCTGCCAGACTGAAACCCCAGGGACCAGAACATAAAACTTTAATTTTGGGACATGCAACTAGAAAAAGTCTTTGTTTATGGCGAACAATCTAAAAACAACTCAAAACAACTCAACTGAAAAAAGTGTTTGGATGGTGAACAACCCCTTTAAGGTACAGTAGTCAGATACATGCAGGTTTTCTCTTTGCTTTGAAACAGCAGTTCCTGTTTATGTTCTCTGTTCTGACTCTTGAAACAATGTAGCAGAAGCCAATTGATTAACCAGCCCCAGAGGAAAATAACTTCTGATTGTTCCAAGAGAAAGAAGGAATAAACAAATACGGCTTTCAACAGCAGAAACATATACACCTAACTTTAAAAACATTGAAATTGGTTACTACATGTATATTGGGAAGTTGTTTAGAATCATTTTTTTTTCTTTAGGAGTTCCCCTTAAATAGTGTACAGTGTGTAACCTTACCGAGGAAAGGTTCTCCTCTCGCCGCCTCCCCTGGCTGTGCCGGTGGATGAAGGATCGGGCCGAGAGCTTGTAGTGGTTTAGGAGACAAGTGATAACCACGACCATCACCATCATCACCACCACGATAATGATTATCTGGACGAACTCCAGCTCCGCTGTGGAGAGAACACAGAGACAATGCCCGAATTAGAGACAGAACCTCTATCCAATAGCACGAAAGCTCCTAACAATTACAGTAATGATATCCAAAACTCTTGATTAAACTAGGCACTGAGAATGATGAAAATCAAGCCTAAGGAAGCACACACCATACAAATATACAGAGAAGGCATGTTCTGGGCACACAATAAGCTATACCCTCATACTGTACTGTCTAAGGGAAACAATATGGCACCTCCTTCCCATATGTATAAATACAAATATATAGAAAAGGAATGTTCTGGGCACACAATAAGCTATACCCTCATACTGTACTGTCTAAAGGAAACAATATGGCACCTCCTTCCCATATGTATAAATACAAATATACAGAGAAGGAATGCTCTGGGCACACAATAAGCTATACCCTCATACTGTACTGTATAAGGGAAACAATATGGCACCTCCTTCCCATATGTATAAATACAAATATACAGAAAAGGAATGTTCTGGGCACACAATAAGCTATACCCTCATACTGTACTGTCTACTACGGGAATCAACATGGCACCTCCTTCCCATATGTATAAATAGAAATATACAGAGAAGGAATGTTCTGGGCACACAATAAGATATACCCTCATACTGTACTGTCTAAAGGAAACAATATGGCACCTCCTTCCCATATGTATAAATACAAATATACAGAAAAGGAATGTTCTGGGCACACAATAAGCTATACCCTCATACTATACTGCCTAGTGCGATGGAGCATATAATTCCTTTAATGAGGAAGCCAGTGATATTATGAACTAACGGATACTTCTAAGCATTATAGGTACAACCTGTTTCATGAAACAATACAAAGTTTATTTGGCGCATTTACGAGGAGCCGGTGGTATTCATGGGGCGCTACATCTTCATCCCGGCATTGTGCGCTACTTATAGAGGAACATATTTTGTTTTGTCCAGAAAATTCCGCCTTTGTCGACAGAGAATCCTAAGCCGTGAGGTCATTTCATGCAACGTGTAGACGCGAGGCCAAAGATATTTGTCCCATTTATATGTTAATAACGACATCCCCTGATAATATCAGTATCTAGAATAGGAGGGTTAACCCCCAGGGACCCAACACCCCTTCATCACGCCTCTGCCCTTGTCACAGATCAGGCTGCGGCTGCAGTGTGACCGATTCTAATTTCTGATGAACAGACACTTCTGTTTGGCGGCGGTGCTGTGTCGAGAAGCCAGGCCGACCAGAAAGGGACACGCTAAAATGAGAAAACACTGCCTCATTTAAATGCTCCCTCGCTGGAATTCAAGGCCTTTTATTTGGATGTTTGATGCTTGACCGGTTCAGATTGACCTTTTAAACTGTTAATTCTGCCTCCCCAAATTTGCGGAGCTTGGTATACAGTGGGCAAAAAAACACTGGCAGCCAAGGGGTGAAGGCTTATTTGCCCTTGAGATAACCTCAGCATGTAAAAAGGGAGGCCGCTTTAGGCAAATGTCAGTACTGGTTAAATCTCAAATTGCCCGAAAACTTCACCAAACTCTGGAAATTTGTAGTTGAGGCTGAAAATAAAGAGTCACATCCATGTATCAAACCGCTGGCCCATACTCATCTTTCAAATGTACCCCTAACCACTGACAATAAAGTGATGGGCAAATTTGTCCCATTTCGCCACGAATTTTGCAAAATTGGCGAAACAGCGATTTTAATGCCCATCACTACCCCCCTTAACTGCAGTTCCCAGCATCCTCCATGGAGCCATTTATGATGGAAGGCACTAAATTGTGATCCCTGACTTAGAGGGTGGTATGAGCAAATTAAAGGAGAACTAAACCCTAAAAATTAATATGGCTAAAAATGCCAGCATTTATATATAGTGAACTTATTGCACGAGGCTAAAGTTTCAACTTGTCAATAGCAGCAATGATCCAGGACTTCAAACTTGTCACAGGGGGTCACCATCTTGGAAAGTGTCAGTGGGCTCTGAGCAGCTGTTGAGAAGCTAAGCTTAGGGGTCGTCACTAATTATCCAGCAGAAAATGAGGTTGGTCTGTAATAAAAGCTGATGCTACAGGGCTGATTATTAAATTCTGATGCTAATTGCACTGGTTTCTGTGCTGCCATGTAGTAATTATGTATATTAATTACTAATCAGCCTTATATTGTGACATTTCTATTCTATGTGTACTGTATATTGTGAGTGGGTCCCTAAACTCAGTAAGTGACAGCAGCACAGAGCATGTGCAGTGAATCAGCAGAAAAGAAGATGGGGAGCTACTGGGGCATCTTTGGAGACACAGATCTTTACTGCTAAAGGGCTGTGGTTGCCTTGGGCTGGTACAATGTACAACATTTCTAGCCTACTTCTAGCTAGGCTTTAGTTCGCCTTTAAGTGAAAAATTATTGTTTAAATTCCCATAAATATCAATTGTACAGGGGCACACTTCATTCTAAACAAAAGATTATTTCCCATTATATTCGTATTAGTCGTTTTGGGAGATGCAATACTTTGCCATACTAAAATAAAATATAATCCAGGCCATTTGGGGTCACTGTTCTAAGAGAAAATATCTAAGGTTTGAATTGATGACATATTAACTCACTGGGCTGCGTAATCTGGCATCCAAGTTCCGGCTACTTTACACCTGCCGGTACAACAGAGATCCAGAGACTGAAAATGACTAGTTGCCCGACCCAAGCCCCTTCATTTCCAAGCTTTTGCCTGTCCCCCTCCAAGGGAGGCAAGGTCTCTGAGAAGCTTCCCCCGCAGGCATGATAAAGTAATCTTCATCATTAGTGCCAGCCTGATGCTCATCTAATCAGCACAAGTCAGTTATCCCGGCACCTCAGAAATAAAATTAATATATACAGACTGTGTTAGTTTTAACCTACATGTGCAGGCCCCTTGCTAAGATGACAGGCAGGCATTGAGGTGCCACTTAGACAGGCGCTACCACTATCCTATATATATATATGAAACATTGAAATTGTGTTAGTTGCGGCTGTCGAAATGAGGATCAAGACTCATTGACATTCAGCTCACTCCCTTCTCTACACTGACTTTCACATACAGTCATTCAGGCACCCCTGGATCTCATTTCATCACTGTTTTCTACAGCCGGTGGGTACAAGCTTTATCTTAGACCCTGCGGTACCCGTCTGAGACAGGAATTCTGTGGCTGAATTCACAAATCAATCACAGAGTTTATTGGGGAATGTAGTTCAACAACAGCTTGGGGGGATTGGACTGTTCTTTAAAAGTTTTTAATTCAGTTTGATTAATAAAACAGAAATGTTTATAACTATTCATACAAAAAATGCTATACAACAGCTTCTGCAGTGAGGAAGTTACATTTAGGTCATTTTAGCCCCCTGGTCATCAGCTTGTGTGAACTACAACTACCAGAGTTCTCTGTTAATCCACTGGAGCTACCTTTTCAACTAGAGGTGAAGTGGAGTCATGCTCTGATGCAGGCAGGTTTGTAGGGGCTGCAAAGGAGGAGGCTTCCCATTGGGGCCAACAGGTGTAGGTTGGAAGAGTGGGGGGTACTTGGCACAGTAACAGCAGAGAAATATGGAGACAGTAGGACAAGGTGGAGACAGCAGGCCCAGATGGAGACAGTAGGGCAAGATGGAGACTGTAGGACAAGATGGAAACAGCAGACCCAGATGGAGACAGTAGGGCAAGATGGCGACAGTAGGCCCAGATTAAGACTATATGGCAAGATGGAGACAGTAGGATGGAGACTGTAGGACAAGATGGAGACAACAGGCCCAGATGGAGAAAGTAGGGCGACATGGAGACAGTAGGACAAGATGGAGACAGCAGGCCCAGATGGAGACAGCAGGCCCAGGTAGAGACATTAGGGAAAGATGGAGACTGTAGTAGAGCAAGATGGAGACTGTAGTAGAGCAAGATGGAGACTGTAGGACAAGATGGAGACTGTAGGACAAGATGGAGACAGTAGGCCCAGATGGAGACAGTAGGGCAAGATGGAGACAGTAGGGCAAGATGGAGACAGCAGGGCAAGATGGAGACAGCAGGGCAAGATGGAGACAGCAGGGCAAGATGGAGACAGCAGGGCAAGATGGATACAGCAGGGCAAGATGGAGACAGTAGGCCAAGATGGAGACAACAGGACCTCCAAATGGTCACTACCCACCAACATCTGAAAGCTGACAGACGTTACTTTTCAACAACACTAGCTGAAGCTTCATATGATTAAAATAGTATTGCTAGATGTACAACGTGTATGACGCTGACTTCATAATATTTCTGTGGAGCCATGAAGAATACCTAGATGTCTGATGAGCTATGGAAGAGACTCATTTGAATTGTGTCTAGGAGTAAAGGGGTGATATGGCAATTCTAATCTCTTAGTCCGGTTGGTGAAAGTACCACTTCTTATTGTCTGGTGAAGGGTGCTGGGAAATGTAGTTCTGTAGCTCCCAGCTGCGTGTAGCACCAAGAATGCTGTGCCATCTGTTTTGGACTCAAAGCAACTGTTCCCTAGAGCCAGCTGACCTATGTCACCCCCATAAAGTCCGTCCAGGGCGTTGCACATTGGCAGGTGTATTTATATCAGCCGTCAGCCCAAGTGTTAGTGTGACGATATCGCCCAAGCACGGGCAAGTCCCAGTCACTCCCAGGCAAAAGAGAGAGATAGGGTTTATTTGCATAAAGTCTAGACCAGCCAAACAGCTGCTGCTTGCACAATAAATAGCAGCTCCCTGAGATAAAGCAACAGCAGCACCTGTATGAGCTGGGCACCAGGTGAGAGGCACCCAGGCAAACTGTGCCACCAGAGAAAGGGTTAATGATAACTGCTTAGCCTTAACCCTATCGGGGCCTATGTGTGTGCCATAGGATTCATAAAATCATCATAGCATGCAATGGTAGCATCAAAATATGGTGTCCACCCTGGCGCTGAACACCTAGTAAAGGCCAGGACAATTCAAAAACGTTTCCTTGCCTAAGTCAAAAAAGAATTCTCATCGTTTTTCATGAAAATGTGGCCACTGGGGGTCACTGTTTCATTGGAGTCTATTGGTTACGTTCTTTTGTAACTTCCCTTGAGGAACAGTGTGGCAGCCACTTCTTTTATAAAACAAATATATATGCTTAAATTATATATATATATATATATATATATATATATATATATATATATATATATATATATATATATATATATATATATATATATATATATATATATATATATATATATACTGTATAATTGATATAATTATCTCTCCACCGAATCCTTCTGCCTAGCCTAACCGAATCCTTTTTGCCTTTTTGTCACAAAACAAGGAAGTAAAAAATGTTTTCCCCTTCCCACCCCTAACTAGCATATGCAAATTAGGATTCGGTTCGGTAATCGACCGAACTTTTGCGAAGGATTCGGCCGAATCCAAAATAGTGGATTCGGTGCATCCCTACTCTCCGTAATTTGGATCTTCATACCTTAAGTCTACTAGAAAATTATGTGAACATTAAATAAACCCAATAGGTTGATTTTGCTTCCAATAAGGATTAATTATATCTTAGTTGGGATCAAGTACAAGCTATGGTTTTATTATTACAGAGAAAAAGGCAATCATTTTTAAAAATGTGTCTATGGGAGACGGCCGTTCCATAATTCACAGCTTTCTGGATAATGGGTTTCCAGATAACGAATCCCATACTGGTGTGAATATTATATATATATATTTTTTTTTTTTTTTTTTTTTTTTTACTGACTCAAGGGACTGTCTAGACATAGTATGGAATGCTGGATTTAGAGCCAGTAGGTGAGACCCATTGGGGATTTATGCACTTTGCTGTTGCAGCCAATATACAGGTGAATCAGATCCCAGTTCAGCTCAGCTTTCGGCACCCTATTCACCTGCCCATCCAGGGCCCTTTCTGCTCACTCACCAGTTACAGGATTGTTATCACTCTGCACTCATGAGAACAATGGACCATATAAGATCTAGTGCAGGAGAAAGAAATACACTATTTTAGGGTCTGGCCACACGGACAGATTCGGGGAGATTAGTCGTCCAGGCACAAATCTCCTCTTCTTTGCGGCGACTAATCTCCCGGAATTGCCTCCCGCAGGCTAAAATGAAAATCGCCTGGAGGCAGGCACTCGGAATTGCTTCGTTTTCCGAAGTCGCCCGTATTTGCCTCACGAGGAAACTTCAGGCAACTTTGGAAAAAGCAGTGCTCCGAGTGCCTGCCTCCAGGCAGTTTTCATTTTAGCTGGCAGCAAGGCAGGGGAGGCAGTTCAGGGAGATTAGTCGCCCCGAAGAAGAGGAGATTTGTCGCCGGGCCACTGATCTCCCCCAATCTGTCTGTGTGCCCTGACCCTTAAGGTGGCCATACACGGGCCGATAAAAGCTGCCGATAGACTGTGTCGGCAGCTTATTGGCCCGTGTATGGGGCCGCATCTGTTCGTTGATGCGGTCCCGCGATCCGACCCCCGTTTGCGAATGCTAGGATCCGATCGTTGGGCCCTAGGGCCCACGATCGGATCTGCCCGATATTGCCCACCTCAATCTATCCATGTATGGCCACCTTTAGTCTGCATGTGCATGCTCATTTCCTAATGGGTTGAGTAGGAACAGTCTTCTGTTGTTTCTAATGCATCTCACAGGAACTGCTGTTATAATGTTAATTCAGGTATGGGTTATCCAGAATGCTCGGGACCTGGGGTTTTCTGGATAATGCATCTTTCCATAATTTGGGTCTTCATACCTTAAGTCTACTAGAAAATCATGTAAACCCAATAGGCTGGCTTTGCTTCCAATAAGGATTAATAACATCTTAGTTTGGATCAAGTACAAGGTACTGTTTTATTATTACACGTTTAGGACCTGTTATCCAGAATGCTTGGGACCTGGGGTTTTCCGGATAACAGATCTTTACGTAACTTGCATCTTCATACCTTAAGTCTACTAGAAAATCATGTAAACGTTAAATAAACCCAATACTCTGGATTTGCTCCCTATAAGGATTAATTATATCTTAGTTGGGATCAAGTACAAGCGACTGTTTTATTATGACAGAGAAAAAGGAAATCATTTTTAAAAATGGAGCTGGCCTTTCTGTAATTCTGAGCTGTCTGGATAATGGGTTACCAGATAATGGATCCCATACCCGTACTCTCATCTTTATAACGTTCATAAAAGTAAAAAAAGGAAGAAACACGAGAATATTGACATTAACACAGATATAATGATATACAACTATAGGGAATAATCTTAAATTGAAAAAAAAAAAGCTGCCGTATTCTCTGCATGTACAGTAGCTGTACGGGAAGCAAAGGGTTAAAAGTGGCATGGAAAGCGAATGGTTAAATGTGGCTGAACCAGATGCCTTTGTGTCTGGTATGAAACATAAGCAGCCAACATGGGACTGAAGATCCGCCAGGAAGAAACACGAGAATATTGACATTAACACAGACATAATGATGGGTTCTGGACAACCTTCTTCATGCCCAGCCAAATGGGACACGGGTTTAAAGAAGAACGACACCCTCCCTGGTACAGTTTGTTAATAAGGATCCCTGGGCAGAATGGCCTGTACCAATACCATTTAAACGGGTGTTCCTGCCAACACTTTTTTCAGTTCAGTTGGTTTCAGGTAGTTCACCAGAAATAAAGACCATTTTCCAATTACTTTCAATTTTCTACGTGTGACCATTTCCCTGTTATTAAAGCGCAAATCGAATTTTTCAACTTTCTAAGGCAGCTCTTGGAAGGGGGTCGCCAACTATCGAAACTGTTCAAAATTTATACATTTAGAGGGACATTTATCAAAGGTTCAATTTCGAATTCATGCGAGTTTTTAAAAAGTCCCATAAATTCGAAATTCGAACAATCAACATCCCATTTTCTAAACTCCGATGAATGGAATCGACCCGAAAACTCAAATCGAAATCGAATCAAATTCGATTTGAATTTTAAAAACTCGATTTGAGGTTTTTCTCGGAAAAAAACTCAAATGTCAAGATGGCTGCAAACAACTCAAAATTGATTCCTGGACGTCTTCCATTGACTGAAACAGCAATTCGGCAGGTTTTAGGTGGCAAACAGGACTGTATTTAGGTCTGACGCTGCCCTAAACACGCCCCCTACGTGATACACGTGACGTTACTCCCGCCAACCATAGGCACCTGAGGGCTGCCCCCCAAAATCTGCCGCCGTAGGAACAGGCCCTCGGGTGCCTTAATATAAATACGACCCTGGTGGCGAATAGTCGAATTCGAGTTCTTAGAAGGGCCAGAGTTTGATAAATCTTGAAAATCTAATTTGAATTTTTTTAAAAAAAAATCTTATCAAATTTGAAAAACTCCCTAGTTGAATTTGACCGTTTTGACCATAAAAAAACCCTCGAAAATTCGAATTTTCAATTAGATCCTTGATAAATCTGTCCCTGCACGACAAACAGACCCTCTGTGTGATGTGCTAACCAACCCTATGGGGGAAACTTACTAAAGGGCGAAGTGGCTAACGCTGGCGAAAATTCGCCAATGTGACGTCATTTCACTGGCGTAATTTTGCCAAGGAGATAAGACTATGGCCCAACTTCGCACTCTAACGCCAGACGAATTTTCGCTCTGGCCAAAGGGCGTTACTACGCAAATTCACTACGTTTTTGATTTTACTGACCGTTACCTCTATCGCCAGACTTGCCTTCGCCACCTAACACCAGGCGAAGTGCAATAGAGTAGATAGGAGTTCCTCAAAAAAAAGTTGAACATTTTTCTAAGTCCCAAAAAACACTGGCGTCTTTTCCTTTTAACAGGGTGATAGGCTGAAAAAGATGGCAAAAATTTCTCCCCTAAATTTGATAACATATGGCACCTAAACTAAACTGTGGGCACATGTGTAGGGCAATATAACACCTCTATATAATTTTATTAAGGTTCCCTGGGCTTGTGTAGTGTAATGTATTTGCTGCAACATATACGGCCATTGTACTTTAACTGCACATATGCAAATAAGCCAACGCTAGCGTAACTTCGAACTTCGGATCTTCGTGAATTAGTGTTGTCCAGGTCGAATTTACACCTGGTGAAGCGCGAAGCCAGCTCTGGCGAATTTTCGCAGGTTACTGAATTTGTCCCTATGGCTAAGGTCTAAGTTTTATTAGCCTTTATTCGTTTTATTAGCGGTTAACTTGGCCTTAGCAGCAAGTGATGTATACAAAGTAAAATCAACTCCTTATCCTCCCTGACCTGCAAATAGAGAATTCTGCATCTCGCATATAGTCTCTTTGCTCTTTCCCCTGACAGGGAAACCTACCAATCAGAAAGTTTAATTTTTTTACCCTCTGATATATTTTTAGGCAAACCCTTTGGAAAAAGCCCACATTTGGGAAAAATATGATTTCTAGTTAGTGAGAGAAACAACATTGAAGCAAACGGCTCAGTTGCTGCCAAGAAACATTCTACAAAGCATGTTGTCAAACAAATAGCCGAGGCTCAAGCTTAGCCTGGACCAATTATTAGTAGCCCAGTTACAAAGATAAACTATAAGTAGCCGCAGACTGAATATTAAGGTATTGCTGGAACATGTTACATAATTCAGCTAATAATGAATTAATAATGCATCTATAACTAGTCCAGACCCAAAGTCTGGCAATTAATTGTTCAGGCACAAAGCACAAAGACCAGACTACTAGGAGTTTCGGCAGAAAATTCATTTATTAGAAGCCAAGACCAAAAGCTCAGCCATCACTTGGTTAGACCTAAAGCCCAACAACTTGAAGACTAAGGTCAAAGCTGAGTTATGTTTAGTCAAAACATGAGAACATTCCAAGAACTAGACCCGAATCCCCATTTGAAACAAACGCCATACAAACATTTTAAATACAATCATTATCCCTTATTACTGTAGGGCCACCCTATTCTGAAGAACTTTACAGATATTATAAATCAACGTTACAATCTAACGTTCAAATCCTATTCACAACCGCTATGGTCAGTTTTATCAGGGGCGACGTCTTCCTCCTGTTTCACACGAGAAGGTTCCATAACTTAAGAGGAATTCCCAGCCATTTCTTGTAACCTTTGTTTATAGGGGCCTCGGCATCCTTGCTCATAAACCTGCAGATGATGCACATCTGTCCCTCTCTGACCTGCTCCCCATGTTGCACATAAAACAACAGAAGGACCGATTATTGGTTCTCCTCAGAAAAAGACAAAATTTACAGCTTTGGACAATGACTACCGCAGAAGGGCAGGTTCTCCTACCCGGAGCCCTCAGTCTAAGGCCAAACGTGTAACTTACATTGTCCTACTCGCCCTACCCCAACCCCACTGCCTTATGATGTGGTCAGGGCTGATCCTATCAAATGTGGGGCCCAATTGGGACCATGTTGGCGGGGCCCCTAGACAAAGTGTTGCTGGCTACTGACACAGCAAGTATTTAGGAAAATAAGGGCATACAGGCACAAAATAGAAAGAAAAGGGGCAGACAAGGTAAGAGAGTGAGAGGGATGAAATAGGGGCACATAATAGGGGCACACAGGGTAAGAGAGAGGGAGGAAATAGGAGAGTGGACTGGGCCAATTAGTTTGGGGCAGGCTGGGCCGATTCAGCTTGGGAGCAGGCTTGGTTGGATTGGGGGCAGGCAGGGCCTATCAAGGTTGGAGGAAAGCTGGACCTATTAGAGTTGGGGGCAGGCTAGACCTATGGAGTTGGTTGATAGGCTGGCTTATCAGAGTTGAGGGTGGGCTGGACCTATGGATTTGGGGATGGGCTGGACTCTCAAAGTTGGGGCCAGGCCAGGCAGCATCATGTGCTGAGGGAAATATTATCTGTGCTGCCCTGTGGTGCGGGGCCCCCAGAGGTGCGGGGCCCAATTGGCCTAAGGCCGGCCCTGGATGTGGTTTATAGAAAAAAATTAAGCACTTCCTTTATTTCAATACATGATGGAACCACCTACCCATATGTATAAATAAAATATACAGAGAAGGAATGTTCTGGGCACACAATAAGCTATACCCTCATACTGTACTGTCTAAGGGAATCAATATGGCACCTCCTTCCCATATGTATAAATATAAATATACAGAGAAGGAATGTTCCGGGCACACAATAAGCTATACCCTCATACTGTACTGTCTAAGGGAAACAATATGGCACCTCCTTCCCATATGTATAAATAAAATATACAGAGAAGGAATGTTCTGGTCACACAATAAGCTATACCCTCATACTGTACTGTCTAAGGGAAACAATATGGCACCTCCTTCCCATATGTATAAATAAAATATACAGAGAAGGAATGTTCTGGGCACACAATAAGCTATACCCTCATACTGTACTGTCTAAGGAAAAACATATGGCTCCTCCTTCCCATATGTATAAATACAAATATACAGAGAAGGAATGTTCTGGGCACACAATAAGCTATACCCTCATACTGTACTGTCTAAGGGAAACAATATGGCACCTCCTTCCCATATGTATAAATACAAATATACAGAGAAGGAATGTTCTGGGCACACAATAAGCTATACCCTCATACTGTACTGTCTAAGGGAAACAATATGGCACCTGCTACCCATATGTATACATAGAAATATATACCCTTGTACTGTACTAATGGGTTAGAAATTGGATTTATTCAAAGTCGACTCCAATAACTGTTCTGCAGATCCAAGACACAGGGGCATGGTAACCTTGTTGTTTACCATTTACAAATGCCACTACCTGCAATAAAAACAACAAACTATAAAAATCAAAGAGACTCTCTCATGTCTAACCCACCCCCCAACCCCCTCCTCCTGCCCCCAGACAAATTCAGAAATAAAAGACAAACTCTCATAAAATTACATGTCCATTAACCAAGGAACAAATGAGAGCAGCAATTAATTCAGGGAAATCTCTGCTAAATGTAAGTATAGACATTAACCCAACTGAATTACCCAGTCATTCGCTCTTATTAAAAGTAATTCAACCAGCTACATTCCACTGTTCCGACATTTCACCCTTTCCATTTTAACGTTTGCGTCACTCTTTCCCACTTCGGAATATAGGAGTACATAGACACACACGCGTTCTTGGAGACACGGGGGGGGGGGACGACAGGAAAAAATTGATACTTTGAACCTTTATCATTTTTATTACATATGTATACAGGTATGGGACCTGTTATCAAGAATGCTCTGGACATGGGGTTTTCCGGATAATGGATCTTTCCTAATTTGGATCTTCATGCCTTAAAGTGGACCTGTCACCCAGACATAAAAAGCTGTATAATAAAAGTCCTTTTCAAATTAAACATGAAATCCAAATTTGTTTTTTTTATTAAAGCATTCATAGCTGTTGTGAACTCATTTAAATTCTCAGCTGTCAATCAAATATTGCCTGCCCCTCCTCTATGCCTTAGGCATAGGGTCGGGGCAGGCAATTACTTTCACTTTCCATTCAGCACTTCTTAGATGTCACTGCTCTCCAATCATTCCTGATCATTCTTTACCATTTAATTGTGTAACTTGTGCATGGGGATGGACATCAGGTCCCCCATTCTTGTGCACAAACAAGATTCTGAGATGATATAAGACTTGCCTTAATAACAGTGTCCACAAAATGGCTCCTGCCTGCTTGCTATAATTATGAGTTCCCAGACGGAAGGAGACAATATTCAAATAATTTATATAGTGTCATTAAAGTTTATTTTGCTTGACAAACGTGATAAAATAGGATGTGTTATATTTTTTTTCGGGTGACAGGTCCTCTTTAAGTCTACTAGAAAATCAGGTAAACATTAATTAAACCCAATAAGCTGGTTTTGCTTCCAAAAAGGATTAATTATATCTTAGTTGGGATCAAGTACAAGCTACTGTTTTATTATTACAGAGAAAATGGAAATCATTTTCAATAAAAATTTGGATTATTTGGATAAAATGGAGTCTATCGGAGCTGGCCTTTCCGTAATTCTGAGGATTTCTGGATAATGGAGCCAATACCTATTATACCAATTTAGACATATAGCACTAAGAAACCCTGTATATCCAGAGGGCATGACAGTTGCGTTACCACTAAAACACATCTGTGATCTGTCTAGACATAGACAAAAACAAAGACAATAGGTTGGTATGTGATATCCATTGTCTCTCACAACTGTCCCCCTGATAGAAAACCATTAGAGACATTGTACAGAGGCAGCAAAACTGTTTATTAACAAACAACATTATCAAATACCTATTTTTTTTTGTCTTCCCGTCCCCATAGGTTTATTCATGCCGAATATCTCATCTATCCCTCTGCCCAAATATTCTGGCTGCACGGTGTCTAGACACAAGTTAACAAAGGGCATTGGAGGCAGTGCAAAAAGCGGAGCACAGTTACGGCAGTCATTTAAGGATGCGGCTAAAGTCTGTTCTCCCCGGAACACTTTGTCAGATGAAGTTAAAATGAAGATGATTAGCTATCACTTTGCCTTGTGTTGGAAGAAAGAAAGAAAGACAGAAAGAAAGACAGAAAGAAAGAAAGAAAGAAAGAAAGAAAGAAAGAAAGAAAGAAAGAAAGAAAGAAAGAAAGAAAGAAAGAAAGAAAGAAAGAAAGAAAGAAAGAAAGAAAGAAAGATTTATCTTGTTTTGTTTTTCCAGGGGTACTGGAATATGTCCATGTTATATAATCACTAAGGGATAGAACAGCAAACATAAGATTTCCATGAAGTGGATTCCAAAGATACTAACCCTCATATCATATATGCACATAATGTAACTGTATAATATATAGGCACAGATATACCCCCATCTTTCCTCCAACCACTGTCACAGTGTAACCCCCATATCATATATGCACATAATGTAACTGTATAATATATAGGCACAGATATACCCCCATCTTTCCTCCAACCACTGTCACAGTGTAACCCCCATATCATATATGCACATAATGTAACTGTATAATATATAGGCACAGATATACCCCCATCTTTCCCCCAACCACTGTCACAGTGTAACCCCCATATCATATATGCACATAATGTAACTGTATAATATATAGGCACAGATATACCCCCATCTTTCCTCCAACCACTGTCACAGTGTAACCCCCATATCATATATGCACATAATGTAACTGTATAATATATAGGCACAGATATACCCCCATCTTTCCCCCAACCACTGTCATAGTGTAACCCCCATATCATATATGCACATAATGTAGCTGTATAATATATAGGCACAGATATACCCCCATCTTTCCTCCAACCACTGTCACAGTGTAACCCCCATATCATATATGCACATAATGTAACTGTATAATATATAGGCACAGATATACCCCCATCTTTCCTCCAACCACTGTCACAGTGTAACCCCCATATCATATATGCACATAATGTAACTGTATAATATATAGGCACAGATATATAGCACTACTAAGCCTCACAATTCAGGTGCAAATGACTAGACAAATGAGACAATGGCTATTAATCATTATCAAGCAGCATGACAAGTTATGTGTTAGTTGTCTTGTGACTGTCTGGGGCCGGGCCAGGCAACATGAGGATTCCATGACATCACTATTATGTGCGGCGTCTGGTCACAAACAGACTAATCGGGGACAAACTTTCTCCTTTGTATCCGACGCGGCCCTTGCGTTTGTTTACATTTCGTACACTGTCATTACAAGCCCAGAGAGAGGGAAAGTCTCTGAGTTAACTGGCCGGCAGTAACCTGAACCCGTTCAGGAAGTTATTACCTAAAATACTTCACATACTTTATACTCCAGACGCCTTCTACGTTTAAAAAAAAAAAAAAAGGCTGCCTCTGTTTCTCTCCATGTGAAAATCACTAAAAACGACAAACTGGATCTCCAGATATTTCTGGACATAAGAAGAACATAGGTGATACAGCTTGGTGGTCTTCGGAAAGCTTTTTTCTTGCACGTCTTATTTCCAGTCCAGCTTTTCTACTATAGGCATCATCTCTCCCTACTATACCTGTTATCCCACAGTCACACTCCCTTCCCAGAGACTATTATCCACTGTTACTATAGGCACCATCTCTCCCTACTATACCTGCTATCCCACAGTCACACTCCCTTCCCAGAGACTATTATCCACTGTTACTATAGACACCATCTCTCCCTACTATACCTGCTATCCCACAGTCACACTCCCTTCCCAGAGACTATTATCCACTGTTACTATAGGCACCATCTCTCCCTACTATACCTGCTATCCCACAGCCACACTCCCTTACCAGAGACTATTATCCCACTGTTACTATAGGCAGGAGTAGGCAGGAGAAAGGAGTATTTATCAATGGGTGAAAGTTCACCCTTTGATAAATACGCCTATAAAAATCCCATAGAAATGAATGGAGAGTGGCGGATTTTCACTCTAGTGGCGGAACTTCACTATTAACTTCACTCTTTGATAAATGTACCCCTATATGGTTACAAAACCCCTCAGTGACTTCTAATACCCTTAAAATTTACAGTAGGGGGAACATTATCCCCTGTGTATTAATACATATTTTAATGCCTGTGGTCTGAGGAAGCAGAAGGTAGAATTAAACTGGAATAATCCCCACCCTCAGCACCATGGCAGAGTGATAGCAGCAGGTTGGTGGTTGGCAGAATAGATCGGAGAAGACCTGGTGCTGCAGTGTGTGTGAATGGCAGCTGAAATGATGGATGCAGGACGGGGAGAAGAGACCGGCACCGCGCGGCAGGGGAGCGTTTTCAAAGTCACTCACGCATTCTCAATGAGGTACAACAAGAGAGCAAAAATTTGAAGGTGGCAAAGTGTGCAAGCGTAGCGGTTCTCTGCAGTTTCCTACAAAGCCTTTGAAACGCTAAGTAATACACAGATATTTTTCATACCCTCTCTTTTTGTACAGAGGAACATGGGGAGGAATGTATTAAATATCGCTGCTGTGCGGCACGCCAAAATTATATGGGGAACAAAGCGATTGCCCGGGGGGAGGGCAAAAGAAAGAAAAAGGTGTTTACTGTTATTTGAAATCCATTAGTGAAAGCGGTTGCCCTAGGTGATCACCACTTTCAGTCAGCTGGATTTTGATGACGCAGTGATTTGTCATTGAAAAGGTTAATTGGGCCAGAAAATGGGGCTCATTTATATACACTGGGCAAATTTGCACCTAGGCAGTAACTTTTAATATGATGTAGGGAGTGATATTCTGAGACAATTTGCAACTGGTTTTCAGTTTTTATTATTTGTTGTTTTTGAGTTATTTAGCTTTTTATTCTGCAGCTCTCCACACTCTGCAGTTTCAGCAATCTGGTTGCTAGGGTCCAAATTACGCTAGTAACTGCACGCATGGATATATATATATGAAAGACTGGACTATGAATAGGAGAGGCCTGAATAGAAAGATGAGTAATAAAAAGTAGCAATAACAATAGATTTATAGCCTTACAGAGCATTTGTTTTTTTTAGATGGGGTTGGTGACCCCCATTTGAAAGCTGGAAAAAGAAGGCAATTTAAAAATTTATAAAAAAAAATATAAATGAAGACCAGTTGAAAAGTTGCTTAGAATTAGCCATTCTATAACAAACTCAACTTTAACTTAACAATAAGCAAACCCCTTAAAGGAAGAGATACACATGGAGATTCGGAGAGATTAGTCGCCCGGCGACAAATCGCCTCTTCTTTTATATTTTAATAGGGGGCACATTATTCTCTGTATAAATGTGTAAGTACTGCACAGAGTACTCTGAGAATCACTCGTACAATACGGCATGATTTTTATGATCATATAAAGACGCAAGGCTGCAGGCTGAGTTATACAGGAAACTCTGAGTATCACTCATGTATTATAAGGGATAATGTACCCCCTACTGTAAATGATAAGAATATTAGAAGTCACTGAGGGGTTCTGTGACCATAAAAAGGCACAAGGCTGCAGGCTGAGTTATACAGGGAACTCTGAGTATCAATCATGCATTATAAGGGATAATGTACCCCCTACTGTAAATGATAAGGATATTAGAAGTCACTGAGGGGTTCTGTGACCATATAAAGGCACAAGGCTGCAGGCTGAGTTATACAGGGAACTCTGAGTATCACTCATGTATTATATGGTATAATGTACCCCCTACTGTAAATGATAAGCATATTAGAAGTCACTGAGGGGTTCTGTGACCATATGAAGACACAAGGCTGCAGGCTGAGTTATACAGGGAACTCTGAGTATCACTCATTATAAGGGATAATGTACCCCCTACTGTAAATGATAAGGATATTACAGGTCACCAAGGAGTTCCATGAGCTTTGGCCAAGAGCGATAAGGCTTCTAATATTATATATATATATATATATATATATATATATATATATATATATATATATAGCAAAAAAAAAAACTTCCGCACACATAGGTCTTGATAAAAAAGCTTGTAGATTTATTTCAACGTTTCGGCATATAAACTCAAGCCGTCATCATTCATACAAATATGAATTTTTGTTCCAGCACCTAGGCATCACCATGGCTAACTGAGTGCACCTATCTAGTTATATATATATATATATATATACTGTATATCTATATATATCTATATATATATATATATATATATATATATATGCAAGCTGAGGGAGGAATGCTGTAAGACAGCAGAGTGCAGCAGATGTTGAACCTTTTCATGCGACAGTGGAAACTTTACGCTTTATTCTCATGTTAAAACAATATTTATTTTAGAAATGGGGTTTGCAGCAACACCGTTCCGCAGCAACAAACATCCTGAGTCTGCACAGGGTCAGTAGCAAAACAAACATACTCAGTTCTTACTTATCCCATTTTAGTCCAGGAGTAAACAGTAAGGCACCGTTAGTTTTCTCTTCTGTTTTATAGGAGATTCAGCTTTTCAATGGTATTTATATACTCAGGGTACTCGGGTAATTTGTACCCTAGCAACCCAATGGCTGAAATTGCAAACTGAAGAGCTGCTGAATAAAAAGCTAAATAACTCAAAAACTGCAAATAATAAAAAATTAAAGCCGACTGCAAATGGTCTCAGAATATCCCTCTCTACATCATACTAAAAGTTATCTCAAATGTTTACCCCTTTAACCGAAAATGTAAAGCCTCGTCTACCTATGAGTTATTCTGTTATCCATTTGGTTGTTAGGGGAAGTGGAACACTAATTTGCAAAAACAAAGGGATAAAGAGAACCACACGCTGTGTGTGTAGTTAAAAATATTTTTACTTCCTTATTTGTGCGTGACGAAAAGTCATGTGATTTCAAGGATTTGGGTCAGCCTGGCAGTTTGATTCAGCTGAATCAGATTTAGGCTGAAAAAGGCAGAATCCTGGCCGAATCTCGAACTGAATCCTGGGTTAAATTAAATTAAACCCAATTGTCTCAGAATACCCATCTCTACATCATACTAAGGGGCAGATTTATGAAGGGTTGAATTTCGAAGTAATGGGAGTTTTTTCGAACTCCCATAACTTCGAAATTCGAATAAAAAAAGACCAATTGAAATTTATCAAAAAATCGACGGTTTTTTTTGGCCGAATAGGACCGTTTTCGAACAAATAGGTCAGTTTTCGATCGAATTTGAATTCTACGAAACGAAGTTACAAACTTCGAATTTTCAAAGTCCACCAATTGACTTCTAGGAGGTCCCCCATATAATAAAAAAGAAATTCGGCAGGTTTTAGATGGCGAATGGTCGAAGTCGAATTTTTAAAAAGATAAATTTCTTTATTCAAATTTTCACATTTTTTTTCAAATTCAAATCGAATTTGGACTATTCTCTAGTTGAAGAAAACAAAAATTAGCTCGAAATTCGATTTTTTTTAATTAGAATTTTGACTGCCCCCTAAAAGTTCTCTCAAAGGTGAACAACTACTTAAATGGAAGGTAAATAATTCAATAAATACAGACCGATCTTCGCCTTTAGGGCAGAGACACGCACTGCTATATCGGGAGATTAGTCAACCAGTAAAAAAAATCACTTCTTCTTCTTCGGGCGACTAATCTCCTCGAACTTCCTTTCCGCCAACTAGAATGTAAATCGCCGGTGGGGCGACACTCGGATCGCTTCGGCTTTCAGAAGTTTCTTCGTGAGGCGTCTTCGGGCGATGTCGGGAAACAAAGTGTTCCGAGTGCCATCCTGCCGGCGATTTACATTCTAGTCGGCGCTCGGAACTCTTTGTTTCCCGACATCGCCCGAAGACGCCTCACGAAGAAACTTCTGAAAGCCGAAACAATCCGAGTGTCGCCCCACCGGCGATTTACATTCTAGTCGGCGGGAAGGCAGTTCGGGGAGATAAGTCGCCCAAAGACGAAGCGATTTGTCGCTGGGCGACTAATCTCCGAAAAATAGCAGTGTGTCTCTGCCCTTAAAGCAGCGGTGTCCAACCTTTTGGCTTCCCTGGGCCACACTGGAAGTAGACAAATTTTCTGGGGCCACACTCGAAATACACACAAAACACTAACTATTGATTTTATTGTAAAAGTAAAAGAAAAGAGGGTATCATAAACCTAGTGAGATTTTTGACATTGTTATGTTTGAGAAACGAATGTATCAATATCTGGTCCAATGGAACAAGTTGCAATTCTCAGTGAATTCTCAAGGTGCTCATCAGATCATTTTTGTTCTAATTTTACTCTTTGGGGCAGCTTTATCAAGGGTCGAGTTTCGAAGTAATGGGAGTTATTTTGAACTCCCACAACTTCGAAATTCGAATGAACAAAAGACCAGTTGAAATGAATTAAAAAAAAATCGAAGTTTTAAACTTCGGTTGAATAGGCTGTATACGAATCGTTTGAATCAAAGTTTTATCGCATTCGATCGAATTTGAATCTAAGTATTTGCCCCAAAAAACTTCTATTTTTTTTTTTTTTTAAAGTCCACCAAATGACTCCAAATAGGTTCTAGGAAGCCCCCCATAGGCTAAAACAGCAATTGGGCAGGTTTAATATGGCGAATAGGCGAAAGTTTTAATTAGATAGTACATGATCAATTTCGATATTTGAGTAGTCAAATTTTTTTTCAAATTCGAATCGATTTTTGGCCTATTCGATAGTCGAAGTACACAAAAATAGCTCGAAATTTGAATTTTTTTACTGCGAATTTTCGCTTCGACCCTTGATAAATCTGCCCCTTAAGGTCTTCATCCTTGAAAAAAGTTGCTAACAAATGTAGGCGCTGCATATATTCCTAGCATAGCGGGCGATGCAGCTGAAGAATGCTTACCTGCCTTTGTAAGTAACCAAACTAGTGCGGGTCAGGGTTTTCCCGACCCTAACCTGTCCTGCTCCAGCCCGCGCCCGAGTTTCCTGGGGTCCTTTTATAGACCCGCCCCGCCAATGACGTCACAATGACATAACAAAAGGGGCGGGACTAGCAGACGCAAGACTATAAAACCAGAACCCGGAAGCCGGCATTTGAAGGTGTAGTGCGAGGTCGACCCGAACCCGCCGGACCCGCGGGTATTGGGACGGCCCGCACATCACTAAACCGAACGCTCACTTGTTAACTGCTTTTCCTGCTCTAGGAAGCCACAGACTTTATTAGAAAGAACCTTAGAATCTATGACACAGTCTATACATTTACTGTGTAAAATAAATACAGTACAAGGCATACTCCGTCCTGCGCCCTTCTTGTCTTTCTGCTTCTCCCACCAGCAGTTCTCACTCAGCGATTCTGTCTGGTACTGACTGTGCCGAGGTGTTTTTTTTTTTTATTTTAGAGAAAGACAAGTTGTCCCAAAACCCAAAAAGATGAGACTCGCTTCACTTCTGTTGTTTACACTGGAGTGATCTTGTTCTTTTTTACTCTGCTGGGAGTACATTTGGAAACCCACTGGGCCAAAACACCATTTAATTGCTCTGTAGATGCACATTAGCAACCACAAAGGATGCCGGCAGTTGAAAGGCAAATACATTCAGCAGAGGACCCCAGAAGCAGAATGGTTAATACCCAACACAGTGTTCTGCAGAAGGGCCCAGCACCAGAAGGGTTAATACAAGGAGGAAACTACTGCAATAATAACATTCTTGGCAAAAACTCATCTTTCCCCGAGGAGACAGGGAAGTGGACTGAGACTGCACGGTGGGGGCCGCAGGGCCGAGGTGAGCCGAGAATTACAGATTTTTGGCTAGTTACCCGGCTATAATTTGGGATTCTGAAGAGATGATGCACAAAACAGATGACTGAGTGTGATTCATGGAAAAACCGTCATCTATTTACAGAGCCGCGCAAGATATAAACCTGCGAGGCCTAGAAATCGAAAAGGGGAGATTTAGGATGCTGAGACATCTTGGATTTAGCTCACAGTGAGGGATTTCAAATCATTACTTGCCAGCTAGCTAGTCTGAAATAAGAGGACATATATAACGTATTGTGTGCCCAGAACATTCCTTCTCTGTATATTTGTATTTATACATATGGGAAGGAGGTGCCATATTGTTTCCCTTAGACAGTACAGTATGAGGGTATAGTTTATTGTGTGCCCAGAACATTACTTCTCTGTATATTTGTATTTATACATATGGGAGGGAGGTGCCATATTGTTTCCCTTAGACAGTACAGTATTAGGGTATAGCTTATTGTGTGCCCAGAACATTCCTTCTCTTTATATTTGTATTTATACATATGGGAAGGAGATGCCATATTGTTTCCCTTAGACAGTACAGTATAAAGCTATAGCTTATTGTGTGCCCAGAACATTCCTTCTCTTTATATTTGTATTTATACATATGGGAAGGAGGTGCCATATTGTTTCCCTTAGACAGTACATTATTAGGGTATAGCTTATTGCGTGCCCAGAACATTCTTTCTCTGTATATTTGTATTTATACATATGGGAAGGAGATGCCATATTGTTTCCCTTAGACAGTACAGTATGAGGCTATAGCTTATTGTGTGCCCAGAACATTCCTTCTCTGTATATTTGTATTTATACATATGGGAAGGAGGTGCCATTATGTTTCCCTTAGACAGTACAGTATGAGGGTATAGCTTATTGTGTGTCCAGAACATTCCTTCTCTGTATATTTGTATTTATACACATGGGAAGGAGGTGCCATATTGATTCCCTTAGACAGTACAATATGAGGGTATAGCTTATTGTGTGCCCAGAGCATTCCTTCTCTGTATATTTATACATATGGGAAGAAGGTGCCATGTTGATTCCCTTAGACAGTACAATATGAGGGTATAGCTTATTGTGTGCCCAGAGCATTCCTTCTCTGTATATTTAGATTTATACATATGGAAAGGAGGTGCCATATTGTTTCCCTTAGACAGTACAGTATGAGGGTAAACTTGAATGCACAGGACTCCTTTTCTCAGTAAGTATTGATACATAAGGGACTGGTACAGACTGCTGGGTGCAGTTGGATATCATAGAAGTCAGATGCTTTCAAACAAAAAATATCTCTTTGTAGAAGTTCTTTTTATTTCCCCTTTTTGATCTCCATTTTGATCTCTTCTCAGATCCCTGAGCACTGGCATCAGCACCACGCTGTTCTTCAATGTAGTGATCCTGAAAGATCCCCCCTCACCACCACCACATTTTAGTATTAATGAACACAAAAAGAAAAAAAATCAAAGATGGCTCTGTAAGAGGGAAGGCTGGATGGCTGCCATATTGATTTCTCAAAAAAAAAAAAAGAAGACCAAAACCACAACAAGCGTTAAGCATTGGGAAAGTGGGGATTAGTCAGCACTAAAAATAAAGTAGATTGAATCAAAGCTGAAATGTGGTTTTCCAGTCCAAACATTGCCCAGGTTAAAGGGGAAATATGCCTACTTTGATTCATATATGTACTGGGTTATGTACTTTTTATTCTGTTTTGGAATTAAAGATCCATAGTCACCAGTGAAACAGTGCCCCCTAATGGAAACAATATGGCACCTCCTCCCTCCCATATGTATAAATACAAATATACAGAGAAGGAATGTTCTGGGCACACAATAAGCTATACCCTCATACTGTACTGTCTAAGGGAATCAACATGGCACCTTCTTCCCATATGTATAAATATAAATATACAGAGAAGGAATGTTCTGGGCACACAATAAGCTATACCCTCATACTGTACTGTCTAAGGGAAACAATATGGCACCTCCTTCCCATACAGGCCCGTACTGGCAATCTGTGGGTTCTGGCAAATGCCAGAGGGGCTGCTATAAGGTGCCATAGAAAGTCACTATTTAGTGCGCTAGTGGGGGCTGTTTGGGCCTCTGTGTGGGCTGTTTGGGCCTCTGTGTTCCTGAAATGCCAGGGCCTATTTTAATTCTCAGTCCGGACCTGTTCCCATATGTATAAATACAAATATACAGAGAAGGAATGTTCTGGGCACACAATAAACTATACCCTCATACTGTACTGTCTAAGGGAAACAATATGGCACCTCCTTCCCATATGTATAAATACAAATATACAGAGAAGGAATGTTCTGAGCACACAATAAGCTATACCCTCATACTGTACTGTCTAAGGGAAACAATATGGCACCTCCTTTCCATATGTATAAATACAAATATACAGATAAGGAATGTTCTGGGCACACAATAAGCTATACCCTCATACTGTACTGTCTAAGGGAAACAATATGGCAACTCTATCCCATATGTATAAATACAAATATACAGAGAAGGAATGTTCTGGGCACACAATGGGCTATATTCTCATACTGTATTGTCTTAGAATAAGAACAATATGGCAGCTCCCTCCCATATATATGAAAATACATAAAAAAAATCCCTATTTATAAGAAGGGTATTTTCAGCTGCAGTTTTCAGCATCTTGTGATCACGCTGCTATATAATGTTTTCCTCCTTTGTCCCACCTTAGTACACATGTCCCTATGTGCTGCAGAGACAAGTACACACTGCAGGAAGCCGCTCCAGCCTGTATTTGGAGACAAGCAGCACAATGACTGTAGGAATAAGCAGGTATAATTTAGAGAGTTATAATGATGTTGCTCACACAGGGAAAGGCTGCAAAGGAAAAGTTAGGATAGAAATATAAGGATCTTCAAGTCTCGGGAATGGGGGGGGGGATCCTGTTCTTCATTACAACGGACACATCTAATTCCTGCCCCCAAAAATAGACCAGAGGGGCAGCGCCCTGACCCTGCCTCTGAATATGAATCACATTTGGCTCCCATCACTGCACTGGGATCACAGACACCAATAAATGAATCACGTTTTCCGCACGCAGAAACCTTTGGGCCCTTAAAGGCACCGATTACAGAGCGCGGGGCATGTTTCTACAGAGTCATGGAAAGTTGGTTCATCAGGGAAGGAGAGGCAGCTGCTCTGTACTAAAGTAATGGGCTGTGTGTGTAAAGCAGAGGCATACCTCCCAACATTTTGGAAGTAAAAAGAGGGACAAAAAAAATGTTTCCGCATGAAGCGCAGCAATTTTTTGACCACACCCCTTTCTGTGGCCACACCCCCTAATTACCATGTTTGTTTTACAAAATTTTGCAGGTTTTGAAAGTTTGAAAATATTTCTCCTTATCTAAACTGTGTTTTTGTGTCTCAAAACAAAGTATCTTATTTGCACCTGTTACCTGTTCTGGGCTCTCTGCTAAAAGCCAATTAAGTGAGAAACGTTGTTTCTTTTTCTGGCTGTTCAGTGCAGAGAAAAGAGGGACTTTCCAGTACAAATGAGGGACTGCGGGTTGAGCTGTCAAAAGAGGGACTGTCCCTCCGAAAAAGGGACAGTTGGGAGGTATGCAGAGGGGTGCACAGTCCATGCAAAAACTCAGTTGTTACATTTCTAAAAAGATCAAGAAATATAAAAAATACAAGTGGCCGCCTGCACAGATCTTTATGCACAGGATCCACCGATTATTCAGCTTATTATTGTCTGTATCATAGTAAAAATTAATTTAAAGGTGTGGTTCACCTGTTCAACTTTTCCTTTTTGTCGTCAATATTTATTTTTTATAGTTAATTAATTTTTTGCCTTCTTCGCCTGACTCTTTCCAGTTTACAAAAAGGGGGTCACTGACCCGTCTAAAAACAAAAATGCTCTGCAAAGCTACAAATTTATTGTTATTACTACTTTTTATTACTCATCTTTCTGTTCCGACCCTCCCCTATTAATATTCCATATTCTCATTCACATCAGTGCATGGTTGCTAGGGTAAGTTGGACCCTAGCAACCAGATTGTAGACACTGCAAACTGGAGAGCTGCTGAATAAAAAGCTAAATAACTAAAAAAAACACAAATCACAATAAATGAAAACCAATTACAAATTGTCTCAGAATATCACTCCATCTACTAAAAGTTAACTCAAAGGTGAACTACCCCTTTAAAGCTTGTCATCCAAGAAACTATTTCTCTTCAAATCTGAAGGGCTAGTTCACCTTAAAAATAACCTTCGCACAATCCCGTGATATTCTGACAACAATTTGCACTTAGTCTTTATTATTTTGTGGTTTTTGTTCAGCATTGGTAATTTCAGCAGTTCTGTGGATGCTAGGGTTCAGTTATTCCTAGCAACCATGCAGTGGTTTGAATAAGAGACTTAAGAGCAGAGGCACATGCTGCTATTTTGGGGGATTCGTCTCCCAGCGACAAATCACTTCTTCTTCGGGCGACTAATCTCCCCGAACTGCCTTCCCGCCGACTAGAATGTAAATTGCCGGCAGGATGGCACTCGGAATGCTTCGTTTTCCGAAGTCGTCCAAAGTTGCCCCACGAGGAAACCTTGGGCAACTTCGGAAAAAGAAGCGCTCCGAGTGCCATCCCTCTTGCAATTTAGATTCTAGCCGGTGGGAAGGCAGTTCGGGGAGATTAATCGCCCGAAGAAGAAGCGGTTTGTCATTGGGCGACTAATCTCCCCCATGAGCTTTGTGTGCCCCTGCCCCATGCGATTCGGGGAGATTTAGTCGCCTGACTAATTGCCTCTTCTTTGGGGCGACTAATCCCCCTGAACGACTTCCCCGTCTTCCGCCGCTATAATGACAAAATTGCCTGCGGCATAGCACACGCGGCGCTTTGTTTTCCGAAGTCATCTGAAGTTGCCTCACGAGGAAACTTCGGGCGGCTTTGGAATACGAATCGCCGCATGTGCCATGCCGCAGGCGATTTTTCATTATAGCCGGCGGAAGCCGTTCGGGGAGATTAGTCACCCCAAAGAAGAGGCGATTAGTCGCCAAGCAACTAAATCTCCCCAAATCGCCAGGTGTGCCCTTACCCTAAAGATGACTAGGGCCTGAATAAAAAGATAAGAAAAGTAACAATAACAATATAACTGTAACCTGACATAGCAACAGATTTTTGGCTGCCGGTAGTTTGTGACCCCTATTTTATACCTGGAAAGAGGCAGATGACAAAGGCAAATAATTCAGACACAATAACAATGAAAACCAATTGCAAAGCTGCTAAGAATAGTCAATTCTATAACATGCTGAAAGTTACCTTAAAGTTGAACTGCCCCTCCATACAGAACCACAAAAATCTCCCCCACAGAAACGATAAAGGAAGAATAACGGCAAAAGGGTTCACAGGCAAAACAGAAAAAAAAACAATCAAGACCGCGGCGGGACTTGTGGGCAGGAATTCCCAGACCAGGAAGCTGGGAACGTTGGTTATTTGAGGAAATGAGGTTTATTTACATAGCAGCAATGTTCCAGAAGGCTAATTAATGGGGAAGGGATGGAAAATTCCTCTGGAAAAAAAAAATGCCGGCTGTAAATTTTGTTTTATCTGTTTCTTATTTGCCATGATTAGTTCAGCTGTGCTGGCCTCAGACCAGAGTGATGGGAGTGATGACGGGAGGGAGCACCCATGTCATTGGGGGGGGGGGTATATAGTATGTGTTTAATAGCAGCATAGGAGATGCAAAGCACAAACAGACCCTGGACAGAACTGCTTTATGGATGAGGGATGCCAACATATGCCCCTTAGTTATCCTGCACTTTTGTTTTGGGGATATAGGAAATGTCCCCTATAGCTTCATATTCCACCTGATTTCTGGTTGCTGGGGTCTATGATCCAAGCACTTGGTTTATGGAATATACTGCCAGTTTCCAATAAACTCAATGGCATAGGGCACTTAAACCAACTGGCAATAGCACATGCCAGCTTGTGCCTCCAGTCTGCTGATGGGATTAGGTACAATAGGCATGCCTTCTTTTCATTCCTCTTTATAAATAAATATCAGTAAGTGTCCGGTTTAACAATACCAGGGGACAGCTGACTGATTTAGGTGGGGGTCAGCACTAGGACTACTATGTTTTCCATGTAACCCTCCATACCAGTGAACCCCAACCAGCAGCTCACGAGCAACATGTTTCTCACCAACCCTTTTGGGTGTTGCTCCCAGTGGCCTCAAAGCAGGAGCTTATTTTTGAATTCCAGGCTTGGAGGGAACTTTTGGTTTCATAAAAACCATGGTTACTGCCATACAGAACCTCCTATAGGCTGCCAGTCCATAGAGGAGCCTTCAAATACCAAATTAAATTCCTTAGTTGGCAACTCCAAGGACATTTGTGTTTCTCCCTAATTCTTTTTAACATGCTCGACTTTTAATGATCCATCAATGATCCATTGTGTTTAATGTTCCATAACACAACTATATATGGTACTTAGGCTTCTTTTTTTAAACACTACTAGTGATGGGTGAATTTCTCCTGTTTCCCCGAAAAAATCGCAAATTTCCTGCACGAAACGGCAAATAATTTGCGATACACGAATTTTGACAATCAACTTTGACGCCGGTGTCAATGGCCAAATAGCGCTGACGCGCAACGGTTTTGATGCGCGTCCAAATTTGTTTGACGCAGACGAATTTGACGTGAAATGCAGAAATTCGCCACTAATTGGCGCCTACCGATTTTATTCAGCCATCACTGAACACTACCACTGCTGAGGAATGTTTTAGGCCTAAATGCTGGCAATTATATGGTGAAATTGCCCAGATACATGAATAGGATTAAATGCAAGAAAAAAGACCCACTGATTATGCCATCTGCTTTAAATCTCATTGCTAATTACAAACTCGAATATCCCTAATAAGCAAATTGTTCCCTGGCACTGCCAGCGTCGTCCAACAAAGATATAAGTGGAAAGTAAAAACATGTTCCACAGGAAATCTGGTTTTATTTACGTGGGCTCATTGGAGGGAGTTCTCGTGATTTCCATAAGCCTAAAAACTCTGTATAATGTAGGTAAAGGACCTGTTGTGGGATCAGGGATTTTAGGGATATTGGGGTCTGTAATTTGGAGCACTTAAGGCCACTAGAAGTAATATTAGGATAAACTTACAATTTACAGTCTTATATAGCTTTTGAATTAGTTTTGTTTTGTTCAGCAGATCTCTAGCAGCTTCCAGGTTGCTGGGGTTCAATTTGCCCTAGCAACTAGGCAGTGGTATGAATTAGAGACTGGAATATGAATAGGAGAGGGTCTGAATGGAGAATTAAGGAATAAAAAGTAACCATAACGATAATATTACAGCCTCACAGCGCAATCGTTTTTTGGGCTTTCAGTGGCTCCCATATGAAAGCCGGAATGAGGTTGAAAAGGAAGGCAAATAATTTAAAAAAACTATAAATAGACCAATTGCCAAGAATAGGAAATTCTATAACTTACTTAACTTAAAAGTTGATATACTTCTTTTAAAGGACCCCCATTAATTCTGGGAATATGCTTTGGGACCCAAGCATTGGTTTAGAATCAGATACAACAACAACTTCATGGGAATCATGAAGGAATTTTTGGGTCCCGACCCATAGGATAAAAATTCCTGTTTCATTGGGAAAGCTGAGTTAATAGCAAGGAAGCACCCACTTTCACCTAAATACTTTGGATTTGGGGGCTATGCTTTGACAAAGGGGTGGAATAGAGTTGATGTCACCCAGTTAGAATCTTAATTCAAACAATGGGCTCTTTCCATTTGAAACCCTCCCTCTTTAATGAAGTATTTATCTACTATCAATGACTGTGTGGCCGGGATGGGGGGGGAAGCCTCTTTTCATTTCCAACAAGAAAAAGGGAAACTGGAAGATCTTGGAATTTAATAGACATTGGGCAAATGCCTCAAATGCCTCAAAGTCAAGCGAATATCTGGGAGATGATACAAAAGACCAAAAAAATAGAATTTGTCAGTTCATGAATAGGCGAACGAATGATCAAGTCAGACTCGTGGGGGCGGCTAATTGTTCACCGCACACTGGCAGGATTCCAAAGGGGGCATCCAAAATCTTCTATAGAATGTCAATAGTCGGAATGTGGCTAAGGGCAGTGTGGGGGTCCAGATTCCTATGCGTATTTTGCAGGCTTTGCACGCTAAGACTTTGCAGGATAGATAATGACGCCCATATTCCAGAATTCAAGAAAAACTTAAAAGGCATAAAATGTGGATGCCCGACGCACACAACGGGAGTTATGGTATGTGTCCGAGTGTGGTTATAACTCCATAAACACTCCTTCTGTTTACTACTCCGGGCAGATTCCAGGGAACAAACGATGGTGGAACCTTTCATTTACAAGCAATAACATTGCACAATTTATGTTTAACAGAATCCTAAAAATGCTGCCAGTGCCAGAAACATCTTCGAATTGTTAAAAAGTCTGTCTGCTAAAAAAGACTTTGACATTTCTGGCACATTTAGGATGAAACACCCGGAATACTGTACAAAAAAAGAATAGGCACAGATTTCTCTGGAGTATATCCATTCCTTCATTAAAGTTACAACAGAGGATTATGATTCTCCATCTCCACTGTGACAGAATGGTCTGTTATATAGATTAGAGTCCTGCGTGGGTCCATACCCGCAACCTGCAATCCGCATTCTTACCCGATTGGACCCGCTGCCCAACCAGACCCGCAAGTACCTTATCCGCAACCCAGACCCGCTGACCATCAAGAATCAGGAAGTGCTGTCATTGTTAACCGAAAGTGACATCATCGGAAGTAGACGTGATCAGAAAAAACCGACCCGCAAACCCACAGAACCGCCGACCCTATACCCGCGTCTAGAATCTCAGCCATAAAGCAGGGCAGGACTGCTGCTTACAATGGGGATCAGATAGGATCTGTGCAGCCACTGGGACAGAATGCTCTGTTATACAGATAGCTAGAATCTCAGCTGCCATAAAGCAGGACAGGACTGCTGCTTACAATGGGGATCAGATAGGATCTGTGCAGCCACTGGGACAGAATGCTCTGTTATACAGATAGATAGAATCTCAGCTGCCATAAAGCAGGACAGGACTGCTGCTTACAATGGGGATCAGATAGGATCTGTGCAGCCACTGGGACAGAATGCTCTGTTATACAGATAGCTAGAATCTCAGCCATAAAGCAGGACAGGACTGCTGCTTACAATGGGGATCAGATAGGATCTGTGCAGCCACTGGGACAGAATGTTCTGTTATACAGATAGCTAGAATCTCAGCCATAAAGCAGGACAGGACTGCTGCTTACAATGGGGATCAGATAGGATCTGTGCAGCCACTGGGACAGAATGTTCTGTTATACAGATAGCTAGAATCTCAGCCATAAAGCAGGGCAGAACTGCTGCTGACAATGGGGATCAGATATGATCTGTGCAGCCACTGGGACAGAATGTTCTGTTATACAGATAGCTAGAATCTCAGCCATAAAGCAGGGCATGACTTTTGCTTTGTAAGACTATATTTTTTTTTCAAAAAGCAATCATTTCAGAAGGAACCCTAATTTACTGAACATTACACACATTTACTGAACATTACACACATTTTGTTCCAGGCAAAAATAAGACTTTCTATAATGGCTGGGTGGTGGTGCAGTTTCAGACATTTATGAAAACCATATATTTTCATTGCGACTAAAAGCCGCTTACAAGTTGCAGTCATGAAAGTGACGCACAGGCATCATATGTCTCCCAAATGTGATTGACATTTTAAGAACGTCCTCAGCTTCCTCTGCTTCTTGTTCAAAATTCCTAAAGTAGACACAACACTAAATATTGGATTTGGGAGGCGGCCAGGGATCAAAAAGAGTCTGAAGTTTAAGGGCAGGCCGGGCAGGACACGCTCATCCATTAAACTGATAAGAGACATGTCCATGTGTTGTGTGTCCCTCCTCTTTTTTTATGAGTGTCTTAAAGACACTTGACAGCCTGTCCCATTGCTCTTAAGGAAAACCTCCTGATCTGTGACCTTTATACCTCCAGGACAAGCCAAAAAAATCCTTCCCAGGAACACCAACTCCCTGCTGATGAAAAGGGGGCCGGGAGAGGTCAACAGCTGGAATGGTCGGAAGAGTTTTTACAAGCCCAATGAGCCTCCATAAAGACCAGATGCTGCCCACGCTATATAAGCTGTGCTAAGTTCGCTTGCAAATATATAAAAAAAATTTCATTAATATGGCAAAACCTTTTTTCTACTTAAAAGTAAACTTATCAAAGGTCAGAACTACCGGCTAAAATGACTTGTCTAGATTGGGTTATGCTCAAAAACATTAAAAATTCACATAGGTTAAAAAGAAAAAATTAATTTTCTGCCAAGAAAATATTTTTGACAAATCTTCCATCTAATCTTGCCGGAAATTCTACATTGGTTTTTGGCTTGTTGCCATAATAATTTGTCTACTAGAGAAGTAGTCAGAAGTCACATGATTTAAATGCCTCGTATTTGGTTTGGCCGGGCATGGACAACTTATTCTTCACATACTTGACACTTGAAGAGCATTTGGCAAACTTCTACAACTACACCAGAATTTTAACTGAATTTCAGAAATTGTAATTGAATTTAATGCTTTCAAAGAGAGAAGGACTTAATTGCTGGAAGATGGTGCTGGATTCCTATTGTAAGGCTGTAAAACACAGCAGGATGTGACGCAGAGAGAATGTAAAGGCCATTGCTGGGTCCCACATAAACCTCAGTCTTTTATTTGATGTCAGGGAAAAGCAGAATAGAAAGCCATTGAAGAAAAATTAAAAAAAGATATAAAAATGAAGACCAACTGCAATTTGTCTTAAAGGGGACCCGTCATCCAAAAAAAACCATTCCAAATCCTATTTTATCACATTAGTCAAGCAAAATGAACTTTAATTACACTATATAAATTATTTAAGTCTTGTTTCCTTCAGTCTGGGAATTCATAATTATAGTAAGCAGGAAGCAGCCATTTTTTTTCCAGTTTTATTAAGACAAGCCTTGCATCATCTCAGAATCTTGTTTGTGCACCAGAATGGGGGACCTGATATCCATTTCCTTGCCCTGGCTACACAATTAAAAGGTAAAGCGAATGGGGGGAGAGCAGTGACATGTAGGAAGTGCTGAATGGAAAGTGAAAGTAATTGTCTGCCCCGCCTCTATGCCACTGGCATAGAGGAGGGGCAGACACTATTTGATTGACAGCTGAGATTTTTAAATGAGCTTACAACAGCTATGAATGCTTTAATAAAAAATAGAAATTGGATTTCATGTTTAATTTGAAAAGCACTTTTATTATACAGATGTTTGTGTCTGGATGACAGGTCCACTTTAAATAACACCATCAAAGCCAAATGTAGATTCTAAAAAAAATGTACTTCTAACTTCCCCTTTATTTTTTTTAACATAGCAATAAAATGTATTTAGCATGAATGTCCTTTAAGAGAATTGCTCCTTTTACCATTTCAATACAGATCTTTGGCTTATTCTCTGCCTGAGTCCTTCCCCTGGGACACAAGGACACACTTGCTTTCTCTTTCAGGGTCAAGGCAAGTTTGCGGAGACCCTGAAAAGGGGGCAGAGACCAAGGATCCATCCAGGCAGCCTGACACAGAGGAACAGGGAGCAGAAGAGGCTTTGTTTGACCACTGTGAATGATTAGTTATTTAAAGGACTGAGCTTGCCCCTGACTTTCATGGCTGACCGCACTCACCCCTTTCAGTTCAAGTAAGAGCTGTCTTTAGGGGGTCTGAATAGGGGCAACTGCCCAGAGGCATGAACAGAGTGAGGCCTCACAAAACAGCAGCTGAGCAAGAAAGAACGGGGAGATAGTTAGCATAGTACAACAAGGGCAAAATGGAGAAAACAGAGAATGAAGTCAGCAAGAACTAGGGATGCACCGAATCCACAATTTGGGATATGGCCGAATCCCCGAATGCTTGGTGAAAGATTTGGCCGAATACTGAACCGAATCCAAATCTGAATATGCAAATTAGGGTCTGGAAAGGAAAAAGTGAAAAAAATTCTTCCGAAATCCGAATGTTGCTGAAAAAGGCCGAATCCTAGCAGAACCCCGAACCGAATCCTGGATTCGGTGAATCGATAACAAGAACGCATGAGAGCAACAGTAGGACAAGGTGGAGAAAGTAGGGCAAGGATGGTACAAGTAGGGCAAAGATGGTAAGAGTAGGGCAAGACGGCAAAAGTAGGACAAGATGGAGACAGTAGGGCAAGATGGTATTAGTAGGGCAAGATGGTAATAGTAGGGCAAAGATGGTAAGAGTAGGGCAAGACGGCAAAAGTAGGACAAGATGGAGACAGTAGGGCAAGATGGTAAGAGTAGGGCAAAGATGGTAAGAGTAGGGCAAGATGGCAAAAGTAGGAGAAGATGGAGACAGTAGGCCAAAGATGGTAATAGTAGGGCAAGACGGCAAAAGTAGGACAAGATGGAGACAGTAGGGCAAGATGGTAAGAGTAGGGCAAAGATGGTAAGAGTAGGGCAAAGATGGTAAGAGTAGGGCAAAAATGGTAAGAGTAGGGCAAAAATGGTAAGAGTAGGGCAAAGATGGTAAGAGTAGGAGAAGAAGGAGACAGTAGGGCAAGAAGGCAAAAGTAGGGCAATATGAACACTGAGACTGCGATGGAGTCAGTATCAAGTTCTATGAGTGCAGCCCTTCACATGTTACTATACACATTCCAGCAGTCATCTCCAGCTAATAGTGGCAGGAATATGGTACATGGCAGGAATATGGTACATGGCAGCACTGTTTTACCTGGAGAAAGACAAGAGGTCCTCTGCATCCACCCATATTAATCAATATACTAAGGACATTAAGACATTTTGTGCATTTAAGCTTTGTTTTATCTCCCCAAATGACAAATTCTGCATGTTATTTCATTGACCAATAAGATGAAAACACTCGAAACGTGTCGCACATGTATCACAGTACTCTGCGTAGTATTCAGCGCGTTTATATATCAAGGAATACCCCTGGTGCCTCCTGTGTAAGGATTTCCCATCCTCCGCGAAAGCAGCGGTTAAATCAGTTCGACTCAGAGCAAGTAATCAATAGGAAGAGCCATACAGATTATATCCTCCAAGAACAAGTCAGCGAGGAAGGGCTGTCCCGATGGCGAAGGCATTAATACTAGTGGCTATATTTATACTATGTGGGAAGGAAAGGGAGATCCCAAATCAATACAATTAGCTGAGCCATGATATACATCTCAGCAGCACTATCAGTCTGGCCCAGTCAAGAGCTACAATATCCAGCATCCTAGGACTTTCAGGTTTGTGGGACCAATGCAAAAGGGGCCATGAATGATCCAACCTGCAGCCCTCCAGCCATTAATAACCGATTGTCCTCTGCCAGGACTGGGGTACTCACTACTCCTTGTGCCCCACCACTGACAGCTGTGCCTGTCACATATATAGAACATATCCTTCAAACCAATGTTGGTATTTATGCACCTATTTAGTGTTCAAAACACTAGCCCCCATCCCCCAGGTTAAAATTAGACCAAGCCAACAGAGACGCAGAAATTGTAGCTTCTATGGGCCATTGGGATTTAAATAACCAAGACTTGCCAGAACTTGCACTATGGAAGAAGGCACATCATCTCTCCAAATTGCATCTGCTTTTAGGGCACGTTTCGCAGAAGGGAAAAAAGGGACTGGGTCAACTGCTTATATACAGTGGTATGAAAAACTATTTTCCCCCTTCCTGATTTCTTATTCTTTTGTATGTTCTAAAACTTAAATGTTTCTGCTCATCAAAAACCGTTAACTATAGTCAAAGATAACATAATTGAACACAAAATGCAGTTTTTAAATGAAGGTTTACGTTATTAAGGGAGAAAAAAAACTCCAAATCTACATGGGCCTGTGTGAAAAAGTGATTGCCCCCCTTGTTAAAAAATAACTTAACTGTGGTTTATCACACCTGAGTTCAATTTCAAAGGTTATAAAGCCATTTCTAAAGCTTTGGGACTCCAGCGAACCACAGTGAGAGCCATTATCCACAAATGGCAAAAACATGGAACAGTGGTGAACCTTCCCAGGAGTGGCCGGCAGACCAAAATGACCCCAAGAGCGCAGAGACAACTCTTCCGAGAGGCCACAAAAGACCCCAGGACAACATCTAAAGAACTGCAGGCCTCACTTGCCTCAATTAAGGTCAGTGTTCACGACTCCACCATAAGAAAGAGACTGGGCAAAAACGGCCTGCATGGCAGATTTCCAAGGCGCAAACCACTTTTAAGCAAAAATAACATTAAGGCTCGTCTCAATTTTGCTAAAAAACATCTCAATGATTGCCAAGACTTTTGGGAAAATACCTTGTGGACCGACGAGACAAAAGTTGAACTTTTTGGAAGGTGCGCGTCCCGTTACATCTGGCGTAAAAGTAACACAGCATTTCAGAAAAAGAACATCATACCAACAGTAAAATATGGTGGTGTTAGTGTGATGGTCTGGGGTTGTTTTGCTGCTTCAGGACCTGGAAGACTTGCTGTGATAGATGGAACCATGAATTCTACTGTCTACCAAAAAATCCTGAAGGAGAATGTCCGGCCATCTGTTCGTCAACTCAAGCTGAAGCGATCTTGGGTGCTGCAGCAGGACAATGACCCAAAACACACCAGCAAATCCACCTCTGAGTGGCTGAAGAAAAACAAAATGAAGACTTTGGAGTGGCCTAGTCAAAGTCCTGACCTGAATCCTATTGAGATGTTGTGGCATGACCATAAAAAGGCGGTTCATGCTAGAAAACCCTCAAATAAAGCTGAATTACAACAATTCTGCAAAGATGAGTGGGCCAAAATTCCTCCAGAGCGCTGTAAAAGACTCGTTGCAAGTTATCGCAAACGCTTGATTGCAGTTATTGCTGCTAAGGGTGGCCCAACCAGTTATTAGGTTCAGGGGGCAATTACTTTTTCACACATGAAAATGTAGATTTGGATTTCTTTTCTCCCTAAATAATAATAACCCTCATTTAAAAACTGCATTTTGTGTTTACTTGTGTTATCTTTGACTAATAGTTAAATGTGTTTGATGATCAGAAACATTTTGTGTGACAAACATGCAAAAGAATAAGAAATCAGGAAGGGGGCAAATAGTTTTTCATACCACTGTATATATATATATATATATATATATTACAGAAATATAAATACTGTATATACAGGTGGGTTACGGGTGCTGCCTGTGATACACCGTCACCATTGATATCTGATGCACCAGACTGCAAAGATCCATGGTGTTTCATTCCAAAATTAGGTATTGAGTTACCTCGCAGAGACCTCTGCCGTCTGGAAGCTCCTTCACAGTCTCACCTTGTACAATTGAGGCGCCGGCTCTCTGTACAGATCAGCGTGGAAATACAGTACATTCCTATTCCAACTGCCAGGAACAAACAGACAAAACTGGCACTTGGAAGGTCACATAAGGCTTAAAGGAAACTTCGTGTATTCGGCACAGATTGCTAAAGCAGAACAAGAATTTGACATGAACATCTGGTCTCTGGAGGGTGCTGTTTCATGCCAGCCTAAGAATGGAATACCACTTTTAACTCTCTGGTGCAATGTTGCACACTAGTACTAGGACCGGATCCACCAAGAGCACCGTTCTGCAAGTCGCACCCAGTCTGCACTGTTCCACCCACCTTTATTCTCTAATAACATTGTTCTTTGAACTTAAGCTTCGTGTGTTGACAGTTGGGTTTTGAACTGCAATATGCCTGGCTCCTGGGCACATCTCCTTGTCCTCCGCCCTTTTTGCAGGTGCCATTTAGCTTTTTTTTCTCCTTGTCTGCCAACTACCTATTACCTTCTATTGTATCCTGGCATTAAAAGGTCTGCCTGTTTTAAATACAATATTCCAGATCACTGCAAACCAGGAATCTCTGTTATTTGCTACAACATTCAGTGAATTCTTGGCTTCTTGGTGATGTCTGCTGAAAATTTAAAATATAATCCCGCTCTACATAAATTCTATGAATTGATACATCTGACTGCAAAAAGCCCTAAAGGCAATGTGTGTTAAAAATCGCTGTAATGCTTTGTTACCTGGCCATGTGAAAATAGTCTAAATTCATGGACTGTCAGAGCAAAGCCCTTTGGCTATAGTATACTAAAGGTGGCCATACACAGGCCGATTAAAGCTGCCGAGGAGGGCCCCATACATGGGCCAATAAGCTGCCGAGTCGGCATCTTATTGGCCCATGTATGGGGCCCTCCGACGGGCTTCCCCGATCGATATCTGGCCGAAAGTCGGATCGCGGCCGCATCTGTTCATTGATGCGCCCCGCGATCCGACCGCCTGTTACCCATCGTTATCCTATCGGATCAGCCCGATATTGCCCACCTCAAGGTGGGCATATTGGGGAGAGATGCACTTGTTTGGCGAAAATCGCCAAACGAGCGGATCTCTTCATGTATGGCCACCTTAAGGCAATAGGACACCAGGAGCAACTTCCTGTTCTGTCTGCCCCAGTTTAAAGACTGATGCTCGGTCTCATGGAGAACACCCTCTCTGCTGTACCCTTCTACCTTGTCTTCAGAGCAGGAAGAAAGGGAAATCAATTCTGCTAAACTAATCCCCAATGGTACCGCTCACTGATTCTATCAGACAATCTTCATATTTCAGACATCTGTGCACTATACAGTCATGTAAACATGAGAATAAGATAGGTTCCACTGAGAAAGAATGCTCTGCCATAAAGCAGGACAGGACTGCTGCTTACAATGAGGATCAGATAGGATCTGTGCAGCCACTGGGACAGAATGCTCTGTTATACAGATAGCTAGAATCTCAGCCTTAAAGCAGGACAGGACTGCTACTTACAATGGGGATCAGATAGGATCTGTGCAGCCACTGGGACAGAATGTTCTGTTATACAGATAGCTAGAATCTCAGCCATAAAGCAGGACAGGACTGCTGCTTACAATGAGGATCAGATAGGATCTGTGCAGCCACTGGGACAGAATGCTCTGTTATACAGATAGCTAGAATCTCAGCCATAAAGTAGGACAGGACTGCTGCTTACAATGGGATCAGATAGGATCTGTGCAGCCACTGGGACAGAATGCTCTGTTATACAGATAGCTAGAATCTCAGCCATAAAGCAGGACAGGACTGCTGCTTACAATGGGTACTCAGGTTTACTAAACATCCCAGATTGTTTGCAGGCGCAAGAACACAATCTTCATTTTTCTGATGACCACGTCCCTCGATCTGCTCATTGCTGCAGTACAGATTTAAATCAATGACAAGTGCACAGGTTTTGATGTTTATATAATAAATCTGATGCACAGGTGTATCTTTTCAACTGGCTGAATATGTGATCCATTATACAAAATGCATAAAGCCGCACAGGACTTAACCTGACATGCACTGCTTATCCCCCCGGAGGACCTTTCCAGACCAGACTCTGCTTTTTATATCAGGCAAAAGAAACTACAGAATATATTTCTAGCGTTTTAGGTGCCAACGCACCTCAAATACAGAGGATTAACCCTGGCACTTCCAGCACCCACAGATGTTGCTGAACTAAAACTCTCAACAGTGCAAGAGTGTCCCTGACTTGGGCACAAAAAACAGACAATGTTTATTTATATTTGTCCTAATGCCCAGACCTTGATCAAGTTTATGAATAGTGGGGCTGGGTCCCACAAGTATTGCAACTTTAAATACTGGACGTTCAGATGGTGGTTGTTTGCTCCTACCAATAAATGAACTTCACATTCTGGGTGGCAGATCCCTCCATTATGGGAAGTTTAAATACTTCTCGACATACAGTAGACAGGAAGCTATTATTTCACCTGGATAATAGAGGAGTCATACTTTTTTTTTTTTCTTTTAAATAGAGGAATTCTATGACGGAGGCACCTTTCCTTTGAAGTGGGTGAAACCAGTTAAGAATTCCCCTCTTCATTCAGTTTTATACAATACAGGGTGTACAGCCTCCTGGGGCGCAACTTCAACAACAGCAGCAACAACAAAAAAAAAAAAAAGAAAGAGGTGTTAAGCAAATTCCAGGCCGTCCATTAAAATAAAGCTGCGCACACAATAGGGGTAGGTGAGTCGCCTGTATTCAGCACTGACTTCGTGTCCTTGATCTGGAGGGAGAAACAGGACAGGCGGAAAATTTGAAATGATAGGAGGGAACTGATGAAGGCGATTAGTGGGAATAAATGGAATCAACGACTATCAATAGGTGGTTCCAGCCCGGAATCATTCAATTGATCCGCAAAAGAAACAACGTTAGAACGGAACAGAATCTGTCCTGTTTGTCTACAATTAATATTCTGTCCTACAGACTTTAATCCCAGCCTATCCAAGAAATGGAAGGAGCATATCCAGTTAGGATTTGACCCCCCTCGTCTCCATCTGATCATCAGACCTGGACGAAGTGTGATATTAACCTTTACAGTCTGGGAGATTCATCCTTCGGTCACCGGCTGAGAGACACACAAATGGGCTCCTTCCGAGCAAGGGGACAACAATACAACATACAACAATATATTTGCACTTGGCAAACTTGAACTTGTCTTCGCTACCTACTAATCCTCGGCAGACGGACAATAGCACTCTTTGTTAACGGTTTCCCACTGGAAAGAGCCGCGCACTTTAATCAGAAGGTAAAACCCAATGGGATCATTACATTCAATTAATAACGACGGAGCATCTAAAGAGGACAATTCGGTTCTATCCAGATATATCTGTTTATTCCTCACTCCAGTTATTATGTTTGTTGTGTTTTGTACTTATTTCAATGCAAACAATTATGGGCTCCGTGTATCAATTATAAAACGCAGACAAACACATTATTCTCTCAGCACAAGCTCATTTGTGGGGGCTCTGAACTGAGCGCTCATTACAGACAAGCGTGGTGCCCTGACTCGGCCGATGTTAAGTGTCTGGAAATGAAATGACAAAACACCCCTCATTAAGATGCAAGCGTCCCTAATTGCGTTGTCTTTGATGTTCAGGCTGGGGATTAAAAGAGACAAAATATGGTTTGAACGTGTTTCATTTGCCTGCCCTGTGTTTGTTTGGTTTGTTTTTTTGCCCTTTATTTAAAAGGACTTTATTTTTTTTAAAGGTTTATTTTTTAATAAAAGATGTCAGTTGTTAAAATGAAACTGCAAAGGGGTAAATGAACGTAGAGGAACAAAAAAAATTAAAATGACAAGAGTGTTACTAAAAAGATAACCCTGACAACTGAATATACTTTTATACAGCTCCTATTAAGTGTCTTTATAGTAATGACTATTAAAAAAAAGGAGGGGGACAGGGAATGATTCACTGTAGCGCTGACGGGGATGTAATTTAAAAGCAGACACCCCATCCAAGCACATAACTGTCTGGACACCTTTAAGTCACTCCGCCTACAGTCTCCGAAATATTTGCTGCAGTCGTTGTCATGCACTTGAGTGCAGTAACATTAAATCCTGACGGGATCCAAAGGGGAGGGCAGCGTCTTGCGCTTATAATTAAAGTTATACACAAGCAAAAAATAAATAAATAAAATAAATAAAGCACTTCTGGGGGCTCCCAACTTTATACAATAGGGGATCCGGGGGGCTTGTCTTGTGGTTTTGGAGCCCCTGGAATGGTTAATCTTTCTACACTGTTTCCCAAGTGCATCTTTCCTCTGCAAGCTTTTAATCATGAAAGAAATCTTTATGCAAGTGACCCTGTAATCTGCACAAATGCACCGCTCGCTTAATAAAGTTGGGGTTAGGAATTGACACTTGGAAATTCAATCCCTAAAACATCGAAAACTCTTTCCAAATCCAGATTAGCCTTAAAGCCTTTTGATTCAGGTTTTCCAGGAGAGAAAGGGTTAAATAAACCGACTTGGCTGTGCACCCTGCTTCTGTATACTCTTCACACGTTAAATCCGCATCATGTGTGGCTAATTAGCAATTCATTTAAATGCATGCTGCAGACTGCAGTGGTTTCTGCGCAGCCCTACAGTACACTCACTCTACTTTTAAGGGAGTGTGGATTGGCAACAATATATATATATACATATATATATATATATATATATATTATACATATATATATATATATATATTATACATATATATATATATATATATTATACATATATATATATATTATACATATATATATATATATATATATATATATATATATATTATACATATATATATATATATATATATATATTATACATATATATATATATATATATATATATATATACTGTATAGGAGAAAACTGCCAGTTTAAATGGCAGTTTTAATAACATTGTAAGCTCTTCGGGGGCGAACCTGATACAGAAGAGTTGAAGAACCGCCGTTAAATTAATATTATAACTGTCTGATATTATTGATTGACATTGAAATGAATAAAGATGAACCAATTCAAGTGAAATCGCCTGTTGGACGTGCGCTGTCTGAGTGGGCGCGTAAATTGTAAATCATCTATATAACTGGCCCCTATGTCCCTCTTTAATTCAAGCCTCGAGACATTAGGAACATCACTTAATCGATCTCTCTAGATGTCTGGATACGATCAGTACCCCCAGCAGTTTCACTGCAACAGACCTGATATACCCCGATAATATAAACGAACAGTTGGCTGGTAACTTTGTAACAATTGATAAAATCCTAAGCGCAAAAGATAAGACATTCCCATGTGAAAAACTTTAAGTGTTCAGTGTTGTCGACACTAGGCATCGGCATGTAGAGGGTTAAGCCAAAATTTGAGAGGGCAGAAATAAAAAAAAAAAAGGAAATCTCGGTTGCTGGATGCAGAGAGTGGGAAGGGGGAGATGGATGAGAGCGAGAGACAGAGTGAGACAAAAACAGATATAGATATACACAGCCCTACTCACTTCCTATAGGAAAAGTCTGCTGAAAGTTTTGTCTGCATGTCCCCTCCAAACCCAACTTTCCCTATATAATTGCTACTTACAGATCTCCATAGTCTGGAACAGAGACCTCTTGCAGTTACATGTGCAGGACACATTGGAATGGATGGATTCGCTGGTGCTGTTCAGACCCATCAAGTTATGCATTGAAGTAATGGCAAGTCTCTTCCAGAAAGTGCCTCACACTGTCACACGGGGTCCTCCTGCTGCTGCTGCATGGGGAGAGGGCACAGACATGGCAGGAGGACGGCTGGAGGGAGTCAGGGAGTGTCTTGCTAGGCTGGGAGAGCAGTTGCTTTTTTCCAAGGCTGGGACGCTGGTCTCTCTGGTTTGAAAGGAGTTAAAGTGAGTTTGGCGCAGGCTGGGGGCTACAGAGCAGTCACTTTGTTACAAACTGTGGTAAGAGCTGAAACCCCAAAGTTGGGGTTGAAGAGACGTCACTTTACCTGGAAAGGAAGAGATGCAGTCGCTTAATATCAGGCAGAGACAGTGACTGAGTGCCAGGCTGGGGAGTAGAAGAGCAGTCTCTTAGTGCCAGGCTGGGGCAGTAGAAGAGCAGTCTCTCAGTGCCAGGCTGGGGCAGTAGAAGAGCAGTCTCTCAGTGCCAGGCTGGGGCAGTAGAAGAGCAGTCTCTCAGTGCCAGGCTGGGGCAGTAGAAGAGCAGTCTCTCAGTGCCAGGCTGGGGGAGTAGAAGAGCAGTCTCTCAGTGCCAGGCTGGGGGAGTAGAAGAGGAGTCTCTCAGTGCCAGGCTGGGGCAGTAGAAGAGCAGTCTCTCAGTGCCAGGCTGGGGCAGTAGAAGAGCAGTCTCTCAGTGCCAGGCTGGGGGAGTAGAAGAGCAGTCTCTCAGTGCCAGGCTGGGGCAGTAGAAGAGGAGTCTCTCAGTGCCAGGCTGGGCAGTAGAAGAGCAGTCTCTCAGTGCCAGGCTGGGGGAGTAGAAGAGCAGTCTCTCAGTGCCAGGCTGGGGCAGTAGAAGAGGAGTCTCTCAGTGCCAGGCTGGGCAGTAGAAGAGCAGGGTCTGAGTGCCAGGCTGAAGCAGGAGAGGAGGAGTCTCTTAGTGCCAGGCAGGGCAGTAGGAAGTGTCAGTCTGGGGTAGAAGAGGAGCAGTCAGTGCCTGTTTGGAGCAGTCACTGTCTCTGAGTGCCAGGCTGGGGCAGCAGTAGAGTAGTTTCTAAGTGCCAGGCAGAGTCAGGAGAGGAGCAGTGCCAGTCTAAGAGTGGATGAGTCCCGAGCAGGACAGGAGCGGTCACTTTGTCTCACTGTCTCGCTTCCTTCCAAGGAGCTGCGCTCTCTCTCTCTCTCCCCCAACCCCAGGCAGCCAGACGGGTCGTGACGTCAGCGCCAGACTGGGACTGCCCTTCACACAGCACGTCTGGGCGGGGCCGGGAGCTCGATGAGGGACAGGGGAGCGGGCCAGTGACAGGAGAAGGGAGTCAGAATGGGCACCGCCCCCTGCTGTTAAAGGAGCAGGCTGTTTGCTGGACTGACCGACAGGGGGAGATGGGAATGACAGTTATAAACTGGAGAGACAGGATGGACAGATAATAACGCTGGTCTGTTTAAAAAGTTCCACTATCTGCCTGTCAGTCACCCTGAACTATATAACCCCCCCACACTTGGTAATGGTCTTCTCCAGTACTGCTGCCCAAACTAATATTATTATTATTACTATTATTTGCCCCCTCAGCCTTAGAATTAAGCACATCAGTAGTGTTAACCATCCCTAGTATTAACCTTGGGGAGTTAACCCTTTCTGAGCATTAACCCTGTCAGTACTGCCCCCCTCAGTGTTGTAATGGCAATATGACAGTGAGACAGATGAAGCTAGTGATATAGACAAGTAGATTAATGACAGACAGGTAGATAGTAACTGAAGGACACAAAGATAAGAAGCAGACAGTCGATTACAGAGACAGACAGACAGATACACAGACAGGCTAAGGGCTGGGGCACACAAATCTACTGGGGGAGATTAGTAGCCCAGCGACAAACCGCTTCTTCTTCGGGCGACTAATCTCCCCAAACTGCCTCCCCGTTGGCTAGAATCTAAATCGCTGTTGGAATGGCACTCGGCGCACTTCATTTTCCCGAAGTTGCCCCACGAGGAAACAAAGCGCTCCGAGTGCGATCCCGCCGGCGGGGAGGCAGTTTGTGGAGATAAGTTGCCCCGAAGAAGAAGCGGTTTGTTGCTTGGTGGCTAATCTCCCCCAGTAGCTTTGTGTGCCCCTGTCCTTAGGGCATGGACACACGTGAGTTTTTACGGCACGTTTTTTTTAAAGGAGAAACAAACCCCTTATTAAAAAACCCTACCCAACATAGACCCCCCCTCCCTCCTTCCTCCAGCCTAGCTGCTACCCCAGGCAAATATCCCTACCTTTTAATTACCCCCCAGTGCAGATTCAGGGATCACAGTTCACGACAGCCATCTTCCAGGTCTTCGGTAATTTGAAAATAAGCCCAGCGGAGCGGCGCATGCACAGTTGGAGCAATTTACTGGTTTGTGGCAACTGCACTGAAATGGACAAAAATTGCAGAGGTGCCGGAAGAAGACACGAAGACCCGGAAGATGGCTGCCTTGAACTCCGATCCCTTATTCTGCACCAAGGGGTATGTAAAAAGTTAGGGGCATTTGCCTGGGGTAACACTTAGGCTTGGGGGAGGAGGGAGGGGGGTCTATGTAGGGTAGGGTTTTTTTAATAATGGGTTTGTTTCTCCTTTAAAAGACTGACCGCCACGTAAATACGCTGAACAAGATGCGCCAGTGCCTAAGCTTGAAAACGCATTATCCAGGTCTCACGTAGCGTCTTAATTCCATCAGTGATCTTGTGCTTCAGCACTGTAGATTACAGAGACAGCCAGAAAGACACACAGACATGCTAAGGGCTGGGGCACACAAAGCTACTGGGGGAGATTACTATCCCAGCGACAAATTGCTTCTTCTTCGGGCAACTAATGTCCCCAAACTGCCTCCCTGCCGGCTAGAATCTAAATTGCCGGTGGGATGGCACTCTGAGCACTTTGTTTTCCTGAAGTCGCCCCACGAGGAAACAAAGTGCTCCGAGTGCGATCGGGATGCAGTTTGGGGAGATTAGTCGTCCGAAGAAGAAGTGGTTTGTTGCTTGGCGACTAATCTCCCCCAGTTGCTTTGTGTGCCCCTGTCCTTAGGGCATGGACACATGTGTTTTTACATATTTTTACGGCGCGTTTTTTTTTAAAAGAGAAACAAACCCCTTATTAAAAAAACCCTACCCGACAGACTCTCCTCCCCCCTAGCCTAGCTAATACCCCAGGCAATTACCCCTAACTTTTTACTTACCCCTCGATGCAGATTCTGGGATCAGAGTTCACGGCAGCCATCTTCCAGGTCTTCGGTAATTTGCGAATGAGACCGGCGGAGCGGCGCATACACAGTCGGAGCAGTTTACCAGTTTGTGACAACTGCACATGTACTGAAATGGACAAAAATTGCGCCAGAAGACATGAAGACCGGGAAGATGGCTGCCGTGACGATTCAGCACTAACAACTGCCGATGTTTGGGTGCCTTCAAAGTAGGGATGCACTGAATCCAGGAATTAGTTTGGGATTCGGCCGAATCCTTCTGCCAGGCCTAACCGAATCCTAATTTGCATATGCAAATAGGGGCGGGAGGGAAATCATGTGACTTTTTGTCACAAAACAAGAAAGTAAACATTTTTCCCCTTCCTACCCTAAATTTGCATATGCAAATTAGTATTTGGTTTGGTATTTGCCCGAATCTTTCGTGAAGGATTCGGAGGTTTGACCAAATCCAAAATAGTGGATTAGGTGCATCCCTACTTCAAAGGCACGATCAAATTTTTCCGTCCAGCGCGATCAACGAGCCGACCGATATCCAAGTCTTCTGCTGATATCTGTCGGCTCTTCACCCACCATACACGCACCGAATATCTTATGAAAATTTGTTTTGTACGATATTATCTGTGCGTCTATGGCCACCTTAACTCTTATTGGCCTAACAAATCAGGTGATGATATCACGCACCCACATGGGCACTGACCTAGGGCGTCAATTATGCAACGTACCGATGGAAGTCCAACGAGAGGGAGGTTGTGGCAAACAAGAACTGGCGCATTGCAATATTGGCTGAAAACCGGCCTGCTGACACCGTGTGTATTTACACGGTGGTCGTTCTTTTTAAAAACCGCGCGGTAAAAACGCATGTGTGTCCATGCCCTAATAGGTATATGTGGATAGAAAGACAGGCAGATATCCCACTATTGGCCCAAACACATGTCTCTTGGGGTAATCACAATGCAGTACAGGGACCCAAGCAGAACACACAAACCAACACACAAAAAAACACATATCCCTGGCTCCCTTCTGATTCCTTAACTCCCCTCACTCACCCTGCAAATCCCTGGGACATAAAAAGCCCAGTGATGAGAGAGGTTTATCCAACTCACCCACTTTTCCCAATCACACCACAATAAACGAATAATTCCCTTCCTGAGGAGTGGGTGTACAAGGTGTACCCCATTAGGCAAGAGATCTGCACAGGTTGAATAGAGCTGCTTGGCTGTATGATACATCTGTCGTTGCTGGGCTCGGAGGAATAAATTAGCCCTTAGAAATTCGTGAAAATTGCACATATTGTAAGCTGCGACTCCTGATAAAAGTCTATCGACTCCCTAAGTTCTGCGCTGCTTGAGTAAAAAAATAAAACCGAGAAAAAAAAGTAATTTTTCTTTCCATTTTTTTATTTATTTTTTTAAATCTGTTCCCATACGGCAGTGACAGGAATTTCCAAAAGCCTGTCTAGACATATCTATTAGGCTCTCTTCTGCCAGACACCTCCCCACCCCCATGGGCTTCTTAACTCAAACACTGCCACTAGAGCAGCTCTACCTATCTCCTGCTTATCTCCCATCACAAAGGAACAGTTACCTTACAATGGATTTGCTTTGTGTGGGTGCCAGCCTGGCAGGATACAATACACAAGCAGCAAGGATCCTGAATTAAAGGTTCAGCAACACCATATTGTATTTATTTACATTGGCGGCCGGCAGCAACCCTGTTTTATACATTAAAACTTTCCTTACTACGTGTTTCCTAGAGCTAGAGCCATGATATACGTCCGATTCATTGCTCTAGTGCTAAATACATTGTATGTTCACCAGTTTATCAGTTGGCCCTCCAGCTCTACAGGAGCTTGAATGGCAGCCATTCAATGTTATATTTACAAGTGCAAAAGATGCCTTTATTATTGTTATTACCGGCACTTTAAGAGAACAATGCATTCCAAACCAATGACATATCCCTGGCAGTAGCAGGGTTAAAGGTAGAGGTAGATGGCAGGGGATGAGTTAACTGGCTAGGACAAGGACAGAGACTTGTCCTGTAAAGAAGCTGGGTACCCTACAGATGTTGCTGAACTACAGCAGAATGCTGGAATTTGCAGGTCAACCGCTGTTAAAATACATACTGCATGTATACAAGTGTAGTCTGCATGCATCTACCTGGATTAATTATTAGCGATTCACCAGGTTGATTTGATATGTGTTATATATGATGCAGTAATCAGTGATTGGTTATTGGTTACTCGTAAGTAATTCTGTATGTTCAATGTTTATAACCTCATTTATTGTACAGCCCTGCAGAATATGATGGTGTTTTATACAGAATAATGATCCACTGCTCTGTCATTCTGACATAGCCATGTCAAAGTGTTGTTAACTTCCCCTTTATTCCCTTAGCAATGGTTTATAACGTTCATGGTTAAGGGTTATTCTCCACAGAGAGACTTAGGGCTCTTACTCACAAGCGTTTTTACCTGCGCTCCCCTGCGTTCTGTTTTTCGGCGTTCAGCCGCAAGGGAGCGCAGGAATAGACGCATTTTATTTTTTCAAATGGGGCTGTACTCACACAGGCGCATGTAGGCGCCGAACGCAGGAAAAATGCAGCATGTTGCGTCACAACGTGCGTTCGGCGCCTACATGCGCCTGTGTGAGTACAGCCCCATTTGAAAAAATGAAATGCATCTATTCCTGCGCTCCCCTGCGGCTGAACGCCGAAAAACGGAACGCAGGGGAGCGCAGGTAAAAACGCTGGTGAGTAAGAGCCCTTAGCTATATTGTACAGGTATGGGATCTGTTATCCGGAAACCCGTTATCCAGAAAGCTCCGAAATGGAATGGCTCTCTCCCATAGACTCCATTAAAATGAAATAATCCAAATTTTTTAAAATGATTTCCTTTTTCTCTGTAATAATAAAACAGTAGCTTGTACTTCATCCCAACTAAGATATAATTAATCCTTATTGGAAGCAAAACCAGCTTATTTGGGTTTATTTAATATTTATATGATTTTCTAGTAGACTTAAGGTATGAAGATTTGAATTACGAAAAGATCTGTTATCCGGAAAAACCCTAGGTCCAGAGCATGCTGTATAACAGGTCCCATACCTGTATTAATAAGCAGGTGTGCTGCCGTATGCTTAGCCATAGTGACTGCTACCCTTTACATGCCAATTTTCAACAAAGAGACAGGGAGAGAGTCCGTCTCTTAAAGTTACCCTCTTTGGTAACAAGGACCCAATGAACAGGGTGTGTGCCTCTGATAGGAGAAATGAATCTGATTTCCTGTGCAACTTCCATTTTCTGTTGAGTCACTGTTTAAAGGAACAGTAACACCAAAAACTTAAAGCGTTTTAAAGAAAAGCCAATATAATGTACTGGTGCCCTGCACTGGCAAAACTGGTGTGTTTACTTCAGAAAAACAACTATAGTTTTTATAAACAAGCTGCTGTGTAGCCATGGGGGCAGCCATTCAAGCACAGGATACACAGTAGATAACAGATAAGTACTACTATAGTTTATATAAACAAGCTGCTGTGTAGCCATGGGGGCAGCCATTCAAGCACAGGATACACAGTAGATAACAGATAAGTACTACTATAGTTTATATAAACAAGCTGCTGTGTAGCCATGGGGCAGCCATTCAAGCACAGGATACACAGTAGATAACAGATAAGTACTACTATAGTTTATATAAACAAGCTGCTGTGTAGCCATGGGGGCAGCCATTCAAGCACAGGATACACAGTAGATAACAGATAAGTACTACTATAGTTTATATAAACAAGCTGCTGTGTAGCCATGGGGGCAGCCATTCAAGCACAGGATACACAGTAGATAACAGATAAGTACTACTATAGTTTATATAAACAAGCTGCTGTGTAGCCATGGGGGCAGCCATTCAAGCACAGGATACACAGTAGGTAACAGATAAGTACTACTATAGTTTATATAAACAAGCTGCTGTGTAGCCATGGGGGCAGCCATTCAAGCACAGGATACACAGTAGATAACAGATAAGTACTGCTATAGTTTATATAAACAAACTGCTGTGTAGCCATGGTGGCAGCCATTCAAGCACAGGATACACAGTAGATAACAGATAAGTACTACTATAGTTTATATAAAGATGTAAGCACAAGATGGCAGCAGGAGCTCAAGAATGTGGCACAACACGGTGGTATTAGCATGAAGTAGAGACAGCTGGGCAAAACAATAGGGTGATTTGGTGAATAGTGATGGGCGAATTTGTCCATGACCATGTCACAGAGTCAGAGGGGTGACACAGAGACAGAGGGGCGAGACAGAGAGGTGACACAGAGACAGAGGGGTGATACAGAGACAGAGGGGCAAGACAGAGACAAAGGGGCGAGATAGAGACAAAGGGGTGAGACAGAGACAAAGGGGTGACACAGAAACAGAGGGGTGACACAGAAACAGAGGGTCGAGACAGAGGTGTGAGACAGAGGGGCGACCGAGACAGAGGGGCGACACAGAGACAGTAATGTGGAGAAAGTAGGACAGGAGAGACCAGGTACGTAACTACAGAGGAAGCAGACCCTGCGGCTGAAGGGGGCCTAGGAGGTATAGGGGGCCCCATGAGGGCCAAACAATGAGCGATTTCATCATATATTAGTAAAACAGGACAATCCCTTGATATTTTGGGGACCTTAACATTAATTTGCTGTGGGGCCCAGTAACATTTAGTTACACCACTGATGGAGACAGTAGAGTGAGATGGTGACAGTGGATAAAGATGGTGACATTAGGGCAAGATGAATATAGTAGGGCAGGATTCAAACAGTAGATCAAGATGGAGTTGTTGGAATACAATTCCCAGCAACCTCTGACAACTGATGGCTGTGGAGCCATTGATGGGCCAGTCCTATTTTATATAAATAATGGGACCTGAATTCAATATATAATGTAGCCTCATAGGCAGTCGTTCAGCTGATGAAACCTTAGTCTGAGCCTAATTTATCGGCACTGCAATCCTATCCGCAAGCAGGTGAGATTGGCAAGAAATGGGGCGGCAGTATCAGTTCTCCCTTCTTGAAACATTGAAACAAAAAGGCGTCAGCGAATAGTGAGCTGATCAGCCTTTTATTTCATCTTAAAATATCTCTTAGACTTTAAATCAGTTTCCATGGGAAACAAAGTATGAATGTATTTATAGTGGATAATATCAAATGCACTCAAGTGTACTTTAAGCATTTGACCCCCCTCCCCTCATGTAGCCGATTTGTTAGTATGAGCTGCAGGTCTGTGTAATGTCACTAAGGAGTTCAGACTCACAAACGTGGCTATTTGCTTGAAATATGTGTTGACGCTGCTTGTAACCGGAGTTTAAGGACACAAATATGGAAAAAAAAATTGTGAAATATCGAACATAGTGCAACCCAGGACAGTGTGTAAGTGCCACGTCTTATGTCTACTGACTGAAATGGCTGCGGTGCCATCATGTTGTGTTTATGTGATCTCTCACTGCTACTATAGGTGCTACTGTGCCATTATATCCACTGCTACTATAGGTGCTACTGTGCCATTATATCCACTGCTACTATAGGTGCTACTGTGCTATTATCCCACTGCTACTATAGGTGCTACTGTGCCATTATATCCACTGCTACTATAGGTGCTACTGTGCTATTATATCCACTGCTACTATAGGTGATGCGGTGCCATTATATCCACTGCTACTATAGGTGCTACTGTGCCATTATATCCACTGCTACTATAGGTGCTACTGTGCTATTATATCCACTGATACTATAGGTGCTGCTGTGCCATTATCCCCACTGCTACTATAGGTGCTACTGCGCCATTATCCCTACTGCTACTATAGGTGCTACTGTGCCATTATATCCACTGCTACTATAGGTGCTACTGTGCCATTATCCCCACTACTACTATAGGTGCTACTGTGTCATTATCCCCACCGCCGGGCCAGACCACCCCTCTCGATATTCGAAATTGTACAAAAAAAATCTTCAGCTACACGTAGGGCCTTCTGCACATGCGCATGGCGTTCAAGAATGCACGTCGAGCGACGCATGACAGGGGGGCCTGGACAGTAGTCCCGGTGGGCCCCAGGCCCCCAAGTCCAACTCTGGAGACACCCATTTGAAAGCTGCAAAAAACAAAACAATTATTATAAAACAATAAAAAATAAATAATGAAGACCAATTGAAAAGTTGTTTAGAATTGGCCATTCTATAAGATACTAGGCGAACCATCCCTTTAAGGTTAGATCTTCTGTCATTATTTAAAACCACTGAACTGGCCGACCCCTATGGACAATTGGCACACGCAGGTGTCGGGCATCCCTGGCAGGGGCAGACGGTGAGACCATTGCCTGGAGCAGGAGAAAGGAAATGACAATCTCCAGCGATAATTAAATGGCATTCTGGCTCTTTAAATGTTCCCTCGGGACATCAGGAGGGACATTGGTTCCAGACAGTGACATCACGGGCGTCTGGCATAAGACTGACAGCTGGCTCAGCCACTTAAAAGTGAAGCCCGGAGGAAGCGACGACGCGCTGGCCAATTGGAGTGCGAGGGTCGCAGCCGGGGGTAAATACACGTGGTCGCGGGAGTCTGGTTGAGCAGGATGCAGAGTAACCTCGTGTTGACCTTATCGGGGCTGCCATTAGCTTCCTACTCCCAGATCAGCTGAACCACCGCCCCCTGTAATATGATGGTACATTCCTCTGCCTGATGTCATAATATAATCCTACTCATCCTGCTGCTCCGTTATACAGAGGCTGCCAGTTCTACTTACTATTGCATTGTGCTATCATCTGTTCAGAGAAACAGCAGGAGAAATCACGTGCAACCAACTCATTCCAATGCTTGTGCATGGCGGCTTAGTAATGAGCACAGGCTGCAGCACAAAGATAAAGCTGCCTTAAGGGGTGGTTCACCTGTAGGATAACTTTTATTGTGTTATAGAATGCCAAAATCAAAGCAACTTTTCAATTGGTCTTCATTATTTATTTTGTATAGTTTTTTTTAATTATTTGCCTTTTTCTTCTGACTCTTTACAGTTTTCAAACTACTAAATACAAATGTATTGTTATTAAAACTTTTTATTCCTAATTTTTCTATTCATATTCCAGTATATTCTTCCAATCAATGCATCGTTACTAGGGAAATAGGGACCCTAGCAACCAGACTACTATACATTGCAAACCGGAGGGCTGACGAATATAAAGCCAAATAACTCAAAAACCACAAATAATAATAAAAAAAAATACTGTTTTGTATAATGTACAGCATCAGATTCTAAGGCCGTTTGCAATTGGGTTTCCTTTTTTATTATATGTGGGGGGGGGTTGACTTCATCAGCAGTAGTGATGGGCGAATTTGTCCCGTTTCACTACGCTGAAAAATGAGCCTCGAAAACGGCGAACAATTAGCGAAACATGAGTTTTGGCGCCGCATCAATTGGCAGCCGTCGTTAAAGTCAGTGGGCATCTGAATAGTGTTGACGCGTGACGGTTTTGACGCGATCGACTTTTCTGAAGCGGGTTCAACAGTGCTGCGCAATATGTTGGCGCTATATAAATACATGTTAATAAAAATGTTTTTTGACGGCGAAGTTTCGCAAATTTATTCGCCGGAGGTAAGGTTTCCTTCTGTTCTGGAAAAACATGCCGGCCTTCCTATATATTTATCTTTTTCCCCTATTAATAACATTGGGATCAGCCATCATTTTTACCGGCCTGGCTGGTAAAATACCGGCCAGGTGGCAACCCTAGCCGGAGGCAAAATTGTGGAAATTTGCTGCGAATTCGCACCTGCGAATTTATTCTCCTATCACTATCCAGCAGCTCTCCAGTTTTCAATCTTGTTGCTACGGGCCACATTACCTTAGCAATAATACATTGATTTGCAAAAGACAATGGAATATGAGACTGCCTGGAAATAAAGATGAATAATAAAAAGTAGCAATAATAATACATTTTGTGACCCTCATTTGAAAGCTGGAAACAAGGGCGATCCTGGAGCCTCCGCTCTTAAAAATAGGGCAGCATCACTAGTGCAATGAGCGTCATAGAGTGCTGTCTTCACTTCGCTTCATTTCCGGGTTAAATCCTGGAAATTAATGTCTTATAGCAGAGACGCGTAAAGAATCGGGGATATTTAGTCGCCCAGCAACAAATCGCCTCTTCTTTGGGTTACTAATCTCCCCGAACTGCCTTCCTGGCAGCTAGAGTCTAAATCGTCGGCGGGGTGGCACTTGGATCTCTTCGTTTTCCAAAGTTGCCTGACGAGGATACTTCGGGCGACTTCGGAAGTGCCATCCGGCCGGTGATTTACATTCTAGCCGGCGGGAAGGCAGTTTGGGGAGATTAGTCGCCCAAAGAAGAGGCGATTCTTCTCCAATCTTCCCGTGTGTCTCTGCCCTTAAAGTTAAAAGAGATTTTTGCAGCCCCTTGTAACTAGCCGCTCATTGCTGCCTTACGCAAGGTTCTCATTGCAGGAGCGGCCCTGGCTGGAAAGAGTCAGAAGAAGAAGGCAAATCATTCAAACACTACACAAATAAATAATTAAAGGGGTTGTTCACCTTTGAGTTAACTTTTAGTATAATGTAGAGAGTGATATTCTGAGACAATTTGCAATTGGTTTTCATTTTTTATTGTTTGTGGTTTTATAGTTATTTAGCTTTTTATTCAGCAGCTCTCCAGTTTGCAGTGTCAGCAATTTGGTTTCTAGGGTACAAATTACCCTAGCAACCCTGCATTGATTTGAATAAGAGACTGGAATATGAATAGGAGAGGGACTGAATAGATTGATAAGTTATAAAAAGTGGCAATAACAATACAATTGTGGCCTTACAGAGCATTTGTTTTTAGATGGTGTCAGTGACCCCCATTTGAAAGCTGCAAAGAAACAGAAGAAAATTGCAAATCATTCAAAAAACTATGAAAAATAAATTATGAAGACCAATTGAAAAGTTTCTTAGAATTGGCCCTTCTACAATATACTAAAAGTTAACTTGAAGGTGAACCACCCCTTTAAGACCAATTGAAAAGTTGATTAGAACTGGCCATTCTATGACATACCTAAAGGTGAACCTTCCCTTTAACATCCGTTTATTATGGTGTTTAAACGGCAAGTCAACCCGTAAATAAAAGATTTGCCTAATAAGATAAGCAACTTTCCAATATACATGTATTAAACATTATTTCATTAAAAGTTATTTGTAAAAACAATGGCATTTTGAAAGCTGCATCCTGGTTGTTACTTTTTAAACAATGTTGCAAACGTCTTTACTCCCCAACAAAGACAGGTCTGTTAATATCAGTGGCTCGTCTTATATTGTATCAACAGTCTTAGAGATCAGGGCAGAGAATAGAATGGGACAGACAAACATTGTTTTCAATACATATACAAATAACTTGAGAAAATTTGTAATAAATGTATATTAGGCAAATTTTATGTCGGGGTTGCTTGCCTTTTACGGGCAGCTGTATGTGAGAGGCAACTAGTGAGGATGGTTCTAAACTTGGTGATTCTGTGGCTTAGATTGTGAGCTCTGTGGTACAGGAGATCATTGTACATCATCTCTGCTTACAATTAGCAGAGCTCCAGTGCATTCCCATGAGTTTGAAACTTGGATTTATTGAGCAAATTCAGGGGTGCACTCCTTCTGTTAAAAATAAAACTCCTATTTTCTATTTTTCCTTCCTTACCAATGAAAACAAAGTAGCGGGCTACAAATCTTGTTGCCTCAGGGAACGGCAGTTCTCCTGTAGGTCAGCTGATCATCTGGCTTCTTCTACATTGTTTTAGGAGTCAGGACCAACAGTGCAGAAAACATAGCTAGATAGTACCTTCAATAGCAATACTGTTTACAAGTACTGTTACAAAAGAGGAATTGGGATGCTATCACAATATGGGTGAAGCTACTTTTGGAGTGGGGGTATTAGGGTCAGGGCACACGCTCAGATTCAGGGAGATTAGTCGCCCGGCGACAATTCTCCTCTTTTTCGGGGCGACTAATGTCCCCGAACTGCCTCCTGCCGACTAGAATGTAAATCGGTGGCGGGATGCCACTCGGAGCGCTTCGTTTTTCTGAAGCCGTCAGAAGTTTCCTCGTGAGGCAACTTCGGGCGACTTTGGAAAATGAGGCGATCCGAGTGCAATCATGCAGGCGATTTACATTTTAGCCGGCTGGAGGCAGTTTGGAGAGATTAGTCGCCCCAAAGAGAGGAGATTTGTCGCCGGGCGACTAATCTCCCGAATCTGAGTGTGCCCTGACTCTTACAGCTGTTCAGTGTGTGTGTAGAATGAGGCAAGTGAATGCCTTCTGGTATAATAAATCCCATACATACAATGGATAGTTATATACTGCACGGAGATCCTTGCACCCCCAGTGGTATATTTATAAACTGCAGCTGGAAGGCTCCTGGCACACGTAGCAGTTGTGTTGTGTATTATCCCTATGCTAGACACTGCCTGCCTCTGAAATTACTGGTTGATGTATATACTTTTGGAAATGCCTGCTTTTAAACCAATCAGAGCATGAATCAGATGACACGCAGGACATTTTTCAAGCCCATCTTTAAAGGGATACTGTCATGGGAATTCTTTTTCAAAACGCATCAGTTAATAGTGGTGCTCCAGCAGAATTCTGCACTGAAATCTATTTTCTCAAAAGAGCAAACAGATTTTTTTGTATTCAATTTTGAAATCTGACATGGGGCTAGACATATTGTCAGTTTCCAGCTGCCCCCAGTCATGTGACTTGTGCTCTGAAAAACTTTAGTCATTCTTTACTGCAAGTTGGAGTGATATCACCCCTTCCCTTTCCCCCCAGCAGCCTAACAACAGAACAATGGGAAGGTAACCGGATAGCAGCTCCCTAAGACAAGATAACAGCTGCCTGGTAGATCTAAAGGTGGCCATAGATGCAAAGAGCCACTCGTTTGGCGAGCCAATCTTTCCCCGATATGCCACTAACGGGCATGGGGTAATCTGAACGTTCGGCCCTATGGCCGAATTACGATGAGTGCGCAATGGGGGGACTCTCCACACACAATGTCCTAAAATCATACAAATCCTCGATTCATACGATAGGATCTTTGCGTCTATGGCCAACTTAAGAACAACACTCAATAGTAAAATCCAGGTCCCACTGAGACACATTCAGTTACATTGAGTAGGAGAAACAACAGCTTGTCAGAAAGTAGTTCCATCCTAAAGTGCTGGCTCTTTCTGAAAGCACATGACCAGGCAAAATGTCCTGAGATGCACCTACACATAGGGTTGCATCCTTTTCTGGAAAAAAATACCGGCCTTCCTATATATTTATCTTTTTTCCCTATTAATAACATTGGGATCAGCCATCATTTTTACAAGCCAGGCCGGTAAAATACCGGTCAGGTGGCAACCCTCCCTATACGCCAAAATTACAACAACAAAAAATACACTTGCTGGTTCAGGAATGAAATTTTGTAGAGTGAATTATTTGCAGTGTAAAATTTTGAAAAAAAACTACATAATGAAAGAATCCCTTTAACTGCTGCTTTAACCACTGACGAGGTCACAATCATTGAATCACCAGGGGGATGGGTACTGACAGTTAACTTGGTGGTTGATCTCTTCCATCACAGGAAGGGTTGGGATGGGCTTAAAAATCTTTAAAAACTTTGTAGCGAATTGGAAAAACGTCCAACCTACACATCAGTAGTGCCCAGCGGGCCAAGCTGTATCCGGCTTTGGTGGGTAAAGGATTGATATACATTATATAAACGGTGCTAAGTGAATCTCGTGCTGTGTCATTTTGTTCTTTAATCTGTCATTCCTGAGTTTGTATTTCTTCTTTTCACCCCCCTTTCAGAGCGAAGCCCCTCCGGCGCCTTGGCATTGTCGGCGCTTTCTAAAGCGTGTTGGTTTGGTTGCAAACAGACAGTGTTTGTGCAGGAAAAAAAGATTCCTGTGATTTCTGCCTACACTGTTTTTATTTTTAACACCAGCTGATAAGTCAAAACTCCAAAAAAGAACAACTTGTACTTTATATATAATGTCTCTCCCACTGATCTGCAATGGGCTGGGCTGCGGCAGAACCAACAATTTATTCTATTTTCACCTGAGAGCAGAGAGAAAAGAAAAGCAGCCATACATGCATATATATATATATATATATATATATATATATACACACCCAGGCGCACATATACATACATACATACATACACATCTATATACCCACACGCACATATACATACATACATACACATATATATACCCACACACACATATATGCATACACATATAAATACCCACGCGCACACATATATACATACACATATATATACTAGGGATGCACCGAATCCAGGATTCGGCCAGGTCGGCATTTTTCATTCGGATTCGGCCGAATCCTTCTGCCAGGCCGAACCGAATCGGAACCCTAATTTGCATATGCAAATTAGGGGTGGGAGGGAAATCACGTGACTTTTTGTCAGAAAACAAACATTTTTCCCCTTCCCACCCCTAATTTGCATATGCAAATTAGGATTCGATTCGGTATTCAGCCGAATCTTTCACGAAGGATTCGGGGGTTCGGCCGAATCCAAAATAGTGGATTCGGTGCATCCCTAATATATACCCACGCACACACATATATACATACACATATATATACCCACGCACACACATATATACATACATATATATACCCACGCACACACATATATATATACACATATATATATACCCACGCACACACATATATACATACACATATATATACCCACGCACACACATATATATACACATATATATACCCACGCACACACATATATATATATACACATATATATACCCACGCACACACATATATACATACACATATATATACCCACGCACACACATATATACATACATATATATACCCACGCACACACATATATATATACCTACATACATGTATATACTGTATACCTACATACACACATATATATATGTAGTAATACATGTATTCTAGGATATATGTTTAGGAGTTTCTGTATCTTAAAAGGACTGGCTGACTAGCAGTTACTGCTAATTGGCCATGCAAAATACCTAGTCTAAGGTACCGCTTGAGGCATGCTCCAAGGCTGGTTAGCACTTACACTTAGGGGGTTATTTGTTAAAGTCCAAATGCAAAACACTTGAAATAAATAGGTTTTTTTTTTTACTATAAAATCCGAATTTTTAAGAAAACGCAACGCAGGGGAGCGCATGAAAAACCGCCGTGTGTAAGAGTCTTTAGTGGAAAAAACAAACTCGAATTATACCCCGAGGATGAAAAAAGTCAGAATCCGAAAATCCTTCATCTCAGACCTGCAGTGGTTGTATATAAGTCAATGGAACAGGCCTCTATCCTATTTGGAGGTTTATGTGGTCTGCACTGGATTTAGCTGAAAATCTGACTATTTCGGGCTCTTCTGGCAAAAATGAAAAAAAAAATCAGACTTTTCGTGAAAAAGCCTGAAAAAATCGAGGTATTCGGGGAAAAAAAATCTGATTTATCGAGTTTGTCCCTGATCTGATTAAATTGTGCTTTTTTTTTATTAATAAATAAGGTCAAATGTGGATTCTGGTTTGGTTTGACTTTTTTTATTTAAATATTTCAATAAGGCCCTTAGGGCTCTTACACACTCTTACACTTTCTTCCGTTCAGCCGCAGGGGAGAGCAGGAGTAGACGCACTGAATTATTGTCAATGGGGCTGTACACCGATGCATGTAAGCGCCAAATGCAGGTTTCAGGACGCAGCATGATGCATTTTACCTGCGTTCGGTGCAAACATGTGTTTGTTCGGCCCTTGCTCTCCCCTGCGGCTGAACAGAAGAAAGCAAAACTCAGGGGAGCGCACAAACAAACGCCCGTGTGTAAGAGCCCTTAAAGTATGCTGCATGGATTTCTAGGGCTTTACACTTAGGGCCCTTACACACCGTCAGCTTTCCCTGTGTTCCTCTGCATTCTGATTATATGTGTTCAACCGCAGGGGAGGGCAGTCATAGGGAAAACTGCCCATGTGTAAGAGCTCTAAAGACATGATGCATGGCTGATTAGCAGTTAAACTTGAGGCATTCTGCATGGCATGCTGTACTGACACATGTAATCGTAGAACACAGGTGACATGCAACATGCTGCATTCAGTGCTTCCATGCGCTTGTGTCAGTACGGGGCCATCTAAAAGAGATGCGTCCCTTCCTGCGCTCCCCTGCAGCTGAAGGCATTTAAAGTAAATGCTGGGGAGCACAGGTTTTGAGGAAGAGCACTTAAACACTGTTGAGAAGCCGTCGTAAATTATCCAGCAGAAAATGTGGTCTGTAATATAAGCTGATGCTACATGTTTGCTGATTATTAAATTCTGATGCTAATTGCACTGGTTTCTGTGCTGCCATGTAGTAATTATCTGTATTAATTACTAATCAGCCTTACTGTACATTGTGACATTTCTATTCTATGTGTACTGTATATTGTGAGTGGGTCCCTAAGCTCAGTAAGTGACAGCAGCGCAGAGCATGTGCAGTGAATCAGCATCAAAGAAGATGGGGAGCTACTGGGGCATCTTTGGAGACACAGATCTTTACTGCTAAAGGGCTGTGGTTGCCTTGGGTTGATACAGAAGCACAAAACATAATGTACACCATTTCTAGCTACTTCTTTAGTTTAACTTTCCTTGTCCTTTAATTGGCCTTCTCTTTCTCATCCTTTCTCATATTCTATTCTCCCCATCTCCTTCATTTTTTCCTGTCTATACTGCTAGCCTCCTCTCCACGCATGTTTCTGCTGCCCAGCTGCCATTTTTGCTTCTCCACTTTTTCTCATCCACTACCCATTACTTTTTCAAAATTTCATATAGTTTTTAATAGCTCTTCTCATTTCCATGTCATTGTCTCTGGTCTGCTCCACAGCCCATATAGGGAGTTCACTAAAAAAATTAGATGCTTCTCCTTCAACGCGAAAAAAATAACCTTTAGTAGAATTTTCCATTCCTATGGCTCTCGCAATTTATTGCTAGCACAAGCCTGAGCTAATTGGGTTTCCACACAATGCAGGGATTGGACAGGATTGGATAGACCAGCCTGGAGCCAGTTACACCTATAGATGGGAAATAAGCCTCTATCCCCCCCACATGTAATAAAAGGCACTAAGTTTGCCCAGGAGCAGTAACCAGTAGCAACCAATAAAATGTTTGCTTTTAAACATGTGACCAGGAAATTCTACCTGCTGATTGGTTGCTATAGGTTACTGCCCCTGGGCAAACTCAGTGCCTCTATGAGTCTAAAGCAAAATGTCTGTCTGGTCTTAGAGGACCAATCAAAAGCTGCTCCATTTAAAGAAAGGGGAGCTTGATAAACCCCACAAATAGGCCCATCTCTGGAGTCACATTTGTTCCATTTCTTGGTGTTCTGTTGCTAAAATGGAAATGCAGAAAATGAGTATTTTGCTGGGTTGGGGGAGGCAGCTGCTTATGCCCCCCTAATGTTTTACAAAGCTGTTCTTCGTTTGAGAAGGGCGGACAGAACCAGGTTATTTTTAGTTTCCTTGCCCTGATACCAGCTTTGCTTTTGTTAAGGCTGCCAGGTTTTTGGATTCTGACTAGGCTTCTATAAATGTCTGAGCACAGACTGAGAGAGCAGCACAGATTAACTGAAATGTCTCCTATACATGGGAGAGAATAAATGTTGTCCTAAAAACTGTGCTGTTTGGGACACAGATTTACAGGTTCTTTTGGTTCAAGCCCCCATTTTTGAGGTCAAACAGAAGTCCTTGGTCACTGCTGTATCAATTCAGTTATGGTTCTCAGAACATCTAGGGCCCCGAGTAAGAGTTCACCCCAAGTATCACCCAAATAAATGCTTATGTTGATGTGTGTGCATAGAACAGAAGGTCTGAAGGCCAGTTAGGGGGAGATTTGGGGTGAGTGCTTATTTGTGCCCTGGGTACCCCTGGAACTATAACAGGGTGACTGTTACCCCAATGTTTCTATATATCTGTAACATTGTTATGAGGTAAGGGGGACCAGCCTGAAGACCAGTTAGGGGGAGATTTGGGGTGAGTGCTTATTTGTGTCCTGGGTACCCCTGGAAATATAGCAGGGTGACTGTTACCCCAATGTTTCTATATATCTGTAACCTTGTTATGAGCTAAGGGGGCCCAGTCTGAAGGCCAGTTAGGGGGAGATTTGGATTGAGTGTTTATTTGTACCCTGGGTACCCCTGGAACTATAGCAGGGTGACTGTTACCCCAGTGTTTCTATATATCTGTAATGTTGTTATGAGCTTAGAGGATGCAGCTGGGAGGCCAGTTAAGATGTTGTTTGGGGTGCACTGGGTACCCCTGGAAGTATAACAGGGTGACTGAAGTAAGGGTGCGTGTGCATACATATATATATATATATATATAATATGTGTGGCCTTATGTTATCTACTGGAGTATAGAAAATCTGGCTGTTGCGCTGTATCTTTTCCCACTGAGATAGGGAATAGACTGTACCATTAAAAGTTGTTGCTGTACTACAACTCTCCAGCAGTGGCTGCATTTGAGAAAATTGGCAGTCTGAGCGAAGCTGATAAGTTATAGGTTACGCTTCTGTGCTTTATAGGATTATAGACGAGAACAAAAATGTCTCAGTATTTATAACAGCACAAAGGGTAGGGTACGGGGGTGCCTCAAGCCTCCAGAGACCCATGAGACAGCACAAAGCCAGAGACAGTCGGAGGTGGAATGCGTCTCTCCGCCCTGGGCTGACCTGATTTTCTTCCTGCTAACACTGCGCATTCTCTCTCCTCCTCCTGCGCATCTGATCCTTCATCCCTTCTGTTTCCTATTCCCTCCTGATTATGCTTCACAGGGTAAGGAAATCTCATTACAGAAATAGGTTGAGCGTCTGATATTCCTAGTGTGCCCGGGAAGTCTGAGCGCTTGGGGTTCAGCTGACGGAAAGTATTAAAGGGGAAAGAAACCAAGACCCCATTACTTTCCTACTTGCTGTTTTGGTGTGCGTTTGCCCTTTCTTAGACTGCAGGTTTTGTGCTTGGCTGGATAAAGTGTTGGGTGGCAATCAGCCAAGTTAGAAGAAGCCTGTGCGTAAGAGAGGCCTGCTACGGGTGCCCCCCAGCCAACAACTTCCACGTTTAACCATTCACTTCCTAGGGTGGCCTGATTTGTGGGATTCGATAAATCAATCAATAGATAGGTTAGCCATAGGGGTTTTTATTTTAATAGGGTTGTTATGTTCAGTCCCATTAAATAATTAACAATATGGCAGCTCCTAGCCACAAGTATAAATACAAATATACAGAGAAGGAATGTTCTGGGCACACAATAAGCTATACCCTCATACTGTACTGTCTAAGGGAAACAATATGGCACCTCCTTCCCATATGTAGAAATACAAATATACAGAGAAGGAATGTTCTGGGCACACAATAAGCTATACCCTCATACTGTACTGTCTAAGGGGAACAATATGGCACCTTACTCCCCTATGTAGAAATACAAATATACAGAGAAGGAATGTTCCGGGCACACAATAAGCTATACCCTCATACTGTACTGTCTAAGGGAAACAATATGGCACATCCTTCCCATATGTATAAATACAAATATAAAGAGAAGGAATGTTCTGGGCACACAATAAGCTATACCCTCATACTGTACTGTCTAAGGGAAACAATATGGCACATCCTTCCCATATGTATAAATACAAATATACAGAGAAGGAATGTTCTGGGCACACAATAAGATATACCCTCATACTGTAATGTCTAAGGGAAACAATATGGCACATCCTTCCCATATGTATAAATACAAATAGATACAAAAGGGACGTTTTGCTCATGCAATAAGTTATACCCTTGTGCTTGACAGTCTCTTAAAAGGGGTGGTTGACCTTTGAGGTAACATGTAGTATGTTACAGAATGGACAATTCTAGGCAAATTTTCAATTGCTCTTCATTATTTTTTTTTTTTATAGTTTTTTATTTAATCGTTCTCTCCTTTCGATTAATTTTAGCTTTGAAATGGGGGTGGGGGTCTCTAAAGCTCTCTAAAGCTATACATTCAATGCTATTGGTCCTTTTGATTACCCCTCCTCTTCTAATCATATCTCAGTCTCTTATTAAAATCAATACATGGTGGCTAGGGTAAATTGGACCCTAGCGACCAGATTTCTGAAATTGCATACTGGAGTGCTGCTGAATTAATAGCTAAATAAGTTAAAAAAAAATTAAGACCATTTGCAAATTGCCAGAGAATGTCCCCTCACATCATACTAAAGGTTATTTTTTGGGGTTCCTTAAAAGTAATACAATAAACTCTACGGGGCAGATTTATCAAGGGTCGAATTTCGAGGGGTAAAAACCCTCGAATTCGACCCTCAAAGTAAAATCCTTCGAATTCGAAGGATTTTAGCGCAAAAGCTTTGATGGAATAAAAATCGATAGAACGATTTTTATTCGATGCCAAAAACTTCTAAAATGCTTGTCGAAGGTCCCCATAGGCTTATAATACAATTCGGTAGGTTTAACTTGGCGAAGTATTGAGTCGAAGGATTTTTTAAAGAGACAGTACTTCGATTATCGAATGGTCGAATGGTCGACCGATTTTTACTTCCAAACGTTCGAATCATTTTGCATTCTTATTATTCACTCGAGCTTAGTAAATCTGCCCCTACATGTAAAACTGGTAATTTCTTTATTCCTCTAAACTGAGCGTTAGTTTTGTAGGTAAAATATCAATATAGTTTCAGGAGTTGAAGAACATAAACCATAAGCCAGATTGATACAATAACAAATATGAAATTACTTGAAAACTATGTAAAATGTGCCGTTAATGTTTCCCGGGAAGTTGCTTAGAATTATACGTTCTTTTATTATGAGAATAGCATTTTATGTGTTTATATGTGATAAACTGTTTCATTCCTGGGCTGTGGCCTTGGGTGAATGCGCAGTAGTAGTAACGACAATAATGTATCTGTTTATGAACGCACCTTTTTGTGTTTTGTCTCTTTTTTTAACACTTGCTGACATTTACAGTCACTCAATTGGTTGCTTCCGTGTAAAATAACTGACCTCTTAAGCACAGGATCATTAAAAAAAAAGTCAATTTACAGAGCGGGGCATTGAGCTGTTAGTGTTTTGTTTCCTAAATCACAGTTACGACCTTGGCTCCAGGGTCGGACTGGGAGTAGAAAGCAGCCCTGGCAAAAAATCAAAGCAGCCCACACATAAATACTGACTAGGCCGTACATTATACATTAAAATCAGGTCAATCAGATTATACAACATGCAACAGGGACTGCCACCCCAAACACAATGTGTCATGAAAGCAGGGGGCACAGACTGGGACATTCACTAAGATTCGTTAGGCATATTTTCGCCAGCGCTATGCTAAAATCCGAAGTTGCGCTCAGGGGAAGCGTAAGGTTGCAAAGTTGCGCTAGTTTTAATTCGCCAAGCAAAGCGAAATTACGCTAGCAATGCTTAACTTGCATACGGCGCCAAATTAAAGTTACAATGGAGGTATATGTAGCAGCACTACACAAGCCTGGGAAACCTTCAAAACAGCAAATAAAATTGTTATTTTGCCCTACACATGTGCCCACTGTATAGTTAAGGTGCCATGAGTTAGGAAATGTAGGGGGGAAGGAGGGGGGAAGGAGGGTAGCCCCAAAAAAATTGTCAATCTTTTTCAGCCCATCACCCATAAAAAATGAAAAAACGCAATCGTTTTTTTGGGACTTAGAAAACGTTTTAACTTTTTTTGAAGCAATCCCTATCTACTCTATTGCACTTCGCCTGGTCTGAGGTGGCGAAGGAAGTCTGGCGTAAAAGGTAGCGTTCCGAATAATTCGTGCGTCACTGAATTTGCGTAGTTACGTCCGTTGCGCAAATTCGCCAGGCGTAAGGGTGCGAAGTAACACTAGCGAATTTACGCCAGCGTCCGTTAGTTGAATCGGCGAATTAACGAAAATGCGTTATGCTGGCACATTCACGCTAGCGTTAGGCGCTTCGTCATTTAGTGAATTTGCCCCAAAGAGAGAGGCAATAGATAATGCTATCCAATGCACATTATACACAGATACAGGCAATAAGGGCTGACACCACAAGCACATTATACAGTTATGTATATGTATCATAATGGGGGTTTATGGGAGACAGTATTTCTGTAATTTGAAGCTTTCTTGTAATGGGTTTCGGGATAATGGATCCCATACCGGCATAAAGCATGGGGCAGTGGGTACTACTGGCACAGTTACATACAGTTAATGAGAGTTGGTTCTAGAACCCCAAGAACATTGTTTATAGAAAGAGAGACAGTGGGCACTAGCTTCAAAGCACATTATATCGGCAGATGGTACTCAAACCCCAAACACTACCCAACTCCCCCTATCAAGAAACATTTCTGAAGCTGGAGGTCTGAGGCACTGTCTAAGCTGCAAGAGGTTAAAGTGATTGCAAGGATGGAAATATCTTCCTCGTGCAGGTTCGACAATATTGTTGGTTTAAAATTGTACAGTTAGAAACCAGTGCTGCACCGCCAGTCTTTAAAAATCATGCTGCATCAGCACAGCTAGGCCCACAATTCAAAAATCAGTCATTGTCAGCCATTGTTTTTGCTTTCCTTTTATTTATTTACCTCTCCCTATATTTTCTTTTTCTATTCTTTCCTTTTCACCTTTCCATCTGTCATCCTGTCCCTCCCCGTTGTTTTCCTGTTACCCCATTTTCTTCACCCACTATCTATCTATAGTTATCACCCAGTATCTATTATATCTTACAGTTACCATTGTCTTCCTCCTCCCAACTTTATTTCTGTACAGAAGAGTTTCCACCTTTATGTAAACATCCAATATTGAAAAAGCCCATTCAAGAAGGACCAGTACTCCACCTTCTTACCAATGCTCATAACTAAAAGGTGTGTTATCCTTGCCCAAAAGATTTTTATTTGCCCACTTTATTTCTCATTTTGCTGCTTATGATTTTCACTCTACCCCACCCCTGCAGAGAGAAAAGCAAGCAGAAGGCAACACCAGTTCTTTGGCAGCTTGAAATTATGATTATATTTTCATCAGTTGTTTTGCTGAATACTTGCTGTTCTTGGGTATGCTATGAGATTTCTGTGCTTCTGTTTTGAATTTTGCCAGACAACTGAGATACGCAGCATAGTTAATAAGCCAGCGGCCTTACACAAAAACTGGTTAAAGAAGAGCAAGTGTGCCATTTAATCTTTTTCTAGATGTGCTTCCCTCTCTCCTTCTATTCTATGCTTCTTTCTGTCCCATCTCCTTATTCTCCAACAATCTCCATACCTCCCCCTTACACCATACACTGGCTGATCCTCCATAGTACTCGGCAGATTGACCTAAGGGCTGGACAGACAGATACTGTATGAGTGGCCGTACCCATTCTTGATCAACTTTCATTGCTTTGGGTTTATTCAGGATTTGACATAAGACTTCATATGATTAGGTTTGTAGTGATGGGCAAATCTGACCCATTTTGCTTTGTCATAGCGCTTTGAAGTCTATCGGTGTCAATTTTTAGGCGTCTATGGACTCATTTTTGTGGAGAAACTTGGTGAAAAATTTAGCTCATCACTAGTCAGGAGCTTTTGCAGCAATGCCATTTTTCAAGGATTTTGGTGGAGTACTGTTAGCTCACCTTGATGCTCCACCTAGTGGCAGAATGCATCATTTCTTCCATTAACTATAGGTTATGCCATGGCTGTTGACCCTGAGGCTGATCCTAGCCAGTTTTCTATTTGAGGGTACCCTGCAGACAGAATGACCGTTGGGAGTAGGTTGTCTTCTAAACAGCACTGCTTAGGGTTACTTCTAGTGTGGAGGACTTTGAGTGTGTAAGTTATTCCAAGTGACTGCTTCCCGTAGAGAAAGGAAAGCAGTTCTGAATATACATAAGTCCAAACTGGAAACTGTTAAATCTTCTCCAAAATCATACTTCCCCTTTAATGTTTCCAGCTTGCCTGTGTAGTGGGAACTTCATGGCACCCACGGACTCCCAAAAATAACACAAATTGAATAGAACTTTGGGAGTAATTAATCAAAAATATTATTTTTTTCTGAAGTAAAAAATGTCCAAACAAACTAGAATCCACAATTTGACCTTATTTATTATTGGAAAAAAACTAGAAAAACTTGGGATCTTTGCAAAAAAATCCCCAAAAAACCCAGAATTTTTCAGGTTTTATGCCCGAAACGCTCAAATTTTTTGTGAAACCGCTTGAAACCCCCCTGATTTTTTTCCCCAAGATTTTTGGCCTGAACTCATATCTTAACATTTTAAATGAGACCTTTGCCATTGACTTCTGCAACTTGGAGATGGAGTATTTCCTGATTTGGACCTTTAGCAGCCTCGGGGTATAACAAATCACAAAAAAATCACTACAAAATAGTGACATTTTTTAAAATGTTTTGAGTTTTTAATAAATAACCCCCTTTGTGTGCAATTGCTTTATCCATTCTATTTGTTTTCCTCCTCTCGCCATTTTTTTTTTTTCGCAAAAGGAAAATCCATCGGATGAAACGATTCCGTGAAGCAGCAATTTAACTCCGTGTATCTGTGCAGACTTTGCTGTGTAAATGTTAACCCTCGTGTGGGCACGCGGGGACAGCTGCACGGAATTAATTCAGCGGATTTTACATGCACTTTAGCGCACCTGCGTTTGGCAGCTTTGAGGCCGCAACCGTGACAGATAATCCACCTTTAGTATTTATAGTCACCGGGGAGTTGGGAAGTGCTGGGTGGGGAGAGGATTAACCAGTTGTTGGTCACGGTTAGAAGACTGCAGTGTATGGGCTGTATAATAGATTTGGAGTTGTTTTTATTATGTCTGATGAACTACATATACCATCATCCACTGTGCACTCATATACGAAAGAATGGTCTCCCAGGCTGTAACTAACCCATGTAACTAGCTGTATGAACCAGTAGCTAATGAGAATGCTGCAAAGTTTCCAGTAAGGATGCACTGAATCTGTGATTCAGCCAGAATTTTGCCTTTTTCAGCAGGATTCAGATTCAGATTCGGCCGAATCCATGTGCCAAGCTGAACCAAATAGGAATCCTAATTTGCATATGTAAATTAGGGACGGGAAGAGTTATGACATGACTTTTCGTCACAAAACAAGGAAGTAAAAATTTGGATCTGGTTCAGTATTTGGCCGAATCTTTCATGAAGCATTCGGGTGAATCCCAAAATGGATTTGGTTCATCCCTAGTTTGCAGTTTTAAAATCAACAGCACCTGCAGGTACAGCAGTTATATATGTGTGATGTTTAGTTTAGCTGTCCGTCCAATGGGCAACTTCCTTTGCTATATAAAGGGCAAGTAAAGCCAAAGATGTCCTTCTGAACCAACAGACCCATACAGCTAGTGTCAGGCTGGCCCATCAGGATACAATGAAAACTCCTGGCGGGCTCAAGTAACAGGGGGCCTCAGTGGGCTGCTAAATATTTGGGCTATTGCATATCCATTCCCTCTTTCTATGAGAACAAAGAGGCTAAATAAGTGGAATAATGGAAAGAAAAAAAACTAGGAGAACAGAGGTAGTGAGGAGAGGAAGAATAATAGCACTGAGAGTGGGCCCCTGGTCTTAAGTTTTTGGGTGGGCCCCTGGTGTCCCAGTATGACACCGCATACAACTCAAACTATAGTGGAGTAAACATATCATAAATAACTTTAATTAATAATACCAAGCGTTGTGTATCCTAGCAACCAGGCAGCAGTTAAGAGGGCAGAATGGAAGAGAAACAGGAATGGGGAATGAACGTAAGCAATGCAAAATAAGCACAGGAATAGAAACTGAAGCTTTAGAATATGTTTTGTCGCTGGTAGGGTCATTAACCACAATCTTATAGCATTTTGAGTTGCAGGCTTGTTCAATATTATTCAAATTAAATTCGAGATTCTTAAAATAATGTGGTTTCCCCTTTAAATGTGACTGTGACTGTGTTGCATGGGGCGGGAGTCAGACAGTGACTCACACACATTGGTGGAACAGTATCTCGGTGAGTGTGCGAAAGCCGCGCCGTGAGTCAGCAGCACATGCACGAGTGACACATCTATATACACTGCTTTATCTTCATCAGCTTTAAAGAGCAATATTATATATACAAGTGAACACGAAAGACCAGCACAAAGGGACTTTAATTCAGTGCTGCAATGCCATACATTGTACACTTTCTTTTTGTTCTTTGTTTCAGCACATTTTTAGCTTAAAGTCGCATTCATTGTGCATAGGGTTGCCTCCTGGCTGGTATTTTAACGGCCTGGCCGGTAAAAATGATGCCAATGTTATCCAAAGGAAAAAAAGGCAAGAATATAGGAAGGCCGGTATTTTTCTCCAGAAAAGGTGGCAACCCTAATTGTGCTCAAACAGCCAACAGGAGGGAATGAGGCACACAGCATATCCATGTGCTTGTTTGCCGCCAGAACACCTACATTATCATACAGATAATACATGGCAGTATTTATAAGCGCAGGCGACGGGTCAAGGATTTGCCAGTAATACCAATTTAAAGATGCTCCGAGGATGAGAAATGTCATGGATTAAAACAAGGAGATACATTAAAGAGGTGTTAATAAGCACTCGCGTCTTAATAGTGTTCCGTGCTTTTATCAGGAGCGTGTAATTGGTGCTCTTAACTTTTCACCTCCATTAGTGAATAAAAGAGGGAAGGACGGGACGATGGCAGATGTGGAAGGCAATAAATGCTGTTTCCTTGCTCACGTCCCTAGACAATGCTGGACCTCCCCCGCCGAGGTTGCAGAAAGCTACGTCAAACAATTGTTGCACGACTGGCCAAACCGGGTGTCACTGACAGACCAGAAACTGACTTCTGGACTTGGGAACTAGAAATGGTGCATTTGAAATTAAAATAGGAAATAAATCCTATGCAGCATAGAAAATCTAGACGGAGAGCCCCAGCCCCAGCTCTTCTGAGCCCCCAATAGTGTTCAGGGCTCTTCTGAGCCCCTGATAGTGTTCAGTGCTCTTCTGAGCCCTCAATAGCGGGCAGTGGTCTTTTGAGCCCCCAATAGCGGGCATGGTGCTCTTCTAAACCCTCAATTTTGGGCATGGTGCGCTTCTGAGCCCTCGGCATGGTGCTCTTCTGAGCCCTCAATATAGGCATGGTGCTCTTCTGAGCCCTCAATATTGAGCATGGTGCTCTTCTAAACCCTCAATTTTGGGCATGGTGCGCTTCTGAGCCCTCGGCATGGTGCTCTTCTGAGCCCTCAATATCAGGCATGGTGCTCTTCTGAGCCCTCAATATCAGGCATGGTGCTCTTCTGAGCCCTCAATATCAGGCATGGTGCTCTTCTGAGCCCTCAATATCAGGCATGGTGCTCTTCTGAGCCCACAATAGTGGGCATGGTGCTCTTCTGAGCCCTCAATATCAGGCATGGTGCTCTTCTGAGCCCTCAATATCAGGCATGGTGCTCTTCTGAGCCCACAATAGTGGGCATGGTGCTCTTCTGAGCCCTCAATATCAGGCATGGTGCTCTTCTGAGCCCACAATAGTGGGCATGGTGCTCTTCTGAGCCCTCAGTTGGGCATGGTGCTCTTCTGAGCCCTTAATAGCAGGCATGGTGCTCTTCTGAGCCCTCAATAGTGGGCATGGTGCTCTTCTGAGCCCTTAATAGCAGGCATGGTGCTCTTCTGAGCCCTCAACAGTGGGCATGGTGCTCTTCTGAGCCCTTAATAGCATGCATGGTGCTCTTCTAAGCCCTCAGTCGGGCATGGCGCTCTTCTGAGCCCTCAATAGTGGGCATGGTGCTCTTCTGAGCCATTAATAGCATGCATGGTGCTCTTCTAAGCCCTTAGTCGGGCATGGTGCTCTTTTGAGAACAGAAGGGCATATTTCTCTTACATATCATCAATATATTTGGGTTGTAAAACTGCTAATATCTTAAAGGGGTTGTTCACCTTTGAGTTAACTTTTAGTATGATGTAGAGAGCGATATTCTGAGACAATTTGCAACTGGTTATAATTTTTTATTATTTGTGGTTTTTGAGTTATTTTGTTTTATATTCAGCAGCTCTTCAGTTCGCAATGTCAGTAAGCTGGTTGCTAGGGTCCAAGTTACCCTAGCAACCTTGCATTGATTTTAATGAGAATATGGAATATTAATAGGGGAGAGTCTGAATCAAAAGAGGAGTAATAAAAATTAATAATACCAATAAATTTGAAGTCTTACAGAGCATTTGTTTTTAGACAGGGTCAGTGACCCCATTTGAAAGCTGGAAAGAGTTAGAAGAAGAAAGCAAATAATTCAAAAACAACACAAAATAATAAAGTCCAGTTGAAAAGTTGCTTAGAATAGGCCATTCTATAACATACGAAAAGTTAACTTAAAGGTGAACCATCCCTTTAATCTTGTAAAAATCATTAACTGGGGAAAAAATGGGCATTCTATGCAATAATGTTGTTTGGGTGGGTGTATGACCCCTCAAATTGAGAGCACTGTTGGAACAGATTCTTCTTGCAGCTTTAAAGCATGATATGAATTTAGTTGAATGCTTGTATCATTCCCATATTTATTAAATCTCCTGGTATGTATGTAGTGCCGCAGCACATTGCATATATGATACATCATTCCTATCAGTCCCTGCCCCATTGGAGCTTACAATCTAAAGTCCCAATCTCAGACACACACAAGAGGCAGTTTTATCAGGGGTCAATTAACCAGCCTGTTTGTATTTGGAGTGTGGGAGGAACTGGCATACCCAAAGGAAACCTCACATAGGGAGAACATGAGGAATCAACTCTAGAGCATTACACCTGAAAAATGCTGGTTGCTTATTTCATTGTCTAAGGAAGTGAGTAATAATGTAGCAATGCACTTGTGTTTATGTTCATGCTGTTTTATTGCCAAATGACTTTTCCTATCCCTTTAATGTCAGCGGTGCAGCAGAGTTCAAAGAGTGAAACAAAGTTATAGCAAGTTTTGTGGAACAAAGGAGAACAGTATTGTACAGCACCTGGTGTGTCTGTAATGCATTCTAAATAGCAAGGACATGTTACAGCATTACTCCTTTATAATATACTGCATAGTGGTTTTAAGGCTATTTAACAACTACAATATAAGTGTATAGCTTATTGTGTGCCCAGAACATTCCTTCTCTGTATATTTGTATTTATACATATGGGAAGGAGGTGCCATATTGTTTCCCTTAGACAGTACAGTATGAGGGTATAGCTTATTGTGTGCCCAGAACATTCCTTCTCTGTATATTTGTGTCCTGAAAAAAAGGGAAAATAGGAGACCAAACCTTATTAATTAAGTATTTTTCCCAATTAAAGTGTCAGTGGCAATGAGGATATAGACTGCCCAGAGAGAAAAGAGTTCAGACAATGACTAATATTGTTTGTTATATTAAATTCTGAAAATCTTCACATCTGTAAATGTCATAGCTTGCCCTTTTCTATGGAAGTTGTCTTGTTTTTTTAATACTTTACCATCTAAAAATGATCAAATAGAAGTAATACTTATTCAAAAGAGCATATATGGCCACTAACATATAATGTAAAAGCTGACAGCATATATAGAAAACGTGGGGTAACAGCCACCCTGCTATAGTTCCAGGGGTACCCAGGGCACAAATAAGCACTCACCCCAAATCTCCCCCTAACTGGCCTTCAGGCTGGTCCCCCTTAGCTCATAACAAGGTTACAGATATATAGAAACATTGGGGTAACAGTCACCCTGCTATAGTTGCAGGGGTGCCCAGGGCACAAATAAGCACTCAGTCACCCCAAATCTCCCCCTTACTGACCTTCAGGCTGGGCCCCCTTAGCTCATAACAAGGTTACAGATATATAGAAACATTGGGGTAACAGTCACCCTGCTATAGTTCCAGGGGTACCCAGGGTACAAATAAGCACTCACCCCAAATCTCCCCATAACTGGCCTTCAGACTGGGTCCCCTTAGCTCATAACAAGATTACAGATATATAGAAACATTGGGGTAACAGTCACCCTGCTATATTTCGAGGGGTTCCCAGGGCACAAATAAGCACTCACCCCAAATCTCAAAGGGGTGGTTCACCTTCGACATAACTAGGGATGCACCGAATCCAGGATTTGGCCTTTTTCAGCAGGATTCGGATTCGGCCGAATCCTTCTGCCCAGCCGAACCGAATCCGAATCCTAATTTGCATATGCAAATTAGGGGCGGGAGGGAAAAACGAGCGACTTTTTGTCAGAAAACAAGGAAGTAAAAAATGTTTTCCCCTTCCCACCCCTAATTAACATATGCAAATTAGGGTTTGGATTCGGTTCGGTATTTGGCCGAATCTTTCATGAAGGATTCGGGGGTTCGGCCGAATCCAAAATAGTGGATTCGGTGCATCCCAAGACATAACATTTAGAATGCTGTAGAGAATGATATTCTGAAACAATTTGCAAATGGTTTTAATTTTTTATTATTTGTGCTGTATGAGTTGTTTTTATTCATCAATAGGGATGTAGCGAACTGTTCGCCGGCGAACTAGTTCGCGCGAACTTCGACTGTTCGCGTCCGCCGAATGTTCGCGAACGTCGCGCGACGTTCGCCAATTGGTGTTCGCGTTCGATTCGAAGTAAAATTTCGTTCGACCATTCGACCATTCGACCATTCGATCGCTAAAATCGAACGATTTCCATTCGTTCGAACGATTATAAGCATTCGATTGAATTAAAATCATTCGATCGAATAGCTTCGATCGTTCGATTCGAACGAAAATCCTTCGATCGTACGAATAAAATCCTTCGATCGTTCGATCGAACGATTTTATCGAGCGTTCGAAGTTCGCGAACTGTTCGTTTTTTTGCCGGTGTTCGCGAACGGTGTTCGCGAACACATTAACGGCAGTTCGCTACATCCCTATTCATCAGTTCTCTGGTTTGCAGTTTCAGCAAACTGTTTGCTAGGATCCAAACTAGCCTAACACAGTGTCGCACTGGCCCGGTGGGTTATTAAAAACATTAATAAATAATTAAGACCAGTTGGAAAGTTGCTTAGAATTTACCCTCCATATGAAAAGTTGAAAAACTTGAAGGTGAACCACCCCAATTCTGAGAGTGGCCCCTTCCAGTGCTTTGGGCCCTGTATAGGGTTTTCCCAGCAAGCTTTGGGTCTTGTACAACAGAGCACACGCTTGTGATTGGCAATTTGGCACTTCTTTTAAGCACAGAGATAAGAAAATGCTGCAGTTTGCTTAGAATTACTGTATTAAAGGGGGCCTGTTAACATGATTTTCTATCATGTTAATTGAGCAAAATAAACTTTACTGACACTGTATTTATTATTTAAATGTTGTTTTCTTCAGTATTGGAATTACACTCTCACAGCAAGCAGGCAGGAGCCTTTTTGTAATCCCTGTTATTATGACAAATTGTGTATCACCCCAAAATCTTGCATAAGCACCACAAAGGGGAACCTAATGCCCTACATAATTATAGAGCCTGAGGAGGGAAGGGGCAATGTGAAAAGTGCAGTGAAATGCAGAAAGTTCTGAAAGTAAAAGACTGCCTGCTATTTGATTGACAACTCGGGTATATAAAATAGCTTTATAAGAAGTATGGATGTTTTAATGAAAAAAATAATTTGTGTTTCACGTTTAATTTGCAAAGGACTTTCATTTTCCAGCTTTTGATGTGTAGGTGACGAGTCCACTTTCATGTTCAGAGAGATACGTTCTATCCCTGCACATTTTTTCCTCGTTGTGGCCTTTTTTTCCCTTAAATTATAGACGAATGTTTGCTGAGCACTGTTTGTAAGAGAATCGGACTTGGAGAAATGATTAATAAGTTGGATGAGGGGGATGTTGCTCAGTTCAATGGGGGAGACACTTTTGCCATTGAAAGAGCCGCTTCTCTGATTCATTAGGAAATATTTTATTAGGCAAATAAGTGGGGAAGATATTTACACTGTGGTGTCAGAGGGGAACATCTAGTTCTTTATCTTTACTTACAGCTATTAATGATATAGGCAGAAATTAAAACAGGGATAAATGAAACACTCACCAGAAAATTAAAGATTGCATTTGGAATGACTTGTCAGGTTGGAGGCTGCAGATGTAATAGAACTAAAAGCCCCTGTGAGCAAAACTGGATGGCACAATTACCTCAACTGTTACAGGTATGGGACCTGTTATCCAGAATGCTTGGGTCTTGGGGCTTTCCAGATAACGCCAGATAACATATCATTCTGTAATTTGGTTCGTCATACCGTAAGTCTACTAGAAAATCATATAAACCTTAAATAAACCCAATAGGCTGGTTTTGCTTCCAATAAGGATTTGGATGAAGTACATGGTAATGTTTTTTATTATAGCAGAGAAAAAGGAAATCCATTTTTAAAATTTGGATTATTTGATTAAAATGGAGTCTATGGCAGATGACCTTTCTGTAATTTGGAGCGGATTTCAGGATAACAGATCCCATGCCTGCACAAATTTTGGGCTCCGGTGTGTTTCTTTAAGTGCCCATTTTATAATGATCTAGGGGACAGGTGAAATCAAACCTTTAATAACCAAAATAATGACTTTATCCTCCCATCATTCACAATCCATTAACCATTCCATAAGCTTTCATAATGAGCTCATTAACCACCCTGCAATCTGTTAATTACCCTATAATTGCTAATTAATATGCCATCACATGGTTCTAAAATCATCCATCACAAAACTATACAAAGTACAAATTCTCCCCTTTGCCGGACTCACAGGCTACAAATTCTGACCACAGCAAGAAGATCGGTCACTGGTGACATCATCAAGGTGTGTCAATATCAAGAGCTGATGTCATATATTTATATACATACAGGCAGACCCACATATACATACATACAATTTTCAGATGGCTGTTCGAAGAGACCTCTAAGTCCTTTCTTAAAAGCATTAATGGAATCTGCCATCACAGCATCACCTGGCAGGACGCTCCAAAATTGTACTGCCCTCAGAGGGAATTATTATAGTGAGTTATATACAGGTATAAGATCCGTTATTCGGAAGCCCATTATCCAGAAAGCTCCGAATTACGGAATGTTCGTCTCCTATAGACTCCATTCTATCAAAATAATCCAAATTTGAAAAAATAATTCCCTTTTTCTCTTTTATAATAAAACAGTACCTTTCACTTGATCCAAACTAAAATATAATTAATATTTAATCAGAAGCAAAACCAGCCTATTGGGTTTATTAAATGTTTACTTGATTTTCTAGTAGACTTATGGTATGAAGATCCAAATGACGGAAAGATCCATTATCCGGAAAACTCCAGGTCCCAAGCATTCTGGATAACAGGTCCCATACCTGTATAAGCTTTAGCTTTAGTAGCTGCTAACTGGCACTGCCTAGAGTTGCACATTCTGTTATCCATAATCAGGGCTGGAACTAGGGGTAGGCAGAAGAGGCAGCTGCCTAGGGCGAAACGATTAGGGGGCGCTGGGAAGCTACCTCTTCTGCCTACCCCTAGACTGGACTCACCTGGAACTTTGCGTATGCAATACGCCCCAAACGTTCCTGCGCATGCGCACCCGTGCCATTCCTGCACATGCGCACCCGTGCCGTTCCTGTGCATGCGCACCAGCGCGTGTGACGGAGGAAGAGAGGGGGCGAGCTGACAGCTGGGCTGCCTTGGGCGCCCGGCTTGCCTGGCCCGCCTCTGTCCATAATAGTCCTCAAATCCTGCTGAATTAAAGGAACAGTATCACCTACAAATAAAAGTATTTTAAAGGAATTAATGTATAATGTAGTGTTGGCCTGCATTGGTAAAACTGGTGTGTTTGTTGCACTATAGTTAATATAACCAAGCTACTGTGTAGCCATTGGGGCAGACATTCAATGCACAGGTTACATAGCAAATAACTAGTGATGGGCGAATAAATTCGACAGGCGCGAATTTGTGGTGAATTTCCACATTTCGCCACCGGTGAATAAATTCATGAAACTGTTGCAAAAATTAGCCGATGTCAAAGAAATTTGGACGTATGCCAGAAAAGTCGATTGCGTCAAAACTATCTGAACGCCCATTGACTTTAACGCTGGCGTCAAAATTGACATGAATTGACGCGGGCATCAAAATTCAAGTTTCTCAAATTTTTCGCCATTTCGCAAATTTTGTGGGAAATTCCCAAATTTTTTAGTGAAACATGAGAAATTCGCTACAGATAACAGTGCAGGAGAACAGTACATAATAATTTTAATTACTTTAAAACACTTTCATTTTGCTGTTACTGTAGAGCTACTGTGGGAGAAATTTTTGCAGCAGTTCAAAAATGACAAAGAAAAAATATAAAGATTTATCACATATTGAGTAGAAGGGGGGGAGGCTAATGATGCAAAGACAGAGCAGTTTATGGACGTGAATAATCGCGACTCGCCCATTAATTTAGCTGCGCAGCACAGATTTATAGGGACACAGCCATGGATTATTTTTTATAGGAAGAGGACAGTAGCAGTCTGAGATGTCTCTCAATACAAATGAAATCTGGCTGATTAAATCACATTTATTCATTTTTGAATTTGAGTCATAACAACACTGCTAATGTAGCAATGCACTCTCTAGCCACAAGACTCTGCTTGGCAAACAGCAACTAACACACTACAGGTGTAACTTGCACTGCCATCACCCCCAAAAAGTTATGTATATCTAGATCTTGCTGGGCAACATGTAATTATTAGAGATGGCGCGAACTGTTCGCCGGCGAACTTGTTCGCGCGAACATCGGGTGTTCGCGCTCGCCGGAAGTTCGCGAACGTCGCGCGACGTTCGCCATTTTGGGTTCGCCATTGTTGGCGCTTTTTTTTGCCCTCTCACCCCAGACCAGCAGGTACATGGCAGCCAATCAGGAAGCTCTCCCCTGGACCACTCCCCTTCCCTATAAAAACCGAAGCCCTGCAGCGTTTTTTCACTCTGCCTGTGTGTGCTGAAGAGATAGTGTAGGGAGAGAGCTGCTGCCTGTTAGTGATTTCAGGGACAGTTGAAAGTTTGCTGGCTAGTAATCGTTTTGATACTGCTCTGTTATTGGAGGGACAGAAGTCTGCAGGGGTTTGAGGGACATTTAAGCTTAGGTAGCTTTGCTGGCTAGTAATCTACCTTCTACTGCAGTGCTCTGTATGTAGCTGCAGTGGGCAGCTGTCCTGCTTCTGATCTCATCTGCTGACTGCTGCAATAACAGTAGGCCTTGTAAGGACTGCTTTTATTTATTTTTTTGTTCCAATACAGAGCAGTATCAAGCAGATTACTAGCCAGCAAACTTACTATCATCTGTCCCTGAAATCACTAACAGCTCTCCCCCTACACTATCTCTTCCAAGCACACACAGGCAGATTTTTCAGATACATTTTTGCCCTTGATCCCCCTCTGGCATGCCACTGTCCAGGTCGTTGCACCCTTTAAACAACTTTAAAATCATTTTTCTGGCCAGAAATGTCTTTTTTAGATGTTAAAGTTCGCCTTCCCATTGAAGTCTATGGGGTTCGCGAACCGCTCGCATTTTTGCGCAAGTTCGCGAATATGTTCGCGAACTTTTTTTCCGACGTTCGCTACATCCCTAGTAATTATCTATTAACTAAAAATGACTGTAATAATCCACAAGCATCCAGCTTTACTGTAAGAAAAACATGGAGGCAGACAGAATTTATAAGTAATGTGTTATTTCTACTGTATATTGGTTTCTGTATGTGGAAATTCAGTAATCAGTAATAAGTGATCAACTGCATACTATTTTTGATTATGGTATGGCCTACAGAAGATAAATGCATTGCATATGACAGTCTACGGTAGGAACAACCCACATTTGATATGACATGGTATACAGAAGGAACCCACGCTTTAGTTATGACCTAGTCTACAGAAGGAACCCTCGCTTTGGTTATGTGACGGGGGAACTTTGCTTGGACATGGTCTACAGAAGAAATCTCCAACTTGGTTTTGACGTGGTCTACAGAAGGAACCCTCGCTTTGGTTATGACCTAGTCTACAGAAGGAAACCAATGCTTTGGTTATGACCTAATCTTATGACCTAGTCTACAGCAGGAACCCCCTCTTTGGTTATGACTTAGTCTGCAGAAGGAACCCTCGTTTTGGTTATGTGACGTGGCAACTTTGTTTGTACATGGTCTACAGAAGGGATCTCCCACTTGATTTTGACGTGGTCTACAGAAGGAACCCTCGCTTTGGTTATGACCTAGTCTACAGAAGGAACCCATGCTTTGGTTATGACCTAATCTTATGACCTAGTTTGCAGAAGGAACCCTCGCTTTGGTTATGACTTAGTCTGCAGAAGGAACCCTCGCTTTGGTTATGTGACGGGAGAACTTTGTTTGTACATGGTCTACAGAAGGGATCTCCAACTTGGTTTTGACGTGGTCTACAGAAGGAACCCCTCACTTTTGTTATGACATGATCTACAGAAGGAACCCCTGCTTTGGTTATGTGACAGTCTACAGAAGGAGGAATTTAGCTTGGAAATGGTCTTCAGAAGGAATCCCCCCCCATGTTGGTTATGATATGATTAACAGAAGGAACCACTCACTTTGGTTATGATATGATCTACAAACAGAACCCCTCAATATGGTAAAGAACAACCACACTTTTGTTGTGACATAACCTACAGAAGTTTGCATTGCAATACTTTGATTAGACTATAGCCTTAAACTTTCCATCAGACAAAATTAGTGCTTGATCCCATTGTTATTAAAACACGAGAAATTTTTAAAAATAAAAGCAAGGCCAGTGAAGATCTTGTTTGGCCTACAATATGGTTTAGATTATGGTGTATATACCAACAGTTATAGCAGTAAAATGTACACAAACTTTGCCTTTTGTAGTAGATATCCCAAAATTTGGTTTGTAGCTTCTAGCTCTATTGAAAGGTTAGAGAAAGTGTTAAAACCTGGTTGGCTGACTGTTTTTCTCATAGTTTTACACTTTTTGCTCTGTATAAAAACTTGGTGAGCGAGTGACGGAATGTCTTCCACCTGCCAGACATCTTGGGGTCCGATTCAGAACTCATTGTGCAATATAACTAATTTACTATAATCATAAAGTCCTGCACAGTCTAACCGTGGCACAGAAGAATACATGGTGTGTTGGCTTCACATTAACCCTCAAACAGCTGGCCCATTCTTGGAGCAAAGGTGTCAAATAAATTAAGAGATTTAATGCTGTGCAAAAAGGTACAAAAGGGCAGAAAAATAACAAAAGCAAAGCAAATAGCATAAAATTAACACCTATAAGTAAAGGAGGAAAAAATCTGAGCTTTTTATGTACAGTAGTATGAGTCAATGCGTAATGAAGGTTGGACATTCAGAGGTATAGGAGATGAGAAACAGTCCTGGGCTTTGCAGGTTTAAAGAGCAGGTGAAATTGGAATAGGAGAATTTGTTGCATCCGCGTAAGAGAGAAGAAATGTAACATTATTATGTTGTTTGTCATAACAACTGATGGTGGGGGTGGGGGTTCTCTGATTCATTAAAGTCTGTGTTTAGTTTTCCTTATCAGAACAATTAGGGATGATCTCACAAATGCAAGCAAACTGATAAATACAGCTACCTATAGAAGGTGAACAACTAAATAGATAGAATGCAGTACGATAGTAGCACTAGAGCTTGATGGAGGCCTTAGAACAATTTAGTGAACATTGGACAAGATAGGGAAACTATGGCAAGACAAGATGGCATGTGTAGGACAGGAGGACTGCAGCAGGACATGATGGCAAGTAGAGAAGGATGACAACAATAAGGCACTATGGGAAGTGTATAGCAAGATGACAGTAGGACAAGATGGCAGGAAAAGGGTGGTATGACAGTGAGGCAAGATGGAAGGAGTAGGGCAGAATGAGTATGTAGGTAGCACACCCTTGAGTGCACTTTAGCTGTGGATTTGTGACTGTGTGTGACCAGGCTAAACTGCTTGACTTGTGCCCAGGGCCCCAGTGTACCTGTGCAACTCCCGGCAACTCCCCGTACCTGGTGTAGTTCAGTGCAGCAGGAGATTCAGTCTGACAAGTTTAATTGCAGTAAACTTTAACATGTTTATTTGACAAGATAGTGTTAAACAGCAATAATCCCTCCAGGGGAATACAAGGTACTCCAGGTGTGCTAATATACATGATAGATAATTTCATCAGAGCAGCAGCAATAACAGACTTAAAAGATAATTACAACTCTCACTAGGCAATATCCTGATGAACACTAAGACTTGGGTTTCTCAGCCTGGGGTATTGTACCCTATCTGTTCCTCAACTCACCCACTGTATTCCCTACTCTAGTGGTTTACACACCACTGGGTCCTAACCCCACTACTTCTCCTTGTTGGAGCCACATCTGCTCATAAGCTACCCTGTGCTGACTTGGACTCCTAGAGTGACTATTACCGTTCTTACTTTCACTTAATAAATCTAACTGGCTTTTCCACCGGCAGACCTGGACCTGTAATACCTCCCAGTGAGGCAAGGTCCCAGGACAGACCTTGAGCACATGGGGCAAAACCCCTTTATACTTTAAACTATTGCCACCTAGTGGACAAACCCTGCCTAGAGTAATCCCAGTGGACCCAAGAAGGGAGACATAGCTGCCTGAGTTAACTAAAGGAGCCTTAGGTGTCCAATTATCAAGGGGGAACTGCCTGAGCAAACTACACCCAAATCTCTGGTCCCTACAGGTACAGCAGGGTAAAATTGGAGGGTTAGGGCAGAATGATAAAAGTAGCACGTTATATCAATTGCCCTTGAGTTGTTTTAATACAGTTGCCAGCTATGGCAGTTGATGGTTGTCATTAAGTGCTGGAAATTGTAGTACAAGTTGGATAGGTAAGCTTTATATATATATATATATATATATATATATATATATATATATATATATATATATATATATACATATATATATCCTGACGACGGTTCTGAGAGAACCGAAACGCGTTGATGTGGGGTAGTTTGTAACACTCCAATAAAAGATATTTCTTTATCACTATACCCGTGAGTGCTCCTAACTGTATGTATTTGTTTCCCTCTGAGGAGCACCCGGGATTCGATCAATTGAGGGTGAGTGCCGGAGAATCGTATGACTATATATATATATATATATATATCTCATGGAACCACCACTGCTAAATTTGGGTCACAGAAAACAAGTAAACAGCAAATGACAGTAGAGGGAAATCTCTGGGCCCTGGCTAATTTTCCTTGCTATAAGAGATATTGATATTCTCCTCTCTTGTTCTAATAGCGATGTGTTTGCCAGGATGTCAGGCCTTGGCAAGGCAGTTGTTGTGGTGGGTCCTACTTAGGATTCATCCTGTAGACGTTTTGCATGCTAATCTGTTGGCAGGACCCTCTGATAGGCTGCCACGTCCCCTACGGGCTGGCTGGGTTCTGCCAGAAACAGATAAGGTTTGTCTCCGCACTCAGAAATGTTTCCTGCAACAGATTTATTCTCCCGTGTTTGGCTCTTCCCCATATCAGAAGGGAACACACATGGTACTGGGAATGGATATGGTTACAGAAGGATTTATAGGGAGATTGGAGTGATATCCAGGTTTACAGAGAATTGGGGGTGATATAAGTTTTTCTGTTTTTAAAAATTTCTGTGCTGCACGTTAGTGTCTAGAAACAGTGATAACTTGCCTAATATGTAAAATTCCACTAGGACTGGCTGCTCAGGAGGCACCAGAGAGCCGGCAGGATAGGAAGAATGAAATAACTTGCTGTGAATGGGGACTGGGAGTATGTTGCAACATGGGTAAGTGTGTGTGTCTGTCCAATAAATCGTTGTACTTGTAAATGCTGACTGCTGGTTGGACCAAACCTTATGGTTTCTCTCCAAAAACAGAGATAAGAAAGCAGGGCTTTCAAACCTGGTGACATTCTCCTCAGCCTGGTTCATGGTGATGTCCCTGTGCCATAATGTGGTCATCACATTGCTATGACATGCTGTGATGTCATCAGGCCATGTTTTAGTGTGAGGGATTTAAGGACTAGTTATCTCCTTGCCTGATCTGTGGATCTGATCTTGTCCTCAGTATTTTGGTTTTAATGTTAATATTTGTGCTTTCTTACTACTTAGGGAGCTAATTGACTTTGTGCCTAACTACAAAAATTTGTACAGAAGGGCTCAACCTATAGGGGAAAGAAGTGCTATATGTAAAAAGCCCACAGAGAAAGAAAAGGGTCCCCATTACAGGAGAACTTGGGTCATAATTATCAGTACAGCCCTGCTATTCTTCCATCTAAACCAAGATTTAATGTCTATCAGACTAGCGGGGTACTTGTGGCTTTCAAGGGTAACACTGGCTATAACTTGAAGAACCATGAAGGCACTGTAGGGCAGTGATTCTTGGTTGGTATGGTCTAGCCTGAAGGCTAGTTAGTGACAGATTTGGAGATAATGCTTATTTACTTTATAAATCTCAATCTTGGCGGTTGGTTAGAACCATTGAGGTCAACCTTGCTTTGATGATATTGTTGGAGCCATGGCTGGTTGAGCAATGTGATTATATATTTTTAAGATTATTTGCTAAGGTGGGCCATGGCCAAATGTTTGGAGTCATTGGGGGGACTTGACCCAAACACGTCAACCACTGCTTTTAAAGTCACTTCCAGTGGGTAGCATCAACCCTACATTCCTTGAGAATCAGTTTGTTTTACGTCAGGTTTTTGGGTCTGTATGGAAGGGGGGTTTACAACCAGCATAAAGTAACTCCGGTGTCCTGTGTCTGGGAGTGTTTAACATGAAGTCTAGACTCTATGGGAGATGTTATATATTATGCATCCTGTTTCTCATTTATTTTTTGTGAACGTTAATCGCAAATACCAATCTCTTGGAAACAAAATGAGAAAGTTTAGTGGCCATATTAATCCGCAAATCTTTTATTCTTCCATTCGCAATTTCTCCTTTAGATCACTTTCATGCCTGTTGTAGCAAATACATTTATCTGGCAGCAATATTTGGTCCCCTTATTGTATAAATACAGTTGGGAGAGTGAACAGGATACTACTCAGGGAATACTGGAAGGCGGTTCTATTCCTGCAGGGCTGCAGTTAGAATAATAATACCTCAGACTACTTGGCTTAGAGGGCACTTCCCCTAGTGGCCCTAGGCTATTAGTGTACTTTCCAGAGTGCCAGATTGCCCTGAGAAATGGTCTTGCCAACTAAGGGCCCGACTGAAAACAAAAACTGCTCATCTATAGTGCAGGCTTGACCATGTCCCCAATTTTTAATCCAAACTACACCTACATCTGCCAGAGGCCCCACCTATTTTATTGGTTCTGAACAAACTTTGTATAGGCCCCCTTAAAGTACTAACTGTGCCCATTGCAATTCTGAGTTCCACTACAGAGTGGTTGACTTGCTTAACTTCCACTCTGGACAGCAGTCCCTAGTGATGAGCAGGTTGACCCAAACCTATGTAACCAGTGGACTCTGCCCAAGAAGATGAGTCTCAGGTTCCAGTGGGTGCCAGGGCCCATCTTCTCTAGTGATTTGATAGTTCTGATCTTGCCCCTGTAGTGGTTGATCCCACCCATCAGATGGTGAATCAGGCTGGGTGAGGGTCATAGAGCAGAAGAGGACTTGGGCTCAGGTTGAAAAATATCTGATCCGCTCATCAGTCACAAACCTGAAAAGGGATGGGGCATATTGTTTACACCCCTTTTCTAAAGATATGTCTTGGAAAGATCATTCAATTCTGTAATAAATACTCAGCATATGGTACTTGGTTGCAATTACAGGTCTAGATCAGGGGCATACATATATTGGAGGCAATTCTCTAGTTCTGACTCTTGAAATAATTCTCCTCAATCTGCTGCTTTCTGCAACATTGTTTCAGGATACCAACAAAATGTCATAGTACTTTTTCTGGCAACAGCAACTGATTTTTAAGTTGGGAAGAGAAGTTGTTGTATATGTTTTGGTTGTAGGCAGAAGGTGGGAATTAGCCTGCGTAATGATATCCATGATCAATATAATCCTACAGTACACTGCTTCATTATATGCCATCTTCGCTGAGCTCTCTCCTTCTATCGGATCTTTGATGAACATTTTCTGAGCTCTGCTTCTGCTTTGAAGATGTTGGATGGTAATTTTGCTTGATTTTTTTTCCCCTGTAATTTCCCCTCAACAGGATTTAATAGCTTCTCTCTCAGAGGGACGAGAAAAGGTTATTACTGGATTATTAAGTAGAGGATTTAAACTTGGAGCAGGTTGGATTCTACCTCTGCGTAACAATCCTGTAGGTACAACACTGTGCAGAGGGTGCTTTTATGCTTTTTTTTAGATACAAAAATCAAGAATAACATTAAACTGTTGGCCCTTCTTCAGTCCCCAACAACTGCAATGTCAGCTTGGACTCTTGATTGGAGGAGAGTCGTATCCATGTACAGTAATGCTGATCTTCACCAATGGTTGGTGGAATGAGCCTCATAAAATGAGTGGGCAAGATAAAGTTCCTCTATTCTATTTCCCACATGTCTCTCTACCTGCAGCTTTGGGTCTGAGTTAGTTATAGGGAGCTGTTTGACCACTCAAAATCTGATTTCTGCATGTAGATAAGGTGTGGTGTAACTCTGGCTGCCTTCACCACCCCCCCCCCCCCCATTTAAACATGGATCCTGGGCAACTGTCAAGATGGCCCATGTGGAATATTGAAGAGTAACTTTACTCCCTTCCAATTTAAAGGGATTATGTCATGATTTTTATGTTGTATTTTTTTTATTTCTAAATTACACTGTTTACACTGCAAATAATTCACTCTACAATATAAAATTTCATTCCTGTATTTTTTTTTTAGTTGTAATATTGGTGTGTTGGTGCATCTCAAGTCATTTTGCCTGGTCATGTGCTTTCAGAAAGAGCCAGTACTTTAAGATAGAACTGCTTTCTGGCAGGCTGTTGTTTCTCCTACTCAATGTAACTGAATGTGTCGCAGTGGGACCTGGATTTTACTATTGAGTGTTGTTCTTAGATCTACCAGGCAGCTGTTATCTTTTGTTAGGGAGCTGCTATCTGGTTACCTTCCCATTGTTCTGTTGTTAGGCTGCTGGGGGGGGGGGAAAGGACGGGGTGATATGACTCCAACTTGCAGTACAGCAGTAAGGAGTGACTGAAGTTTATCAGAACACAAGTCACATGACTGGGGGCAGCTGGGAAACTGACAATAAGTCTAGCCCCATGTCAGATTTCAAAATTAAATATAAAAAAATCTGTTTGCTCTTTTGAGAAACGGATTTCAGTGCAGAATTCTGCTGGAGCAGCACTATTAACTGATGTGTTTTGGGAAAAAAAAAATTCCCATGACAGTATCCCTTTAAAGATGCACCCCAAGCAGTGCACTTCTTTTCCTTATGTACTTGCAGGTCAGTGAGGGATGTGATAAACCGTTTTATAGAATCTTATTGGTCCATGGATGGGACCTCTCCGACAGCCTGGTCTACTTACGTATATGCAGCCAAGCTTTTGATATCCGGTTTTCAGTACTAATGCAATCTAACAAAACATTATAATATTGACAGCCCTTTAATAAAATTCTCCCCTACCCACTTGACTGATGCAACATTCTAACGGTCTGTGAAAGGACGGTGAATTTGTATCTTAAGATACACAAAGCAGCCCCCGTCAGCACTCCCTCCCTGTAATTATGAGATATAGACGGTGCGGTTTTCCATAAGTGATTACAGTATTGAAGAGACTGGGGGGGGGGGTGGAATTTCACTGTGAAACGACGATCACTGACGATCAATGTAAACTGAGCACAATGAGAGTCTCAAAAATAGGCAGAAAGCAACAGAAATGAAAAAAATTTTACTTTTCTGTTATTTGTGAAAATATATCTCAGACCATTGGGGAGAAAGAACCTGTGTTAAATAAAAGACAGCTGCTTAGATTTCCCTGAAATGAAACCTACCAAGAAGGGGAAAAAAGCATTATGCACCCCCTAAATTCCATAATTTCTCTGAAAAACTCCATTCCACACTGATCCTCTGCCTTGAGATTATTATTAAATCCCTCCTCTCTTATTTAGGATCCCAGTTGATCACTGGTTAACAATTTAGATTTTTTTCATCTTAGACCAAGTGTCGAAAGAGCTTTCAACCCAACTGGACTTTCTGGGAGTTACCTGAATTTATATACAAGGCAAGAGCAAAGCTGGGCTATTACCGGGCATGGCCAGGTTGATATGGTTGAAAATGGTTAGTTAAAGGGCATGTAAAAGCAAAAAAATAAAATCCAATTTTTACTTTTTTTTATGAAAAATAAACCTTAAACCTTAATCTCAAAAATGTGTACCGTATTTATTAGAAACCTGGCTGTATACAGTGAAATTCTCCCTTCATTTACTGCTGTGGATAGGAATTGTCAGACGGTCCCTAACTGCTCTGCAGGGAAACAATCATACTTATGAACAGCAGGGGGAGCCTCCGCCTTACTTCCCAGCCATGCAGAGCTCAAGCAGCTTTGTTTGTTTCCCTGTAGAGCAGTCGGCGACTGTGTAGAGATTTGTATTGGATTTTATTTTTGCCTTTACATCCCCTTTACTGTTTCCAACTCCAGCTGCAGGGACAAAGATCATGGAGCCAAATTTAAACAGATAAACTGGGATTCTATTTGGAGGATTATTTTGCTGCAGCCACTGGTACTGCAGAGTTGGAGAAAGTTTGTATTAAACAATACAAAAACTATAAAATCCACAATAGATTACAGGACCCAGTGCAGTCTGTATATTCTGATTATTAATCAGTCTTGCTGTCTTGCTGTCTGGCAGATATTATTTGACTTGTGCTGTTTTTATTATTTATGACGATCCCTGAGCAGCCCACACCACACTGAGCATGTCTTGGTCTTGCAAAGATGTATAACAAAGTTACAAGATGGGGACCCCCTGTGGCCAACTTTGGAAGCATAAATCATTTGTTTGATTAGGCTTGTGGTGCAGTAAGTTCATGTTTATGTTTAGTATACAAAATAATACATTTCTAGCCTTATTCTATTTTAGACTTTACTTCCCCTTTAAAATATTTTTTCTTGACTTAACCAACTCATTTAGCAATTAGGAATGGCCAAACAGCATGAGTGAAACTTCTGCAATGGTTTTTTTTTTGAGAGGGGACCCAACTAAATTCTATTTCAGAAAATTCATTATAAACCAGACTTCCCCTTTAATATAAACAAGAATATCTGATATAAGATGCACAGTTAGTAGCTACAATACCTACCACATAAACTAAAAAGAAACCAAGGTTTCTAGTGATGGTGAAATAAATCTAACTTTTGACACATACTATACCTAATCTACAGTTGCATATTAATCAAACAGAAGAAACCTCCACCTGCAGCAAAGGATTTATGTTTCAAGTTTTTAGCAAATAGCAGAAACCTTCACCTGCAGCTTAGAACTTAAATTTGTTTAATCAAAACACCCATCTACAGCTCAGGAGTTCTATTTCAAGTCAAAATCAAATCAAATCAAACAGGATAAACCTCCATTTGCACTTCAGCATATGAATTTAAGTTCAATTAAAAAAGGAGAGACATCCTCCTGGACAACATCATTTATTTTTCAAGTTATAGTTATACAAGAAAAATCTGTAGAAATCGGTAGAAATCTACTTAAAGTTTTCTACAAAACGGAGACACCACCACCTACAGTTTAGGATTTAGATTTAAGTTTAATCAAACAGGAGAAACCTTCTCCTGATATTTCTATTTCAAGTTATAGTCATGGAGGAACAGCCTCCATCTGTAGCTCATGATTTCAATCTCAAGTTTCATTCAAACAGAAGAACCCTCCGCCTGCAGTTCAGGGTTTCTATTTTATATATTAATCAAACAGGTGAAACCTCATCCTGCAGCTTGGGATTTCCATCTCTTATCTATTAATATTGGCACTCTTAACTAATTGTAGTCCCAACTCATTTTCAATAACCCCAGTGGATGTACTAAATGCTGTTTCTTTCCATTTTAGGCCCCTCAACCCAAAGCTTTTGTTCAGAATAGGTTTTACCTAGGAAGGATTAGATAAAAAAGGTATGTGATACATGTTTCCCTTTCATGCTGTTAAATTCCTATAGAAGTGTCACCCTCCTGTTACTCATAGGGTAGGGCTGGTTGTTATATCTGCTTGCTCTGTAACTAAGGAAGCATCCAGCATGCCTGCAAATTAATTTAATTCTCTGCAAAATTTGCCTCTGATGAAACAATTTTCTGCTCATCTTCGGAGGGGGGTTTAGTGACACACTCTGAGCCGTGTAAGCAGTATTTAAAGGGAAAATGTATCTAATTTATACATAGTGATTACATTTGATTTACTGCCCAGAACATTCCTTCTCTGTATATTTGTATTTATACATATGGGAAGGAGGTGCCATATTGTTTCCCTTAGACAGTACAGTATGAGGGTATAGCTTATTGTGTGCCCAGAACATTCCTTCTCTGTATATTTGTATTTATACATATGGGAAGGAGGTGCCATATTGTTTCCCTTAGACAGTACAGTAAGAGGGTATAGCTTATTGTGTGCCCAGAACATTCCTTCTCTGTGTATTTGTATATAAATTTGGGAGAGAGGTGCCATTATGAATCCACTAGAATAGATTATATTCTGCAGGAATAGCTCGGAGAGTAGTTATAATCCCTCTTGAAGTGAAGGGTAAATGTGCTGTTATATGCTGGATGCTACTGGCAGGGCTAATCTGTAGTTTAGCAGTTATTTTCCTTCAAGTAACTATCTTTTTCCTGTTCATGTTTTAACTGAGCACTGATATATTTCAGGCTGGAGGAGAGATTACTCATTAACATTCTCCCTCAAACAGACTCTCTTGGCCCAACTCTATGGAAAGGCAGACGAATCAATAAACGTGTGAAATAATGAACCATTTTGTTTAGATAAAAAGAAGATTCTTTAGAAGTTCCGGCCGGCGGGATGAAAAGGGCTGAGAGGTAGAGAGCAGCCTCGAGCACTTATTGATTACTGATCTGCGCTACTCTGGCCTTGCTGCTCTCCTCCGAGCCTTGCCAATAAACTCTGCGTTGGCTCCAACTTTCAGAACTCAGGCTCCTAGTGATTGGCTGCTCTGCAACCGGAATGGCCAAGGTCGTTGCTAAACTATGACAGTCGGTGGACAAAATAAGGGTTCTTGCTTGTGATATACTAATAGAGTTGTGTATTAAATGGGTTGTCCGCCTTTGAGTTAACTTTTAGCATGTTGTAGAGAGAGATATTCTGAGACAATTTGTAACATACATGGTAAGTTAGATTGAAAAAAGGCACACGTTCATCAAGTTCAAACTTTGAACTCTATTTTAACCTGCATAACTGGCAGTTGATCCAGAGGAAGGCAAAAAACCCCATTTGAAGCCTCTCCAATTTGCTTCAGAGGGGGAAAAATTCCTTTCTGACTCCAAAATGGCAATGGGACCAGTCCCTGGATCAACTTGTACTATGAGCTATCTCCCATAACTCTGTATTCCCTCACTTGCTAAAAAGCCATCCAACCCCTTCTTAAAGGAACAGTAATACCAAAAAATTAAAGTGTTTTAAAGGAAAGCCAATAGAATGTACTGGTGCCCTGCACTGGCAAAACTGGTGTGTTTACTTCAGAAAAACAACTATAGTTTATATAAACAAGCTGCTATGTAGCCATGGGGGAAGCCATTCAAGCACAGGATACACAGTAGATAACAGATAAGTACTACTATAGTTTATATAAACAAGCTGCTGTGTAGCCATGGGGGAAGCCATTCAAGCACAGGATACACAGTAGATAACAGATAAGCACTACTATAGTTTATATAAACAAGCTGCTGTGTAGCCATGGGGGCAGCCATTCAAGCACAGGATACACAGTAGATAACAGATAAGCACTACTATAGTTTATATAAACAAGCTGCTGTGTAGCCATGGGGGAAGCCATTCAAGCACAGGATACACAGTAGATAACAGATAAGCACTACTATAGTTTATATAAACAAGCTGCTGTGTAGCCATGGGGGCAGCCATTCAAAGCTGAAAAAGGAGAAAGGCACAGGATACACAGCAGATAAGTTCTGTAGTGTACAATGGGATTCTTCAGAACTTATCTACTGTGTATCCTGTGTTTGAATGGCTGCCCCCATGGCTACACAGTAGATTGTTTATATAAACTATAGTTCAGTTTCTGAATCAGACACACCAGTTGTACCAGTGCAGCACAACAGTAAGTTATATTTGTATTACTTTAGGACACTTTAATTTTTTGGTGTTACTGTTCCTTTAAAGCTATCTAATGTATCAGCCTGTACCACTGATTCAGGGAGACAATTCCACATCTTCACAGCTCTCGCTGTAACAAACCCCTTCCGAATATTTAGGTGGAACCTCTTTTCTTCTAATCGGAATGGGTGACCTTGCGTCAGCTGGAAATACCTACTGGTAAATAAAGCATTAGAGAGATTATTATAGGACCCTCTTATATATTTATACATTGTAATTGGTTTTCATTTTGTATTCATGATTCTTGAGATATATAGCTTTTTATTCAACAGCTCTGGTTGCTAGGGTCCAAATTGATTTGGACCCTAGCAACGAATCCGGTTTGGCCAGGAGTGAAATGGGTTTGCCACCTTTTCTGGAAAAAAATACCGGCCTTCCTATATATTTATCTTTTTTCCCTATTAATAACATTGGGATCAACCATCATTTTTACCGGCCAAGAAGGTAAAACAGCGGCCGGGTGGCAACCATAGAAATGCCGGGCTTGAATTCGGTGAGTTTGAGAGCTGAGTGGGGCAGAACTGAGGCAAGCCAGGGCCGGAACAATACTGATTACCAGCTAATACATTGCCAGTAGATCTGTAATACCAGCCCAGCCTTGGCTGGTATTTTACTGGCTAAGCGGATGAAATACTGGCCAGGTGGGAACCCTACAACCATTGCCCATAATCTCCAAAACCTACCGTCTGGGCCCTCTACTGTCATAGGGCCATATACAGTGTTCCCAGCTACTCCCCCCACCACCACCACAATGGCTGCCCCAGGCTGTAGGAGTGAAGGTTAATAGGTATATAATTATCCATGCTGAAACTTTCTCTTGCATAGGAGGAAACTTTGCCGCAGAACTCCCTGCCGTCCTTCAGTGACTATTTTTGGCAACTCATTTCTCTTGGATGGGAATATTAATCTGAGCATTTATTTAGTTCCAGCACAAATTATAAATGGTCTTTTTTTTTTTCCTTCAAGTTCCTTTTATAAACATAGAATGGGGGAAAGTTGTAGGTACCAAGTGAGACAGAGACGAATGGTAGAACTTACTATCTATTCCTCTGGGGCCACGTGCGTTGGTGCAGCGACAATGCGCCCGCCGACCTGAATAATGATTCGCTGACAGCCATAATCTCGCTCGGTGCGTGCCTTTGCACACGTGTCTTGGTGCTAATGTGTGAATATCTCACTGTTAGCGTGTGTGCACGTCCGTTGCCACGTTTTTAAACACAATTCCATTACTTTGCCCCAGTTACTCCACCAATTCTGTTGCAACCAAGTCCAGTTACAACATGTCTGTGAAGCTTATCATTCAAGCAGGTCATAGTATATTTATAGTAATAAGTCTAATCAACTGGACGTTATTTTTTTTCTATTCTCTCTATTCTTACAGCCCTCTTTCTTCTCCAAATTCAACTTGTTTTTGGGTTAAAGGCATAGGGTTTCACCATAATGTTACACTTGACTGCAGTGCTGAACAGTAAAAGGAGCCTCTGCATTGGTGCTGGGCCAATCTGACCCATTTTGCTTCGTTGAAAATCTTCCAAATGCATTGAAGTCAATGGGTGTTTTTCACCTGATATTTTTTAAACCACAACTATCATTTTTATACACATTGAGGTCTGGGTTTTTTTTTTTTCACGGCAAAATGTTTCGCTCATCGCTCAGTACTTGGCCTGGAAATTTTTTAGGAACCACCTACTATTTTACACTTTGCAGTATGTGGATTGCTCAGAACAGTGACCCTTTTATGGACCCCCTAAAGACATAATGCCAAACTGCTGCCTCTAAATTCTATTAGGGTTACAACCTGTGTGGTTTTGACCCGGACAGCCCGGTTTTGTGAAGGGCTGTTTGGGTCAAAACTGGCTGCCCAGTTTTCCAAATTAGGAAAACCGGGCAGAATTCCCTGAGATTGACACTGCAATCGGCCAATCACCGATCACCAGGTCATAGCACGGCTCCTGATGTCCTTGCCTGCTACGTCACGGTTCCAGCGCCTCCCGGAGTTTGTCGGGGGAAGTCCTATCCTGACTAAGCTTACCAGCTGTCCAGATTTCAACCTGACAAACCCAGTTTTTGGAAGGGCTGTCCGGATTTCCAAAGGAAATCCGGCCAGGACATTGAAGTTAATGACGTGGCGATCAGCGTCATCACTTCCGCCCTGATGTCATCAGCCCCGCCCCCTGACCTCATCCGCCTGCCCGTTTTCCCCAAACAGAAAAGGTGGCAACCCTAATCCCGACTTTACACATAAAAGGGATAACACAAGCGAGCATCATGTTATAACTGGTATTTATGCAGTATTCTGTGCGACTCAGTGCTCCATGGAAACAATCTGCCTCTTTTGAAAAAAAAAGTTTTGGATATTTTCCTAAATCAGCATTTTTCCCAGCAACATTTTTTCCTCTGCAAAAAATGAAAAGTATATATTTTTTTTAAAACCCCTCCCCTTTAATGATGAGCTGTCTGCCTGCTCAAAAGGTGCCAGTCTGGCCCTTTTTATCTAGCAACTCTCCTTTCGACCCAGCCATTCCCTTCAAAGCTTGCCAATCAGCATGGGAAATGTAGAATTGGTCCTGTAGGGCATCTCCCATCAGTGCGCCCGCACTCCCCTGTGCCACAGCGATGGACAGCTAATTATTGGGACGGGCAAATCTGCTGACCTGGAATAGTGAGCGCAGGGGAGACTTTCTGTGCCTGCAGCGAGTGGTTTTACTGCTGTCGGAGCAGAGACTGCGGCTTCGGGTTTTTCAATTAGGTAACAGGTGCGCTTTGTGCACTGCTTGACTATTGGTGCCAAGGGACCCCAAAGACCAATCTCAGCCTGGAAGCAATGTAAACGCAGGGGAGGTTTGAGTATTCCGTCCATACTTTTGAAACTGTGTTTTTTGCACCTTCGGGGTGCTCAGGAAAATGATTAAAGAATACATGCTCACTCAGCCTAACTTTGTTCTCCCCTGGAACTGACCTAAACTGGTCCTGCTGTCAATCTGGGACACACAAACATGAACAATGTAGAAGGGGAAAAGTTGAGGCTGTTGACTAATGAAGTTTTAAATCTTTCTGAAGGTACAGGCATGGGACCTATTATCCAGAATGCAGACCTGGGTTTTTTCGGACAAGGGGTCTTTTCTTAATTTGAATCTGCATACCTTGAGTGTACTGCAAAGTCATTTAAACTTTAATTAAACGTGTTTTGCCTGCAACAAGGATTTGTTATATTGCAGCTGAGATCAAGAATAAGGTACTGCTTTATTATTCCATGGGAAAAAGTAAATAATTAAAAAACAAATAGAATTATTTGGAAGACAACTATTTAAAGGGGTGGTTAACCTTTAAGTTAACTTATAGTATGTAATAGAATGGCTAATTCTAAGTAGCTTTTCAATCGGTCTTGATTATTATTTTTTTTATAATGTTTTTAATTATTTGCCTCCTTCTTCTGACTCTTTCCAGCTTTCAAATGGAGCTCACTGACCCCATCTAAACAGCAAATGTTCTGCAAGGCTACACATTTATTGTAATTGCTACTTTTTGATTACTCATGCTTCTATTCATAACCTGTTCTGTTTATATTCCAGTCTATTATTCAAATCAGTGCATGGTTGCTAGGGGAAATTGAACCCTAGTAACCAGATTGCTGAAATTGCAAACTGGAGAGGTGCTGAATAAAAAGCTAAATCATTTAAAAACAGCAAATAATAAAAGATGAAAACCAATTAAAAAATTGTCTCAGGATATCACTCTCTACATCATAATAAAAGTTAACTTAAAGGCAAACAACCCCCCAAGCAACTAAAGCAAAAAAAAAAACTGAATAGGTTTAGACCACTGACCCAAAGCTTTTTTTCTCAGTAAAGTTCCAATTGGCAAAAGGGGACAGAGTCCATAAAAAAGGGGAGTGGCCATTGTTTATGGGCGTGGTTGAGTTTATTAGGGGACTGTGAGTGGTCAACTAAATAACCTTACAGCAATATAATCATTATGGAACACTTAGCTACAAATAGCTATGAAATCCTTTTGATTAATCATTGTTTTGGTCTTTACTGTGCCTTTAATGTCATAAATATTAATCTGCTTATCAAAATAAATACATGACCAGGAACAAACATCAGCGTCGTTATAAATCAGATGTTTCCATAATCAAACAATTAATTGGCCTAATTATGTAATGAATAAAATCACATTATTAATTCATTCTTATTGATTTCTCTGTGCAGTGCACTTAATCCACATAAACTAGTTTAGCCATTATCCTCATACACAGGATTGCCTAATGATTATTTATATATGAGGATGAGTGCTTATTTGTGCCCTGGGTACCCCTGGAACTATAGCAGGGTGACTGTTACCCCAATGTTTATATATATATCTGTAACCTTGTTATGAGCTAAGGGGGCACAGCCTGAAGGCCAGTTAGGGGGAGATTTGGGGTGAGTGCTTATTTATGCCCTGGGTACCCCTGGAACTATAGCAGAGTGACTGTTACCCCAATGTTTCTATATATCTGTAACCTTGTTATGAGCTAAGGGGGCCCAGCCTGAAGGTCAGTTAGGGGAAGATTTGGGGTGAGTGCTTATTTGTGCCCTGGGTACCCCTGGAACTATAGCAGGGTGACTGTTACCCCAATGTTTCTATATATCTGTAACTTTGTTATGAGCAAAGGGGGCCCAGCCTGAAGGCCAGTTAGGGGGAGATTTGGGGTGAGTGTTTATTTGTGTCCTGGGTACCCCTGGAACTATAGCAGGGTGACTGTTACCCCAGTGTTTCTATATATTTGTAATCTTGTTATGAGCTAAGGGGGACCAGCCTGAAGGCCATTTAGGGGGAAATTAAGGGTGAGGGCTTATTCGTGACCTGGGTACCCCTAGAACTATAGCAGGGTGACTGTTACCCCAATGTTTGTATATATCTGTAACTTTGTTATGAGCTAAGGGGGCCCAGCCTGAAGGTCAGTTTGGGTGAAGTTTGGGGTGAGTGCTTATTTGTGCACTGGAACAATAGCATGGTGACAGTTACCCCAGTTAATTATTACTTAAATAGTACCTGATAAAGGCCCCTATGAGGACTGAAACATTTGGTGCACTGTGCTGGGCTTTATTGTGATTGATGTTATCATCTAGCCCTGCTGCCCCCTTACAATATTTACAATATTATCCAGCCAAAACCAAGACCAAGACCACATCCTGTGCATTTTATCTTATCGCCAGAAAAGAAGCTGCCATATAAGTTGCTCTTTGACAACAACACAGTGATTTTATCTGTCCAGAAGAGGGAGCTCTTGACACATTACAGTGCTTTCCCTGAGCCTGTCCTTCTCTAGCTGAACAGTGGGAGCATTCATGTTCCTAAAACAGGAAATACAGGTAAGAGTACAGAATGGAAGTGGGTACCTGTAAATCTTACAGATTTGTTTTAACCAAGGGTTCTATGGTGGATATTTTTAATTTGTGAGTTTTATTTTATTGTTAAATGTAGTTGCAAAAGAAATCTTTATATTGATGAGGTGTAGAGCTATCTCAAGCACTTTCTCAGTATATAATACATAATAATGCCCAGGAGGATAAAGCCCTGATTCACCTATTGAATTATTCCAATACATATCAGTGGACCCTACTGCGTATTGGAATTTTTATAAAAACGAAGGGGCAGCAGAAAACATCTTGTTGGTTTCATAATGCAACAAATTAGTTCATAACATTATTCTGCTTTTCTTGAAAATGTGGCGTAATGTGGAAAAGTTGTGTGAATCACGGCTGAAGTGCAACTTACCCAGGCAGCAATATTTGCTCCCTCCTGTTCGTCATCTCCAGAATAATTTGAATATCTCTTTGCTCCAAATCCTGATTAACAGACAGGAGCACAACGGCTGGGCTCCCCCCCCCTCCATCCCGTTAATGCCTTTTACACGTCAAATTAGCAGGGCAGCCCCTTATTAAATTCAATATCACGGTTATTAAGTAGCAGTCTGAAAGGTTTGTTGTGCTCTAAATTCAGCTTTAGAATCACCACTTCTTTATCCCATTGTAGCCTAGGGAAGTACAAAGGAAATGCATAGGGGAAATAAAGAACCAGACTTCCTGCCATCTTCCTGATCCGGAAGTAGGGATGGGCGAATTTTTTCGGCTTGTTTCGCTGCTGAATTGACGTTTATAGATTTGTATGTCGTTGTGGGACAAAAAAAAAAAAAGACGTGCGTCAAAAAAATAGACTTTAATGGGCGTTGGCGATATTTCGCCGGCGGCGAATTATTGGCGAAAAGAAATGGGTCAAATTCGCACATCCCTATCCGGAATATCAATGGCTTGACACCTGGAACAATATATAGGGTTTTTTTTTTTTTGTTGGAAGAAATGGAGCTTGGGGCCTTTTGGGTCATTTACATCAACATACATAGTAGGGATGCACCGAATCCACTATTTTGGATTCGGCCGAACCCCCGATTCGGCCGAATACCGAACCGAATCCAAACCCTAATTTGCATATGCAAATTATGGGTGGGAAGGGGGAAAGAAAATTTACTTCCTTGTTTTGTGACAAAAAGTCATGTGATTTCCCTCCCCATCCCTAATTTGCATATGCAAATTAGAATTCGGATTCGGTTCGGCCGGGCAGAAGGATTCAGCCGAATCCGAATCCTGCTGAAAAAGGCCGAATCTTGGCCGAATCCCGAACCGAATCCTGGATTCGGTGCATCCCTAATACATAGGGAATACATAGGATATGAAATATTATTATATTAATTGTGGCAGTAATATTTTACACCAAGGAACTAAATCCAGTTGATTTTTTTGTTTGCACCAACATGTCCAATCACATACCTTGCTGAATTATAAATACCTAGGCTGTTGTAGTTTGCCGTAACCTGTATACTAGGAGGGCCCATACTTTTCTATTACCAGGTCTTACTTCTAGACTTTTATGATCTACATTCTTAAAAGCATTGTTAATATTCTCTGCCATGGAAAATATGACTTTTTTCATACGCACTGGTTGACTTTTTTGTTAAAGTTCGACTTTTTGTTCTACTGCGCAGCCACGTAAAGAAAGAGGAAGATGGAAGAGGATTGCTCCGTGCTGCCCACTGGTATAATCCCGGGCTGGTGCAGTTTTCTGCTAATAGGAGCACCGGCCCGGTGTTTCCGGTAAGTCAATACAATAACTTGGGGGTGCCTAACAAGCAACAGGAATATCTGAATAAATATCTGAATGAAAAGCAAGCAACAGGAAGGTGATATAGACATGCTGTTTGTTGACAGTGCCTTGAGACCTACTGATCACCAGCTAAAGGTCAACTGGTAGATCCCAATATACCTTTTGGGCACCCCTGTTGTATACAATTAAAAAGTTGCTATACATTTGTGGAATTTATTGCCTCAAGTGTCCATTTGCAGGCACACTTAAGAGAGATCTCTCCCCGATAGGGCCCAATGATCTGATCACAACAAGAAGGATACAGCAAGTCAGGTTAAGGACCTACAAACTGATGTGGCCCTCGATCCGACTAGATTTTTAAACCTGCCTGATCAACATCTGGTCAACTTTCAGCAAGATATCGAAAAAGTTGGAGAGCCCGTTGGAGGGCCCCATACACTCCCCAATAAGATGCCAACTTAATCTGTCTGCAGCTTATATAGGACCCTGTATGGGGACCTTGCCTTAACTTGTCAGTTTGGGTAATGATTGTGAATAACCCAAGGCAGTGGGCTGGCCTAGAAATGATAGGTGTGGCATAAAGTGAGTAGGGCAAAAGCTCTAAAAATTGTGCAAATTTTAAGCTGATAAAATCAGTAAGAGAGCACCTTGCATCAAATAATACTATCGGCGACGCTGCAAGACCCTTTGAATAGCTCATCAATATTGATGTGTCCACCGAAATCATTTCTCAGATAATTATTCACTTTTCCTTGAACAGAATTATACATTTGTCCCCGCCCAGATTATGTATCAACCTCTAAACTCTCCGAATCCTCCTCCATCCAGTTACTTTCCCCTGATTGATTTCATTAATCACATGTGCCGTTTACTTTGTCAATGTTTAATTGCTCTAATCGGTTAATTAAATGCTCCATTGCAATCATAAAACATCTCGACTGCCGTCACACAGAGCAGATTCCTGTTTATTATCTCCACAATATCGCTTCCCCAGCACAAGAAGGACCACAAATATTGAGTCTTAGGGCAAAGACACGCTTCGATTCGGGGAGATTTGTCACCCAGCGACAAACCTCTTCTTTGGGGCGACTAATGTCCCCGAACTGCCTCCTGCCGTTTAGAATGTAAATCGCCGGTGTGCTTCGTTTCCCGAAGTTGCCTCATGAGGAAAATTCCGGCGAATTCGGAAAACAAAGTCCGGAATCTGAGCGTGTGTCTCTGCCCTTTGGTCATACCTCCCAACATTTTGGAAGTAAAAAGAGGGACAAACATTATTTTTCCGCATGTAGCGCAGCAATTTTTTGACCACACCCCTTTCTGTGGCCACACCCCCTAATTACCATGTTTGTTTTACAAAATTTGGCAGGTTATGGAAGTTTGAAAATATTTCTCCTTATCTAAACTGTGTTTTTGTGTCTCAAAATTGTTATAAATTATCTTATTTGCACCTGTTACCTGTTCTGGGCTCTCTGAGAAACGTTGTTTCTTTTTCTGGCTGTTCAGTGCAGAGAAAAGAGGGACTTTCCAGTACAAATGGGGTTGAGCTGTCAAAAGAGGGACTGTCCCTCCGAAAAAGGGACAGTTGGGAGGTATGCCTTTGGTGCTTCATTTTCTGAAGTCACCTGAAGTTGCCTCATGAGGAAACTTCGGGCGACTTCGGAAAACCAAGCATTCCGATTGCCATGCTGCCAGCAATTTAGATTCTAGCCGGCGGGAGGACATTGCAGGGAGATAAGTCGCCCGAAGAAGAGGCGCCGGGCGACTAATCTCCCCTAATCTTCTCGTCTGTCTCTGCCCTTAGATGTTAAATGGATTAGCAGAAAATGTATCATTTTAGGGAAGGCCATTAAAGGAACATTTCAAATGTGTATGTCTGAAAAACACAATACCACTAATTCATAACGAATTTATATTAACAGTATGACTTCAGAACTTCCCTTTATTTCACCTGTCTAATTGCTGTGCTTCCTGGTTCTGTATTAAGCTCCACCCTTCTCCAAGGTGACAACCCTCTTGAACTGGATTATGACTATAGAGAGTAATTTGTTTGTTAGTCACTAGGAAGAGCAGAACATCTCCACTTAGTTGTCATTCCTTGGTACTGCAGCTAAACGTGGCATAAATTGGCAGCTTGTAAAATAGAAAACACTGTGTATTATTATTATTATTATTATTATTAATAATTATACTATATTACAGATTTTTTATTTTTTATTTTCTATAATGAAATAGGCTTTAAATTACATGCATAATATATTTTTTGCTCGTTAGAAGCTAGTTGTATTTTTCATTGCAGTATATCCTCTGAACCTGAGACATGAGCTGAGCCAGGTAATTAATTTGTGCTGATGGAGTTGTATAAACAATTCTCCTATTGAAAGTTAACACGGTTTAATTTACAGCATAAACACTGTCATAAATGTATTTTTCGCCCTATTATAGTAATCGGAAAACAGAGTGTTGTTGAAAAATCCACAGAGATAATTCATTGCAAGAGATCAAAATATTTACTGTATCACTTTATAATGTCTGTCTAGAATTCCAGCTCTATAGAACTATATCATTCCTGGGCTCAAATTCTAAATATATATAGCCATAAGTACTGGGACCTCTCTGCCCCCCAACCTCTCATTCCCAAACCAAGGTGATTAATTTGCCCCACCTTTTACTGCTATAACTTTCACTACTCTTCCATACCCTCTAGCATTTTTTTACTTGTTGGGCAAAAATATTATCCCAAACCAAAGGTGCTGGCTAATAAAATAAAATAAGGGTGCATTTTTACAATACAATTAAGAAAGCACATGATAATACAGCGGATGATTCATTAAAGAAAAAGTCCAATAAAATGTAATATCTGCACTAAGACAACTTAGGACATGGATTACTATACTAAATCAATTAAAGGGCATGTAAAGGCAAAACAATTAAATCCCATTTTTACTTTCTTTAATGAAAAAGAAAGCTTTCTCCAATATACTTTAATTAAAAAATGTGTACTGTTTTTATAAGAAACCTGACTGTATGCAGTGAAATTCTCCCTTCATTTACTGCTGTGGATAGGAATTGTCAGATGGTCCCTAACTGCTGAGCAGGGAAACAATCATACTTATGAACAGCAGGGGGAGCCCCCGCCTTACTTCCCAGCCATGTAGAACTCAAGCAGCTTTGTTTATGACGTTCCCTAAGCAGCCCAGACCACACTGAGCATGTGCACAGTCTTAGTCTTGCAGAGATGTTTAAGAAAGTTACAAAATGGTGACCCCCTGTAGCCAACTTTGAAAGCATAAATCATTTGTTTGATTAGGCTTGTGGTGCAGTAAGTTCATGTTTATATTTAGTATACAAAATACAGCATTTCTAGCCTTATTCTATTTTAGACTTTACATGCCCTTTAATTACAATTAAAAACTATTAGTTGCAGTATCACATAGGAAACACATTTCCATTCCTTGTTTTATTCAACTGGAAAAGCTTTATAGCACACGTATTCATACATATATATTTTTTCTTTTAAAAAAAAAAAAAAGTTTCTATAGCCCCGGTAAGTTCTGCAGCTTCCTTCCAAGCCCGACGCTTTTATTTTTAACTCAGCCTGCCAAAAGGAGACAGCAGGAACATACACAGATCCCGTTATCCTATTAAGGCGAGGTGCAGCTGACAGCAGTAGGTAGATCTTGGCATATGGAATGTGCGAGCTTGGTCTGGAACTTCTTGTTACAGACGGACACTAATGAATTTGTGTTTTATCTGATTCCCTTCACACATATAATTATATATAGCGTATAAATATCTGACAGTGAACGTGGTGTATAGAGTAAGGTTATTATGTAACTCTGGGGGGATTGCTGCCTTTCACCCAAGGTCCCCATTCTAGTTAGCAGCCCTTAAGCCCTGCGCAACTTCTATAATTTGTTTTTAAGAGCCTCGCTCTCTCCAAGGAGATTTGCTTGGCGTTTTAACTGTAACCTGACTTTATTATCACCATATCCAGGGGCTTGTCTGGGCAAGAGAACCAAAGTACGAGCCCACTGCGGTCTGAAGCCCTCCTGGACTGTGGCAATAGGGAGAAGTACTAATCAGGGACCCAATTTTCCTGCGGAGCCTGGCATAGAAATGTGCTGTCTGTCTGCAGCTATGAGGTAACGTCTGGGTTTTGTGCCAAGCTGCAGCAGACACTCCTTGCAAAAAAAAAAAAAAATTCTTTCTTTAGGAAATAAATACAATTTTTTAGCAAAAAAAGTTCATGGAGAGATGATAATCCGCTGGTAGCATCTCGGCAACTTATTATTCTTTTTTTTTTTTTTAAAATGTTGCCTTTCCCCAGCCTCAGCCCCCCCCCCCCCCCACTACCTGCCGCAATCACCCTACAGGTCTAGCAATGCAGTGCATCCAGGAGCATGATTCATATTTTGGATATTTAACTGTCTAAAAAAAAAAATAGGAAGAAAAAAAAAATTCTCCTCTGCTTAAGAGAGTTTGACTCTTGTAAGGAAATTGGCACCGCATTGAAAGTGTTATTGTTTCTCTTCCCCCAACCACAAAAAAATTATGTATTTTGGTATTTTGGAATGGAAAGTCCTCACTTGACCTTTAAACTGATAATACTGTATGTCATTTTCCCTAAAGGAATTTTACCAGCTAAAAACTATGAAAACCACAAAGATGGTTATGAAATAGAATTGAATGGGAGAAAAAAAGTAAAGGAAACCACAAAATCCATAACCTGGATGCTTAAAAATGAGCATTGCTGAATTCTATCAAAGACAGTATAACGTCCATACTTCTCCTATGTAAAAGATGATTCATCATCTACATAATTTAGCTCATATATAAGTGTCAGATAGGATCTGTTCCACTGGAACAGAATACTCTGTTATACAGATAAGTAGTATCTCATCCATAAAGCAGGGCAGGACTGCTGCTTACAATGGGGATCAGCTAAGATCTGTGTAGCCACTGGGACAGAATGCTCTGTTATACAGATAGCTAGAATCTCAGCCATAAAGCAGGGCAGGACTGCTGCTTACAGTGGGGATCAGATAGGATCTGTGCAGCCACTGGGACAGAATGCTCTGTTATACAGATAGCTAGAATCTCAGCCATAAAGCAGGGCAGGACTGCTGCTTACAATGGGGATCAGATAGGATCTGTGCAGCCACTGGGACAGAATGCTCTGTTATACAGATAGCTAGAATCTCAGCCATAAAGCAGGACAGGGCTGCTGCTTACAATGGGGATCAGATAGGATATGTGCAGCCACTGGGACAGAATGCTCTGTTATACAGATAGCTAGAATCTCAGCCATAAAGCAGGACAGTACTGCTGCTTACAATGGGGATCAGATAGGATCTGTGCAGCCACTGGGATAGAATGCTCTATTATACAGATAGCTAGAATCTCAGCCATAAAGCAGGACAGGACTGCTGCTTACAATGGGGATCAGATAGGATCTGTGCAGCCACTGGGACAGAATGTGCTGTTATACAGATAGCTAGAATCTCAGCCATAAAGCAAGACAGGACTGCTGCTGACCTTATGTATTAGGAAGTTCCCTTAAACTTCCAGAATCGAAACACTGCTCGACAGACCCAGTGAGGGCCTTGTAAATATATTGCGGATAAACTGAGTCTGTTACTCAAGCAGGACAACAATGAAAGCTTACAAGAGGAGCAGAAGGTAACCGTTCACTTATTGAATGGGTCAGAACTGAGTAGCAACTTTGGGACAAGGAGTATCCTTATTTTAGCAGTGGGATTGGCAATTACACTGATGTAAACTGAAAACCCAGGGTGTTGGAATAAAACACTCCGATGATATTTAAACTTTGCACCCCTGAAGCATGAGCAAAGTCAATAATAAATTCTGCATGAAACAAGCAAATATATATTAGTTTATATGTTATCTCACATATCTCAGGTAAAAAGTTAAAGTGGAAGCAAAGAAGACCCCAGTACATTGAAAATGTAGGATTCCAGTGCCTCATCGCTATTCTTCTCAGGTGATTAATTCCCACTGGTCTTTATACGCCCTTTACATTTATAAGCATTATCGACCCATCAGTAGAGTAAAAGGGTTAAGTCCTTTAATCACCCAAGGTAAACAGGCCTATGAGGAATTGTATTCATTACGCCATTTCACATTGAGTGGCTTTGATTTGTTGCTCTTACAAGTCAATGTATTATTAGAAAGCAAAAGCTTGGCATGTTTCCATCAGCCTATTACCATGCAGGAAGATGCCTTATTCCTCCTTGTCTGAGCTCATAACAGAGTTGGGCTCTTCTCTGTCTAGTTTTCCCTTTCATGATTGCAATGCATCCTCCGCTGCTGAATATGGTGATCCAGAGTTGCCCATCAGGTTGGACATGGTCAACATCCATTGATATGTTTTGTGTTCATCAATTTAACTTTAAACGTGGCCAATTCTTGTTCCAATCTCCTTGTGATATCAGATTTTTGAGACAATGATAGTTTGGAAGAAGTCTTGCCATTGGCCTTAAAGGTCAAAGCTCCTTTAGGAACCAACTACCTGATTTTCATGATATTCAATAAAGTCTTTGACCATTTACATGTGGTCCTGCCAGAAGTCTTTCCCCCATATCCAATCACGGGACTAGCATGGGACTAGCTGACCATGGTTGTGGTCTTTGTTAATCGATAATACTCTGATCTTCATGCTTAAATTATTGGTTATAAGTTCCCTTCTTCATATGTACACCCTCTTTTTAGTATTGGCCTTGGTTCAACCAGTTGGTATATGAAAGGTCCACCCAATAGACCCATATATTGATCAGACCCAGAAAATGGCTTACATTGACCTTGGCATGAAATTATTGGCTGACCACACTGCATAATCCTACTAGTTGGCCGCTGAGGTAAACAATCATGCCAGCTCCTTTGACTTACCGTGCAGTTGGCCAAAAATGGGAAGTCTTTAAAATGCTGCTTAATAAATATACTTGTCAGTAAATTCCACTTGTAAGCAAGGAACGTCGCGGCAAAGCAAAACCTTTTTGGTTCAATAGAAGCGTTGGTGTTGAGGTGGGTAAGAAAAGACGTGCTTTTAAGGCTTTCAAGTTAGCTGGGACAGCCGAATCATTTATAAGGTACAAGGAGGCCAAAAAATCATGCAAAGAAGCTATAAGGCAAGCTAAAATTGATATAGAAAAGGATATTGCAGCAAGCAGTAAAAAAAATCCCAAATTATTTTTTAAATATGTTAATAGTAAAAAAATGAAGCAGGAAGGGGTGGGACCCTTACTATCAGAGGGGGGTCAGCTGGTTGATGAAACCAAAATAAAAGCACAGATTCTGAACTCATATGTTTCATCTGTCTACACAAATGAGGAATCAGTAGGTAAATGTCAGGGAGCCGGGAGCTCCCTCCAGGGAGGTTGTCAGGATCAAGGAGGAAGCCCTCTTGAGGGAACAAGGTCGCGGTGTCCAAGGGGTTAATCCAAAAGAATGGTCAGAATCCAGGCAAGAGTTCAAGGCAGGCAGATAACAGCAAGTCCAAAGTCCAGGCGGGGTCAAGGATATAAATCAGGAACAAGATTAGGAATATAGAACACAGGGAACCCAGGAAATTCTTAGAGCAAGGTTTCCTATACTTGGGCGCCATTCTGGCGTCTAAAATGGCTTTTTATTCAAATTTGGCGCCTTTGTGACGTCATTGACGTCCTTGCGCCGACACCGGCGCACTGACGTCATCGCGCCGGCGCCGCTTACCCACGTGTCGGCCATGGGCGCCGCCATTTTGGGAGCGACGCCGGCAGGAGAGGACGCGCCGCCCGGAGCTCCTGGGCCTGCTCCGGGCGGCGATCGTTACAGTACCCCCCCCCCTCACGGGGGGCCTCCGGACCACCAGGACTTGGCTTCTGGGGAAACTTGGAATGGAACTCCCTCACCAGACGAGGAGCATGGACGTCAGAGCATCCTTCCCAGGAGCATTCTTCAGGGCCAAAGCCCTTCCACTTGATGAGGTACTGAAGAGACCCCCTGGAGATTCTGGAGTCAAGGATCTTCTCCACTTCATATTCTTGTTGACCATCCACAGAGATGGTAGGAGGAGGAGGCTGGACAACAGAAAAGCGGTTGGAGGTAGCGGGTTTCACCAAGGAGACATGAAACACGTTGGGAATTCGCATCTCAGGAGGAAGCTGAAGTCTGACAGCAACAGGATTGATCACCTCCAGGATGGAAAAAGGACCTACGAACCTTGGACCCAACTTAGGAGATGGTACCTTCAACCGAATGTTCCTGGAAGACAACCAGACTTTATCACCGACCTTGTAGGGAGGAGAGGGTCTACGTCTACGATCTGCAAACGTCTTATGAACCAGAGCACTCTTCTCCAGGTTGGACTTGGTTGCGGCCCAAATAGCAGACATGTGGGCTGCATGGTCATCAGCGGCCGGAACATCGGACAACACAAAGTCTTGTGGGAAGCGTTGAGGATGTTGACCATACACCGACATAAATGGGGACCTTCCAGTGGAAGTGTGGCAGGCATTGTTATGAGCAAATTCCGCCCACGGGAGGAGATCAGACCAATCATCTTGACAAAGGGAAACGTGGTTTCTCAAGAACTGTTCCAAGGCTTGGTTAACTCGCTCAGCCGCTCCATTCGTCTGGGGATGATAAGCTGAGGAGAAGTGGAGATTAATACCCAGATCTTTGCACAGGGAACGCCAGAACTTTGCAGTGAATTGGGACCCTCTGTCAGAAACGATCTCAGCCGGGAAGCCATGTAGGTGAAAAATGAACTGGATGAACAATTGTGACAACTCCACTGCAGATGGAAGCTTCCGTAGAGGGATGAAGTGAGCCATCTTGCTGAAGCGGTCAATGACAACCCAGATCACGGTATTCCCACTGGAGGGAGGAAGTTCAACAATGAAATTCATTGCCAAATGCGTCCAAGGACGAGAGGGAACAGGCAACGGCTGTAGTAGCCCGCTAGGGCGAGAATGGCTAGACTTGGAAGTGGCACAAATGGTACAAGCAGCAACAAAGTCTTTGACATCTTTACAAATAGTCGGCCACCAGACTAGACGTCGTAAAAGTTCAAGAATCCTAGCAGGACCAGGATGTCCTGCTTGCTTGGAGCTATGAGTCTGTTGCAGGATAGGCAGACGAAGCTCAGGAGGTACGAATGCCATTCCAATGGGGGTATCAGGAGGGGCAGAAGATTGACCAGCCAGGATTTGATCAGCAAATTGAGGATACAATGAAGCGATGATCCTGACAGGAGGAATAATAGGCTCTAGTCTTTCTGGAGTACGATCCACCGGAGTGAAACTTCGAGACAGAGCATCGGCTTTCCGATTCTTGGAGCCAGGGCGAAAAGTCAAGACAAAGTTAAATCGGGAGAAGAAGAGAGACCACCTTGCTTGTCTGGGATTCAGCCTCTTGAGAGATTGAATGAACTCAAGATTCTTATGATCTGTGTAGATCGTGACTGGAATCAAGGAACCTTCAAGGAGGTGACGCCACTCTTCCAAGGCAAGCTTAACAGCCAGAAGTTCTCGATTTCCAACATCATAATTCTGTTCTGCAGGAGAGAACTTCTTAGAGAAGTACGCACATGGGTGCAGCTTCCCACTTCAGAAGCATCCACCTCAATGAAGAAAGGTAACTCTGGATCAGGATGGCGGAGAACCGAAGCAGAAGTAAAGGCATCCTTCAAGGATTGAAAAGCTTCAATAGCAGGCGGGGGCCATGAGCTGGGTTTACCCCCTTTTCGGATGAGGGCCAGGATAGGAGCAATACGAGAAGAGAACCCCTTAATAAATTGCCGGTAGTAATTGGCAAAACCAATGAATCTCTGGATTGCCTTAGTGCTCAGCGGTAGGGGCCACTCTTGGATTGCAGACACTTTCACAGGATCCATCTCGAAACCCTCTGGGGAGATGATATAGCCCAGAAAAGGGATCTTGGACACTTCAAACACACATTTCTCCAGTTTGGCAAAGAGAGAGTTCTTCCTCAAACGAGAGAGTACTTCCTTCACCTGGGAACGATGGCTTGTAAGGTCCTTGGAGAAAATCAGGATGTCATCAAGGTACACGACCACAAACTTTCCCAAGAGATCCCGGAAAATGTCGTTCACGAATTCTTGAAAGACAGCGGGGGCATTGCAGAGACCAAAGGGCATTACGAGGTACTCATAGTGCCCATCCCGAGTGTTGAATGCTGTCTTCCATTCGTCACCTTCCCGAATGCGGATGAGGTTATACGCCCCACGGAGATCCAACTTAGTGAAGATTTTAGCCCCCTTCAGTTGGTCGAAGAGTTCGGCAATCAAGGGCAAGGGATACCGGTTCTTAACCGTAATTTTATTAAGACCCCGGTAATCGATGCAAGGACGTAGGCCTCCATCCTTCTTTTCCACGAAGAAGAATCCAGCCCCGGCAGGAGAGGTAGAAGGGCGAATAAACCCCCGCTGGAGATTTTCTTGGATATACAGTTTCATGGCAGTGGTCTCCGCTGGAGAGAGAGGATAAGTACGACCTCTAGGGGGCATGGTTCCAGGCAGGAGATCGACAGGACAATCGTATTGTCGATGTGGAGGAAGGAATTCTGCAGACTTCTTACAGAATACATCAGCGAATTCCTTGTAAAAGGGAGGTAGAGACTTCAGATCCGACAAAGAGATATTCACCCTCTGGAGGGGTTCAGCAGGAAGACAGTGCTGCTGGCAAAATGGGCTCCAACGGGTAATCTGTCCTGCGGTCCAATCAATGGAGGGATTATGCAGGCGCAGCCAAGGGAGACCCAAAACAACTGGAACGGAGGGGCAGGAAATAATGAGGAACGAAAGTCTTTCTTTATGCAGCGTCCCAACCTGCACAGGCAATTCCCCAGTCGTCATGGAGACAAATTCAGCCTCCAGGGGTCTGTCGTCAATGGCAATGACACGGAGAGGAGTAGACAATGGGAATAAGGGAACTTCCATGTGTTTGGCGAATTGAGCATCCATGAAGTTCCCAGCAGCTCCAGAGTCAATGAAAGCAGAGCCAACGATAGTCTTAGAGGCTAGGCGGATCTGTAATGGAAGGAGAAACCTGTGAGTGTTCTCTTGAGACTTTGGAGTAGTGCCCCCTACATGCGTTACCCTAGATATACCTCGGGGAACAGAACTCGTGGGCTTCACCGGACAAGAGTTCGCAAAATGAGACTGTCCGCCACAATACAGACATAAGCCAGCCATTCGTCTACGGAGTCTTTCTTGTTCGGATAGACGAGCCCTTCCAACTTGCATTGGTTCCTCCGAAGGAGAAGGAGAGGCTAGAGTAGCCGGAGTCTGCAGGAGAGGTCTCTGGAAGCGAGGTGCCAACAAGGGTTGAAATCTTTTACAGCGCTCCCTCTCTACTTGATGCTCTCTGAGCCGAGTGTCCACCTTAATAGAAAGTGCGATCAGATCCTCCAACAGGTCAGGGAACTCCCTGGAGACAAGGTCATGCTTAATGCGAATAGACAGACCTTGATAGAATACGGCCTTATAGGCATCGTCATTCCAGGAAGTCTCAGCCATTAAAGTTCTAAAGTCAATAGCATAGTCACTGACACTGCGGTTTCCCTGCCGGAGTTGCAGAAGACGAGAAGGGGCATTAGTGACCCGACCCGGGGCATCAAACACAGTACGAAATGCTTGAAGAAAAGCCTTGGCATCAAAAGTCAGCGGAGAATTCTTCTCCCAAAGAGATGTTGCCCATTCAAGCGGCTTGCCCACCAAACGAGACATCACATACCCCACCTTGGAACGTTCATTGTGGAAGTGCGAGGGTTGGAATTCGAACTGGATCTGGCACTGTGTAGCGAAACCTCTGCAGGCTTGTGGGTCCCCACTGAAGCGAGGAGGAGGCGGAATGCGAGGCTCACTTGACGAGGAACCTGTGGTAGACGAAACGGCCGCCATGGACGGATTCACCGCAGCTTGGGGAGCAGGGGGCGCTGGAGGCATACGAAAGAGAAGGGTATCGAGTGCCTGCCCTATGCAGTATTGCTGGGCTTCATAATCCTCCATACGGGATGCCAGTCCGCGGAGCGCTCGTCCGACATCAGGCGTAGCTTCCTCAGTAGGATCCATGGCCCAAGTATAATGTCAGGGAGCCGGGAGCTCCCTCCAGGGAGGTTGTCAGGATCAAGGAGGAAGCCCTCTTGAGGGAACAAGGTCGCGGTGTCCAAGGGGTTAATCCAAAAGAATGGTCAGAATCCAGGCAAGAGTTCAAGGCAGGCAGATAACAGCAAGTCCAAAGTCCAGGCAGGGGTCAAGGATATAAATCAGGAACAAGATTAGGAATATAGAACACAGGGAACCCAGGAAATACTTAGAGCAAGGTTTCCTATACTTGGGCGCCATTCTGGCGTCTAAAATGGCTTTTTATTCAAATTTGGCGCCTTTGTGACGTCATTGACGTCCTTGCGCCGACGCCGGCGCACTGACGTCATCGCGCCGGCGCCGCTTACCCACGTGTCGGCCATGGGCGCCGCCATTTTGGGAGCGACGCCGGCAGGAGAGGACGCGCCGCCCGGAGCTCCTGGGCCTGCTCCGGGCGGCGATCGTTACAGTAAAGGTTTCCTTCTTAATAGTTCCAATTCTAGTAATACAACTAATGATGCATGGTTCACACATGAGGAAATTCAAAAGAGACTAGAACATGTTAAGATTAGCAAAGATCTGGGGCCAGATGGTATTCATCCCAGGGTAATTAGCGAGCTTAGCTCTGTGATTGCCAAACCTCTTTACTTAATATTTCAGGATTCATTGAGCTCTGGCTTAGTGCCGAGAGACTGGTGAATTGCTAATGTGGTGCCTCTATTCAAAAAAGGATCCCGTTCTCAGCCTCAAAAACTATAGGCCAGTTAGTCTGATGTCAGTGGTAGGAAAGCTTTTCGAAGGGTTAATAAAGGATAAGATACTGGACTTTATAGCAAATCATGATACTATGAGTTTGTGCCAGCATGGTTTTATGTGTAATAGATCTTGCCAGACTAACTTACTTTCTTTTTATGAGAAGGTAAGTAGAGACCTCGATTCTGGGATGGCAGTGGATGTGATTTACTTAGACTTTGCTAAAGCATTTGATACAGTGCCACACAGAAGGTTACTGGTTAAATTAAGGAATGTTGGCCTGGAACATAGTATTTGTACCTGGATAGAGAACTAGCTAAAAGATAGATTACAAAGAGTGGTGGTAAATGGAACATTTTCTAATTGGACCAGTGTTGTTAGTGGAGTACCGCAGGGCTCTGTACTAGGTCCCTTGCTTTTCAACTTGTTTATTAATGACCTGGAGGTGGCCATTGAAAGTACTGTTTCTATTTTTGCAGATGACACTAAATTGTGCAGAACTATAGGTTCCATGCAGGATGCTGCCACTTTGCACAGTGATTTGTCTAAACTGGAAAACTGGGCAGCAAACTGGAAAATGAGGTTCAATGTTGATAAATGCAGGTTATGCACTTTGGCAAAAATAATATAAATGCAAGTTATACACTAAATGGCAGTGTGTTGGGAGTTTCCTTAAATGAGAAGGATCTTGGGGTTTTTGTAGATAACACGTTGTCTAATTCTGGGCAGTGTCATTCTGTGGCTACTAAAGCAAATAAAGTTCTGTCTTGTATAAAAAAGGGCATTAACTCAAGGGATGAAAAAATAATTATGTCTCTTTATAGGTCCCTGTTGAGGCCTCATCTGGAGTATGGGGGCAGTTTTGGACTCCAGTCCTTAAGAGGGATATAAATGAGCTGGAGAGAGTGCAGAGACTAAGTGCAACTAAACTGGTTAGAGGGAGGGAAGAGTTAAATTATGAGGGTAGACTGTCAAGTTTGGGGTTGTTTTCTCTGGAAAAAGGCGCTTGTGAGGGAACATGATTACACTTTACAAGTACATTAGAGGACATTATAGACAAATGGCAGGGGACCTTTTTACCCATAAAGTGGATCACCGTACCAGAGGCCACCCCTTTAGATAAGAAGAAAAGAACTTTAATTTGAAGCAACGTAGGTGGTTCTTCACAGTCAGGACAGTGAGGTTGTGGAATGCACTGCCGGGTGATGTTGTGATGCTGATTCAGTTAATGACTATAAGAATGGCTTGGATGATTTCTTGGACAGACATAATATCAAAGGCTATTGTGATACTAAACTCTATAGTTAGTAAAGGTATGGGTATATAGAATTTATGTGAAAGTAGGGAGGGGTGTGTGTATGGATGCTGGGTTTTCATTTGGAGGGGTTGAACTTTATGGACTTTGTCTTTTTTCAACCCAATTTAACTATGTAACTATGTAACTATGGGGATACCACGGCACAATGGTTTTCAAGGTTCAGTTCTAAGGATGTAACAAACACACACAGGGCTGCGATGTAAATAGGATCACTGTTGTGTATAGCTTTGAAGTATAGATATGCTTTAGAATTATATATTATATATATGTATTTTATATATATATATATATATATATGCGCACAAAACTGGAGCACTCGTATATGCATCAGCAACTGCCTGGGTGCAGAATTCAAAAAATTATGTAGACCAAATTGCTGTACAAAAAACACACTACCAGGTCTTTTCAAAGGTGTACAAAAGAAATAAATAAATATTTATACATTTTTAATAAATATTTTTCTTTTGTACACCTTTGAAAAGACCTGGTAGTGCGTTTTTTGTACAGTAATTTGGTATATATATATATATATATATATATATATATATATATATATATATATATATATATTATGGCCATTTGAGGATCTCAGAGGTTACAAGCCTATCCAATGGGCACACCAGCCATTTAATTTATGTATATTCATATAAATACGGTATATATATATATATATATATAGTCATCTTTTTCTGTATCTTCATTTATCTGCTGTACTATACTGTTTATAACCTGAATTTCCAAATACTAGCGGGTTGCCAGGACTATTGATGCTTTTGTGTCAGACCACTTGGGGCCTAGATACTAACATCTAAATAGCTAAAATTGCCTTTGTATGACAATATCTTTTTTATGCTATTTAAGAATAAGATTTTCTTTGCCTTTTTTCCGGTGCCATTTTTTCCCAATTGCACCCCACTATTTAGAATTTTTTGGCATTAATATATTTTTCACAATCATTTTCCACCTAAAAGGCTTTTGCGAGCGTTACCATTACATCTGACGTGAAGATTGTTGCCATGGCTACAGCAAAAATTGCTTTGAAAGTCTTTGTGCCGCTAATGCACTGGTCCCCAAACTGTGGGCCCAACTTCCTGGTCCAAAAGCAGTGGATGGGGGGTACCAGCCCAAAATCTAGTCACGGGGGTGAGGGCTTAATTTATGTTTTGGGTATCCCTGAAACTGTAGGAGAATGACTATTACAGGCAATATTCATAGTTTGAATGAGGCCCATTAAAAAGTTTGGACTAGATTGGAGGCCATGAGCTTAGAGCTAACATTAAACATGAAAACTCTAATGATACTAGATTACTCCTATTACCATGTGAAGTTCTGTAGAAGTTCAGCTGGGCATAGGAAGGGTCAGACTGGTGTGCCAAAGGATCTCCCAGTGGGCATTAGCCATCTTGGCCCCCAACCACAGATAAGTCCTGTTGCCATTTTTGCTTTTTACCATAAGCTTCCAAAACACCTATTATTTCAATACTGGTGTTTCCCTAGGAGGCCCAAGCTGGGGCCCTATAGTGTGGATATTCAGTCAATCACAGATAAAATAGCAAAGCTTCAGGCTACTTACACACAAGCACCAGGCATTGCCCTTGCATATACCATCAATTTCACTTCAAAACCCCAATACCACCGTCCCCCAGTACACCAGAATTGTGATTGGGTCCCTGCACCAAAGAGTCACACAAATCTTCTAAAGCAATTTACATATTGCTATTTTTTTAGCAGGACAAAAGGCAGAGTTAGCAGATTCATTAATCCTAACGAGCAGTACAACGCGGCCTAGTCTCGCTCGTTACGTTCAGAAAACGAACTTAGCGCTGGCGGGCATGTATATACGGATTTGTTTTTTCTCTCAAACCGCTCACTTTTGATTTTTTATTTATTTTTGTGTCAGAAATCTGCCGCCTCCCAGGAGCCCACAATCCTGTTCCAAAAAAACCCCCAGCAGAAGACTTTATTTTAAGTTAACTACCAAACCTAATTAAACAGTGTCGTTTCATCTGAGTGGATAAAATTCCTACCATCTGAATACAAATGAAATCCTATTCTTCTAGCATGCAGATCGTTGAGCCCGGTATACACCTTCCTTAAAAATGCAGAGTAAAAGTGATTTCAAAGTCAGCCACAACTGTCTCTTTTTCTGCCAAAAAAAGCAGCTCATTGCTGTATTTTGCCTTTGTTCTTTCCATGGCTTTTCAATTAGGAGCATTAAAATAAAAGTAGGCTCTTTTTATAAGCAGTGACTTTTAAAAGCAGTATTTATTTTTCTTAGATGGTGCAATATAAGGGCAAAAACTTTGTGCCCAGAACATTCCTTCTCTGTATATTTGTATTTATACATATGGGAAGGAGGTGCCATATTGTTTCCCTTAGACAGTACAGTATGAGGGTATAGCTTATTGTGTGTCCAGAACATTCCTTCTCTGTATATTTGTATTTATACATATGGGAAGGAGGTGCCATATTGTTTCCCTTAGACAGTACAGTATGAGGGTATAGCTTATTGTGTGCCCAGAACATTCCTTCTCTGTATATTTGTATTTATTCATATGGAAGGAAGGTGCCATATTTTTTTTCTTAGACAGTACAGTATGAGGGTATGTGCCCAGAACATTTATCTGTATATTTCTATTTATACTCAAAATTTAAAAAGTCGTTATGCATTGAATTGTCTATAGGTAACTCTACGTCAACGATCCAATGAAACATCCAGTCAAACTTGAGTTGTCTCATTGAATAGGAATGTGTCCTCAAACGAAGTCACTTGCATGGGGAAACCACTGAGTTTGTTCGTTATGGTGTCAGACTGTCTCCTCTTTTTGTCCTCTGGGTTACAAAAGGCTTGAGTCACCTGCACTCCTGTTCCTTGAGGTCTGGTTTCAGCTTTGCACCGGTACTGACTTCTCCCATATATCAGAGTTTCTTAAAGGGCATGTAAAGGCAAAAAAAAATAAAATTCAATTTTTACTTTAATGAAAAAGAACCCTATCTCCAATATACTTTAATTAAAAAATGTGTAGAGTTTTTATAAGAAACCTGACTGTATGCAGTGAAATTCTCCCTGCTGTGGATAGGAATTGTTCTGCAGCTTTGTTTGTTTCCCTGTAGAGCAGTCAGCGACTGTGTAGAGCTTTGTATTGGATTTTATTTTTGCCTTTACATCTTTACCCCTTTACTGTTTCCAACTCCAGCTGCAGGGACAAAGATGACGGAGCCGGATTTAAACGGATAAACTGGGATTCTATTTGGAGGATTATTTTGCTGCAGTCACTGGTTCTGCAGAGTTGGAGAAACTTTGTATTAAACAAATCAAAAACTATAAAATTCACATTAGATTACATGACAACACAGGACCCAGTGCAGTCTGTATATTCTGATTATTAATCAGTCTTGCTGTATCGGCTTCTGGCAGATATTACTTGACCTGTGCTGTTTTGATAATTTATGACGATCCCTAAGCAGCCCAGACCACACTGAGCATGTGCACAGTCTTGGTCTTGCAAAGATGTATAACAAAGTTACAAGATGGTGACCCCCTGTGGCCAACTTTGAAAGCATAAATCATTTGTTTGATTAGGCTTGTGGTGCAGTAAGTTCATGTTTATGTTTAGTATACAAAATAGAGCATTTCTAGCCTTATTCTATTTTAGACTTTACGTCTCCTTTAACCAAAGCCAGTAGGCATCATTAACTGAGTTTTTTTTGAGACTCTCCCAGAGCACTTCTAGAATTCCTGTTGAAGTGAAGGGAATATGTGAATAGAGGGCATTAAATGTTTAGTTTGGCAGGTTGCTACAAGGCCAAATAGAGCTCTTGTTTTGGTGAACCTTATTAAGTAGTTGATATTGAGGTGGGACTATGGGGTCTAGTGTTATCTAAGATGAACCTAAGCTGTTTCTATTGGCTGGTGTCTAATTTTGTCCATAAAGGTTATACTCGTCAGCTACGAGGTGCCTTATCAGAATAGTGACGTTAAATAGGATATCTCCCCAGTGGGGTATGAATTCTACAGGGAGCTGTGGGCTTGTTACTGTATTAACTCTATTGAGCAACACTAACTTTTTTCACAGATATAAAACCTTAGACTCTGTGCTGCATACCCTGTGACCCTAGAGGCTTCTGTCAATGAGCTGCTGAAAAAGTGGCCATACATGGGCCACAGTTATCTGCCAACCTGACCATTTCAGATAAAGTCTATACATAGACCATTAAACTAAAATGGCTGCCTGCACAATAGATGTCTGGTCAGATATTGGTTCAGGTGTATCGTTTTTTGGAGATCCTGTTGATTAAGGACTATGCGGAGCCATTCATTTAGTCCTCTCCCAATTGGTTTATTAATGTGCTTCTTTTTTATTGTGATCATGGATCAAATGGCTCAGTGGTCAGACTGGCCATAGATGCCACCAAGATTGTGGGCCACAAGCTTGATCTACTTGTCCTCACCACTTGCCTTTGGTACACTTTCTGTTAATACATGCCATTGTGCTCTTTACTGGTGTTAATGTGTGAGGTTGGAGACCTCAATTAAGGCTAGAGGACTGCAAGACTCAGAGCTAGAGAGGCAGGAGGACACACCAACTGGAGATGATTACTGTGTGTTGAATGCGTGTCCAATCTGGGTTACATGCAGGACAACTGGCAGACAATGGGTTCAAGCAAAGAACAGAATCTTAGGTGGAAAAGGGTACCATGCAATTAAGAAAAACCAGGCCTTTAATTAGACCTTTAAAGAGGAAGTGTTGCTATTCTGGTATTGCCATTGGCGATGCACCACTCGCATTCTTATGTGATGACCATGGATGCAGGAAGACTTCACCTCCCATCTGAATTTCAGGACTCCTAACCATCTGTTGTAGGAATAGTGCAGCCACAGCAACACACCTATGGCCATAGACAGCCTAAGCATGTCGGAAAATGCTGGGAGTTGTAGTACAACAACACTTGGGAAGCTTAGTTTCATAGTCTTGCTTTATAATATAAATAATGAGGGGCTCACTCATTAGCCTACAATAGCCTTCTTTGGTCAATGTACTCTAAGACCAGGTTTGTATCTTTGCAGAATATCATTCTGCTTTATAAAGAACAGATGACTGCACAATAAAGTGCAAAGTAGCAAAGTTTTCTCCACAGCAGGATAAATACAAACAAACATGCTAATGTGCTGGGCGGTGATCTCATGACCATTGTGATCCTGCGGAATTGCACCTTACTCCACATCTGAGCTGACAATGCCCTGGTGTCTAGCCAATGGTGACTAAGCTTTTTTGGCCTATTAATAAAGAAGAAATGTGACTGTGGTTGAACAATAGCAGCAATAAAACAACCTTCTGAGAAAATAAAGGAACAAAAAGCCCCAGGCCATTCACTTGTTCAGAGTTCACCTGTGAGTCACGTCCTACTTCTGATCTTCTGAATCATCAATAATGCACTGGGACATATTATACATAAGCCTCAACCAGGCCTGCTTCTACTGCCAGTCCCAATACTGCCTCTTGAAACAAGTGGAAACCTTGTAACTTTGGGGAGATTCAACAAGGGGTCACTACTCGGCCACATGCACAGTTACTGCTTCACATAGAGAACTCTTAATAAACAGTGTCTTCACTGTGCAGACAACATCACAGCCGGAATAGCATCTTCTGGACTGTGGCTGTGGGATTACAGGTATAGTAGGGAGAGATGGTGTCTATAGTAACAGTGGGATAATAGTCTCTGGGAAGGGAGTGTGACTGTGGGATAGCAGGTATAGTAGGGAGAGATGGTGTCTATAGTAACAGTGGATAATAGTCTCTGGGAAGGGAGTGTGACTGTGGGATAGCAGGTATAGTAGAGAGAGATGGTGTCTATTGTAACAGTGGGATAATAGTCTCTGGGAAGGGAGTGTGACTGTGGGATAGCAGGTATAGTAGGGAGAGATGGTACCTATAGTAACAGTGGATAATAGTCTCTGGGAAGGGACTGTGGGATAGCAGGTATAGTAGGCAGAGATGGTGCTTATAGTAACCGTGGATAATAGTCTCTGGGAAGGGAGTGTGACTGTGGGATAGCAGGTATAGTAGGGAGAGATGGTACCTATAGTAACAGTGGGATAATAGTCCCTGGGAAGGGAGTGTGACTGTGGGATAGCAGGTATAGTAGGGAGAGATGGTGTCTATAGTAACAGTGGATAATAGTCTCTGGGAAGGGAGTGTGACTGTGGGATAGCAGGTATAGTAGGGAGAGATGGTGCCTATAGTAACAGTGGATAATAGTCTCTGGGAAGGGAGTGTGACTGTGGGATAGCAGGTATAGTAGAGAGAGATGGTGTCTATAGTAACAGTGGGATAATAGTCTCTGGGAAGGGAGTGTGACTGTGGGATAGCAGGTATAGTAGGGAGAGATGGTGTCTATAGTAACAGTGGGATAATAGTCTCTGGGAAGGGAGTGTGACTGTGGGATAGCAGGTATAGTAGGGAGAGATGGTGTCTATAGTAACAGTGGGATAATAGTCTCTGGGAAGGGAGTGTGACTGTGGGATAGCAGGTATAGTAGGGAGAGATGGTGTCTATAGTAACAGTGGATAATAGTCTCTGGGAAGGGAGTGTGACTGTGGGATAGCAGATATAGTAGGGAGAGATGGTGTCTATAGTAACAGTGGGATAATAGTCTCTGGGAAGGGAGTGTGACTGTGGGATAGCAGGTATAGTAGGGAGAGATGGTGTCTATAGTAACAGTGGATAATAGTCTCTGGGAAGGGAGTGTGACTGTGGGATAGCAGGTATAGTAGGGAGAGATGGTGTCTATAGTAACAGTGGATAATAGTCTCTGGGAAGGGAGTGTGACTGTGGGATAGCAGGTATAGTAGGGAGAGATGGTGTCTATAGTAACAGTGGATAATAGTCTCTGGGAAGGGAGTGTGACTGTGGGATAGCAGGTATAGTAGGGAGAGATGGTGCCTATAGTAACAGTGGATAATAGTCTCTGGGAAGGGAGTGTGACTGTGGTATAGCAGGTATAGTAGGGAGAGATGGTGCCTATAGTAACAGTGGATAATAGTCTCTGGGAAGGGAGTGTGACTGTGGGATAGCAGGTATAGTAGGGAGAGATGGTACTTATAGTAGCAGTTGGGATAAAAATCTCAGTGTTTCCTTTTTTTTAATGAAATCTATAATTACTATGTAGCTTATTTAATAAGCACCATTGCTGCATGGATATTAGAAGTAGACTGGCGGGATCTGTAAATCTGGAAAAGAAATGGGGACACAGTGTCTGTATCCAAGTGAATATTTTAAAAGGTTGGAAAACAAAAAGAGAGGAAAATATCAAGTAGGTTTCCAATACAAGAGATGTATTTATTCAGTGCAGCCTCCTTGGCACATAGGGACAAATTAGAAATGCGTATCTGGGTAACAGAAGAACACATTTACTTGGTGTCTGTTCTGATTAAAACTGGCACATATTTATTTCCTAAGAAAATAAGCTATTTTATCATCTATTTTTTTTTTTTTAAAGGAATCTGCAACAAAGACCCAAACGCATCAGAAAAGAGGGGGGTTTCAGACAGGGCTGCTGTGCAAGCTCTGATTGCCAAGATCATAGTGTCCTTTGCAAAAAAAAAACAACACGTTTTATATATATAGATATATATATATACTGTCCCCGAACCAATAGTTTCCCTGTAGCTGTTGGACAACTGCCGAGGGACAGCAGCTCAGCAATAGATGGAGCACTGCAGGAAAAATTCACCTTTTTGATTAATGCCCACTCAAGTTTGAGTGTATATTTGCTTCTTTGGTTGTAATGAACATTGAAGTGGACAGCCTGTAGCCAATCAGGTCATTGGAGCATTGATAGTGCAATAAAATATTTATCTGGCTAAAATAGTGTTACCAGATCCCATGAATAGTCATAGACTGCAAATCTAGCTCATTGAAGGGTTGCCATCTTTAACCAAGAGATTATCTGGGTAGGGGAGGGCTGCAGGATTTAGGGGGAAGGAGCAGATTATGCTGGGGGTGGGTCAGTGATATGGGGGTGGAGTTATGACAGAATGCAGGGGAGTGGTTTAAACAGTTTGACCTCCAAATCCTTGGACCCCTTGTACCTTGCATTTATTTATTATTTATTGTTAGCCAATTAGAGTATTCAAAACTGTATATGGTAAGATTGACCACTGTCCAATTAGAGGGCTACAATAATCACATGTCTAGCACAATTTAATCCAATGAGAGATTCCACTTCTAATAGCAGACAATCCCTAAAACCCTAAATCTATCACTATGTCTCTGTCTCCCCCTCTCTTTGTCTATCTATATATATATATATATATATATATATATATATATATATATATATATATATATATATATATATATCTAATCATCTAATTATCTGCCTGACCACTGTCTGTCTTTCTGTCTATCTACTCTCTTCTCTCACTTTTCTGTATATTTTTCCTTGAACTCTTTCTCTTTTCTCTTCTGTCTCGGTCTCTATGGTCTCCCCCCTTAACCTTTCTTTTTTCCAATTTGGTTGCCCACACTTCCGTCCTCTTCTATCTATCTATCTATCTATCTATCTATCTATCTATCTATCTATCTATCTATCTATCTATCATCTATCTATCTATCTATCTATCTATCTATCTATCTATCTATATATCTATCTATCCGTCTATCAATCTCTCTCTCTCTCTCTCTCTCTCTCTCTCTCCTCTCTCTCTCTCTCTCTCACTCTCTCACACTCTCTCTCACACTCTCTCTCTTTGTCTCTCTATTTGGGATAGAACTGGTTAACATCATTGTTTTTTTCATTTCTCCAACTTCTGTTCCAGTCAAAATATGCTCTCATTGGGGAGAAAGGAGAAGTATATCCTGTTTATCTCTGCTGGAAAATTTATCTTCCTCTCTCTTTTATATTTTCCTGTCTAAGTGAAACTCTCCAAACCAAACGAGCCTGTTTCTTATCTAGAGAATAAAAAGCCCATCAATTCTGCGCCTTTAATTAATAGATGTGGGCAATAAGCTGGGATGCCAGTGTGATTCTTCACAGCTCTGAGCTCCAGCAAGTGTCGGGCTCAAATGCAGGAACAGCCGGCTCTTCCTGACCCAAACAATGTCTAGACAGCCTGAAAGCAGATAAATTAGCAGGCAGGGAGCTGCTGCATCAGCTGGGTGACTGCACGCCACAAACTGTCACCTCACTGACGGCTCAAATGGAGAAGAAAGGTTATTGTATTGTCTTGACGAAAATAAAATGTACCCCCGCCTGGTCCTTATCCTTATCCAGAGAACAGCAGATTCCAGGTGCAGCACAACTGCAAAGAATTTTGTTCCAAATGATAATGAAAAGTATATAGAGTGTGTATATAGAGTGTGTATACCTAGGTGCTCCTAGAGCCACATACAGGGAAATACCCCTATGTAGTAACATTATACTAACTCATATTATACTAACCAATATATTACAATCATCAGGTATTTACATGTTAACCTTTGAGATAGGAGTTTAATAGAGTCTGTTGTTGGGATGTGTTTTGAACCTTAGTAGTGTAGTAGTCCCCACATATATTGAATGGAGAAAGTCAGACAGAGATCTATGTGCTGAATAACCTACGCACAGATACTTGAACTAGGGATTGTTTATTTATTTTAGGGATGCACCCAATCCAGGATTCGGTTCGGGATTCGGCCTTTTTCAGCAAGATTCGGCTGAATCGGAATCCGAATCCTAATTTGCATATGCAAATTAGGGGAGGGAAATCGCATGACTTTTTGTCACAAAACAAGGAAATAAAAAGTGTTTTCCCTTTCCCACCCCTAATTTACATATGCAAATTTGGATTCAGATTTGGTTCGGTATTCGGCCGAATCTTTCGAGATGGATTCGGGGGTTCGACCGAATCCAAAATAGTGGATTCGGTGCATCCCTTATTTATTTGGGCAACTACAGAGTACAGACCCAATTCAAAATCGGAATATTCCTGATTTAGCTAAAATAATACATATTGCATCTTATGTGTTGTCCAGTCACATGGCATTAAGGATTTAGATTTGATTTGGCTGAATTGAACCCCCCCTCAATCATAACCTAAAATAAAGTGAAAGAATACCATACATTAAGCAATAGGGTTATACAGGGGGGGAAAGGTCTTTCAGCAAACTGTGAGGCAAGAGGAGGGGGTCAGGCAATATTAAGTGGGTGGATAAGCAAAGAACTAGAAATGAAGATTAAGATAAATGGAAGAAATAAATGAGATGAAGAGGATGGACAGATAGAGATATGAAAAGGAAGGCAGTTAAGGGCAGAGACACAAGGTCAGATTCGGGGAGATTAGTCGCCCGGTGACAAATCTCCTCTTCTTCGGGCGACTAGTCTCCCCGAACTGCCTTTCCCTGCCTTCCCGCCGTTGATTTTCATTCTAGCCGGGGGGAAGGCCGAGAAAGGCAGTTTGGGGAGATTAGTCGCCCAAAGAAGAGGCAAACGGAGCACTTTGTTTTCTCAAGTTGCCTGAAGTTTCCTTTTGAGGCAACTTTGGGCAACTTCGGAAAACAAATCGCTCCGAGTGCCATCCAGTTGGGGAAAAAGAAAGTAGTATAGAGAGAAATCCCAGATAGGGTTTCGGAGATGAAAGGGAGCAGTTGATGGGACCAATTCAAAGGGAAGTGGTTAGAAAAGTGGAAAGAATTAGAGGGTAGGGAAAGAAAGGAAAAAGAATACGAGACTAGTGAGAGGTGGTAAAATGGGACAAGAAAGAACAGAGAAAATAGATTAAACAGACAGCAAGGCTTTGAGCAAAGTCATCAAAAAATAGATAAAGGCACAGAATAAAAAAGGAAAGTGAAGCAAAAAAATGTTAGACTGGCAGAGTAAAGGAAGAACGGAGGAGGTTATTCAGAGTATGAGACAATATCATATGTAAAGGAAGAAGAGAAGGGAATAAAAAGTAGGAACATAAAACACAGAATGAGGATGGAGAGAAAGTTCGTGTCTGAGACATAAAGGAGAGAGTAAAGGGTAGAAGTAAAGATGTTAAGTAATTTAAGGGAGGAGGTAAAACTATAACTGAGAACAAAGCATTTGTGACATTAATGGGAAACTTTACCCACATTTTTTGTCTTAATGAAAGATCTAATCCTAAGTAACTTTCCAATATCCTTTCTTATCCTTTATAGTTGTGTGTTAATGTCATTGCTATTGTCTGCCTGTCCTATTCTGCATTTGGCTTTTAAAACAATTTTGCAGATGCCAGATACAGTTCCCAGAGTGCCTTGCATGCTTTTTTCACGCCTGTCGATTGGCTGGCATCGGCTGCATTGTTGTTTCAAGGGAAAGGAGCCCTGTATAAACAACCCCCTCCTGTTACTTTTTGAGTTTAGTTGCATCAGATCAGAGTACTGCAAAGAGCAGACATGAGGACCATCTAATTCAAAAGCTGCCGGTAAATGGAGGTTGCCCATGGTGGCTAACTATTGATGTGCTGGGGTTTATTGATGTGATTCCTAGTAACACAGACAATGCAGAAGTGATCACATTGGCTTGGGGCAATAGAGGGAGGACAAATATTGCAGAAACACCTACAAAAAAAAAACAGAAATTGCTCTCCTCATCCTCCCATTTATGTAAGCCAAATATATGCAAGCTCATGGGCTATGTTAATATACTAGACAGAGGTCCTGGCCCTTAATAATAAATTGATTATTTGATGAACAAGAGGGGTATGAACTACACTGTTCTGCTGTTGCTGAACTACAACTCCCAGCTGAAATGTTCAAAGCATTGTAATAAAATAATAATCTCTCTTTTTTGGAGGGGGTCGCAGTACTGTCGTCTTTAAAGAACACTTTGAAGCAGCCGTATGAGGCCGTTCCATTTCAGACACTGCCATACGACAGAGCAGACAGAATACATTTGCAGGATAAATCTTGTGAACTCACAGCCCCTGCCTGCACCGAGCTCCCCCCTTATTCAGTCTTTCTGAATCTGTCTCTTTCCCTCTATGTCTCCCTCTGCCCAATCTCTCTTTCTGTTTCCCCACTATATTGTTCCTTTCTTTCTCTTTGTCTCTCTTTCTCTATCTCTCTCCCTATTTCCCCTCTATTTCTCTTCATCTGCTTTTCCCTCTCTCACACACTCTTCCTCTCTGTCTGCCTCTCTATTTCTGATCCCCTCTTTTTCCTTCTGTCTCTCTTTCCCTCTGTCTCTCCCCCTTTCTGTTTCTCTCCCTTTTTGTCTCTCTTCCGTTCTGTCTCTCTCCCATTCTGTCTCTTTCCCTCCCTCTCTGTTTTTCCCTTTATCTGTCTCTGTCTCTTTCCTTCTACCTCTCCCTCTCTCCCTCTCTTTCTCTTTCCCTCTACCTCTCTCCCCCTCTCTGTCTCTTTCCCTCTACCTCTCACTCCCTCTCTGTCCCTTTCCCTGTACCACTCTCCCCCTCACTGTCTCTTTACCTCTACCTCTCTCCCCCTCTCTGTCTCTTTCCCTCTACCTCTCACTCCCTCTCTGTCCCTTTCCCTGTACCACTCTCCGCCTCACTGTCTCTTTACCTCTACCTCTCTCTCCCTCTCTGTCTCTTTCCCTCTACCTCTCTCTCCCTCTCTGTCTCTTTCCCTCTCCCCCTCTCTCTCTCTCTTTCTCTCTACCTCTCTCTCCCTCTCTGTCTCTTTCCCTCTACCTCTCTCTCCCTCTCTGTCTCTTTCCCTCTACCTCTCTCTCCCTCTCTGTCTCTTTCCCTCTCCCCCTCTCTCTCTCTTTCTCTCTACCTCTCTCTCCCTCTCTGTCTCTTTCCCTCTACCTCTCTCTCCCTCTCTCTTTCCCTCTACCTCTCTCCCCCTCTCTGTCTCTTTCCCTCTACCTCTCTTCCCTCTCTCTCTTTCTCTCTACCTCTCTCCCCCTCTCTCTGTCTCTTTACCTCTACCTCTTTCCCCTTCTCTGTCCCTTTCCCTCTACCTCTCTCTCCCTCTCTGTCTCTTTACCTCTACCGCTCTCCCCCTCTCTGTCTCTTTCCCTCTACCTCTCTCTCCTTCTCTGTCTCTTTCCCTCTACCTCTCTCCCCCTCTATGTCTCTGCTTCACTCTCTCTCTGCCTCTTTCTCTCTCTGTCGCTCTCTCTCTTTCCTAGGCGGAGACATAAGACTTTTCTCATTATAATTGAGAACTGATTATGTAACCAGAGTCTAAAAACCAAACTCGTAATTACTGAAGCGCTTTTTATTTTTTTTTCCTTTTTTTTTAATGCGCTCAGTGTGAGATCTAATAGAAGTTAACAAAATCAAAGTTTGAATACCAGGAGAGAGGGAGACAAAAGGCTAAATAGTACAGGCTGTTACTTACATAACATTCCCTCTTTGTACCGTTCTCATTCGCACTTTATTCCCATTTAATTCAGGCAGATTGAGTTTAACCTTTCTACTACCAAAAGGAACAAACACAGATACTAAAGGGGAAGGAGATTAGAGAGACTGCAGATCTAGGGGTGTGGGGGAAACATACTGGGCCACAAAATGTACAATTGTTGGCCCCTTAAGACACAAAGATTTCTCTTGCCGAACAACCGATTTTAGCGAAGTCCGACCAATCATTCGCAATTATTGTGTGGTTAGTGGGATTCAAACGATCGAATATCTTTTTTGGCCGACATCTGTCAGGAAATTGATCGGCCAGGTTAAAAAATCTTTGTCGGTCCCAGTGCAATCTATCTATGTTTGCAGGGCCAAGCAGGCAGCTCCCCTTTGTTTTCCTGGCAAATTGGTCTTTTTAGTTGATGGACAATTCGTACGATCCTTCCGAGATTATAGTGGTCTCACAATGACGATTGGATCTTTTCAAAATCTCAACATCTATGGCAGGCATTACAGTCTAGAAATGGGGTGGACATTGGAGGTGTCACACAGATAATGTGCTTGTGTCCTGTTGATGATGCTGGGACATTTTGTTGATGTAATGTAACCTTACAGTGCTTCCCACATACTATTTAATTTCTGTATAAACAACTCACCACCAGGGGGAGAAATTCCACTTTGTTTATTTGCAGAGAGGATAACTGTGCGTCCAGCAGATATCTCCCATTTTATTTCATGTCTGGCGCTAGGGATGTCTCCTGATTAAATAACAAGTTTATTTAATATATACCACAAATAAAGTTTTCCAAGGAACGATCCAGACTGCAGGATTAACTGCTCAATTAGGTGTTTATTGTTCAACACAACATGTTTCGAGTCTCCAAGGACTCTTTGTCAAGTGTATACAATGGATGTGAAACAACGTATAATATAGTGTTTAACAGGAAATGACATCAAAGCGTCATGTACGAAGAGGTTGGCAAAAGAGGTTGGTGACAGTTGAAGTTTCTCTACGAATAAAAATTGAATGAGAAGCAAAAAAAGCCCTCAGCCTTTTGAAAAAGAACTTTATTTTATATGAACACGTTGTTTGAGGTAACTAGCATTTTTCACTTATTGGACTTTATTTAATATATACCATATTCACATCTAGTGCCAAATACTGCTCTGTTTCTCTGAGTTGTTCGACCTTCAGAGCTTTGTTATACTGATCTGTGGCCTCCAGCACCTGAATCTTAACTTTCTTTATTGTCAGTCCTGCTGTCTTTAGCAATCTGCCTGCTCCTTTTCCCATTGCTACTATAGGTGCTTCTATGCTATTATCCCTCCATGTTACTATAGGCACCAGCTCTCCCTACTATACCTGCTATCCCACAGTCACACTCCCTTCCCAGAGACTATTATCCACTGTTACTATAGGCACCATCTCTCCCTACTATACCTACTATCCCATAGTCACACTCCCTTCCCAGAGACTATTATCCACTGTTACTATAGGCACCATCTCTCCCTACTATACCTGCTATCCCACAGTCACACTCCCTTCCCAGAGACTATTATCCACTGTTACTATAGGCACCATCTCTCCCTACTATACCTGCTATCCTACAGTCACACTCCCTTCCCAGAGACTATTATCCACTGTTACTATAGGCACCATCTCTCCCTACTATACCTGCTATCCCACAGTCACACTCCCTTCCCAGAGACTATTATCCCACTGTTACTATAGGCACCATCTCTCCCCACTATACCTGCTATCCCACAGTCACACTCCCTTCCCAGAGACTATTATCCACTGTTACTATAGGCACCATCTCTCCCTACTACACCTGCTATCCCACAGTCACACTCTCTTCCCAGAGACTATTATCCCACTGTTACTATAGGCACCATCTCTCCCTACTATACCTGCTATCCCACAGTCACACTCTCTTCCCAGAGACTATTATCCCACTGTTACTATAGATTCCATCTCTCCCTACTATACCTGCTATCCCACAGCCACACTCCCTTCCCAGAGACTATTATCCACTGTTACTAAAGGCACCATCTCTCCCTACTATACCTGCTATCCCACAGTCACACTCCCTTCCCAGAGACTATTATCCACTGTTACTATAGGCACCATCTCTCCCTACTATACCTGCTATCCCACAGTCACACTCTCTTCCCAGAGACTATTATCCCACTGTTACTATAAATTCCATCTCTCCCTACTATACCTGCTATCCCACAGCCACACTCCCTTCCCAGAATCTATTATCCACTGTTACTATAGGCACCATCTCTCCCTACTATACCTGCTATCCCACAGTCACACTCCCTTCCCAGAGACTATTATCCACTGTTACTATAGGCACCATCTTTACCTACTATACCTGCTATCCCACAGCCACAGTCCATTCCCAGACTCTAGATCCCTTCCTACCTAAAATTGCTGTGTGGGCCCACAATGTATTGTCCCTACTTGGACCCCCAGGCTCTGAGTTAGATACTGACACCAGAAATTAACCTCTATTATCTATTTGAAAGCTACTTCTAACTTTGCCATGACGTATTTGCACAATGCTTGTACATGCCCCATGTTCCTCTATGCTGCCATATTTGTGCAGCAGGAGTCCGTTAGCATTAGAAACTGTAACTGACAGACTGAGATGGGACAGTCAGGTTGGCAAAACAATCAGGTTTAGAAACGTTAACTAACAATTACTTACAAAAACAAACCACTCAGCAAAAAAGGATCAACCTGTCCTATAGGTAACTTTCAATATACATTCATATTTTAAAAAGTAGTTTTTTAGTGTCAATATCACTTTAAATTATATGATTTCCTTCAGTCAATGCTTTTGCTGGGGCAATTCAGTAAACCTGATGCAAGGGCCCTGGGCAGAGTGAGTAAATTCTGTATTATCCATGACAACGCTCGGCAATATATAAATAAGCCACTGTCAACAAATCCTACAGTCACAAATCAAAACCTCTGTGTTTCCAGCGCCGCCTCTCAGATCTCTTTCATGTACAAACATGGCATGGAATATTGTACGTGGGTTTCGCATCCCCTTTGGCAGCGCAGAGATGAAATTGTTTGAGAGAGTAACAATATGACATGAATCATCTGTAAATATATGTAGGGAAAATATTAATTGTGCTGCTAGAAGCTTAGGGGTACTTGGCTTTTATTTGGGCATGTTAGGGCGCATTTGGCAATTCTCCACGTTGTTTACCCACAATGCAGTGTTCTTACCCAGCATTCACCTGAAAAATAAAAAAGGATTGTTCATTTGTCATTATGAGTGCAATGCTTTGATAATTCAGGAACAGAGTTGTAGCAGGTTTATTGCAGGCGGGTAGTGAGTGTGGCATCAACGAGTACATTGGCACAATTCAGCTGGTGCCATTAACAGAGCATATAATGCAGCTCTAATATAAGGCATATAATGCAGCTCTCGTATAATGCAAATAATGCAGCTCTCATATAAGGCATATAATGCAGCTCTCATATAATGAAACCTATCTCCAATATACTTTAATTAAAAAATGTTACAGTTTTTATAAGAAACCTGACTGTATGCAGTGAAATTCTCCCTTCATTTACTGCTGTGGATAGGAATTGTCAGACAGCCCCTAACTGCTCTGCAGGGAAACAATCACACTTATGAACAGCAGGGGGAGCCCCCATCTTACTTCCCAGCCATGCAGAACTCAAGCAACTTTGTTTGTTTCCCTGTAGAGCAGTCGGCGACTGTGTAGAGATTTGTATTGGATTTTATTTTTGCCTTTACATCCCCTTTACTGTTTCCAACTCCAGCTGCAGGGACAAAGATCATGGAGCCAGATTTAAACAGATAAACTGGGATTCTATTTGGAAGATTATTTTGCTGCAGCCACTGGTTCTGCAGAGTTGGAGAAAGTTTGTATTAAACAATACAAAAACTATAAAATCCACATTAGATCACATGACGATACAGGCCCCAGTGCAGTCTGCATATTCTGATTATTAAACAGTCTTGCTGTATCGGCTTCTGGCAGATATTATTTGTTTCATTAGGCTTGTGTTGCAGTAAGTTCATGTTTATGTTTAGTATACAAAATACAGCATTTCTAGCCTTTTTCTATTTTAGACTTTACTTCCCCTTTAAATTTAGGTTGTTCTGCATATTAAGAATAATTGAGAAGAGAGCGGTACAATTCTACTTCCATTGTTCAGGTAAAATTAATACTAACCACTAATGAAATAGCGCCCCTTTTGGACACATTATCTAAAGCATTTATAATTGGTCAGTATCATATGATACGGAGCCCAGTAAGGACAGCCCACTGTGAGTACATATGGGTCAGCGGATGCAGTCGATTGTCTCACCTGTACAGAGAGATCAATCAATAGTCACAAATCCTAGTTTGCCACAGGCTTTTCTGAGAGTCATTGTTGGAATCCGGAGCCATAAATTGACTTTCGGATTAAACCTCGCTGCCTTTACAATTGGCCAGAACATTTCTAAACATCTAGGAAAGAGTGGGGAGAGAGAGGAACAGAATGTTTGTGCTGAGTAATTCTCAGGCTCCTGCCAGTCAGCACATTAAAAGTTTTAATCTGCAATAGAATTTCAACTAAATATTAGCACGGGGGGAATGTTCTTTTTGCAGCTGCTGTAAAGCACTTTCTCCCTATGTATCCTTTACTTTCCTGAGACATTTGGCTGCATGGCAATGATCTGCTGAATTCTGAAAAGGCTTTTATACATACAAAGGTTCCTGCTGAAATATGTATGTGTGTAATACATGAAAATGTTTATGCTGTCTTAGTTTTATAGCCTATCTCTGTACAGTCTATGATTAAACTTAGGGGACTGTTCCTGCTGAATTGTGCTTAGTACATGGGACTATGTATGCTGCCATAGTTTATGGTATCTCTCTGTATAGGCTATGAGCAAACTTAGGGGACTGTTCCTGCTCAATTGTGCTTAGTACAGGGGAATACCTATGTTGCCATAGTTGTATGGTATCTCTCTGTACAGGCTATGAGCAAACTTAGGGGGCTGTTCCTGCTCAATTGTGCTTAGTACAGGGGAATGCCTGTGCTGCCATAGTTATATGATATCTCTCTGTAGAGGCTATGAGCAAACTTAGGGGACTGTTCCTGCTCAATTGTGCTTAGTACAGGGGAATACCTATGCTGCCATATTTTCCGAATTACAGAAAGGTCATCTCCCATAGACTTCATTATAATCAAATAATCCAAATTTTTAAAAAGGATTTCTTTTTTCTCTATAATAATAAAACAGCAGCTTGTATTGGTCCCAACTAAGATCAAATTAATCCTTATTGGAAGCAAAACCAGCCTATTGGGTTTATTTGATGGTTACATAGTTTTTTAGTAGTCTTAAGGTGCGAAGATCCAAATTACAGAAAGACCCATTACCCAGAAAGCCCCAGGTCCTGAGCATTCTGGATAATAGGTCCCATACCTGTATCTCTCTGTACAGGCTATGAGCGAACGTAGAGGTCTGTTCCTGCTGAATTGTGCTTAGTACAGGGGAATGCCTATTCTGCCATAGTTTTATGTTATTTCTAAGTACAGGCTATGAGCAAACATAGGGACTGTTCCTGCTGAATTGTGCTTAGTACAGGGGAATGCCTATTCTGCCATAGTTTTATGTTATTTCTAAGTACAGGCTATGAGCAAACTTAGGGACTGTTCCTGCTGAATTGTGCTTAGTACAGGGGAATGCCTATTCTGCCATAGTTTTATGTTATTTCTAAGTACAGGCTATGAGCAAACATAGGGACTGTTCCTGCTGAATTGTGCTTAGTACAGGGGAATGCCTATTCTGCCATAGTTTTATGTTATTTCTAAGTACAGGCTATGAGCAAACTTAGGGACTGTTCCTGCTGAATTGTGCTTAGTACAGGGGAATGCCTATTCTGCCATAGTTTTATGTTATCTCTAAGTACAGGCTATGAGCAAACTTAGGGGACTGTCCCTGCTGAATTGTGCTTAGTACAGGGGAATACCTATGCTGCCATAGTTTTATGGGATCTCTCTGTACAGGCTATGAGCAAACTTATGGGCTTTTCCTGCTGAATTGTGCTTAGTACAGGGGAATACTTATGCTGCCATAGTTTTATGGGATCTCTCTGTACAGACTATGAACAAACATGGAGTGCAGATCCCCATCCAGATGATGAGTTAGAAAAGAAACAAGTTCTGCTTATTACTAAGTGGCGGACTCAGTGTTTGGTATTGGTGCTGAGCTACAATGAGCAATTGAAGGATTTGCTTCTAGGGGGGATGATTTACAGTAAAAATGTAAAGGAACAGAGAGAGAGGGAGTTGTGGATAGGGGTGAGGGAGTGTAACTGGGGAGAGGATTAAGGAGTGGGAGGACATTGTGGCACAGAGACACCGCACTGATGAGAAATTGCTGAACAGAGTCAGCACCGGGGGCTGAAAGAAGAATATATAAGTGACTATAATATTTAATGACCTGACACATCCTTATACTGCTTAAAATTTCAGGCACTTTCAGATGTGTTATATTAAACTCTATATGGTAACGTTAATTCTCTACCCTTCTACAGTCCCTTTCCCATTGGGATTTCAAAACCGCTCCCTGGTTGCTGGGGTAATTAACCTCCTAGCAACCAGATAACAATTGCAGTTGCAAGCATGGGAGCCTCCGAACAAACAACTTAAAGAATACATAGCGAATAAAGATGAAGAGCAATTGCAACTCGTCTGTCTACACTTCTAAAAGAGACCAAAAGCATTCAGCATCCGAGTAGCCTAAGGCTAAAATAGGGAAACAACTAGAGGAAGATTGGATATGATACAATCTGTCTGCCCTCCAGTTTAGGGAATGTGGTTAACCCCTTTGTTGCTGCTTAAAGCCACTTATTATGTCAATGACTAACAGCAACTGTGGCCTGTAATGCTGCATTATAAGTCTAAATCTATGAATCTCAGTTCAAAAAGTAGCACAGACTTCTAATAGCTGCAAATGAAGCCCCAGCTGAATCACTTTCTCAGCTTTAGTGTTTCCAGCAGGTTCGGTCCAATCCTCACGGACGGTTCAGCCTGACCCAATCTGGTCCTTTGGGCCTGTGGCCTGTGTTATGGCAGTAGACAAACACCCCTGTCCATTTGTCATTTCTTCAAATACTTTTCATTATCTTCTAGTAGGGAATTTTAAATTAAATTAAAGGGGAATCAAAGTCTAAAATAGAATAAGGCTAGAAATTCTGTATTTTGTATACTAAACATAAACATGAACTTACTACACCACAAGCCTAATCAAACAAATGATCTATGCTTTCAAAGTTGGCCACAGGGGGTCCCCATCTTGTAACTTTCTTAAACATCTTTGCAAGACCAAGACTGTGCACATGCTCAGTGTGGTCTCGGCTGCTTAGGGATCGTCATAAATTATCAAAACAGCACAAGTCAAATAATATCTGCCAGAAGCCGATAGAACAGAATATGCAGACTGCACTGGGTCCTGTGTTGTCATGTAATCTATTGTGGATTTTATAGTTTTTGTATTGTTTCATACAAACTTTCTCCAACTCTGCAGAAGCAGTGGCTGCAGCAAAATAATCCTCCAAATAGAATCCCAGTTTATCTGTTTAAATCTGGCTCCATGATCTTTGTCCCTGCAGCTGGAGTTGGAAACAGTAAAGGGGATGTAAAAATAAAATCCAATACAAATCTCTACACAGTCGCCGACTGCTCTGCAGGGAAATAAACAAAGCTGCTGGAGTTCTGCATGGCTGGGAAGTAAGGCGGGGGCTCCCCCTGCTGTTCATAAGTATGATTGTTTCCCTGCAGAGCAGTTAGGGACTGTCTGACAATTCCTATCCACAGCAGTAAATGAAGGGAGAATTTCACTGCATACAGTCAGGTTTCTTATAAAGACGGTATACATTTTTTAATTAAAGTTTATTGGAGATAAGTTTCTTTTTCATTAAAGAAAGTAAAAATGGGATTTTATTTTTTTGCCTTTACATGCCCTTTAAGAAGTATTAGGAGAGGTAGTAGGAGGACAGCAGTGATTAGACGTGGTCAGATCTGAATATGCAAATAATGGAGGTTGGTACCTGCCCATAACTTTTTGTGGAATATTTCGGAAAACCTTGTCCAAAATGTCAAATCAAATCAATAAGGTGCCACACTTACACTAGATCGCCTTTTGCAGCGTTGGGTGCACAGCTGTGTTCCTCTCTGCCCAAGGAAAAACTCCACTGTAAAGCAATAATTCCAGCAGCACTCCGATATGTAAATGATTATTTATTCATGCCATTAGCAGAGCGACGTTTCGGGCTATTCCAGCCCTTTATCAAGCATTATATATATATATATATATATATATATACACACAGGTGCATCTGTTAAAGGCAAGGTTTGCAAACCAGCTGGATATACTGAAAGTACCCACAACTCCCAGGTATTGCTCATGCCATAAACTGATCTAAGGCATACAGTATCTAGAAAGATGGTCTCTTCAGCTGGTCTATGGAGTCCAGGGTGATGATGATAAGAGCTCTCAGTCTCTGATCAGGTAACACAGTACAAGCTGTTCAACAGCTGCAGAGTAATGTGATTTATATCTCCCTCTCTCCGCTCCCAGAGAACTAGGAAAGCCAGAGATGAATCCCTTTAGCTTTAGTGCGACACGTTTAATTGAATGTAATTCTTGCATTGCCTTGTTTTGTCTGTTGTGCTTGGGCAAACGAAGGCTGATGTTTAGCCGTTGCTATGGATCTTGGAGGCGGCAGGTATAAGGCGCACGGGCAATCTTACATGGGGCAAGATAAACTATACAAGTTATATAAACCTTTCTCCATCTCAGTAGGATTTGATGCCTGCCGTCCCCCCAGCTATACACAAAGCATTAGTAGCAGATTCCCGGCAGGGTTTATAATCTTATATTCAGAGTGTAGGATTTCGGATCCGTCTGCCGTCCTTGTTTCATGTCTCTGACGTGTCTATCCAGAAACAGGCTGTGTGCTACTGATTTATTTATACCCCCCATTCAAAATAAAGTGTTAATGGTTATTGTATTTAGGGATGCACCGAATCCAGGATTCGGTTCGGGATTCGGCCATTTTCAGCAGGATTCGGATTCGGCCGAATCCTTCTGCCCAGCCGAACCGAATCCGAACCCTAATTTGCATATGCAAATTAGGGGCGGGAGGGAAATTACATGACTTTTTGTCAGAAAACAAGGAAGTAAAAAAATTTTCCCCTTCCCACCCCTAATTTGCATATGCAAATTAGCGTTCGGTATTCGGCCGAATCTTTCACGAAGGATTCGGGGGTTCGGCCGAATCCAAAAAAGTGGATTCGGTGCATCCCTAATTGTATTTGACATGTGTACCCCCGATAATGTAATTGTTACAGACAATGGCAATGCAACTTTCCATACAAACAGAGGCCAATAGGATTTCAGGCCTCCAGGAACTCTCCAGGGTCCTGCAAACATTTCCAAATCTTAAGAGGTGTAGCCTTGGTCAATATAAACAGAGCCTGGGTCCCCAACTGTTTGTATCCATGATTTGAATTCAAATGAAGAAAAGTCCTGAGGAGCCAAAAGATTTCCCAACTCTTTATTTAAAGGATAAGTAAACCTTTAAAATAAGTGAATGTAAAATTGATGAGAGTACTTTTCTAAGAAATTTTGCATTCATTATTTATTATTTTTCCATTCCAAGATATTAAAGGGGAATTCAACCCTAAAGTTAAAAAAAAACCCTACCCCCTACCCTACATAGACCCCATTCTCCCAGGGCAAATGCCTGGGGTAAAGCGCAGTTGGAGCATTCGAAGTTTGCTGTTTTCGCGACAAAATGTGTATGCGCCGCAACTCACAAAGCGGTGGTCTCATTACAAAGATTACCGAAGTGGCTGAAGATGGCGCCGTGAACTCCTATGCCTGAATCTGCACGAGGGGTAAGTACAACGTTAGGGGCATTTGCCGGGGGTAACACTTAGGCTGGGGAGAGGATTGAGGGGCATCTATGTAGGGATCTATGTAGGGTAGCGGGGTAGGGGTTTTTTTTTTCAACTTTAGGGTTGAATTCTTCTTTAAGGTACATATACTGTTAATATGACTGAATTTTGTTACAACAGCGCCACCTGCTAGTTAGTTTCCTTGACCACCAAGTAGTCAAGGAAGTTGTCAGGAGAAAGAAAGAGGCTGCTCTGATGTTCTTCTGCTTAGGAAAACAATTAGAAACCTTTCTCAAATCTTTCATAAGCAGATGAACATCAGAAAAGCCTCTTTTTTTTTTGTCTGACAACTTCCTTGACTACTTGGTGGTTAGAATCAGGGCAGCCATCAGGGGGGGACAGGGGGGAGAGTTGTAGGGGGCCCCGAGGGTAAGGGGGGCCTTACCACGTCACACTTTCTTGATTAGCGGGCCCCCCTGCTTTTTTGAGAGCTGCTGACTTTGGGAAGGCAGGACAGGAGCACAAGGGGAGGCATCTTCTGTCCATTACTACCCCTTATTGGTCACTGAGTTTAAGTCCCGGTTGAGCTGCTCAGGGATTGGATAACTGAGGTTTGAACTTTTCCTCCAGGTCATCCAATCACCATGCAGCTTTACCAGGACTTTAAATTCTATGACCAATAAGGGAAGAAAATGTTGTCACTGGAAGTAGATGCAGCCACCTGTGCTCCCCTCCTCCCATCTGTAGTTGACAGATCACTGACAGCAGGTGGGCCACACTAATGAAGTAATTGTAACATGGCAGGGCCCCCCTAAAGGTAACCCGTTGTGGTCCCTGTTGTGTGGTGGGGCCCTGGGCACCATATTTTTTTTAAACTTCTGGGGGTGCAAGTTTTTTTACATGGACGTTTAAGGGGGGGCCCTGGCCACCATTTTTTTCCCCATGTGGGGTCCTAGCCATCAATCTTTTTTCATGGGGGGCCCTGACCACAAACGTTTTTTTTAATGGGGGGGCCCTGACCACAAATGTTTTTTTCAATGGGGGGCCCTGACCACCAATATTTTTTTATTAACATGTGGGAACCATAGCCACCAATGTTTTTTTTTTTAGTGTGTGGTGGGGGGTGGACCTGTGGGGTGGGGAGGATGGACCTGTAGGCGGGGCTTGTGGTGGGTGCAGCCCAGGAAATTTTTTCGTATGGGGCCCTGCGATTTCTGATGGCGGCCCTGGTTAGAATGGTTGGAAACTGACCAGCAGGTGGTGCTGTTGTTACAAAATCTATTCATATTAACAGTACAGATTTCCCTGAATATCTTGGAATAATTAATAAATAAATAATGAATGTAAATTTAAAAAGTGCTTAGAATAGCACGCTCATCCATTTTAGAGTTGCTTATTTAAAAGGTTTACTTATCCCTTAAATGTCAGTCATAGGTATAAAAGATTGCCAACCTCTATATTGGAGCAAAGTTCTTCTGAAATCCATCAAACCAGCTCACCCTTCTTGTTGACTTCTGTAACTCAGCAGCCTGTGTTTGGAAGCTTCATCTACTCTACGACAAAATTTCATTTACCCAAAATGAAGGTCTGGATCTTTATCAGACACTAGATTTCATCTTTCATCTAAATAAGCTCTGGACATATAGCCAATCCCTGCACCAACTCATTATTTCCCCAATCTGTCAATATTCTGCAATATTCTGCACTTAAAAGGATACTGTTATGGGAAAAGTCTGCTCCAGTACTGAAATCCATTTCTCAAAAGAGCAAACAGATATCTGTATATTTAATTTTGAAATCTGACATGGGGCTAGACATATTGTCAGTTTCCCAGCTGCCCCCAGTCATGTGACTGATAAACTTCAGTCACTCTTTACTGCTGTACTGCAAGTTGGAGTGATATCAACCCTCCCTTTCCCCCCAGCAACCTAACAACAGAACAATGAGAAGGTAACCAGATAGCAGCTCCCTAACACAAGATAACAGCTGCCTGGTAGATCTAAGAACAGCACTCAATAGTAAAATCCAAGTCCCACTGAGACACATTAAGTTAGGAGAAACAACAGCCTGCCAGAAAGCAGTTCCATCCTAAAGTGCTGGCTCTTTCTGAAAGCACATGACCAGGCAACATGACCGGAGATGCACCTACACACCAATATCACAACTAAAAAAACAAATACAGTTGTTGGTTCAGGAATTAAATTTTATATTGTAGAATGAATTATTTGCAGTGTAAATAGTGTAATTTAGAAGTAAAAACTACACCATAAAAATCAAGACAGAATCCCTTTAAGATCCAGACCATGATCCTGACTTTTATCCATAATAATTCTACTCAAAGTCAGCCATTTTTTATTTGAATACCCATTTCTTCAGATGCCTGTTCAGGATATATAGCACCAATTAAAGGCCTAATTAAAAGTAGGAACAAACTCTGAGTTCCTGATCTCCTGCCATGTTCCATCACCAATTAATAAACACTAATCTTCCTTCATGTATAGAAAGGATAATGTTAGACATCTATCTGTCTGAGCTCCTAGCACTTAAAGTTGTGGTGGTCAGCCGCACGTGTGGATGTGGTGTACCCACAGCTATTTATTGTTTAGCCTCAGTTAACTGGTATTTAGTTAAGAAAAGTGAGTGCCTGAAAGGTTTCATTTTCTGTAATTATCCAGTACAAAATAAGGGAATGATTTATTCTGCAAAATAAGCATTTTGTATCTGCATACTACATATGTCTCTATTTGGGGCAGGTGCTATATATGAGCTGTGGGAAATATGTGGGGGTATATCGGTGCCTATATATTATACAGTTACATTATGTGCATATATGATATGGGGGTTACACGGTGACAGTGGTTGGAGGAAAGATGGGGGTATATCTGTGCCTATATATGATACAGTTACATTATGTGCATATATGATATGGGGGTTACACTGTGACAGTGGTTGGGGGAAAGATGGGGTATATCTGTGCCTATATATTATACAGTTACATTATGTGCATATATGATATGGGGGTTACACTGTGACAGTGGTTGGAGGAAAGATGGGGGTATATCTGTGCCTATATATTATACAGTTACATTATGTGCATATATGATATGGGGGTTACACTGTGACAGTAGTTGGGGGAAAGATGGGGGTATATCTGTGCCTATATATTATACAGTTACATTATGTGCATATATGATATGGGGGTTACACTGTGACAGTGGTTGGGGAAAGATGGGGGTTTATCTGTGCCTATATATTATACAGTTACATTATGTGCATATATGATATGGGGGTTACACTGTGACAGTGGTTGGAGGAAAGATGGGGGTATATCTGTGCCTATATATTATACAGTTACATTATGTGCATATTTGATATGGGGGTTACACTGTGACAGTGGTTGGGGGAAAGATGGGGTATATATGTGCCTATATATTATACAGTTACATTATGTGCATATTTGATATGGGGGTTACACTGTGACAGTGGTTGGAGGAAAGATGGGGTATATATGTGCCTATATATTATACAGTTACATTATGTGCATATATGATATGGGGGTTACACTGTGACAGTGGTTGGAGGAAAGATGGGGGTATATCTGTGCCTATATATTATACAGTTACATTATGTGCATATATGATATGGGGGTTACACTGTGACAGTAGTTGGGGGAAAGATGGGGGTATATCTGTGCCTATATATTATACAGTTACATTATGTGCATATATGATATGGGGGTTACACTGTGACAGTGGTTGGGGAAAGATGGGGGTTTATCTGTGCCTATATATTATACAGTTACATTATGTGCATATATGATATGGGGGTTACACTGTGACAGTGGTTGGAGGAAAGATGGGGGTTTATCTGTGCCTATATATTATACAGTTACATTATGTGCATATTTGATATGGGGGTTACACTGTGACAGTGGTTGGGGGAAAGATGGGGTATATATGTGCCTATATATTATACAGTTACATTATGTGCATATTTGATATGGGGGTTACACTGTGACAGTGGTTGGAGGAAAGATGGGGGTATATCTGTGCCTATATATTATACAGTTACATTATGTGCATATATGATATGGGGGTTACACTGTGACAGTGGTTGGAGGAAAGATGGGGGTATATCTGTGCCTATATATTATACAGTTACATTATGTGCATATATTATATGGGGGTTACACTGTGACAATGGTTGGAGGAAAGATGGGGGTATATCTGTGCCTATATATTATACAGTTACATTATGTGCATATATGATATGGGGGTTACACTGTGACAGTGGTTGGAGGAAAGATGGGGGTATATCTGTGCCTATATATTATACAGTTACATTATGTGCATATATGATATGGGGGTTACACTGTGACAGTGGTTGGAGGAAAGATGGGGGTATATCTGTGCCTATATATTATACAGTTACATTATGTGCATATATGATATGGGGGTTACACTGTGACAGTGGTTGGAGGAAAGATGGGGGTATATCTGTGCCTATATATTATACAGTTACATTATGTGCATATATTATATGGGGGTTACACTGTGACAATGGTTGGAGGAAAGATGGGGTATATCTGTGCCTATATATTATACAGTTACAGGGAAGAAAGAGCACGTAATGCTGATTGGCAAGCAAGTCAATTGTCAGAGAAGGAGAGACATCCAGCATTCACCCCCCTGTCCCTCCCGCTGGAATCATGCGATAAGTCGCCGCGCCATTTTTCTTCCAGCCAATCTGCTGCTTATGTGTTGTCTCGCTGCAAATTTTAAGTAAATGACATCTCCTAATCTTCCAGGCAGGCGAGGGAGAGACGGGTTTATTTGCTCTCGCTTTTTAAATAATTTTGTGTCTGAAAATGATTTCAGCGTCTAGACTGGATGAATCACCTGCCTCATTGCCTGCCGAAAATATTCAACTGTTACAGCACATTCGACTGCTGCTGCCTCGCTGGTAAACACACAGGCTCCGCTTGTATCAAACCCTCTACCTAAGCAATGGGTTTATTGTTTGATCTGGAGATCTCCATTTCAGGGTTCAGGGAGTAGGGGCACATGGAGAGCGAGATGAATTTTCTCCCCGCTGACTCGGGTTGTTTAACCCTCAAAAACCTGCTCTGTCCTTTCTCTGTAGTCAATTGACCTGCGCTTACCCAATCTGCTAGTTTATTTGAGAGGTCAGACTCTGATCATCAAGTAAAGCCGCTTCCAAGCGAGTTGCAGCTTCAGCCGCTCAACAAGAGGCTCCTCTGGGACTTCAGCAGATTTGTTAAGCCCCCTGTAATGTCTAACAGCTGAGATCTCATGTCTGTCTGCAATAAATGGATTGCATGGGAACACGACTCTGATACACTGTATCCTAATTCTATCAGCGAAATATACTTTATGAATGCATTTTATTTCCTTTAGTGGCTCATTCCACTACTGACAGTTGGTTTCCTATTGGCAATTTACTGAAGTGGACCAGCACCTCCTTAGGTAGATGGACCCTCTGATTTATTATATAATGTCCTTGGAACAGCCCAAAAAGAATCATATCATGGCACATTAAAGGAGTTGTTCACCTTTAAATTAACTTTTAGCATTATGTCGAGATTGATCTTCTGAAATTGTGAAATTGAAATTTTCGTTTTTTTTTTTATTATTTGTGATTTTATTTTTAGTTAGCTTTTTATTCAGCAGCTCTCCAGTTTGCCATTTCAGCAATTTGGTTGCTAGGGTTCAAATTAACTTGGCAACCATGCATTGATTTGAGATTTAAGAGACTGGAATATGAATAGTGAAGGGCCTGAATACAAAGATGAGTAATAAAAAGTAGCAATAACAAATGTGTAGGCTTACAGAGCATTTGTGTTTTAGATGGGGTCAGTGACCCCCGTTTGAAACTGGAAAGACTCAGAAGAAGAAGGAAAAAAATTCGAAAACTATAAAAAAAGAAAATGAAGGCCAATTGAAAAGTTGCTTAGTATAAGCCATTGTACAACATACTAAACGTTAACTGAAAAGTGAACCACACTTTTAAGTACAGAAAACAAAACAGCATCATATGCCTTTTTATTGTTTGAGAAAAGCAGCAGGTATACAGCATATAATAGTTGTTGAGTTGTATTTGGCTTTTTGTGGGGATCTTTCTAAAGCCGGCGCTGTGCTTCACTCTCTCTCTCTCTCAATTAATGAGCAGCAGTGAGTTTCAATCATGTTTATCTTCTATAGGGAAACTCATAAACATATTTGTTATGGAATATAATGGAATCACTTTTAATTGCCTTTTAAGCTAAATTTGTCTTTTGTGTCTCTCTTCCCCGACAGAGCCGCCATCTGTAGCTGTTCGGTGAGAAGACTCGGCAGCTCACCCCTCCTTTATTGTCTGCCATCTCTCTCTCTCTCTGTTTCTGGTTTATCAGACTCTGGACTCCCCTGTAGCTTTGAGCAGCTACACCAATCATCTATCTCTCTTTCTATATATATCTAAGAGCCCTATCACATGTACACACACTAGGGGCAGTTTTATGAGGAGCCAATTACCCTGCCTGTATATTTAGAGTATGGGAGGAAACCCAAGTACCCAGAGAAAACCCACACATCCATGGGGAGAACATACAAATAGTGCCCTGGCTGGGATCAAACCTAGGACTCCAGCTCTGCAAGGCAGCAATGCCACATACTATGCCACTTTGCTATCCCTTCTGTTCTATGAGCAAACACTGAGAGAGTGAAAGAATTGGGAAGAGTAGTGCAAGGGATAATAACACTTATTTTGAACGTTACTGAGAATATTGGTGATGTCATCAGTGTGTATGACATCATTAGTGGCGGTGAGCATTCAGTACAGTCATACAGCTGGTTGAGATTGGGGTTAGCGACTGTGGCAGGGGATAACCAAAAACTTTTTTTTAGGAGAGGATCATTATGCTACTATGGTTAAGATCGCTGTAGAACTTGAATAGTGATCAGTCAGGTGTTTGCCTTTGTACAACAGTGCAGTAAATGCTACCAGCTGATTGGTTGCTATGGGTTACCAGACCTGGGGTGAATTCTGCGCCTCTCATTACCTCCTTTGCCTTCAAGTTTAAGAAAGATTTTTGTTTTGTATCCATTGATGTAACTGTTAAGATCTTTCTGGAGGCGACTTCCAAATCACAGGTGCATAATAATCAGAAATGGGGGATGTTTGGAGGTGTAGAAGTGCTTCCCAGGGGTGCAATGCAGAATCTTGAGCAGAGAGGGGTCCCATTCAATTGAGGTAAGAGTAATGGATATCAGGGAAACTAGAGACCCTGTGATTGCTGTGGGGCCCCAGAGATGTAGGGGTGACAGTGAGATATGGACAGGCAGTTTCAGTAGGCTTAATAAAAATGTCTTATTCCTTTTGGGATAGGGGGGTTCAAATGATGCACTTGTAGTTACCTCTCTGGGGTTGTGTTATAACAACCTGACTGCACTACTTACCTACCTTTGTGTCAATATCCCCAAACTGGTGCCTGGTTCTGACCTGAGATCCACCCTATCACAGAAGACTGGACCACTTGTCTATCTTCTGATTTTTTTTGTTTAGCAGGCACTAGGTTACACAGAACCCCCTACTGGCCAACACAGCAGCTGCAAATAACAACATGGTAACATACCACCCCCAGTGAATCCCAAATCCTTGCCTGATACCATTGCCTTACTAGGCACAATCACTGTATAGATTAAAGGGCATGTAAAGGCAAAAAAACTGAAATCCCAGTTTTACTTTCTTTAATGAAAAAGAAACCTATCTCCAATATACTTTAATCAAAAAATGTGTACCGTTTTTATAAGAAACCTGACTGTATGCAGTGAAATTCTCCCTTCATTTACTGGTGTGGATAGGAATTGTCAGATGGTCACTAACTGCTCTGCAGGGAAACAATCATACTTATGAACAGCAGGGGAGCCCCCGCCTTACTTCCCAGCCATGCAGAACTCAAGCAGCTTTGTTTGTTTCCCTGTAGAGCAATCAGAGACTGTGTAGAGATTTGTATTGGATTTTATTTTTGCCTTTACATCCCCTTTACTGTTTCCAACTCCAGCTGTAGGGACAAAGATCATGGAGCCAGATTTAAACAGATAAACTGGGATTCTATTTGGAGGATTATTTTGCTGCAGCCACTGGTTCTGCAGAGTTGGAGAAAGTTTATATTAAACAATACAAAAACTATAAAATCCACATTAGATCACATGACGACACAGGACCCAGTGCAGTCTGTATTTTTCCGCTTCTGCCAGATATTATTTGACTTGTGCTGTTTTAATCATTTATGACGATCCCTAAGCAGCCTAGACCACACGGAGCATGTGCACAGTCTTGGTCTTGCAAAGATGTTTAACAAAGTTACAAGATGGTGACCCTCTGTGGCCAACTTTGGAAGCATAAATCATTTGTTTGATTAGGCTTGTGGTGCAGTAAAATCATGTTTACATTTAGTATACAAAATACAGCATTTCTAGCCTTATTCTATCTTTACTTCTCCTTTGAGGACTTTAAAAAAAACATGTTGGTTCCCCACCTTGCTCCAAAATTGGACACAAAGACCACTAAAAATAAACTCCGTCCGAATCACTGAGCAGAACAGCCAGTGTATTATTTTATTGTGGGGAGAAGTCGCTGGCATAAGAGGAACAGATGAGGGCACTCACACAGTCGTATCCTCCACAGATTTATTAGTCTCCAATAAAGAATATAAATGGAACCCGAGTGTGAGATGTGATGAATATTCATGTTACAGTTAATCAGGACACATCGCACTTTGGGTTTATTTTTATACGCTCTATTTGAGACTAATACATCTTTTGAGGATGTGACTGTTTGAGTGCCCTCGTTTGCTTGGCCCACTCCTCGCTGCTTCTAGACCAAACTTGTTTCAAACCCCGGCTGGTGGTACAGACCTATCTAACTTACAGCTTGCATTGGCCTCTGGCAGCCAAATAAAATCAGAGTTTATATTGGTATATATTGGCATTTGGGTATCAGTGTGCCTGTATCTGGGGACCAAAGGAATAGTTCTTCTGCTGCCATGAAACTATAACCAGCAGTTATAAAGGGGAACTGTTATAGCTAACTATCTCGCCGGTCATTTTTCCAAATTCAGTTTTTGAGTTATTAAATAATCTATCTATCTATCTATCTATCTATCATATTGCTGCTTTGGCACTTAGACATTCCAGTTGGCTGGCAGAAAAAGTTTATCTATCTATCTATCTATCTATCTATCTATCTATCTATCTATCTATTATCTATCTAACTATATATCTTCTGTCTGTCTGTCTGTCTATCTATCTATCAATCATCTATCACCTCTCTATCTCTCTCGCTCTCTCTCGCTCTATCCATCATCTATCTATCTATATCTCTATCGTCATCTATCATCTATCTATCATCTATCTATCTATCTATATCTATCTCTATCTATCTATCTATCTATCTATCTATCTATTATCTATCTATCTATCTATCTATCTATCTATCTATCTCTATCTATCTATCATCTATCTATCTATCTATCTATCTATCTATCTATCTATCTATCTATTATCTATCTATCTATCTATCTATCTATCTATCTATCTATCTATTATCTATCTATCTATATCTATCTCTATCTATCTATCTATCTATCTATTATCTATCTATCTATCTTCTGTCTGTCTGTCTGTCTATCTATCTATCAATCATCTATCACCTCTCTATCTCTCTCGCTCTCTTGCGCTCTATCCATCATCTATCTATCTATATCTCTATCGTCATCTATCATCTATCTATCAATCTATCTATCTATCTATCTATCTATCTATCTATCTATATCTATCTCTATCTATCTATCTATCTATCTATCTATCTATCTATCTATCTATCTATCTCTCTCTATCTATCTATCTATCTATCTATCTATCTATCTATCTATCTATTATCTATCTATCTATCTATCTATCTATCTATCTATCTATCTATCTATCTATCTATCTATCTATCTATCTATCTATCTATCTATCTATCTATCATCTATCTATCTATCTATCTATCTATCTCTCTCTATCTATCTATCTATCTATCTATCTATTATCTATCCATCTATATCTATCTCTATCTATCTATCTATCTATCTATCTATCTATCTTCTGTCTGTCTGTCTGTCTATCTATCTATCTATCAATCATCTATCACCTCTCTATCTCTCTCGCTCTCTCGCGCTCTATCCATCATCTATCGATCTATATCTCTATCTTCATCTATCTATCTATCTATCTATCTATCTATCTATCATCTGTCTATCTATCTATCTATCTATCATCTGTCTATCTATCTATCTATCTATCTATCTATCTATCTATCTATCTATCTATCTATCATCTGTCTATCTATCTATCTATCTATCATCTATCTATCTATCTATCTATCTATCTATCTATCTATCTATCTATCTATCTATCTATCTATCTATCTATCTATCTATCTATCTATCATATTGCTGCTTTGACACTGAGACATTCCAGTTGGCTGCCTGAAAAAGTTTGTTCTGTCAGGGGCTTATGAATCCACAACCTTATAACTGTCACCTGGTAAAACTAATGGTCCCTAGCTGTCAGCCTCTGACTCACAGCATGAATGACTTGCTTGCAGAAGGAAAATGTTGAGGATTAATGCCCATGGGATCCCCTCTACAAGCATTGATGTAAATGCTGAGGACAAGTAATCTGAAACAGAGGATGTGAGCTGGGGAGGCAGAGGGTCCTTCCTAGATCCCCTTTGGCTGCAGGGCGCCCACATTCGTGGGGTATTTTTCCTTGATAGTTATGCCACCAGGTAAGAAACTCACAAATACATTACTTATTAAATCTAGTCATATAGGATTGGTTGTGGATGGTACAGAGTGCAGAGCTGTAGGGATCCCCAGCACTTTGAAGCCCCCTGTGCTCCCTATTTTGTGTTCCGCATAAGGTGCACCTTATTTCTTTTCACTATGAGTGTTTTTGCACTTTGCCCCATGCTTGATAGACGTAGGCTGAATTAAACCTCCACTATAGCTTGGTCTGTTAATTATTATTGATAATATTTTCCCTATAGGTTGGACATGGCTTTATAGGTGGAAATTCAAGATACTGACTACAGTTTGGAGATTGTGTACGTCCCTTAGCTTACATAGTATTATACAACAGTCGGATATTTACAGTTACAGTATTTAAAATGTCTGTTTGTTTAAGCCCCAGCCCCAAAATTAATTCCATAGGGCAGAATAGGAGAGTGCTCCCGGCACAGCTCCAAGACGCGTTCCTTCTGACTGATGTCTGCGGAGGCTTTGACTCTTCTCACCTCCTTGACAGGACTTGCCAAAAAAGGCAGGCGGCATTATGGATGGGTTCCTAATGTGCAGCGACAGCCCGGGCACCATGCTCCTCTTCAAGGTGTGATTGGGCTGCTGACTATTTTTAATAGGAATGACATATTCTGCGCTATAATGATGCCTTCACTCAGCCCGTGTCAAACTGAGTTACCTGATCGGCCCGCCGCATGCCAATGGAATATGAAAAATGTCCTCACTCAAAGTTCAGGAACATTTTTTTTTCTGCATCTCCTCCTCCTCTTGATTGCAGTGTATCAGGAGGATTTTCTTTCAGCCTAGCATCCCAGCCAAGATAATAGCAGCGTCTTAAAGGAGAACTAAAGAAGTAGCTAGAAATGTTGTACATTATGTTTTGGGTTTCTGTACCAGCCCAAGGCAACCACAGCCTTTTAGCAGTAAAGATATGTGTCTCCAAAGATGCCCCAGTAGCTCCCTATCTTCTTTTCTGCTGATTCACTGCACATGCTCTGTGCTGCTGTCACTTACTGAGCTTAGGGACCCACTCACAAAATACAGTGCACATAGAATAGAAATGTCACAATATAAGGCTGATTAGTAATTAATACAGATAATTACTACATGGCAGCACAGAAACCAGTGCAATTAGCATCAGTATTTAATAATCAGCCCTGTAGCATCAGCTTATATTACAGACAAACCTCATTTTCTGCTGGATAATTAGTGACGAGCCCTAAGCTTAGTGGGTTTCTACCCAACCTGCATATCACTACAAGGTACATTTACACCTGAGCTTTATGGGCAACTGATCTCAATGTTATAGCCTAGGGGAGCCTGGACATTATTCTGCCCCTGTTTGAAAGGTAGAGAATGTTGCTCTGCATCCAACCTTCTATCTACTTAGCCTCTTTGTTAGAAGCAGTAGGGACTTTTTTTTCTGGTATCCCAGTCGGCCAGTCCAAGTCTGGGAAGAATAGAGCAAGATAAGGGGAGCCCATGCTGACTCAGGGAACTTCAAACTTAATTCAAAGTCCTGTGAAAGAGTTAAAACAGCGATTCGTTTCTAAAGACACACAATTGAACATTCTTAGCAAGCAGGAGAGATAACCCCTAGTAAAGTCAGCTCATAAAAAGGGGCTTATTAAGCTGTCTGGCCTGTGCCAACTTCTCCTCTCCTGATGAGGTGATAAAGGGGGAAATCCAGCAATGACATAAGTGAAACTGGGAGGGAGGGGAGCGTAGGGATTAACTCTGCCAAAATATTTTGCTTCACCACCCTGTCCAACTCTCCCTCCCTTAATAGCTTTTACATCTGCTCCCCATTTTGGTTGGGTGGAGTATGTGGACCTTGGCCCAAAACTGCTTTCTCGGTCTCTGGATAAATTGTGTTTTGTTTTAGGTGAAGACATCCAGGCCTCCTTTCTCTAATATGTGGGAGTTTCACCTCTGTAGCTGTATGATGTACCCATCCTTTGCTAAGTGTGCGGACTGCATTTCCCACAAGTCCCTGTTACTTCCCTTGAATCTTTCTCTCTAGTCCAGTCCTAAAAGTATTAAGGCACATGTTATACAGGGAGCTCATATATCACTCGTGTATAATAAGGGATAATGTACCCCTACTGTAAATTATGAGGATATTAATAGTCACGGAGGGGTTCTGTGACCATATAAAGGCACAAGGCTACAGGCTGAAAATACAGGGAACTCTGAGTATCACTCAAGTATTATAAGGGATAATGTACCCCCTACTGTAAATGATAAGGATATTAGAAGTCACTGAGGGGTTCTGTGACCATATAAAGACACAAGGCTGCAGGCTGAGTTATACAGGGAACTCTGAGTATCACTCATGTATTATAAAGGATAATGTACCCCCTACTGTAAATGATAAGGATATTAGAAGTCACTGAGCGGTTCTGTGACCATATAAATGCACAAGGCTGCAGGCTGAGTTATACAGGGAACTCTGAGTATCACTCATGTATTATAAGGGATAATGTACCCCCTACTGTAAATGATAAGGATATTAGAAGTCACTGAGCGGTTCTGTGACCATATAAAGGCACAAGGCTGCAGGCTGAGTTATACAGGGAACTCGTATCACTCATGTATTAAAGGGATAATGTACCCCCTACTGTAAATGATAAGGATATTAGAATTCACTGAGGGGTTGTTCTGTGACCATATAAAGGCACAAGGCTGCAGGCTGAATTATACAGGGAACTCTGAGTATCACTCATGTATTATAAGGGATAATATACCCCCCTATGCTTGTATTATCCCTTTAAGTAAATAAACTATTTTCTAAAGGGGTGCTACGTTAATAAAAGTACACATTGCATCCCATTAAATTCTCAGTCTCTGCCCTTAGAACAGATCTGTCAGGTATAAAATCACTTTAGCTCCCTGTTCTGTGCTCTGCTTTGATTCCCATTAATCCTGCGTTGTGCTCCCGTAAGTGTTGACATTGTCTATAAATCTCCCTTTATGAAATGTACCCAAAGTGCAGGCTGGAAAAGAAAGAAAAAATAATTTCACAGAAATACCGTTTAATAAACCTGTGGGGGAATTTGGCCCATCGAGTGCCATTCAGGAAATTGAACATTGGAAACAGATTAAAAAGAAGCGACTTTTGTGTTGGTGTCGAGGGCGGCGGAGCTGACAGTTACATAATGAGCGAGAGGAAACCGGCAAGAGAAATAACTGTGTTTGTTTAATCAAAATTGAATTACGGAGGCGCTGGAAACACTCTGGCCTTTAGTGCTAACCAGCTTTTTTGGGAGGAAAGTGAGCAGTTTTTGGCAAACTGAACATCTATTCTTTTTTATCATTTTTTTTTATTCTATAAAATTTTTATTCAATAAGCAATTCCTTTTAAATCACTGAGACTCAACATTTCTCCATCAATTTGCTTGAAGTATCTGCCGGTGCCTCTATAGGTTTCATATTCTTGTCTCTCAGCTGTACTTGCAATCATAGGGAAAGTATGTGCCCAGAACATTCCTTCTCTGTGTATTTTTATTTATATATATTGGAAGGAGGTGCCATATTGTTTCCCTTAGACAGTACAGTATGAGGGTATAGCTTATTGTGTGCCCAGAGCATTCCTTCTCTGTATATTTGTATTGTACATATGAGAGGGAGGTACCATACTAAAATAAGATGTAATAAAATAGGATGTAAAGAGAAGATAATGGAAACTACCCCTGCAGTAATACCAAAGCATGAAATGAAGGCAGGGATTCCAGGGCAAAGGTGGGGTCCCGGTGTAAAGTTTGTCCTGTGTCATGTAAGTGCCCTTTCCCCAAGGCCAGTCCTCTCTTTGGCCCTGCAATGTTTAATTCCAATATTGATATAAAGAGGGGGAAGGGTTTATTCCCCTAGAGTGATTGTGCTACACGGAAAGAGAAATAGCAGAATTTGTTTGCAGATGGGTTGTTGCTGTGTTGGGGAAGTGGTGACAGCCCTTGGAATAAGGTCAGAACGAAAACTGAGAATGTGTCAGGATTTGAGGGATAGGAAAATGTTAACAATAAAGAAAGCTGAATTAAAGGGCAAAAAATTAAAGAGATGGTTAACAACATATTCACATCATTAATAGAGATGAAACAGATATATATGCACATTACTGTGTGCCATGCATTATTTGTCTTACTATCCACAAACTAGATTTTATGATTTCCAAGCAAGAGCAGCAGCCATTTTTATGTAACAAACTGTAATGCTCTCATTCTCCAGTAGGTGGAACATCTATTCCTTTATATTATCACTAACTGTTACTGCAGCCTGTGTTATATATTATGTGCATATATGATATGGGGGTTACACTGTGACAGTGGTTGGGGAAAGATGGGGGTATATCTGTGCCTATATATTATACAGTTACATTATGTGCATATATGATATGGGGGTTACACTGTGACAGTGGTTGGAGGAAAGATGGGGGTATATCTGTGCCTATATATTATACAGTTACATTATGTGCATATATGATATGGGGGTTACACTGTGACAGTGGTTGGAGGAAAGATGGGGGTATATCTGTGCCTATATATTATACAGTTACATTATGTGAATATATGATATGGGGGTTACACTGTGACAGTGGTTGGGGGAAAGATGGGGGTATATCTGTGCCTATATATTATACAGTTACATTATGTGCATATATGATATGGGGGTTACACTATGACAGTGTTTGGAGGAAAGATGGGGGTATATCTGTGCCTATATATTATACAGTTACATTATGTGCATATATGATATGGGGGTTACACTGTGACAGTGGTTGGAGGAAAGATGGGGGTATATCTGTGCCTATATATTATACAGTTACATTATGTGCATATATGATATGGGGGTTACACTGTGACAGTGGTTGGAGGAAAGATGGGGGTATATCTGTGCCTATATATTATACAGTTACATTATGTGCATATATAAGTGTATTTATCCATGAACTGTTCCCCCTACTCATTACTTCGCTGGACCACCTCTGCTGGAAATGTTCTGTAAGAAATCCTTTCAGTGAAATAATATTGTTATATGATTCTCTCCAGTCTCCCACCCTAGAAATTTACAGCATGATTGTTTTGTCATGACCAGCGTCAATATTTCCACAGCTGGCCTTTTATTTTCACTTTAACATCTGTATGCCTTTGGTTCTATACTTGACAAAACAGTTGAAATATGTTACTTTTGTACCTAATATTGTTTTGGCCATCCCTGCTGAATTGTGCTTAGTACAGGGGAATACATATGCTGCCATAATATATAGTTTCTCTCTTTACAGACTATGAACAAACTTAAGGGACTGTTCCTGCTGAATTGTGCTTAGTACAAGGGAATACCTATGCTGCCATAGTTTGGTGTTTGTGGATGGGCCCTTCATTGAAACTAGGGATGAAAAACAGTGAAAGAGAAATAATTACACCATCTCGTTGTTAATAATTCTATGAGACAACTACAAATGGAATATAAAGACAGCGAGGTACTGTTGCCCTTTAAACCTGAGCGCATCTCCTGTTGAGCAGGACCAGCAAGTGCAGGTGAATGGAATCCTATTAGGGGAGCGCATTAGCTGCAGGTTGTCAAGACAAACAAACAGCCAGATGGGCCCCCAGCCCCTGCACTCGGATAATCAATACCAGTTCTCTGTTATCCCAACAACAACTCCCTTCAACTCCCCGCTGAAGACGTCTCTGCTTCCCTCGCGCGCTGCAGGAGGCTACACAAACAAACTCTGCCCAATGCCGCAGCCTCAAAATCTAACGTTTGACAGTTTTTTGGAATCGGCGTCCGGATCTGAACCCTCGGCTGAAAGCTACAAAGGATACTTTATACAGTGGGGGTAGCGAGATTAAAGGGGAAGTCATCTCAAATATTCAATTTTCCAGATATTATTCTGATCAATTTTCCTATATAAATGAACATTTTTTCCAGTGGTTTTAAAGTGGTTTTTAAATGTAAATACTACTGAAAGGAGTTCCGGCCCTTTGTTATTCCTTGCACTTTTGGTTCTAACTACAAATAACAATGAGACAATGGGGCACATTTACTAAAGGGCGAAGTGACTAACGCTAGTGAAAATTCGCCAGCGTGACTTCATTTGGGTACTTTGCCAATTTTATAATGCATATAAGGCATAACTTCGCTAGTGAAGGAGATAGACTCTAGCGGTGCTTCACTCCCTAATGCCTGCCGAATTTGCGCTCTGGCGAATGGACGTAACTACGCAAATTCACTAATATGTGGATTTTACTGAACGTTACCTCTTGCACCAGACTTGCTTTCGCCACCTCAGACCAGGAGAAGTGCAATAGAGTAGATACGAGCTCCTCCAAAAATAGTTGAAAATATTTATAAGTCCCAAAAAACGCTGGCGACTTTTCATTTTTCAGGGTGATAGGCTGCAAAAGAGCGGCTTCCCCCCTATATGGCACATAAACTATACAGTTGGCTCATGTGTAGGGCAATATAACAACTTTATTGTATTTTATTAAGGTTTCCTTGGCGAAGTGTTGTGATGTGAGCGAAGCCGTCGCTGGCGAATTTTCGGAGGTTGGTGAATTTGCCCCAATGTGTCCGATAGCCAGATCCATGTAGAATGGCTTTGCTGAGAAGAGAAGAGCTTGACTGTACAGAGATCTGACCAACTGAACCCCTGTGGGATGAATTGGAACCCCAGCTGTGGGCCTGATCCCCAACATCACTGCCCAACCTCACTAATGCTCTTGTGGCTGAATGGAAGCAACTCCCAGCAACAATATTCCAACATCTAGTGGGAACCTTCCCAGAAGAGCAGGGGCTGTTATAGCAGCAAAGGAAGGTGTAACTTCATATTAATACTCCTTGGTTTAAATAGGAGATGTTGGGGGGCAGGTTCTCCGAATAGAAGTCACTTGTCTTCCTCTTTATCCTCTAATTTCCCTATTAATCCATTATCATTCCCTGTACCCCTGTGCTGGGGGTTGTTGAATACTTCAGCTTTTAATGTTATTTATTCAGTAACGACCTCGGCATAAACTTTATTGGGCTGAAATGTATTTGTGCAAATGTCAGCTCCCCAGTAAAACAGCGTAATCAATGGTTTTAATCTCTCGCTGTTTCTCCTGCGCATGGAAATCGCTGTCTGTTGTCCTCAGGCTAAAATGTTATAACGATGTGAGGAGTTTACTGACGCTGCAGTGGAACAGATCAGGGTGCCCTTTTCCAGTATGACAGAAGGGGGGTGTGTGTGTGAGGGACGATATAATTGGTGGGAGGGTTAAAAAAGGTGTTTGGGGGCAGGTAACGCCTGTTGGAGATGAGTGATATGGGCACGCTAGTTCCTCATGCCCCATTTCCCTGCCAACATGGACTCATCTAACCTCTCATCTCGCTCTGTGTCAGCCCAGACAGGCAGTCTTATTTCCCAGCATGCATTGTCTGACGTTCTAACTGCCACATCTTCATAAAGCTGGAGCTTAAAGCTAAAAGGGATACTGCCATGGGAATTTTTTTTTTTTTTCCAAAACACATCAGTTAATAGTGCGGCTCCAGCAGAATTCTGCAATGAAATCCGTTTCTAAAAAGAGCAAACAGATTGTTTTATATTTAATTTTGAAATCTGACATGAGGCTAGACATATTGTGTTTCCCAGCTGCCCCCAGTCATGTGACTTGTGCTCTGATAAACTTCAGTCACTCTTTACTGCTTTACTGCAAGTTGGAGTGATATCACCCCCTCCCTTTCCCCCCAGCAGCCTAACAACAGAGCAATGGGAAGGTAACCAGATAGCAGCTCCCTAACACAAGATAACAGCTGCCTGGTAGATCTAAGAACAACACTCAATAGTAAAATCCAGGTCCCACTGTGACACATTCAGTTACATTGAGTAGGAGAAACAACAGCCTGCCAGAAAGCAGTTCCATCCTAAAGTGCTGGCTCTTTCTGAAAGCACATGACCAGGCAAAATGACCTGAGATGCACCTACACCAATATTACAACAAAAAAAAATACACTTGTTGGTTCAGGAATGAAAGGTTATATTGTAGAGGGAATTATTTGCAGCATAAACATTGTCATTTAGTAATAAAAACTACATAATCATGACGGAATCCATTTAAAGTGACTGTGTGAGGCTCAATATTTACCTTATTACACACAATTACATACAACCATACAGCATGGTCATTTTCAGCCTTACGTGGCTGAACCTTGTTCTCTGTAGGGACATAGTATTTCCTATCTCTGACTTGGAGTTCTGATTGTTTTGGCACTAGCCCACCCAGGCCTGGCTTGTAATGGTGCTACCAACTGTCTTGGCACAAATCAGTGGAACAATAAACTCCCTTGACTGGCCTCATCCTTCGGCCGAAGCAAATCCAAATAATAGGGCGTGGCACTGGGAGATGAGTCACTTTAATACGTGTTTATAAAAGCTGTCCTTACATTCTGACACCCAGCACTTATTAATTTCCAAAGCGCTTTCCAGATGGTTCAAAAGCCAAAATAAATAATTTCACAACAGCACACGCGTATGTAACGCGGGATCCACGCAATTAAACAGTGAAGGTTTATTTCAAAGTATATAACTTATGTACACAGGCTACGATGTGCACACAGACATACAGCAAATTATAATATATTAAGGGAGCACAGTGAAAGTTATAACAGTACCAGTCTGTGTAAAGCAAGGCAAGTAACTGCAAATAAACTGAATAGGAAACTCCATTCATTCTCATCCATGGGTTTTTTCCCCATCAGTTCCCCATGTCAAATCTGTAACACAAACCAACAATAGGATTTGGGTTAATAAGAGAGAAAATTGGGGAAACATTTGCTCCTAGGCTGCTGATTTACTGCTGTCAATAGATAATGTCTCTTTCAATATAAACAGTATGAGGGCTCCCACTTGTAGGAATGTACACATGTGGATTAAAGGAGACTTTCCTCATGGCAATTAAATGTTCCAGTGTTTATTGCTGTGTGTTGTCACAGCTGTCATCGTTGCAGGGAGTTAGACTTCACAATTGAAAAATGGCATGTTGAGGAACCCTTATATAAGTCCTTCTGTCTCCATCTTGTCCTACTGTCTCCATCTTGTTCCACTGTCTCCATTTTGCCTTGCTTTCTCGATCTTGCCTTACATCTTCATTTGCCTTCTGTATCTTGCCCTACCATCTACATCTTGCCCTACTTTCTCTGTCTTTCCTCACTGTTTCCATCTTGCCTTTCTGTATCTTGCCCTACTGTCTCCATCTTGCCCTACTGTCTCCTTCTTTCCCTACTGTCTCCTTCTTGCCCTACTGTCTCCATCTTGCCCTACTGTCTCCTTCTTGCCCTACTGTCTCCATCTTGCCCCTACTGTCTCCATCTTACCCTACTGTCTGTATCTTGACCATATTTCGTTACCGTCTGCATCTTGCCTTACTTTCCGTATCTTACCCTACCATCTACTTTCTCTGTCTTGCTCTATTGTCTCCATCGTTCCTTACAGTCTCCATCTTGCTTTACTTTCTGTATCTTGTCCTACCATATCCATCATTACTTACCATCTGCACCTTGCCTTACCTTCTCTGTCTTGCCCTATTGTCCCCATGTTTCCTTACTGTCTCCATCTTTCCTTATCATCTTTATCTTGCCTTTAGGTGGCCATACATACACCTTGAGGTGGACAAAACTGAGTTGAACTGATCGTTGGCCCTACCACCCCATGATCAAATCACAACAAATAGAATACGGCGGTCAGACCGAGGGCTGCATCAACTAACAGACATGGTCCTCTATCCAACAGGATTTCTAACCTGCCTGAAAACATTTGACCGACTTTCCACTAAGATGTTGACTTAATCTGTTGGCAGTTTATATTGGCCCGTGTATGGGGCCCTTTACTTTCTCTTTACTGTCTCCATCTTTTCTTTCAGTCTCCATCTTGCCCATCTATAGTGCTTTACCCCCACTAATAACAGTTCTTCCGCTCCATGGGGGTCATGCTTTTGCTCTTTTTTTTGCTCATTTTGATTATGAAATTATTTCCTGCTATCGCCATCTACTGGTCACCTGCTCAGGTTTTGTATCAGTTTGGCTTTTGGTACAGAAAGTTGAGGCATTTCCCAGCATCCTCCCCTTGGAATATTTGGAAGTGCTTTTCTTTCTGTTTCTCTCCCGTGCCGCAAGACTCTTTGTCAGCATTTGTAAGAGAAATATCAGAGCCTGCGAGCTCCAATCCGGGCAGCTGGATTTTATTAGCCCCAAGCTTCTGCTGGTTGGATTGGCACAGACACCGTTTGTCCTGCCAGAGGAACTTCAAGCAGCAACTCCACCCCCAATGGCTCCATCTTATTTCTAATGAATTCCATGCACTTCCCATCCTGTTTAACAAGTATAAAAAAAATTCAGCCATAAAAAGACTTTGCAGGGAAGGAAATGTTCGTGGTTAGAAAGTGAGTTTTATGTAGATTTGTATTTATTTAGCAGCAAAAACTTTATGTTGCCTTTTACAAGGCAGGAAATGTATTATTAGGGAAACATGCCATGGTGTTAGAGCCCACACATCCAACACACACTTGCCCCATGCCCCCTCATAGTAATCAGTGTGCTGCTCTGTGAGATAATAGTCAGATCCTTGTATTCTGGCCCAGAATTCCTCTTAGTATTGGAAAGACTGTGGGATTGGGATATCGTTTATTACCCAGCATTCAAAGCTTCCCCTAGAAGGTAGGAGTTCTGTGCCCATATAAAGGCTGAGTTATACAGGGAACTCTGTGTATCACTCATGTATTATAACTGAGGGGTTGTTCTGTGACCATATAAAGGCACAAGGCTGCAGGCCGAATTATACAGGGAACTCTGAGTATCACTCATGTATTATAAGGGTTAATGTATCCCCTACTGTAAATGATAAGGATATTAGAAGTCACTGAGGGGTTATTCTGTGACCATATAAAGGCACAAGGCTGCAGGCTGAGTTATACAGGGAACTCTGAGTATCACTCATGTATTATAAGGGATAATGTACCCCCTACTGTAAATGATAGTGATATTAGAAGTCACTGAGGGGTTGTTCTGTGACCATATAAAGGCACGAGGCTGCAGGCTGAGTTACACAGGACAGGTTATTTACATCAGAGATTACCATTTATGATTCTGCAGGCATGTATGTCTCACTATAATATATATATATATATATATATATATATATATATATATATATATATATATATATATATATATATATATATGTATTGTAGTTGACTATATATATATATATATATATACTGCAACTTCTCACTCATTTACTCCTGCGTCCATTTGAGGATCTGGCTTGGATCCGAAGCCATCTGTCTGACTTAATATCTGCCAAAGAGGATACAATTAGAATTTTTTTCTATTTCCTTCATGTCCCAGTGGCTATATAATTACCCTCTGACGGAAATCATTTTTCCTCTTATAAGTTTCCCCTTAACCCTGTCATGCTAAAGCAATATTGTAAGCACATTTTGGGGGAAAATTCTGTGTTATATAGCAATAAAATAGTTAAATAGCCGAATCATTGTTTTTAAAGGACTCTTTAACCATTGGGTTTTTTTTTCCACGAAATATCAGAGGATGGAAAACCAAATGCATGTGATTTTTTCCTGCCCTTACACAGAAGCATACATATTTATTGTAAGCTGCAACAGAAGAGAGAAAACGAAGGGTTGTAATGTGAGTTTCTTTTTGGCATGCACAACTTCCTAAATCATGTCTTATTAGGTGACTGACTTCCCCTCTCCCAGGATTGAAGGGAACCCGAGAGACATTCATGAATCGGGCAGGTTCCCTTTCACTGAGTCAGAAGCCAAGTCAACTGTCAGAATAGAATTATCCCAAGAAAAACATTTTCTCTCAATTTATATCATCCACAACATGGATTTACCCTCTAGGTTTCAGGAATAGTTGAATCTGAATTGGATTTGAATTCTGTGTTTCTAGTTTTTTTTTTGTAATCTGACTGGGGGGAATCGTGTTGTCTTCCACCCAAAAAATCCTGGATGTTTAATATAGCCTTACATGTTAACTTACACTGAGACATAATGTTCTGTTATACAGATAGCTAGAGTCTCAGCCATAAAGCAGGACAGGACTGCTGCTTATAATGGGGATCAGATAGGATCTGTGCAGCCACTGGGACAGAATGCTCTGTTATACAGATAGCTAGAATCTCAGCCATAAAGCAGGGCAGGACTGCTGCTTACAATGGGGATCAGATAGGATCTGTGCAGCCACTGGGACAGAATGTTCTGTTATACAGATAGCTAGAATCTCAGCCATAAAGCAGGGCAGGACTGCTGCTTACAAAGGGGATCAGACATGATATTTGCAGTCACTGGGATACAAAAATACTCTGTTTTATGGATAGATCAGCCATAAAGCTTGGTATGACGGTTGCTCATAAAATATATTAGACGGATACAGAGTAGTTTCTCCTTTGACTCATGAAACCCCTTTCTGAGTGCAGTGCAGAATGTAGAGATAACTTTGCCTTTATTAAGGGGCGCATGAAGGAAGTTGTACAGTGGCTGCAAATTACCCGCCAAACCAATTTTTGTAAGGTTTATCCCCGTCACCCTGTTATTATGGATGGCATTATCTCATCGGCAAACAGAGCAGCTGCAAGAGGTATCGGAGGCAATTTTAATTCAGGGGTCAGAGGAGATCAGAAGAATCATCTCTATACACAGTTGATTCCCAGACAGATGAAATGAGCTGGGTGACTGCAATCAATTACTGACGGGCAACGTGCGCACATCTTGAAAGTCATTATAGGAAAGGGCACTAATCAGCTCTGTGACTGACAGGATCAGTAGAGGGGCCACGGACAGCCCTGCCCCCCCCAAATGCCTCCTCTTTACCCAGGCACGGCTGCAATGGGAACAATGTTGCCTAAGACCTGCTTATTCCGTGTAGATAATCGAAGCACATAACACAGCGGTCTGAACCTGCATCAAGGTTTAAAGGAGAAGTTGATGTTTTTTATTTATTTATTTTTTATTTTTTATTTTTTTTTTTTAGCTGGAAGTATGGACATTGAGCTGATTTCTGCATTCAGTTTTCCTTTCCAAATTCAACAAATACAGTAGACCTGCCTGTAAAGTTCCTCTTTTAAATATAATATCCGAATATAAGAAATATCAGGCGGCCTGTATAACTCAAACCCGTTATCCAGAAAGCTCCAAATTACAGAAAGGCCGTCTCCCATAGACTCCATTTTATTTTTAAAATAATCCAAATATTTAATGATTTCCTTTTTCTCTGTAATAATTAAACAGCAGCTTGTACTTGATCCCAACTAAGATATAATTAATCCTTATTGGAAACAAAACCAGCCTGTTGGATTTATTTAATGTTTACATGATTTTCTAGTAGACTTAAAGGAACAGTAACATGACATTTTTTCTATCTCCTATAAAAACGAAACGTTCTAGACCCAAACCACTTCAACCTTCGCATACTGCTCATACAAAAGCGCTCCAAAGACACTCACGTGCACTTGAGCGTCGCTGGCGCAAATCCCGTTCAGAATCAGACTTTTGGAGCTACAAATCTGCCCTGCGCTCCTTTAACACCAGCCTCTTCCAAGCCAAACAAACATACTTTACTTCACTCATTAACTCCCTTTCTAAAAAACCAGCACAACTTTTCTCCACCTTTAACACTCTCCTTTCCCCTTCTCCACCCCCTCCATGCACATCTGTCTCTGCTCAAGATATTGCTGAGCACTTCAAAAACAAAATTGACACTATCAGAAGGGACATTACACTACTCAACCCCCCTAGACTTCCACCACCCTCCCTCCACACTCCCCAGTCTCTCCTGTGCTCCTTCACCCCTGTCACTGATGAGGAAGTCTCAAAGCTTCTGGCCTCTTCTCACCTTACCAACTGCCCGCTTGATCCAATTCCCTCAAAACTTCTCCGCAATACCAATCCTGGTCTAATCAAAGCCTTAACTCACCTATTTAATCTTTCGCTCTCAACTGGTCTGTTTCCTTCTCAACTAAAACATGCTCTTGTCACCCCCATTCTGAAAAAACCCTCTCTTGATCCCTCCAATCTTGACAACCTCCGACCTATCTCTCTGCTACCTTTCATCTCTAAACTACTTGAGCGCCTAGTCTACAACCGACTTACCTCATTCCTCTCTGACAATAACCTGCTAGACCCCCTACAATCTGGTTTTAAGCCACAACACTCCACGGAAACTGCCCTGACTCGACTAACTAATGACCTTTTAACCGCAAAAGCCAACAATCATTTCTCACTACTAATACTGCTTGATCTCTCAGCCGCATTTGACACTGTAGATCACCCTCTCCTCCTCCAGTCCCTCCAGTCGCTTGGCCTTCGTGACACAGCCCTGTCCTGGTTCTCTTCTTACATCACCAATCGTTCCTTCAGTGTCTACTACAATGGAGTATCATCTTCTCCCCTACCTCTTTCTGTTGGAGTTCCTCAAGGCTCTGTCCTAGGACCATTACTATTCTCCCTCTACACTTCCTCCCTTGGCAAATTAATAAATTCGTACGGTTTCCACTACCACCTCTATGCTGACGATACTCAGATCTATCTCTCATCTCCTGATCTCAACCCAGAACTCCTAACTCGCGTCTCCTCCTGCCTGTCCGCTATCTCTACCTGGATGTCGCAACGCTACCTTAAATTAAACCTCTCCAAAACTGAAATGGTTCTGTTTCCTCCAAATAACACCAGTAGCATCCCCGAAGTATCCATCATAGTTAAAAATTCCACTATCACCCCCTCTCCCCAGGCCCGGTGCCTTGGGGTTATCCTAGATTCTGCCCTGTCATTCACTCCTCATATCCAGTCACTTATCAAATCATGTCACTTCCACCTAAAGAACATATCCAAAATACGATCATTTATCACCCAAGACGCCGCCAAAATTCTTATTCACTCTCTCATCATATCGCGTCTAGACTACTGTAACTCGCTTTTAATTGGCCTCCCCCTCCAGAGACTGTCACCTCTCCAGTCCATAATGAACACTGCTGCGAGGCTCATACACCTCAGCAACCGCTCCTCCTCTGCCTCGCCATTCTGTCAATCCCTGCACTGGCTTCCGCTACCTCTCAGAATCAAATTCAAATTAATGACACTGACTTTCAAAGCACTTCACGACTCTGCTCCACCCTACATCTCTGAACTCATCTCTATATACTCACCCACTCGCTTACTACGCTCCTCTACTGACCTCCTACTCAACTCTTCTCTCATTACCTCCTCACATGCTCGCATTCAAGACTTTGCAAGGGCTGCACCCCTGCTCTGGAACGCTCTCCCACGGTCTGTCAGACTTTCTCCCAACCTTTCTGCTTTCAAAAAATCTCTGAAAACGCACTTCTTTCGAGAAGCCTACCCTCACTCTGCTTAACTACCAAATGCAACACTACATACAGTACCACATTTCTCACCCACTTACTTCGATCTTGCCCACTCCCACACCTTGTGTATTACTCCCTTCCCTTTAGACTGTATGCCTATGCATAGGGCCTTCCTCACCTTTTTGTACCTGTATTGATTGTGACGTTTGTTACTCCATATATTCTATATATATAATTCATGTGATGTAGTTGTATAATCACATTCACTTTACAGTGCTACGCAATATGTTGGCGCTATATAAATACATGTTAATAATAATAATAATAATAATAGAAGGCAGGGAGAAGAAATCGAGCGCCGCCGCCAGATGTCGCCTTTTCAGAAGAGGAGCACAAGCGGAGTATAGGTAAGATATTTCTTAATAAAGTCTTTGCGAATGTAAAGTTAAATGTGTGCTGGTGTTTTTTTTTTTTCGTTAAGGGCAAACTAATTTTTTATTAAAGAAATTTCATGTTACTGTTCCTTTAAGGCATGAAGATCCAAATTACGGAAAGCTCCATTATAATGAAATAATCCAGATTTTTTTTAATTATTTCCCCATTCTCTGTAATAATACAATTATAATGAAATATAATGAAATTATTATAATGCAATAATCCAGATTTTTTTAAATTATTTCTCTGTAATAATAAAACAGTAGCTTGTACTTGATCCCAACTAAGATATAATTAATCCTTATTGGAAACAAAACCAGCCTGTTGGGTTTATTTAATGTTTACATGATTTTCTAGTACACTTAAGGCATGAAGATCCAAATTATGGAAACATCCGTTATCCGGAGTTATGGAGAACTGCTAAAATACAAAAATCAAAGTAGAAATGTAGACCAATTGCAAATTGTCCAATCATACTAAAAGTTAATAGGCGGATCCGCCGTGTTATAAACGCAGAACAGTATGGCTGCTCTGAAGCTCTCTCTGCACTTTTGGGAAAGTTTAGTGCCTGTATCCTTAAAACACACCATGTGTTTCTATGGCAACCGAGGTGTATTCATCGGACAGACTGCAGAACGGCAGAGCGTGAGGGGGTCGTAGCCATGACAATTAGAGAGTGGACATACACCCCACTGTTTCCCAGGGATATGAAATTAGAGGTAAGTGATTATACAAAGGAGCAGGTCATTTTTGCAAAACAGCCGTCCAATCGCTTGCGTTCCTTCTTACTTCGGCTTCACAATAAGCAAACACTGCCAGTTCCGACTTCAGTACAATCATGCAGCTCAACATACACAATCAGCTCCAAATCCATGGAGCTTAGACTTCTAAAATTTGTATTTATTAAAGAAGGGAAGAGCATCTTTAACCCCTATATATGCCAGCAACTCCCCCAGCAAGGCAATGTAACCTCAATTTAATTTCTTGTATAATAATCCCACCCCTTGATTTAAAGGGGAACTAAACCCTAAAAATGAATGTGGTTAAAAATGGCATATTTTATATACTGGACTTATTGCACCAGCCTAAAGTTTCAGCTTGTCAATAGCAGCAATGATCCAGGACTTCAAACTTGTCACAGGGGGTCACCATCTTGGAAAGTGTCTGTGACACTCACATGCTCAGTGGGCTCTGAGCAGCTGTTGAGAAGCTAAGCTTAGGGCTCGTCACTAATTATCCAGCAGAAAATGAGCTTCCCCTGTAATATAAGCTGATGCTACAGGGCTGATTATTAAATTCTGATGCTAATTGCACTGGTTTCTGTGCTGCCATGTAGTAATTATCTGTATTAATTACTAATCAGCCTTATATTGTGACATTTCTATTCTATGTGTACTGTATATTGTGAGTGGGTCCCTAAGCTCAGTAAGTGACAGCAGCACAGAGCATGTGTAGTGAATCAGCAGAAAAGAAGATGGGGAGCTACTGGGGCATCTTTGGAGACACAGATCTGTACTGCTAAAAGGCTGTGGTTGCCTTGGGCTGATACAGAAGCACAAAAACATAATGTACAACATGTCTAGCTACACCTATAGTTAGGCTTTAGTTCTCCTTTAAGACACCACCTTTCAGCAACAAGTGCTAAGCTGAATTAGAGAGCGCTATGTGCAAATGGAATGGAATGCTTTGCTTTATTAGTTCACTGATGGATCATGGGACCTGCCCAAGTTTTAACCCTCTGTCCCTGGAACGCCCTGTAATTCATTAATCATTTCCTTGGCTCTTTGTTTTCCTTACATTTTCTTCTTGTTTATTCTTCTCCATTTGCTTTTAGAGCTGGAAATGCAAAATAATCCTTTTTCCTGGTGAGTGTCATGTAATGTGTGTTTTACTGTCCTGTACTGACTGCGTGGGCACAGGCCCCTTATATCTTGTTGGCCCCCTTAGCTCATAACAAGGTTATAGATATATAGAAACATTGGGGTACCAGTCACCCTGCTATAGTTCCAGGGGTACCCAGGGCACAAATAAGCACTCACCCCAAATCTCCCCCTAACTGGCCTTCAGGCTGGACCCCCTTAGTTCATAACAAGGTTACAGATATATAGAAACATTGGGGTAACAGTCACCCTGCTATAGTTCCAGGGATACCCAGGGCACAAATAATCACTCACCCCAAATCTCACCCTAACTGGCCTTCAGACTGGGGCCCCTTTAGCTCATAACAAGGTTACAGATATATAGAAACATTGGGGTAACAGTCACCCTGCTATAATTCCAGGGGTACCCAGGGCACAAATAAGCATTCACCCCAAATCTCCCCTTACTGGCCTTCAGACTGGGGTCCCTTTAGCTCATAACAAGGTTACATATATATAGAAACATTGGGGTAACAGTCACCCTGCTATAATTCCAGGGGTACCCAGGGCACAAATAAGCATTCACCCCAAATCTCCCCCTTACTGGCCTTCAGACTGGGGTCCCTTTAGCTCATAACAAGGTTACAGATATATAGAAACATTGGGGTAACAGGGGTACCCAGGGCAGTAAATAGGGCAAATGGTAACTACTGTTTGGGGAGACTTACCTGCATATGGTGGGGAGAACTGTTATATATTTATGATGGGAGCCCTGAAATTAATGATCTGTTTTTTCTGTGATACTGCATTTCTCTCTCCCCAGTTAGGTGTCTTGTAATTTCATTATCAACTTAAGGGGTTCAGCCGTGTGAGCCCACTGTATGAGATGGAAGCGCTCAGTGCCTCTCACTAAGATTTGTCCCTTCCAGTGTCTCTGGGTGATTTAAACAATCCCTGCAAATGTGGGAGTAAATCTGATTAGTTTATTGCTACAAGGCAAGTACTCCCAGAACTCACATCTAACTGGTGACATTGTGTTCCCAAACACTCCTTTACTGTGTAGGCAGCAGCCCAAGCCCCCCCCCCCCATTTAAATAAACAGGATAGAAACATGGAGCATGAAATTAAAACCATTAAAGCAGAAATTAATATTAAAATGTAATTTTATATAATCAAGTGGTGCAGAGTTAGTGCAGTTTCCCCTGTGCTTCACAGTTACACAGTCTTTATAAGTCTGAATATTCTTATCCAGCCTTTGACCCTGTAAGCTGCCATTAGAGTGTTCTGGTCCCACCCAGTGCTTGAGTTAGACTCCCTGCTCCTCCCTTTGTAAACTTCCATCACTGTTCTAGTCCCACCCACTGTTTTTATTTCATACTCCCTTCCCCTCTATTCTAGTCCCACCCACTGGTTGAATTAGACACCCTGCCCCTCCCCATACCTCCTAAAATTCTGGAAAAGGAAATAGGGAAGACATATAATTCCAGCACGAAGCGCAACAAACATTCTTTGACCATGCCCCTTTTTGCGGCCACACCCCCTTATTACCATGCCCATTTTACAAAATTTGGCAGGTTATGAAAGTTTGAACACATTTCTGTAGTTTTTATGTTTTATTACAGTTTTACTAATAAAGGTGAATTGGCCTTTAAGCTGTGAGTCTAACTTCTCACTTTTATATTCAGTTTTGAAATCTGACGTGGGGCTAGACATATTGTCAGTTTGCCAGCTGCCCCAGTCATGTGACTTGTGCCTGCACTTTAGGATGGAACTGCTTTCTGGCAGGCTGTTGTTTCTCCTACTTAATATAACTGAATCAGTGGGAATTGGCTTTTACTACTGAGTGCTGTTCTTAGATCCTCCAGGGATATTTGGCTTTTACTACTGAGTGCTGTTCTTAGATCCTCCAGGGAGCTGTAATCTTGTGTTAGGGAGCTGCTATCTCGTTACCTTTCCATTGTTCTGTTGTTAGTCTGCTGGGGGGGGGGGAAGGGAGGGGAGGTGATATCACTCCAACTTGCAGTACAGCAGTAAAGAGTGACTGAAGTTTATCAGAGCAAAAGTCACATGACTGGGGGCAGCTGGGAAACTGACAATATGTCTAGCCCCATGTCAGATTTCAAATTTGAATATAACAAAATCAGTTTGCTTTTTTGAGAAATGGATTTCAGTACAGAATTCTGCTGGAGCAGCACTATTAACTGATGCATTTTGAAAAAAACATGTTTTCCCATGACAGGATCCCTTTAAGTTACAAACATCGTGTAATTTTTGGCTGTTCAGTGCAGAGATAAATCGGTACTTTCCAGTACAAACGCAGGACTGCAGGTTGAGCTGTCAAGAAGTACTGTCACCTCAAAACAGGACAGTTGGGAGGTATGCCATCAGTGTTTTGGACTCCATTTTTTGATTTGCACATTCCCTGGACCACCCATTGTAACTAGTCTCAGTAGAAGGGGCATTGTAGTCAAACAGGAGCTCCACCTACTGATCAGCACAGGGCACTGCATCTGAAATTACCAAGCAATATGGCAGCTTCAATAGCTCAGACACGTGATTATATCGGGGGTTGTTTTCTAAAATCTGATTTTATCTCATATTTTATAAAAGAAAACCATTAACAGCAAACTCTCATGCCTGATTTGACCTTATTTATTAATAAAAACAATCCAGCGAAAACCTGAATCATCCAATTTTTTTTATACTTTTTGCCCGAAAACCCTGAATTTTCAGATTTTAGGGCTAAACTCAGCACAAACCACGATATCTTCAAATTGAAATTGGTGTCTCACCCATTGACTTATACTTGAGATGCACTGAATCCAGGATTCGGTTCGGGATTTGGCCAGGATTCTGCCTTTTTCATCAGGATTCAGATTCGGCCGAATGATTCTGCCCGGCCGAACCAAATCCAAATCCTAATTTGCATATGCAAATTAGGGGTGGGGAGGGAAATTGCATGACTTCTGTCACAAACCAAGGACGTAAAAAATATTTTCCCCTTCCCACCCCTAATTTGCATATGCAAATTAGGGTTCGGATTTGGTTCGGTATTCGGCCGAATCCTTTGCCAAGGATTCGGGGGTTTGGCCGAATCCAAAATAGTGGATTCGGTGCATCCCTAACTTATACAGGACCTCAACATGTCTGAGATGGAGGATTTTTGGATTCAGGCTTTTTTCAGCATCGGAGTATAATAAATCTCGAAAAATTCCAGGTTTTTTTTCACAAAAAATTCTATTTTTTCCCCCAAAAAGCCACACCAGATAAATTTAAGGTTTAGCAAATAACCCCCTATATCTCATATATGATATATAACCCCAAGTGATCCAAATCTTTTTGCCCATTCTCTGCTAAGCTAAATCCTGCCCAGTGGCGGAACTACCGGGGGAGCAGGGGGTGTGAGCGGGCCAGGGCCCGCACCCCCTCAGGGCCCCCCGGCAGTCCGTTCGCCTCTGTAAAAGACCGGCAAATGCGACCGTACGGAGGGGGGCGGGGCCCAGCAGCGCGTCACCCACCAGGGCCTGTCCCCCTCTAGGATTGCCACTGAACCTGCCCTTCTGAAGGACACCAGAGAGTGGGGGGAGGCACTACAGGAAAGGGGGAGTGACACCTGCTGATCAGCACAAGCTATTGAGCCTAAAAGTAATAAGCAATATGGCAGCTTTATTCCAAAATTCATTATTATAGCAGATGTGTGATACTTTTTAGCATAGCTTTGCTTTCCAAACAATGCTTTTCCTTTAACAGACTGATGCAGGAAGCCCCTGTGCAGCTGAAAGGGTTAAAGGGGACCTGTCACGCTAAGAAATAATTCCAAATTCGTATCTATTGTGTTTGTTAAGTAAAATAAACTTTCCTTACACTGTATAAATTATTTAAATATTGGTTGCAGTCAGCCTTGTAATTCACCACCACAGCAAGCAGGCAGCAGCCATTTTGTGGACACTGTTATTAAGACAAACATTGTAACACCTCAGAATCTTGTTTATGCGCCAGAATTGGGGACCTGATGCCAATACCTTTGCATTGGTTACACAATTATAGACTGTGAACAGGGAGTGGGGAGGCAACATGTAGGAAATGCAGAATGGAAAGTGAAAGTAATTGCTTGCCCCGCCTCTATGCCATAGACAGGCAATATATGATTGACAGCTGAAGACTTTAAATGCATTTAGTACAAGTATGGATGATTTAATGAAAAAAAGAATTGGGTTTTGTGTTTAATTTGGAAAGGACTTTTATTATACAGCTTTTTATGTCTGGGTGACAGGTCCACTTTAAATGCCTTTAAATGGTCCCAAAATCCTGTAATGAAGCCAATGCATCTGATCTGCGGCTGCATAAAATGCGCATGATATAACTTCCAGGCGAACGCACTGCTACATTTCTCCTGTCTCCTCCGCAGCGTCTTTATTTTTATGTTTTCCCCCAGTTTTATTATTCTGATTTTGGGAGGAATCGCCGTTCCCTGGATTCCGTTACAATAGGTCATTTCAGAGTCCCTGCGAGTTTGCAGTAGCCAGCGCCATTCATCTGCAGGATCTAATTATTCATTTTGCATGTACACGAGCGGCTGTGATTTCTCAGACAGTTTGAAGAGGCTTTGCCGGATAATTTAATCAGATAATTGGCAGAATGCAGTAAAAAAAAAAAAAAAAAAAAACGAGGGGGGGAAAGCTTATTATCATATGGAGACTAAACATCCAATATTACTTCTGGCAGCAGAAGACAGAGATGCTGCCGAATTTAATGGCACAATAATATGGGGGTGGGGGCAGACAGATTTTCTATATAGTTTAAGGAGAATTTGAGCCATTTCCGCAGTTATTTTTTATTACCCATAATAATTATTGATACAAACCCGCGGCGGTGTGAATGTTTTCTTATGTTTCCGGATAGAATGTTTTTTTCAGTTTACGTCTATGATTTCTGTTTTCTGCCAACACACAGACATTTAATAGGAGGCACCGGTCTCCAACTGTGTCTATGAGGAACGACTTGAAGGCAAAGTTAACCCACCCAACTGGACTTGTGATGAATATAGAGGGAAATAAATTATTTAATAAAGACTTGGGGAGGTTACATCACCCTATAACAACACCAGTGGATTTTCTACACAAACATAATGGAGGTGTTCTATGTGGAATTGGCACTTTTTCCTGATTATAATACATTAAAAATTGTGTTTCTACTGCAATGTGTTCTGGGGTATTATACATGGAATTGGCCTTCTATGTATCCTGCTGTGTGTTATGGGATATTGAGTGTAAGTGTCATTGTATTTATCCTGCTGTGTATTCAGTGTTATTATTCATTAAAGGGATCCTGTCATCGGAAAACATGTTTTTTTTCAAAACGCATCAGTTAATAGTGCTGCTCCAGCAGAATTCTGCACTGAAATCCATTTCTCAAAAGAGCAAACAGATTTTTTTTTATATTCAATTTTGAAATCTGACATGGGGCTAGACATTTTGTCTGTTTCCCAGCTGCCCCATGTCATGTGACTTGTGCCTGCACTTTAGGAGAGAAATGCTTTCTGGCAGGCTGCTGTTTTTCATTCTCAATGTAACTGAAGGAGTCTCAGTGGGACATGGATTTTTACTATTGAGTGTTGTTCTTAGATCTACCAGGCAGCTGTTATCTTGTGTTAGGGATCTGCTATCTGGTTACCTTCCCATTGTTCTTTTGTTTGGCTGCTGGGGGGGTGATATCACTCCATCTTGCAGTACAGCAGTAAAGACTGATTGAAGTTTATCAGAGCACAAGTCACATGACTTCGGGTTCCTATATAGTCAATTTTTTTTTGAAAAAAAAGAATACCTCTTCCCCTCCCACCAGATAAATTCCCGTTTTTTCACAGAACAGGCCCGATTTTGACAGCTAAACCCGCAGTCCCAGATTGTTACTGAAATGTCCCGACTTTCTCTTTGATCTCCTGCCCTGAACAGCCAGAAGAAGATACAGCATTTCTGAAACTTAACTTGCTTTTGGCAGAGAGCCCAGAATACATGGCAGGTGCACTTAGATACTTTTGTAACAATTTAAGATAAGCAAGGAAACAATTTAAGATAAGCACGTGTCTTGGGGAAATTGTGACTTGCAGCAATTCACTTTTATTAGCAAAACTGTAATAACACAGAACTGTGTTCAAAAGTTCATGACCTGCCGAATTGTATAAAATGAACATGGTAATTAGGGGTGTGTCCACAAAATGGACATGGTCAAAAAATGTTCGCCTCTCTTCCGCCTGACAAATCTTTTTATCCCTCTTTCTGTTTCCAAAATGTTGGGAGGTATGAGGTTGTGATGTCACTTCCGCTGATGTCATTGCTCATACACGATGGGAGCAAAGAGGTCCAGTGCCCAGGGCATCACCAGACCAGAATACAGCCCTGCTAGTGCCATTATCCAGTTAGCTGGTTGCTCCAATTAGCCAGTTGCCCGATTTTAGAACACCGACACAAAATGCAGTGTGTTTCCTTAAAAGAGAGCCATGTACGTTAAACCAAGTTTCAGCACCAAGTATCTCTTTTCCTTTACGTTTCCTTTGGTGCCCTAGTTGAGTCTCAGGCACTTGAGTGAAGTGTGCCCTCTTACATTTTGCACCTCTGCTGACCCAAAATGTTGTGGCTGATTGCAGCGGATCCAATCAAACTGGAATTCTGGAACACAATTGCACCCATTTTTCTGCTCTGTGTACGCCTTTTGATATTTGAGCCCTTTTGGATATGTAAACCTATATTCCAATGGAAGTATGGTGCCCAGAGACTGACTTTGCCCAAATGTTTTGTGTGACTGTGACGTCTCTTGGAGGGGGTGGAATAATAGTGGTGTTTACAGTCAGGCTGAGTAATGAGTTTAATTGTATAAACACAATGCCAGTGCAGGCTTCCTCCATCCCCACTAATGAAAATTAAATCGACAGTTTCAATAATTACTCACAAATAATGATGTTTAGTATCATGGCATCTACAGAAACCCTCCAATAATTATCAGAGCATGAATGATGAGCCGCACAATCCATTCTGGTATTTATTGAATTTTCTGGGCATTAGCACGAGGCGCCTGCAGATGCAAAACTTTATTAGCCCTTGCTGAAACATCATCCACCCAGAAGTATTATTTCAGCTGACAAGTGAAGGAACAAAGCTGTGGGAAGAGCCAGTAGGATGCTAAGGTGAGTAGGGAGAGGTGTTGTCAAGCTCCCCATAAGGCTCCAGAACTGGAGGCGATTCGGTAAGCACACCTACATCCTAGAGGTCCAAGTCTGGTGGGATCCCTGCAGCTTTTAGAAACAGGTTTTCTTTTATAGATGTTTTTTTTTTTATCTTAGTGCTTTCCACCATATCTACAGCTGGCCATGTTGGTCCATGGGGGGTTTGTATATTTTCTCCCAAACACACAGATGAGGCAGGAAAATACCACGCTGCTTCCCATGCAGGTGCCCCGTCTCTAGTTCCCAGTTCACCTGAAGGGAAGGAATTTGTTGGCTGCTTATAAAGGCACAAAGATTTCTAGTATACCTCCAAGGAGGAATCATCTGTGGCTGGATATTTATTATACTATTCGGCATTGTCCAGAACAAATTCCATTCTTGGGCGAGAGTGTGGCCTTTCCCTTGGGTGACCAATATCGGATACTCACTTTGCTCCATTTGGTAAACAGTTTAATGTCAATGAATTACGGAGGGGATTATTTAGAATAAAGCTTTCATGTCTTGTGTAGCCAAGGCTAAAGCACACGGATGCTCTTGCAACTGGCAACCAAGTTAAAAAGAGACCAATGGAGTGGCTTAATCTCTTTGGTGTGCATAGAAATAACACAAGGCTGCTTGATTTCATTTGGCACTTTTCTTTTATTTCCAAGCTAGGAAAAACCTGCACTGCTGTCTATCCAAAAAACGTCAGATGACTCTTCTGTCACTCTCTACTTTTTAAATAGAGAAACATTGCAAGACATTCATTTTCTCAGGATATTCATTTTCAGCCAACTGTAGCTAGTCGGCCAAAATGACCAGCAGCCTCTATTTACAGTTGTGTTCAGAATAATAGCAGTCCAACATCACTAACCAGATCACTGTTTTTGGTAGAAATTATATTTCTACATGGCAAATATTTTACTAGTAGGTGTAGTAGAGTAATAGAAAACCAACAGACCCAACAGTCATGACATGCTGCTGGTTCTGTTTCATTGAATTATTCATTGAGTCTTGTTCTAAATAATAGCAGTGTTCCAAATAATAATAGCAGTGTTCAAAATAATAATAGCTTGTTCAAAATAAGAATAGCTTTTTCCAAATAATAAGAGCAGTGTGGAGTTCAATTAGTGAGCTTATTCATTCTGCGAAAAAACAGCTGTCAATTCCGGCCCTTATTTGTGGAAGGAGCAAATGTTTTTCTGCTGGTTATAGTGTATTTCTCTCTGAAATCTCACTCAAATGGCTCCTTCCAGACATTGTTCATAAGAACAGAGTACTTTGATTAAAAAGTTGATTGGAGAGGGGAAAACATATAAATAAGTGCAGAAAATGATCGGCTGCTCAGCTAAAATGATCTCAGTGCTTTAAATTGGCACCAAAACCTGAAAGATGTAGAATAAAAAGGAAAATTTGAATGGATAGAAGAGCCAAAATGGCAAAGACTCAACCAATGATCAGCTCCAGGAAGATGAAAGAAGGAGTAAAGTTACCTGTGATACTATTAAAATTAAAAGAAGCCTATGTGAAGCCAAGCTATCGGCGAGAAGCCCACTGTTGAAAAAAATACACGCTTACAGTTTTTCAAGAACACATTGATTGGCCTAAAGAGAAATGGTGCAACATTTTGTGGACTGATAAAAGCAAGATCGTTCTTTTTGGGTCTAGGGGCCACAGACAGTTTGTCAGACGACCCCCAAACACTTAATTCAAGTCACAGTACAGAGTGAAGCTGGGGGCACAAGCATCATGATATGGGGATGTTTCTCAGACTGTGGTGTTGGGCCTATTTATCACATACCAAAGATCTTGGATCAGCTTCAATACATCAAAATACTTGAAGAGGTCATGTTGCCTTATGCTGAAGAGGAAATGCTCTTGAAATGGGGGTTTCAACAAGACAACGACCCCAAAAACACCAGTAAATGAGCAACGTCTTGGTTCCAGACCAACAAGATTGACGTTATGGAGTGACCAGCTCAATCCCCTGACCTTAATCCAATAGAAAACTTGTGGGGTGACATCAAAAATGGTGTTTGTGAAGCAAAAGCAAGAAATGCAGAAGAATTGTGGAATGTAACAGGTTGTTGGAAGTTGGGGGACTCCATGTAACACAGATGTGCAGCAGTTCTCAGAAATACTGATTATACAACTCAATATTAGTTCAGTCTAGGGATGCACCAAATCCAGGATTCGTTTTGGGATTCAACCAGAATTCGGCCTTTTTCAGCAGGATTCGGATTTGGCCGAATCCTTCTGCCCAGCCGAACCGAATCCGAATCCTAATTTGCAATTCCTTGTTTTGTGCCTTTTTGTCACAAAACAAGGAAATAAAAATGTTTCTCCCCTTCTCCCACCTAATTTGCATATGCGAATTAGGATTCGGATTCCATATCGGTATTCGACCGAACCGTTCGCAAAGGATTCGGGGGTTCGGCCGAATCCAAAATAATGGATTCGGTGCATCCCTATTTCAGTCATTCATAGGAAAGCAAAATCTTGAAACATTTGTCAGTTTATACAGTGAATGTTTGAGTCTGTAAAGAAGAATGCAGGGACTGCTATTTTTGGGAACAGACTAATATTCCCTTTTTTCACTTTCTGTAAAGGAATAACACAAATTTGACATATTTTTCTTCATGTTTTGATTTGGGATAGAATGTGCAGTGTTCCCAATGCATGTATGGAAATAAAAGCTAAGGATTTTGATTATTCTGAACACTAGTATAGGCGCCTGTCCCTTTCATGACAGAGATGTGCGGGTTTGGTGCGGGTCTATAAATAGAGCTACTGAGCCGGGTAGGGTTCGGGTTGAGAGGGATCTCATTAGCGTTGGGTGCGGGTCATATCTATGTCGCACATCAATAAACTGAGCCTAATTAATGTTGACATGCCAGTGCAACTATGTCAATTATGATGAATTGACTGTAAGTGCGTCAGGCTCAACTGGTGACTGCGATGATGCTATTATTATGGGAAACAGCACTGCAATGTGGGTAAAGAACATGGTACTTGCATACAAACATGCACATTTTGTTTATGCTTCCAAATGACCCCAGTAGTGTCCAAGACTGCAGTGAAATGATGATGCTCCAGACTCTCAATTGGGAACAAATTAATAGAGACATAAACATTTTTCTCATGGAAGAAAAGTAAAAAAAGTTTTGATTGGTGTTGGTTTGGGGGCCCAGATATGACAGGTCCATGCCATCCCTCAACTCCCCTACTCACAAACCCAGTATAGCAGGACCCACTACAACCAACTTACAAACCCAGTATAGCAGGACCCACTACAACAAACTAACAAACCCAGTATAGCAGGACCCACTACAACCAACTAACAAACCCAGTATAGCAGGACCCACTACAACAAACTAACAAACCCAGTACAGCAGGACCCACTACAACAAACTAACTAACCCAGTATAGCAGAACCCACTATGACCAGTGCCCACCAGGATTCCTCCCATTATGCCAACTGGCCAGTCTGACTCTGTCTTGATTGCAGCTGCTTTATGATTTGTACGATATGATAAAGTCTGTAGTGATGATAATATATAATAATATATGTGATGATTGCGGTGAGAGATACATGAAAGGGATCGGTATTTGTTGCGGCTGTCATACAACTGCCAGACTGGCGATCGGTTTCCATTTGCAGTGACCTATAACGTGGAGAAGCTCCTAATTGGATTATTTGGCAATTTGCCTTAGACCACTTCTCAAACGAAGAAAATAACCGCTCTATTGCGCTTTGTTGGCAGACATGGAAGATACTGCAGCAGGTAAAGCACCTTTCTCTAATAGAAATCTGCTGAGAAGATACGAAAAATAAAAGAGTAGCCAACAAATAACTGGAATAACTTGGCAGAGACGATAAAAAAGTTTTTTTTGTTTTTTTTTCCGCCCCTTTAAAATGTTATGACCCACTCAGCCATGTATAATTCATAGGTCCCAGCGTGTGGCATGATTGAATGCATCAGACAGAATGCAAAAACACTGAGGGACCGTCGGGTTTGATGATGCCACGAAACAATCAAAGAGGATTATAAAGAAAAAAAAGAGAGAAACAGAGAGACTGTCCTATCAAATACCCGAGATTCGACTCTCTATCCCTCTCTCTCTACCCCCCCCCCCCATGATTTTATCTCTTTAACTAAGTGAATACATTTCTCTTTTCAAGGATGAGAATGAGAGCGGAATAATTCTTTCTTTTGTTTATAATCAGCCCTTTTTTGTACTGAAGTTTCTTAGTTCATAAGAGTCAAATATATAAAACATGAATGCTTAATGCTTTAAACTAAAAATACTAATTCTAGCTATCTATATAACAGAGCACAGTGGCACAGATCTATACCTGATCCCCATTGTAAGCAGCAGTCCTGCCCTGCTTTATGGCTGAGATTCTAGCTATCTGTATAACAGAGCATTCTGTCCCAGTGGCTGCACAGATCTTATCTGTTCCTCATTGTAAGCAGCAGTCCTGCCCTGCTTTATGGCTGAGATTCTAGCTATCTGTATAACAGAGCATTCTGTCCCAGTGGCTGCACAGATCCTATCTGATCCCCATTGTAAGCAGCAGTCCTGCCCTGCTTTATGGCTGAGATTCTAGCTATCTGTATAACATAGCATTCTGTCCCAGTGGCTGCACAGATCCTGTCTGATCCCCATTGTAAGCAACAGTCCTACTCTGCATTATGGCTGAGATTCTAGCTATCTGTATAACAGAACATTCTGTCCTAGTGGCTGCACAGATCTTATCTGATCCCCATTGTGAGCAGCAGTCCTGCCCTGCTTTATGGCTGAGATTCTAGCTATCTGTATAACAGAGCATTCTGTCCCAGTGACTGCACAGATCCTGTCTGATCCCCATTGTAAGCAACAGTCCTACTCTGCTTTATGGCTGAGATTCTAGCTATCTGTATAACAGAACATTCTGTCCCAGTGGCTGCACAGATCTTATCTGATCCCCATTGTAAGCAGCAGTCCTGCCCTGCTTTATGGCTGAGATTCTAGCTATCTGTATAACAGAGCATTCTGTCCCAGTGGCTGCACAGATCCTATCTGATCCCCATTGTAAGCAGCAGTCCTGCCCTGCTTTATGGCTGAGATTCTAGCTATCTAGACAAATATTCTTATTATATTATTAGCCTATGATTAAGTATCTGAGTGATATGAAACGCGTAAGGCTGTACCCTTGTGTACTAGAATAAAACAACTTATGATTTGGCAAGTCTGCCTGGAAGAATGGTCTTTGCGAGTGCCTTCTCTTTTTCTTTATGCGGTGGTCCGCTCCCTAAGCTAAGGGTTCAATGCGGTGTACTGGAACTCTTCTCATAACTGGTGAGTTTTACTATAACCTGAGAATTTTCTATATATATATATATATATATATTAATACTATCAACAAGTGTGTACATTCTTATTATATTCCCAGCTGAGTATTCCTCCTTATTAAAGTTCCCCAGCTGTGCACGTCTATAAAAACGGTCTGTGACAGATTTGTTTGCTGGTCGCTGAACCTTGGATCACTCAGAAAAACAAAAGTGACTGGTTTAATAACAACAAACGAACGCGCAAAAACAAAAAATGGCCTCTGCGCACGGTGAGTTTCTCCAGAATTCTGTTGGTCGTTCTGTGATTCACCATCGCCGGTGGGTTAAACTCAATTTGTATTTGTTGGCAGGCCCGGACTGGCAATCTGTGGGTTCTGGCAAATGCCAGAGGGGCTGCTATAAGGTGCCATAGAAAGTCTGGTTTTAGTGGGCTGGTGGTGGCTGTTTTGGGCCTCTGTGTGGGTCTCTATGTACCTGAAATGCCAGGGCCTATTTTAATTCTCAATCCAGGCCTGTTTGTTGGTTTAAATATAGGTTAATTACTTGTAGTTACTGTAGTCAAATACTCTGCTTTATTTTTCGTGGATTTTGAGAGATTTTTCCACAAAAGGCCCTGAAATATCTATAAAGTAACACCTGCAGGGTAAGAATTAAATACAGTACTAACCAGGCACAGCATAGGATTCCCAAATTTACCTAACTCATTTGTTTCCTAAATACGAGTCTGTTCAATCAGCTCAGCCCATTACTGACACTTGCCTGCAGCTATATCTTCTCTGTGCTCTCCGGGGTGCTCAGGTCTGGACTTTGGGTGGCACACTGCCTCTAGGTGCAGTTAACCTTTGACTGGTCACACGGCTATGTCCTGATACCTGTCACAGCTTAACACAGCCTACAGGCATATTACCTACTGTGTTGGCTTGTGGGCCAGGTATTTTCCAACTTATAATGTCCCCTATATACTCTTCTCTGGCAGGTTTCTTCAACCACAGTTTGGGCAGTTGGGAAATTTCCAGCCCCTGTTTATGGATTGGGGGTATTTGAAAAAGTGCATTTGGGCAAGGACTGCCCATTACTACTGTTCTCTCCCTCTATTGCCTGCATTTGGCCCCTCTATGGTCCAATGGTTTGCTTAGGGACCATACAGTCTAATTATCCTTACTGAACGTGCCAAAAGAGTTAAAAGATGATGGCTGTTAGCGATGGGTGAATCTGACCCGTTTCACTTTTGCCGAAAATTTACCAAAATTCATTGATCTATGGGCGACTTTGACTTGCGACAATTTTGTAGTCTATGGGCATCACTTTCGGGACAAAACTTGGCAAAAAATTTCACTCATCACTACTGTTCACAATGCAAAAATAAATAAAAAATAGAAAGGTAAGTGATTAGAGTCACTAGGAGGCACTAACAGAATGGCACCTCTACAATAAATTCCAGAATAAGAATGTGTCAGTAACATTAAAAGTTCATAAGGATAGGTAGATATATACAGGTATATAAAATGTATTTAGAATAGCAGTGAGTGCAATGAGAAGGGGAGAGGAATAAGTGTAATGTTATGTCTGACAGAAGCCCCACAGGGGTGAGAGGAGAAAACAGGTCCATAAAGGTCTTTTCCTCGCTCGAAATTTATATATTCTCTGTATATTTGTATTTATACATATGGGAGAGATGTGTCATATTGTTTCCATTAGACAGTACAGTATGAGGGTATAGCTTATTATGTGCCCAGAACATTCCTTCTCTGTATATTTGTATTTATACATATGGGAAGGAGGTGCCATATTGTTTCCCTTAGACAGTACAGTATGAGGGTATAGCTTATTGTGTGCCCAGAACATTCCTTCTCTGTATATTTGTATTTATACATATGGGAAGGAGGTGCCATATTGTTTCCCTTAGACAGTACAGTATGAGGGTATAGCTTATTGTGTGCCCAGAACATTCCTTCTCTGTATAATTGTATTTATACATATGGGAAGGAGGTGCCATATTGTTTCCCTTAGACAGTACAGTATGAGGATATAGCTTATTGTGTGCCCAGAACATTCCTTCTCTGTATATTTGTATTTATACATATGGGAAGGAGGTGCCATGTTGTTTCCCTTAGACAGTACAGTATGAGGGTATAGCTTATTGTGTGCCCAGAACATTCCTTCTCTGTATATTTGTATTTATACATAAGGGAAGCAGGTGCCATATTGTTTCCCTTAGACAGTACAGTATGAGGGTATAGCTTATTGTGTGCCCAGAACATTCCTTCTCTGTATAATTGTATTTATACATATGGGAAGGAGGTGCCATATTGTTTCCCTTAGACAGTACAGTATGATGGTATAGCTTATTGTGTGCCCAGAACATTCCTTCTCTGTATATTTGTATTTATACATATGGGAAGGAGGTGCCATATTGTTTCCCTTAGACAGTACAGTATGAGGGTATAGCTTATTGTGTGCCCAGAACATTCCTTCTCTGTATATTTGTATTTATACATATGGGAAGGAGGTGCCATATTGTTTCCTGTAGACAGTACAGTACATAACTGGCACCACTGGGCTTTGCCCAAAACTCAGTACAATCCCATTGGGGGTCTTCAGAATGTGGGGGTGAGGGGCAAAATGAATTCTCATATTACTGTCACATCAACCCAATTCATTGTAGAATGAGTTTCATTTAGTTTTTTCGAAAAATGCTATCATTATGCAGGAAATTGGCAAAGGCACCTTGACAGCGAATGATAAAATAGCAGCAAAAACATTTACTTAGTAAATGACATTTTAATGCGGAAAGTCAAATTTGCATACTAATTACATTTCCCTTTAAAACACTTGGACTCTTGACCTTCTTGCCAAGTGTTAGCGACAAAGGATGAAAACTCTCCCTTTATCATGATGTTCGTACCCGAGGCATTCCGGCGCTGAAAGGGTGCGTCTAGACCTGATCTATTTATACAGTAACACTAGGTATGGCGTATGCACAGGAACGACAATGAGGCCGATGGGATAAAAGAATGGAAATGTTAACGGCAGGTGTTTAGTGTACGCCAATATCTGCCGCCTGGTACTTATTAATCAAATCAGCCTCTAATATAAAAAGTCTATTTTATTTGTAATACAAAGTTCTATGGAGAAATATCAGAGGGGACAGACATGACCCCTGTGTGATATAAGCATTAAGCAAAAGAATACAAAACGGGCAATAATAAAGGAATATTATATTTGTGGTGCGTCCGTAGCTCTTGTTCCAAGTACAGAGAATATGGTGGTGCCGGTGAGCTGGGGGAGCGTTAAAAATAAAATCGAGTTTAATAAGGATTTATTTTCAAAAAAAGAGCTAGTGTTTTGTAAAGGTCTTGACATTTATTTATAATGGGGAAAAAGTTGTTTTTACCCTATATGTAATTTTTAAAGGGTACCTGTTGGGTAAGAATATTATCCTCAACCAAATGAGAAGGGCAAATAGAGCCTGTTCCTACTTTTTTAAATTGTCCCCCGCCAGCCATAGGCCACCCACACAGGGAGGGAGCTTCCGGTATGAGCGGCCATGTTGGATCATAATGACTGACATTGCCACTCGCATCAGGAACTCCCTCCTGGTTTTTAGGGTCCTAGCCCTTACAGGGGCAGTTTAAAAAAAAAAAGAAAAAAATTACTGCTACCCCCAACCGGAGTGCGGGCTCTATTAGCCCTTTGGTTGCGGGGGGGGGGGGAATTTTGCACGTTAAGTGAGCATAATAAGTGAGCATAATCCTCAGCAGGAGGGCCCAGCAAGGTATTGTCCTATATAAAACAGGGTATAGATTCTCAGGAGGTGAGAGTAATCCTTCTTATTTTAAAAACACTGGTAAGACCCTATCTAGGATACGTAGGGAACTTTGGGTCTCTAAGCCTAAAAAGGAACTATTGGAAAAGTACAGAGAAGAACAACTAAGCTGATAAAGAGAATGGAAGGACTCAGTTATGGGGGAAGGCTGGCCAAGCTGGGATTGGTTACCCTTGAGAAGAAGCAGGTAATGGGGGGATATGATATATATATATATATATATATATATATATATATATATATATATAGAAGAGGAATTGAAGATCGCACTCGCAGGTCTTATGTGTAAATAAATCAATTTATTCGGTGAACAGTCGCTGACGTTTCGGCTGATACGACAGCCTTTCTCAAAGATATATATATCTATGGGACAGTGATGAAATAGAGAAAGTACAGAGAAGAGAGGCTAAGCTGAGGGAGCCAGGAGGTATAGGGGTCATATGAAGGCCTAATTAATGAGTCATTTCAACATATATTGGTAAAACAACCTCTGGATATGTTGGGGGTCCTACATTTTATTAGGCCCATTAAAATCTAGTTACTAGTGAAATCGGAAAGTTTCACGAATAAAAAATCATGAAATTCGTACATTTTCACCAAAAAATCGGGAAAATCTGAAATTGACGCCCACGTCCAAGCTGACAATGCCGTTAAAGTCAATGGGCATCGGAATAGTGTTGACGCACGGCGATTTTGACGCGAGCGAGTTTTCTGATGCGGGTCCAAAAAAATTTTGATGCCGGCAGCAAATTTGTGCCAAGCGATCACTACTAGTTACGCCACTGATGGAAGGGATCAGTTATGGGGAAAGGCTGGCCAAGTTGGGATTGGTTACCCAGGACAGATATGATCACTATATATACATATACATACCGCCCAACATTTTGGAAATAGAAAGAGGAACAAAAAGATTTGCCATGTTACACGGGGCAATTTTTGACCACGCCCATTTTGTGGACACACCCTATTTACCATGTTCATTTGACGAATGTTTGAACACATTTCTGTGATTTTTTTCAGTTATTACAGTTTTGCTAATGAAGGTGAATTGATTATCTTAAATTGTTACAATTGTTTATTTGCTTATCTTAAATTGTTACAAAAGTGCACCTGCCACATATTCTCGGCTCTCTGCCAAAAGCCAATTAAGTTAGAAACTTTGTATATTTTTCTGGCTGTTCAGTGCAGGAGATAAAAGTCAAAGTCTGGACTTTTCAATAACAATCCGGGACTACGGGCAGAGCTGTCAATTGGGGACTGTCCCACGGAAAATGGGACTGGTCAAAACATTTTTGCTGCAAAATCTTTCTATCCCTCTTTCTATTTCCAAAATGTTGGGAGGTATTTGTACGTTGCATGAAATGTCACACGTACATGGTTTCTGTGATTGGCTGTCTGCCTGGTACTTTAGAACCAGTGGGCAGGGCTCATCCCACAAGCAGGAAACAGAAGAGAGGGGAGAGCTGAATATACTAGTACGCATTACAGGCAGCTAATCTTCACTTTTGCTAAAGCTTGGCTTTATTGTTCCTTTGAATCCGGTTTTAATGATGGCGGCTATAAAGGAACGGCACTTGTCATGGTGGTGGGGTATAAAGCTCCTCGTGATTTCTTTTCTTTCCGGCACAATGTATATGACATACTCAGTGTATTTAAATTTGCTGTACATTTTACCAGTTCTGACAGCGCTCTTTAATAATTGATACGTACCAACCAGCGGCTTATTATCATGCTTGTTTATTTATAAGCAATGAAAATATTACGCCGCGCACTTGAAGGGAGGATTAAAGCATCTTGCATAATAGCATTTGTCAAACACGTTTATTACTAATTAAAACAATGCAATAATGTTTGGGCTCAGGGTAACTTATTCCCTGATGAACAGAAGCTCCACTCCTCCCGCCCTCACACTGATTAATAATTGCCATTCAGGTTGATAATATAATCCACTGGATCTCTCGTTAGCAGAGAATAAGCCCCCAATGTAATTAACAACTGTAGATGTGTTAGGGTTCAGCGGTAATGATGCAAAATCTTTATCAGTGAGTTATAACCCAGGCTACATTTTCTAAATATCTGTAAATGAAGTACAGGTATGGGATCCGTTATCTGGAAAATAATTGGCAAAATAATTCAAATGTTTAAAAATCATTTCCTTTTCTCTGTAATAATAAAACAGTAGCTTGTACTTGATCCCAACTAAGATATAATTAATCCTTATTGGAAGCAAAACCAGCCTATTGGGTTTATTTAATGTTTACATGATTTTCTAGTAGACTGAAGGTATGAAGATTCAAATTTTAGAAAGGCCCGTTAAACAGGAAACCCCAGGTCCCAAGTATCTGGATAAGAGGTCCCATACCTTTATATAAATCAGGGATAAATTTCTAAAAAGTAACCTTTCTACTCTCAAGAACCAAAACTTTGATCTGATCTTCTGAAAGGCTGTAGAAGTATTTGGACCTGGAATAGTGATGGGCGAATTTGTTCCATTTCGATTCGCTGAAAAATTTGTGAATTTCCCGCGAAATTCACGAAAATACGAAAAATTTGCACAACTCAAATTTTGATGCCTGCTTCAATTGAAGTCAATGGGTGTATAATAATGTTGACGCGCGACAGTTTTGACACGAGCGACTTTTCCGTCCAAAATCTTTTGCCGCGACCCAAATTTTCACAGATGAATTTTTCCACTAATTTATTCCGCAGCATCGAAAACTGGAAATTCGTCAAGAATTCGTGCCTGGTGATTTATTCGCCCATCACTAGCCTGGAGTGATCACTACCATAAGTGTAGCCAGAGACACTTGGATCTTGGTAAATACTTCCCAAAAGAACTGGAACAATACGCCAGTTTTAAAGCCTTACGGCTCGGTTGATGGAGTCCGGACCAAGGAGGAAGCACTTGATAACAATGTCCGGTTCACTGTAGCCAAAGGGTAGAGAATAAGCCTGATCAGGATTCAGGCAAGGGTTTAAAGGCAGGCGGCTCCAGATCGTAGTTGGAGTTCAGGCAAAGGGGCAAGAATTTAGGAATCAATACTATTAGAATTAAGAGCACCCAGGAATGACAACCTATAATCTGGCATTGAACCTGTGGCCTTGGTTCCCTGAATTTAGAGTCTCCATCTTAGACATGGAGCAGATCGCTCAATGACGGAACACTCCTGACAGCCAGTGCCTGTCCCTATCCTGGGATCTGCCAAAAAGTGGGTGCCAGGCCTCCAGCCCCTGGTGTGATGAGTGTACGTTGCAAGAAGATTGAGTCAAATACACAAAAATGGCGACATAAGCGGCCAAGTTATTCCTGGAAACTTGTATGATCTCAGCTAAAATTCTGACAAGATTTACAAACAAACAAAATATAATGAATTGCCCTATAATTTGTCTCTGCGCAGCCAGGCAAGGGCTTTCTAAATGGATGTGTGGGAATTTTAATCTGAATCACATGCGGCAGAATGTTTAGCTCTCTCTGAGGAATCTTCCGTTTCCAACCACAGTCCTATTCGTTGATGGGTTTGTTTGTATTATGTGGTGGGACAGTTATTTTCCGCTTTGGGTTTCTTCTGAGGCTTCTAAGAACGATGGGTAAATGCGTTGGCTTTGTGGGGTTGCAGTAGTCATGGAGATCGATGGAAGTTGGGTTTTAGGAGTTTGCGGTGGAATTTGAAACCCTAGAGTAAATCTTTGTATCCCTCAACCTTGAATATGGCAGGACTAGAACCCTAGAGCCAATCATGTTATTTGAATATTCACATGCCCGGATAGAATTTCATTTTTTTAACCACTGAGCAGATATATATACAGTACTTATATATGCAAGTCGTCAGATCTGTGTTTATAATCACAGTCAATACAAATGAAATATGCAGCCAACATCCATTCTCACAAGGACTAGTTAATATACAATGATTCCTCTTCTTTCCTGTTTTCCTCCATACCTTTCTCTTATAAACCAGTTCAAGAGTATATTTAAACTATCAATCAGCATTGTGTATTTAACTGGATCTCAACTGTGCCTAAGAATTGCCAAACAAGTAGTGATCGTCAAATTTATTCGCCAGGCGCAAATTCGCAGAGAAATTCCGATGCCGGCGACAATTATAGGTGCCCATTGACTTGGAATTGACGCAGGCGTCAAAAATATTTTGACGCCGGCGTCAAAATTCACAAATATTTTGAGAAATTCGCCCATCACTACAAACAAGGTCAGTCCACCAGGACCACCAAGTCTATAGAAGTATTTATTACACATGTTGCCCAGCAACACCTGCATTAGAATTCTTGGACTTTATCCATCTTTTGTTGAACTTATTTTCCTTCTGCCATCCAGTCCTTTACTTCATAGAACTTATTAACAATTAGGAATAGTTATTATAGTTGCTGTGCCCTTTTTCAGGATAGCATGTTCTCATCTGGTCACTCTGCACCTCTACCAACATGGTTGGTTCTTCAACATTTCTCTTCTATCATTTATCCTTGAAACATAATACGCCAACATCTCATGTGCTTCAATCAACTCTCCCAGTCTTGGTTTCTACCAAACCCGTTTCTTTTCCTCTAATTGTGATTTCTAGTACCTCAAACTCTTATACCTCTAAACCTCCCTCAACATGAATACATTTTAAAAATTGTACAGGAACCCAAAGGACCAACATTTATCTGTCCCATGATAATTTACTCATCATTCTTGACTCATATCTCTTTCCACCTGACCAAAGATGACCAAGAATTCTTCTTGCACATCTTCTTATAATCTTATTCAGCCACAAACATAACTAGTACAGGTATGGGACCTGTTAACCAGAATGCTCAGGACCCGACTTTCCGGCTAATGGATCTTTCCGTAATTTGGATCTTCATGCCTTAAGTCTACTAGAAAATCATGTAAACAAAGGCATAGCCAATAGGCTGGTTTTGCTTCCAACAAGGATTAATTATAGCTTAGTTGGGATCAAGTACAAGCTACTGTTTTATTATTACAAAGAAAAAGGAAATCATTTTTAAAAATCTGGAGTCTATGGGAGACAGCCTTTCCGTATTTCGGAGCTTTCTGGATAACTGATTTCGGATTACAGATCCCATACCTTGATCAAATTAAGTCAACTTTTGGAGGGAGGGTACATTGACAAAAGGGGATGGGTTCCCCCTTGCCTAAATGTTGACTTCATGTCATAAGTCAAGTCTACAACTGAATAAAATTGGTATAGCACCAGAAATGAGTGTGTCCAGTCAAGACTTGGACAATGACAATGATCCCACCTGGATTGTAACAGTAGTCTAAAGATCCTAACCAAGAACTTTACAACCATACCAATTACCCTTACTGTTTCCTCTCCTTCTTCGATTGTAAGCTCATGTGAACTTGGCTGTTGCCCTATTGCCTCCTAACAATATGTAGTTGTAACATTTACTCTGATGTCTGTATATGTAGGTTTTATCTCTTGTATTTGTCGGAGCTGCTAGGATGGTGATGTACAAATGCCACCATAATATTATATGACATTTATAAAGCCAGTGTAGACTAGGAGCCATTCTGCACCATATGTTGGAGCTTTAAATATAACCTAAAATAAGAATTGTTCTTAAGAGTCAAAGGAACCAAAAATGCATTCTGCAAGAAATCAAACTTTTTTTCGCTTTACAGGGAGATTAAAAAGGGAAACTTTAATGCCTCGCAATCTTTTCCACTGCAATGTCAGCTGGGGACGCGAGCAATTTGGTGAGAGAAATATGATAGCTGTTTCTCGTCTTCATTTTTTTTCTCGTCTTTTTTTTTCCCTCCTCTCCCCCTTATTAAAAGAATAACACATCTGCTCTGCTTTCCACGTGCGTCTCTTCTCTAAAACCTGCCCATAAAAAAAAGAAGCTTCAGTAAATTCCCGTCTCTAATGCAGCGTTGTTCTAAGCAAAATAAATGACATTAAGCTGGTTTATTATATAAAGAGAGCCTAGTCTGAGAGTCTGTCTTCAGCAGATTTTCTCACACACGCACAAAATGAGATGGAAAAAGCAGAATTCCATCAGAGTGAAGAGGCCGTGAGAAAGGATGAAGGAAGGGCGCATGGTGCTGAGTTCAATAGATGAACAACTATTTTTCTAGGACTCTGGTTCCATAACTGGAAGGCTGCCATCTCTTGGTCCTAGTCCCTAGTCCAGTGACAAGGGGCCAAGTGTTAAAATAGGGTACCAGGGGCCCACTGGAGAACCTGAGCCCATGGTCCCACCCCTACCCATGCTGCTGCTGCACACCCTGGCCAGGGGTCAGACCCCTCCACTGCCACACACTTCTCAAATTCTCAAAAGGTCTTGCTGCCACACACCACTGCTTCTGCCATCCCCAACCACCCCTCTTGCTGACGAGCCCAAGTGGTATCTGGTGGGTAGGGTTTTGAACCGGACAGTCAAGTTTTTGCACCCACTATCCGGTTCTAGGCCAATCATGAGCCGCCGCGCCACTGATCCATCCCTTTGCACCACTGGCCCACCCCTCTGTGTCACTCTCCCACCCCTCTGCATCACTGTCCCTCCCCTCTGAGTCACTAGCCCTGCCTTCTGCGTCACTGGCCCTCTCTTCTGTGTCACTGGACCTCCCCTCCTCGTCAATGTTCCTCCCCTCTACGACATTGGCCCTCCCCTCCACGTGACTGGTCCGCCCCCTTTATGTCATCAACCTCGCCTCTGACATCACTGGTGCCACCCCCTGTCCAGATTCAAAAGATGAAAAAGGTGGCACTCCTAATGGTGTGCCACCATATTTATTGAGTCAGTTGTATTCTCAAATTCTCAAAAAGTCTTGCTGCCACACACCACTGCTTCTGCCATCCCCAACTACCCCTCTTGCCGACGAGCCCAAGTGGTCTCTGATGGGTAGGGTTTTGAACCGGACAGTCAGGTTTTTGCACCCCCTGTCCAGTTGGAAAATGTCTGCCTTGTTCTTTTTTGACCCTAAAGGCCCACCCTGGTCATCTGCAAGCACCCTCAACCCACCACCAAATACCCCCAGCTGCTGCTACCCCCAACCACCCTACCCCATAGAGCCCTGGGTCTATGGTGATCCAGTGCAGTCCTGGGGGCTCCACCTGTAAGACCACTAAGAGCGAGTTTTAGGGATGAGTGTCTATAGATTGTTCTGAAATTCCTGCAATTTAGGATGGGTGACTATTACAGCTGGGGTTGCCACCTTTTTTTCCCCCCTCAATACCGGCCTTCAGGTCGGGGGCAGCTCATGACTCATTAGAGAGCAAGATTATGATGTATCAGGGTGGGGAAGCCAGTGGGTTGGGCAGAAAACTGTGGATAGGGCAGGAAAGTATCCGAGGAAATGGGCAGCCTGGGTGGGAAAATGGGCAGCCTTGGTGGATAAAAGGCGGATCTAGAAGGGGTTTTACCTGCAACTACACTGTCTGTATATTTCTGTGCTGGCCCTAGCTGGTGATTTGCTGGCTGGCCACTCAAATACCGGGCATGTGGCTACTGTAATTACAGTCATATTGCATATATCCATAACCATAAAATGGCTTAAGGGTAGCCTGCCTAATATGAGACCGGGGGTTGTCTGGCTGGGCCACAATAGTTCATAGGGATATAGTGAAATCCAGGGACAAATACATCTAATAAAAGGTTTTTGAGTTTGCCCAGGAGCAGTAACCCATAGCAACCAATAATATATTTGCTTGTAAACAGATGACCAGTAAATGCTGCTTCTGATTGGTTGCTATGGGTTATTGCACCTTGCCAATAACATAACCCCAAAATTGTGGAAAAATTCTGTGCTGCAAAACGTAACTAAGTCATGAAGATATGCGGTTGAGGATGATGGGGTTTGCTCCGAGTGACAAATGACATCCAACACTTTTTAATATGTGCCAATTCACAGCGCAGAAGAGCACTTACAGCAGAGAGGTAAGTAGTTCCCAGCTGAGCATTGTGGGTTCTCATGGCAGACAGCTGCACAATGGAACAGATGAGACAGTGCTCTGCCTTTTAAGTGACTCAATTATAGTTCAATTTGTGATTGTCATTTCCAAAGTTCTTTTCATTCCCTGACGAACTTGCACAAAAAAGATTTTTTGTCACCTGAACTTTCAGTACTTTCTGCTGCTGTCAATCACTCGGAAGCGGCTGACAGATAGGACTAAATATGGATATTATGCAGCCTGTCTCTAAAACTACGCGGGACAAGATGGGTTTTTGGGAGGGGGGGGAGGAGAAAAGTTTTATATACTGTAATTCTTCGCAGAATAAATAAAGTTAAAAAGAATGTTCTAAATTTAAAGGCACCCTGTCTGTAGTGTAAACCCTGTCCACAAGCTGTGCAGTAACTTATCAGGCTATAGTCATTGCATAATAAAGAAATGGACCAGTGCAAGCGCAAGGCAATGGAGAATTTAGAAACAGTGTATATAGTGCAATAAGTTCCAATTCGGTTTAAATAGCACCCTGTGTTTATACACAACTCTATACTGAGCGTTCACTCGGGAAGGATTCCTCTCCCATGGACAGTGCACCATTGGTCAATTCTAGCAGCCTTCACTAGTGATTGGCGAATTTGTCCCGTTTCGCTTTGCCCCGAATTTCACAAATTTCGCAGGACTGGCGAAAAATTATCGAAACTGATGCCAGTGACAATTCACCAATGTCAAAATGGGCGCTGGTGCCGTAACCGTCGCCACCGTCGAAAAACTTTTTAGCCGAATTTTTGCCAGCGAATTTTCTCAGTAAATTCGTGAATTTTAGGGATGCACCGAATCCATTATTTTGGATTCGGCCGAACCCCTGAATCCTTCATGAAAGATTCAGCCGAATACCGAACCGAATCAGAATCCTAATTTGCATATGCAAATTAGGGTTGAGAAAGGAAAAACAGCTTAGACTTCCTTGTTTTTTTACAAAAAGTCACGCGATTTCCCTCCCCACCCCTAATTTGCATATGCAAATTAGGATTCAATTCAGCCAGGAAGAAGGATTCGGCCGAATCCTGCTGAAAAAGGCCGAATCCTGGCCAAATCCTGGATTCGGTGCATCCCTAGTGAATTTATTCACTGGCGGTGAAACGGGCAAATTTGCCGCTACTTTGCTCCTGGCGAATAAATTCGCCTATCACTAGCCATCACCAATCTGGCTGAAGTGCCACTTTAAAAGATCCTAGGTGGGGATATCTCATGTAATTCCGCAGATGGGGGTTATCCTCACAATGCACCTTTAGATTCCAATCAGGGAAAACAGAAATCCCATAGCATAATAGCATAAGTTTTGTACTCACATTTAGTTTTATGAAGTCAGTCACATATAAAGATAAGTCTTTAGCGGGTTCCCAATAATTTCCAAAGAGGAGTCTTTGCCGGCAAGTTTTTTTTTCTACTCCTCGTGGTGTTCTCCCGCAGCTCACCGTGACGTCACTTCTGCCTGACGCGTTTTGCCACTCTCATTGGCTTCCTCTGAGGCATGTGGTCTGTTTTCCCTATTCCCCTTGAAAAGGCCAATTGCTCCCAGTTGCCATGCCAAACCTCCACGGGCTGGTGGCTTGCAAAAAAATTACGCGCGTCAAAAAATTTGGACGCCACTAGACTTTACTGCAATTCAGCGAAATTTTGGAAAATCAAAACGAGTCAAATTCGCCCATCCCTACCGCCATCACTAAAGCTGGCCATAGACGCTGGCCATCAGACAGGTTAGAAAATTTCTGTCAGTTGCCGATAATATCTCTGCGTGTATTGCCGATTGTACGATTTTCAGTGGGAGACTGTCACTAGCTTTGGTTGGACATAGATATCGTACGATTGCTGTCAGGGGCAGAACATTGCTGATCTGTTCTTTAACTAATCTGACTGGTAAGACTTTGATCTGAATGGTTAGTGGCGGGTCGGGAGATGGGAAAGTCCGATCGTACGATGATTCGTACAATCGGATCTTTGCATCTATGGCCATCACTAATTGTCAAAGGGATGGCAGCTGGGGGAGAATTAAATGACCCTACAGATTTTTTCCTTTTAAAGTGAGTCTGCACAGCTTGGTCGATAGGTTCACAAAACTGATGTGGCTATAATAATTTGCTGTAAAATAAAAAATATGTTTTTTGAAAACTATGGGCCTCCTGTATCTAAACCAAACTCTCCTCTGTCTCTGTCTCTGCATCACCAGGCATAAAACTGTACGTGCTTTTCCTGGATCTGCTGCTACAGGTATGGGACCTGTTATCCAGAATGCTCGGGACACAGGGTCAGACTAGGGGGCCCACCGGGACTAATGTCCAGGGCCCCCTCCGACCCCCCGCCGACCCCTCACCCCTATATGACGCGCCGAGCACGTATGGATGCAGGCGCCGCTCGTCGCGCCTGCGTGAAGGAACTGTGGCGCTCCTAAATCAATAGGTGCTGAGCGCATGCACAGATGGTGCTGCGCAGCGCCTGAAAATACTTTTTTTTTCCCCAAATCTGATCGGGAGAGGGGACTGGCCCGGCGGGGGCCCATTAAGGGTCGGGGCCCACCGGGTTTTTTCCCGGTATCCCGCCGGGCCAGTCCGACACTGTCAGGACATGGGGTTTTCTGGATAACGGATCTTTCCATAATTTAGATCTCCATACCTGAAGTCTACTAGAAAATCATGGAAACATTAAATAAACCCAATAGGCTGGTTTTGCTTCCAATAAGGATTGATTATATCTTAGTTGGGATTAAGTACAAGCTACTGTTTTATTATTACAGAGAAAAAGGATATCGTTTTTAAAAATATTTGGATAAAATTAAGTCTATGGGAGACGGCAATTTCGTAATTCGGAGCATTCTGGATAACCGCTTTCTGGATAACGGATCCCATACCTGTATTAGATATGCTGCGTGTGCATTTGGCATGGATCCAGGCTCAATCTCACAGAGTTCTTATTTATAGATATAAACTTTATAATATAACATGTGATGTAGAAATGGAAGATTTAAAGACAAAGCCAAAGTGCATGTTGAAGCAGAAATCGTTTTTTTTCCCTGTTAAATTATTTTTTTTTTAAAAAAACTGTCAGCCGAGTTCTGTCGATCAATCCAATCTGCTCAGCCCAGAGGAAATCATTCTCCCCGTTCCTTTAATACGGTCTCTCTTCTCCCGTCGCACGAGCATATCCTCCGAGGAAGAGAAAAACCGCATGTTTCACAGACGCTAAGAAAATAGAGGCCGTTTGATTTACGGAGTCCCTTAAACACTGACACCTTGAATGAATTTCACTTTACAGCACCCGCCTGTTTACAAGAACCACATGCAGATAGTTCTGAAACCAATAAGTGTCCTGGCACCGAGAAATAAATTAGATTTATCTATCATGAACATAAAAGTCTAAATAAAAAAAAATGCATAAAATTATATCATTTAGAGGCGAGCAGCTAATTAAATGTGGTTCTGTTGGTATTTTCAGCTGCAGGATTCTGGTCTCTAGAGTTTGCAATTAAAGGGGAAGTAAAGTCTAAATAGTATAAGGCTAGAAATGCTGTATTTTGTATTTAAACATAAACATGAACTTACTGCACCACAAGCCGAATCAAACGAATGATTTATGCTTTCAAAGTTGGCCACAGGGGGTCATCATCTTGTAACTTTGTTATACATCTTTGCAAGACCAAGACTGTGCACATGCTCAGTTGGATCTGGGCTGCTTAGGGATCGTCATAAATTATCAAAACAGCACAAGTCAAATAATATCTGGCAGAAGCGGATACAGCAAGACTGATTAATAATCAGAATATACAGGCTGCACTGGGTCCTGTGTTGTCATGTAATCTAATGTGGATTTTATAGTTTTTGTATTGTTTCATATAAACTTTCTCCAACTCTGCAGAACCAGTGGCTGCAGCAAAATAATCCTCCAAATAGAATCCCAGTTTATCTGTTTAAATCTGGCTCCATGATCTTTGTCCCTGCAGCTGGAGTTGGTAACAGTAAAGGGGATGTAAAGCCAAGATAAAATCCAATATAAATCGTTACACAGTCGCCGACTGCTCTACAGGGAAACAAACAAAGCTGCTTGAGTTCTGCATGGCTGGGAAGTAAGACGGAGGCCCCCCCTGATGTTCATAAGTATGATTGTTTCCCTGCAGAGCAGTTAGGGACAGTCTGACAATTCCTATTCACAGCAGTAAATGAAGGGAGAATTTCACTGCATACAGTCAGGTTTCTTATAAAAACAGTACACATTTTTTTAATTAAAGTATATTGGAGATAGGTTTCTTTTTCATTAAAGAAAGTAAAAATGGGATTTTATTTATTTGCTTTTACATGCCCTTTAAATGATAGGGGATGAGAGCAGAATACAAAGGAACTCGGTTTAATGATGCCTGGCAGGTAATGCGGCCTGTAAGGCAAGAGAAACTCTATTAAAGGGTTGTTCACCTTTAAATTAACTTTTCGTATGACATAGAGAGAGATATTCTGAGACAATTTTCAATTGGTTTTCATTTTTTTTTTTATTATTTGTGGTTTTTGAGTTATTTAGCTTTTTATTCAGCAGCTCTCCGGTTTGCAATTTCAGCAATCTGGTTGCTAGGGTCAGAAGAAGAAGGCAAATAGATTAAAACAATAAAAAAAAACTGTGAAAACTGGCTTAGAATTACCCATTCTATAACTTAAAGGTGAAGCACAACTTTAATAATACTTATGGAACAATCTGTCCATAACAATCATTGGAATTCTTTAGCGCTAATATTGATTTGTTGTGAGATAAAATTAATGAAGTCAGGGCCACCATCAGGGGGGCACAGGGGTGACTGTAGTACTGGGCCCAGGGGATTTCGGGTTTTCAGCAGAGAACAACAAAGAAGCCACAACGGAAAAAAACGAAGAAGCTGCGATGTGAAAAAAACGAAGAAGACCACTTGCCAGGGGAGAACTTTAAAGTGTACGCCCCACTGAACATCAATGTTCTTTTTTTAACCTCCTGGCCACCAATGAACCCAGTAGGTATCCCCTGGCACTGACCACAAATTATATGGGGACCAACTGCAGGGGTACCAGTGTCTTTTTTAACTTATAGGGGGCAATGGCACCAATGTTTTTTTTTGAATGTTGTGTTGAATTGCTGTGATTGAACTACAATTCCCAGCATTCACAGGCACCCATTTAATGTTGAAACAACAACTAAGAGCCACATAAAAGTTGCCTGTTACACAAAGGTATAAAGGGGAAATGAGATGCCGTGCGGCAGAGGCTTTGCTGGGCCATTAAGTTGATTGTGCTTAAAGTACTGTGGATGAATAGCATCAGGGGTGCCATAAAGTGAAATTTGTTGTTTGAAGCCCTGAGAGAAGCCATCAAGCATAGCCAGATGCATTATGCCACCCTGAATGGGCAGGTAGTGTGAGATGAGCTGTATAATGGCACAGTATACACTGAGTATAGTGTGGTACAAAGCTGGCATTGTTGCACTGTGCCTGGAGAATAATAATATTATTTCCCTCTTTATCTGTCTAATGGGAATGTTAAGAGAGGAGTTTATGTTTTTCCCTTGGCTCAGCTTGTAGTTTCAGCCTTGTCTAAGCTGCCATTGGCTTAGGCTGGCTGTCCCCAACCTTTATTATCATCTCATAGATCTCTTATGCTATCAGGGGGCATTATCTAGTTGTTTATGGGCTGCTGTTATTTGCAGCATGGCCTGGCAAAATAGCAAAAACTAATTTTCAGCTGATGCAGGAATGGGGGGCCCAGGATGGTAGTCACTTTAGATTTGGCAATATTCAGTATAACTACTGCACCTAAAAATATGGATGCACCGTATCTCGGATTTGGCCGATTCATTGTGCCTGGCCGAACCGAATCCGGATTTGCATAAATTTTGCATACATTTTTTTTCTCTTGAAAAAGGGACTAGCTCCCGAATCATGTCGTGAGTACTGCTGATTCCTGGTCTGTTTCTAATCTCTACATCTGCATATGCAGATTCAGATTTGGTTCAGTATATTTCCAAATCTTTCATGAAGGATTCAGGGATTCATCCGAATCCCAAAAAAAGTGTATTCGGTGTATTCCTAATTAAAAATGTAAAGTGTATGTGCAGGTCACAACAATGGGCACAAAGTTTTCCCCAGCTTAGCATGACATTTACCAAGCATTAGCGCCTACCCTTGCTGCTGTCAAGGTAGGTCCTCCTCGCTTGTTCCAGTTATTGTTATGGCATATTGTGATGGAAGGGTGCAGCAAGTCAGGGTGCAAGGGAGCCCTGGCTCTAACTCCTGCCTTAAAGCAACAGTAAAATCAAAAAATAAAAGTGTTTTAAAGAAATACAAATATAATGCAGTGTTGCCCTGCACTGGTAAAACTGCTGTGTTTGCTTCAGAAACATTACTATTGTTTATATAAATAAGCTGCTGTGTAGCAATGGGGGCAGCTTTTTAAAGGAGAAAAGGCTCAGGTTACACAGCAGATAAATGTAAAACATAATGATGTTTTCTGTTATCCACTATTTAACCTGTGCCATATAGACTTTTTTCAATTTCCACCATTGCTACACAGCAGCTTGTTTATATGAACTATAGTAGTGCTTCTGAAACAAAACACATCAGTTTTACCAGTGCAGAGCAACAGTACATGATATTTTTGTTTCTTTAAAACCCTTTCAATTTTTGGTGTTACTGTTCCTTTAAGAAGAAAGTACAGGCCTTTGGATGCATTCAAGAATGTACCTATAGACCCATTATGCCATAGTCATGTATTATCAGATGCAAACATTTGTGCAGACTGGCAGACTCAATTGTCACTGCATGATGGGAAAACAAAGTACTTTGGGGCAAATTCACTAAACAACAAAGCGCCTAACGCTAGCGTGAATATGCCAGCGTAGCGCATTTTCGTTAATTCGCAGATTCACTAACGGACGCTGGTATAAATTCGGTAGTGTTACTTCGCACCCTTACTCCTGGCAAATTTGCACAACGGACGTAGCTACACAAATTCACTGACGCGCAAATTATTCTGAACACTACCTTTTACGCCAGACTTCCTTCGCCACCTCAGACCAGGCGAAGTGCAATAGAGTTGATAGGGATTGCTTCAAAAAAAGTTAAACATTTTCTAAGTCCAAAAAATGCTGGCGTTTTTTCATTTTTTATGGGTGATAGGCTGAAAAAGATCGAAAATTTTTTGGGGGCTCCCCTCCTTCCCCCCTACATTTCCTAACTCATGGCAACTTAACTATACAGTGGGCACATGTGTAGGGCAAAATAAAAAATTTTATTTGCTGTTTTGAAGGTTTCCCAGGCTTGTGTAGTGATGCTACATATACCTCCATTGTAACTTCAATTTGGCGTTGTATGCAAATTAACCATCGCTAGTGTAACTTTGCTTTGCTTGGCGAATTAACGCTAGCGCAACTTCGCAACCTTATGCTTCCCCTGAGCGCAACTTCGGATTTTAGTGAATTTGCGTATCACTGGCGAAAATATGCCTGGCGAAGTGCGGCAAAGCGGACGCTGGCGCAATAACGAATCTTAGTGAATGTCCCACTTTGTGAGCAAAAAAAAACTATAGTGACTTGGGGCAGTTTTTGTCCCTCAGCACTTTGCCCTTGATCACAAATGGGCCCTAACGTCTTATGGATCTTTTACCTTTGTATGAACTAAGGGGAAACTAAACCACTGCCCAAATGGGAGTTTTTTCTGCAAAACTTTTCTGATAAGAATAAATGAGCAAAACAGCTGAATTCTGCGACTGTGAGAATCTCGGGGGAATTTATAAAAATCCTAAAGAGAAGTGGTTGCTGGGAAAGTACAGTATGTATATGCAGCCTTCCTGCCACGGTTTATACACACATTGGCTGCTCCTGCCAAATATTTATGTCTGGATTTCGGCGGAACGGACATGTTTATGTCTGGGCTCAGACATGTTGGTCACTGTGGTTATACGGGTTCATGCACGACTCTGAATAATAAATCACATGAGAAGTGGAATATAAAGGGGATTAAAAAGTATCCAAGGAGTGAATTCTAATATATATATATATATATATATATATATATATATATATATATATATATATATATATATATATATATATACACACATATCCGTATCACTCTCCCTTGCTAAGAGAAAGCACTTGGGTTGCATTAGTGACCCCACAATATTTAATTATTTCCCACTAATGGAAAAATTTGATTTTACTGTGATATGGATGCCCCTTAAATCTAAATTCATCCGCCAACAACATTGCAACCAGGGTGGAGTCAAAGGGATACCAACTGTATAATAGCCTTCTTTATTCCCCCTCTGTAAAACAGAAGAGCATGAATCTGGGGGTCCTGAGAAGTATCAGTTGCAGAGTGCTACCCCCTACAATACATTTGCCATTTATACCACCCTCACTTGGTGCATATCCAATGAGAGGGTAGTGATGCATAATGCATTTGCCACTTACAATCGTATATAGAGCGGAATTCTGGGTAAGATTTAGGGGTACTATTTCTGCCCGATAAAGCCTCTGTCGGGGTTCAGGATAATTTATACATAAATATAAAAAGTATAAAATACTGGGGCGGAACTACCGGGGATGCAAAGGGCTTGGGGCCCTGCGGATGCTCAGAATGATGCGAAGGTGCAAAGAAAACTGTGTCTGGAGGGGGAAGGGGTGCCCGGCCTGCATCCAGGCTCAACTACATACCTCCCAACATTTTGGAAATAAAAAGAGGTCCAAAAAAAAAAAGGATTTTTTGCGGCCACACCCCCTAATTACCATGTTCATTTTACAAAATTTGGCAGGTTATGAAAGTTTAAACATATTTTTGTGTTTTTTTTTCAGTTATTACAGTTTTGCTAATGAAGGTGAATTGCCCTTTAAGCTGTGAGTCCAACTTCTCCCAAGGGACCTGTTATCTTATATTGTTACAATTACTTATTTGCTTATCTCCAAACTGTTACAAAAGTATTTTATCTGAACCTTGTGGCTGTTCTGGGCTCTTTGCCAAAAGCCAATTAAGTTAAAAACATTGTTTCTTTTTCTGGCTGTTCAGTGCAGAGAAAAATGGGACCAGTACAAATGAGGGACTGCAGGTTGAGCTGTCAAAAGAGGGACTGTCCCTCTGAAAACGAGACAGTTGGGAGGTATGCCTTACCGTCCTTAGTTACATTACTGATAAAATATATAAAAATACCAGAGAATCTATCTCCTGGTGGGCACAGTTATGGTGACCACCTTTATCTCGGCCACCCTACCCTTGATCTTGATAACATGTCACATGATCACTATAGCATTTCAAATTCTGGGTTTTTGCTGGACTTTTTAATCTCCTATGGCTGGCTGACTCTTCCAATGATCCTGTTTCAAATCCACATAAAATACTGTATAAATCTGGTCGTCAGAAACCGACCTTGAAAACTCCTTTATTTTGTTATTTTTTTTTTTTAAACGACTCTTCAAAAAATGAGTTGAGACCTTGGCTTCCCCCCCCCTCCAGCAAACCAACCCAAATATGTAAGAGAACGAATAGACAAAGTTCCCTTCCAAGATCAATATTTCTCATGTACAGAGAGAAGCCACAGCTCTGGCCTCGTACAAAGAGGAGGAGAATAGAACAAAACCCAATATTTTTTAATGTTTTTGTGTCCGCAGCTACAATAACAATGCTGTGTCATTGCACCAAGGCCCCCCCCCAGCCTTAATCAAAACAGAGTGGGGAGAGGAGAAATCGCTGCTGCGTCCCCGTAGCCGTGTACTTTATAGCATTACAAGGAGAGTTCATTGTTCTATAAACAACTCTCTGAAGGCTTTTCTACTCGTTGGCTTTCAATTTTGGCCGGATGGGTTGCAGGGGAAAAAATTCTCTCTTTTTATTGCAATACATGGCGGGTTATGCTGGAAATCGCTGCTTGGGGGATACAATTAGGAAGCCATAGGAAGCTAAAAGTTGTCAGCGGAGATACCATAGCACTGCTCCCCACAACACCTGTTTAATGGCAAACTGTGCCCAAAATAGTCGAAGTATTTGGAAACTTTATGGAATACATATAAAAGGTTTTAAATAAAACAAGCAATTTGGTCATGACCCAAAAGTGGATCCCTAAGCTTGGTCGAGTCCCCTTGATCCCCATTAATACAAGACTATGTCTCCGTACAATAGAAGAGTGCAGCTACAGAGCCAGGAGTGTAATTCCATGATCCCCACTGCTGGTTTTGTCAATAGGCAAAGCAAACTTGCACCAAAGGAATCCCACACATGCGTTATTGCTTGTGAACTGCACTTTGCTCACTACACTTTTACAAAGCTGGGCCAAGAGGTTCTGGCACCCAAAACTTCTTCTACTACGAACCAAGTTGGGAGCAGAGCACAATGTGGGGCAGGACTGGCCAGGGTCGGTTTATTATAGTGAGAACCACGGAGCGATCCTCTTCTTCTTTCTTCAAATTTCCCGGGGCGAACGTATGCGCAGTTGAACGAAATAGGCAACTTTTTTAGTTAAAGTTCGGCTTTTCATTCTATGGCACATGCGCAGCCACACGAAGAAAGTGGAAGCCGGAAGAGGATCTCTCCGTGGTACTCATTGGAATAACCCGGGCCAGTGCAGTTTTCTGCTGATATGAGCACCGGCCGAGGGTTCAGGTAAGTAAATACAATATCTTTGGGGTGCCTAACATTTGGCACCCCCAAGTGTAGGATGACTTTCCTTCTCCTTTAAGGCAAGTTGTGTATCACCACAAATTTATAGATTATATGGCAGAATGGGGGACCTAATGCCCATGCCAGTACCCTAAACAATTATAGAGCGTGAGGAGTGAAGGGGGAATGTGGGGAGAGCAGTGACATTTAGGAAGTGCTGAATGGAAAGTGAAAGTAATTGATTGCCTCTATGCCATAGAGGTGGGACAGGAAATACATGATTGACAGCTCAGATATTTAAACACCTTTATAACAGGTATGGGTGTTTTCAGAAAAAAAGAATGTGGGTTCCATGTTTGCAAAGGACTTTCATCATACAGCTTTTTACGTCTGGTTAACAGGTTCGACTTTAAGAAGGTTGGCACATAGGGCTTGGAAGGGGCAAAATGGACTTTTTAATGCCAGAGGTTTCATGGGGGTGAATAGGTTTCTGTTTACTGAATTCACGCTAAATATCTCAAAAATATATTAATAAAAACTAACGACTATGGAAACATTTCCTGAGCCCAGTTTGGGGGTGGCATTGGTACTTTTGCACAAGGGAGGGTGCCGTGGTTCTCACGTCTCTAGTGCAAGGCATTAGTAGTGCATTTGTACTCGGAGCCGTAGAAAATACACAGGCTGCCGACAGCTCTCACCGAGCATTTCTAATGCAGCAGCCCCTTGAGATTTCAGCCCTGTGGTCTATTACTGTCAATGAGAGGTATAATAGGAATCTGTGTGACTGTCCCCTTGAGACCTGCCCTATCTCTCCCTCTGCGCAGGTTAATCTTATTCCCTTCAAACAGCCCCCGGGGAGATTCTACTTCTCTGTTTAATGGAAGAGACTCTCTCTTCTCTGCGGGAAACCAGTATTTTATTGGATAGTGGGCCAGCGAGGCAGGGGATATTATTTTATAGGAATAAAATACTTGCGTGTAAATATGAACTTATTTACAGAATACCAGACCCCGCTTTCCCCTGCCTCCCCCCAAGCCTTTTGTTTCCTGCAGATCACTGGGGTTTTTTGCTAATGTAAAATATAAAATTTTCTGTATAGTAGTAGTAGTAATGCACCAAATCCGCAACTATTGTGCTCAAGTCAGACTAATATGGGGTTTGAGATTTGGAGTGAGTGCTTATCTGTGCCCTGGGTACCCCTGGAACTATAGCAGGGTGACTGTTACCCCAATGTTTCTATATATCTGTAACCTTGTTATGAGCTAAAGGGACCCCAGTCTGATGGCCAGTTAGGGGGAGATTTGGGGTGAGTGCTTATTTGTTCCCTGGATGGGTACCCCTGGAACTATAGCAGGGTCGCTGTACCCCAATGTTTCTATATATCTGTTACCTTGTTATGAGCTAAGGGCACCCAGCCTGAAGGCCAGTTAGGGGGACATTTGGGGGGAGAGTTTATTTGTGTCCTGGGTACCCCTGGAACTATAGCAGGGTGACTGTTACCCCAATGTTTCTATATATCTGTAACCTTGTTATGAGCTAAGGACACCCAGCCTGAAGGCCAGTTATGTAAGATTTGGGGTGAGAGTTTATTTATTTCCTGGGTACCCCTGGAACTATAGCAGGGTGACTGTTACCCCAATATTTCTCTATACACTTGACCTTGTTATGAGCTAAGGGAGAAAGAACAGGGCTGTCCTGCACTCAAACGGATCCACAGGACCAGAAAGTTTAAGTTAATATAGCCCATAATTAAGTGCCCTGGTGGGTATGAAACGAATAGGGCGGATGGAGATGCAAGTATACATTTTTTAACTTTCTAAAATAAAGATATTTTTTTTAACAGCCCTGTTCTTTCTTCGAATTTTCTGGCATGCCACTCCGTAAAGCTGGGGGTCTGGGGCTGATACACCCGACCACATCAAACTTTGAAATTCCAAGGGGGTCAAGGCACTCCCAAGGAAAAGAATGAGCAATAACTGGAGTTCTAGTGTCCTTTGGTGCAGGTTGACTGTGGCCTAAACTAGGGATGCACCAAATATAGGATTTGGTTCGGGATTCGGCCAGGATTCGGCCTTTTTCAGCAGGGTTCCGATTCGCCGAATCTTTCTGGCTGTCTGAACCAAATCCAAATCTTAATTTGCATATGCAAATTAGGGGTGGGGAGGGAAATTGCATGACTTTTTGTCACAAAACAAGGAAGTTTTTCCCTTTCCACCCATAATTTGCATATGCAAATTCAGGTTCGGTGTTTGGACGAATCTTTTGCAAAGGATTAGGGGGTTCAGCCGAATCCAAAATAGTGGATTTTGTGCATAATTTTGAAATATGGGAAAAATGTGTCCCTTTAAAGTGAGTGGCTTATGTAGATATGTACAGTATTTATACAGGGCTGTATGTGAATTCTTTACTTGCTTTTCTGTTTATCATACTTTTTTTGAATACTTTATGGGGCCTTGAAAATGTTCTTGAGCTTCATCCCTGAACATCGGAACTTTTTCAATGCGCGCTTGTCATCTATTGTCCAGACCAAGGCACCATCCACATTTACGCAGATATCTGAAAGATGTGACCCATTCTCATACCAAAACAGAATTAAAACCTTGATGCATAAAAAATTCTTCACATTAGGTCATTTCTCCTTTTTTCAACTGAAATAATGTCAACGTCACTATTCAGGCAACGGGCAGTGGGATTAAGTTACATTTTTGTGTTCTGAATAATGATGTTTTTCAATGTTGTTCTGAATAATGATGATTTTGTTGCATAATATAATATAATGTAATAGAATAGTGGCATTGTAAGATGGAGGGCTGTGACAATGAAAAACAGGCACTGCATTAGGCAAAAAAAAGTCTTTAGGATGAGAAAACCTTGTCTCCTGGAGACTTTATTAACTCTACCTTGACTGGACCCCCATGAATGACTAAAGTTGCCTATACAGGGATATCATTGCTATTGGGCAGTGGTCTCTATTTTCCTTTTGTAGATTATTTGGTTACTTGGAGAAGAGAAGGATGATCTTCTGGAGAGACTCACTATGATAGGCTGCACTGCATTGTCTAGACCCCCTTGAGCGACTGAAGCTGCCCATACATGGAAAACAGTTACATAATTTGGCTTGGACCTAATCAGGTCACATGGAGGGGGGATGTCTACTTATAGAGTATATGTCTGGTTTATTAGGAGAGTGATGTGCTGGTGAGACTCACTATGATAGGCTACCCTGCAGAATGTCACAATCCGTTAGGTGATGACCTTATCCAAATCATTAAGGCCACATCTTGGACATCCTTGTGTTGGTTTAAGAACTACAATACCCAGCTCCTTCTCCAGTATCTATGTTGTAGTTCTGCAATGTCTGGACTGTAAGCAAAGTAATTTGGCTGAGGGCCTAGTTTAAATTGGTCCAAACCAAGGTGCCTTAAACTCAGTTAGGTGGTAACCGAGGAAAGACTTAGAGAAAAAGATGATGTCGTCGGATGGTGTAGGACTCCCGGCAGTACCGTTGCAGCCCTCTAGACGGCAAGTTTAATTTTCTCATGAAGAGAGAATGTTAAGGATTTATCAGGTGGTGATCGTTCCCAGAAACCTGTAATATGTAAGTGGATTCCAGGGCATCTGAGATTTACACATTATGAGCTGGGTCCTGTGGATGAGTTGTCATTGATATTGATGTTAGAGCCACCACCTTATTCAGCTCACAGCTCTATCTGCACGGAGTTTCTATCTGCTTCCTGGGTTTGTGTGGGTTCCTCCTCGGGTTTCCCACAGTCCAAAAACATGTTGGTGGGCTACATTAATACATTCTGCTACCTTACAGACAAGAAAGGTCCCAGACAAGAAATAGTAATGACCCTACAGCTGTCTTATGATGGTCCACTGCTCAGTGTAAGGGTTACAGCAGGGAAAGGAGTAGGGCAAGATGGAAACAGTGGGGCAAGGTGGAAACAATGGGGCATGGTGGAGACAATAGGGTAAGGGGGCAGACAACAGGGTAAGGGTGGAGACAAAAGGGTAAGGTGGAGACAGTGGGGCAAGGTGGAGACAATAGGGTAAGGGGGGAGACAACAGGGTAAGGGGGGAGACAACAGGGTCAGGTTAAGGGTGGAGACAAAAGGGTAAGGTGGAGACAACAGGGTAAGATGGAGACTGTGGGGTAAGGTGGAGACAGCAGGGGACAGATGGAGACAGCAAAAAGATAGGGGTACTAGGGCAAGATGACAACAGGAGAACAAGATGAAGACAGTAGGAAAAGGCTATATATTGAGGACAAGACAACAAAAGTAGGGTAAAATGGTGACAGCAGGGTACAATGGATACAATCAAGATGTTGACCATCAGATAAAGATAGGTGCAACAGGGCAAAATGACAATGGGAGAACCAGATGGAAACAGTAGGGTAAGACAACAACTCACAGGACAAGGATAAGATAGCAACAAAATGGGAAATTGTAGTCAGACTAAGGCAAAATGATCGCTGATAGGCAAGACAGCAACAGAAGAGTAAAACATTACAGTTGGGCAACATGGATACAGTAGAATTTAGCTCTGTTGTAGGCAGACCATAGATTCCAAACAAATTAAATAATATTAAAGACACAGGTCTTAAAAAAAAAAAAAAAGGAATGACAGCAACATCAATGTATTCTTTACAGTAGAATCTTTTGGTACAGCCAATGTCCCCTTTAAATCTGGCAGACTACACACTGTTCTACTAAAGGCATGCAAATGGCGAAATAAATATTTATGAGCTAAATATTCTCTTGTGTAAGAGCAGCGTGTGCCTTAGCTGAAGTTCCCCTTTAATGCAATTTGAATTGTAGAGGGGACTGGCCCAGTGTGAGAGCATTGAGGCATTTAGTGCAAATTAGTTACCACGTCCCCAAGGGAAATGCCCGCCTTGTGCAGCAGCAGGTTGTCTGCTCGACGCTCTTTAATTCCCTGTGGTTCAGTAGATCCAGTGCAGTGTGGATATATATAATATAGACAGAGTCTAAGGATCTTTTTTGTGTAAATTAAATCAGATCTGGGATCCTTCAGCTACTGGCAGGTGCTGGGAGTTGTCCATCAGCACTGAAGGTCTCATTCTGCTCTCCCCATTTCTGGGGGAAAGCAGATCTAACAAAATCTAGGACATCAAACGAGTTTTCACCCCAAATCTCATCCTAATTTAACATCAGGATGGGCTTTTGTGTGTACGTAGAACATCCTACCGACATTCTCCCCAAATCTCACTGTAACTGGTTTTCAGGCTGAGCCTCTACTACCATTGTTCCAAGCCCCTCGAAATGGGAAAGTGGAAACCACTGCCCTACTGGCACCATCTTTAACTATTGTTCCTGTCTTTGTCTACATTCAGGAGCTTACACTCTTGTTCACATGTTGCTCTTGTACAATTCAGCAGAGGTGAGTTTTAGACAACACTGGTATAATCTTACTGTCGTCATCTCTATTCCTGCCATCTTGACCTACAGTAGCCAATTAACGGTTTTACTTCCACTTTGTCCTGCTGTCACTGCTTAGTTCTACTGTTACTTTGTTGATCTATCTTAGCCATCCTGCTCTTGTCGTATTGTCTAGTGATGGGCGAATTTATTTGCCAGGTGCAATTCGCCGCCACCAAAATTCACCGGTTTCCAAAAAAATTGGACGCCGGCATTAGCTTTTTTGACGCATTTTCGCTGGCAACTGTGGGCCGGCGTAAAAAAAACGGACGCCGGCGTCAAAAACTAGACGCCGGCGGTGTTTCGTGAATTTTTCGAAGTTTCTAGAATTTCTCGGAAAATTCGCTAATTTTTCGGCAAAGCGAAACGCCACAAATTGGCCCATCACTAGTATTGTCACTGTTTTGTTTTACTCTTGCCTATTGTTCTATATCTTTCCCTTTGTTTACATTTTTTCATATTTTCTGAATCGTTCCCTACTATCTACATATTGTCCTATGGTCTCCATCTTTCCCTACTGTCTCCATCTTTCTCTACTGTCTCCATCTTTCCCTACTGTTTCTCTCTTATCCTACTTTTATCATCTTGTCTTATGGTCTCCACCTTGTCCTAAGGTCTCCACCTTGTCCTATGGTCTCCACCTTGTCCTATGGTCTCCACCTTGTCCGCCACTTTGTCCTATGGTCTCCACCTTGTCCTGTCCTAAGGTCTCCACATTGTTCTATGGTCTCCACCTTGTCCTAATGTCTCCACATTGTCCTATAGTCTCCAACTTGTCCTAAGGTCTCCATCTTGTCCTAAGGTCTCCACCTTGTCCTATGGTCTCCATCTTGCCCTACTGTCCACATGGGACTTTTGAAAGGCAACAAGGAGAGTATCTGCTCATTAGCTAATAACCAGCTTCTGTTGTGTGTTTTTAATTTTGTTTTCCAGAGGGGAACTAGGTGCTGTGGATCCCAGTGCTTATGGCATAACAGGTCTCCCTCCCACCTTTGCTCTAAATATTGTGCCTTATTTTTAATCCCTGACATGAAGTGCAGAGTAGAGCTAATACCCTGCAGTGGATGGACCTAGGAGGTTGAACATTTTTCCCTTTAGTGCCCAAGGAATAGTAAATGAGACCTTTATTTTTAATTGTCTGGTTCTGCCATTGGTGCTGCAGCACAATGTACTGACTAGAATGTTTAATCCAAAAGGCTGTGGCACAACCATATCTACAAGTTGAAGATGGAAGATGTTGGGAGCTTTTGAGGGGGTCACAGGTTGGATATCTAACAAACACCATTTGTTCTCCTTTTATCAATCCTGCATCTTTCATAGTGTCTGTATGTCCTTATGGTATGGACGTGGGGCCGAGCAGAGTTATATAACTGTCATGCAGACATGTTTTTCCATGAGAGACTAATAGGGACTGCTGTGTTCCCTCTGATGCACCATCCCTGTGTAGAGTTAAAGATGCTGAAGAGGGAAAAAAAAACACATGTCAGTCAAATGACCTAGATTTCTAAAGGAAGAAGCTCTTGGGGGTGCTCAGTGCACAATTCCCATTTAATTAGCAGACACGAGGCTTGGTGAGACAGGCACGCAGAGGGAGATAGCGAGAGGTGGGAGGGAGTAGACTGCTCTCCCTGTATCTCAGCTCTGTCTAGACACCAACGCTGAATTGTTTCCCAAAAAGCAACTGACAGCAAGATTTTATTTCCCTGGGATCTGTAGGATGGCGGCATGGGGGGGATTATAGGAACTGTGAACCGCACAGCTTGCAATCAGCTAGTCCGGGTAGGACAGCTCTTGCTTCATCTTGCCTTACTTTACACACTGTTGCCATCATTTGTACTGATAAAAATTAAAACCCTTTTCCGGCTGCCCCCTGCAGGCAGATATTAATCTCAGGGGAGCATCTGAGCTCCCACCCACCATGCACATTCAGCTTTCCCGCAGCCATATCATATTTAAAAAGCCTCAAATAGAACTGCAGATTTTTGGGCTGGGGAGGGTGGTGTTGACGAAATGCAGTGTCATGCTAAAATGTATATATTCTGCTCCCCGATTAACCGCTTAGGGTAGAGGTTTGTAGAGGATTGAGGCAGTATAGTGGGTTTCAAAAAACTCTGTTGGGGCTCCAAGATTGGATGAGTACAGGGGTCTAATTCCAACCCCCGAATCCTTTGCAAAAGATTCGACCGAATCCTGAACTGAGTCGGAATCCTAATTTGCACATGCAAATTAGGGGTGGGAAGGGGAAAGCATTTTTTACTTTCTTGTTTTGAGACAAAAAGTCATGCGATTTCCCTCCCTGCCCCTAATTTGCATATGCAAATTAAGATTTGGTTCTGCCGAATCCTGCTGAAAAAAGCAGAATTCTGGCCAAATCACAAACCGAATCCTGGATTTGGTGCATCCCTAGTGTTTTCTGGTTTATCCATAATTATGACAGTTTGATGTCATGCAGATCTAGTGATGTCATAACAATGGAGTTGGCTATCATCTTTGATTCTACTGCCCCCATCTTTATTGCATTACTGATACCACCTACCTCTTTTCTACCATCTACTGTTTTCGTCACTCGGCATGGGAGGAGACAATACCTAAACTGCCAATCATTACCAACCCCGCCTCTGAGTTTCACCTGTCCAATATCTGGATTCTTGTGGAACTGCAGATTTTTATGCTGGGGAGGGTGGTGATGGCGAAATGCTGAAGTTTATATATTCTTCCCCTCGATTAACCCCTTAGGGTAATCAGGGTCGACCTAATGATTTCTGGTTCCCCCATAATTATGACACTGTATGATGTCATGCAGACCTAGTGATGTCACGACAGTGGAGCTGCCACTCATCTTCATGTTATTACTGACACCACCCACCTCTTTTCCACCATCTACCCACTCTGCATTGGAGGAGACAATACCTAAACTGCCAATCGTTACCAACCCCGCCTCTGAGGTTCATCTGTCCAATATCTGGATTCCTGTGGATTTTCAAAGAGCTGGGAATGGGGGTTTGAGGTGGACCAGAGGGTAACTGGATATGGTTGGAGTGAATACATGTAGGGAGGTTGAGTTGCAGCAGTAGCTGGAGGGTGAATAGATGGTCTAGATCTGCCAATGGGCTCTGTTCCTTGCTTAGTTAGCTAGAATTCACCCCCATGTTTTGGCAATGGATATTACCCATTACAGTGGCAGACTTGCCCTTTCTCAGCATGGAAGCTATGGGGGAACATCATAACTGCCACCTACTGGTGACAGGAGAGAACTACAAAATGCCTTGGCTTTTGCCAAAGCGTTTGATACTGTGCCCCACAAATGACTGCTTTCTAAACTAAGGATTGTTGGGCTTAATAAAGTCGTTTGCACGTGGATAGGAAACTGGCTACAGGATCAGGTACAGAGGGTGGTTGTTAATGGGACATTCTCTACTTGGAATAAGGTTCTTAGTGGGGTCCCCCAGGGCTCGGTATTGGGTCCACTTTTATTTAACTTGTTCATTAATGACTTAGGGGAGGGTGTTGTAAGTAATGTATCAGTGTTTGCAGATGACACAAAATTATCCAGCCCAATTAATTCCATCCAGGATGTGGCACTTGCAACAGGATCTTGACAAACTGGCAATCTGGGCAGCTAAGTGGCAAATGAGATTCAATGTTGATAAATGTAAAGTCCTGCACCTGGGATGTAAAAATATCCACTTATACCCTTAATGGGACTGCACTAGGCAAATCCATTATGGAAAAGGACCTTGGAGTCCTTGTAGATGATAAACTTGGCTGTAGCAAGCAATGCCAGTCAGCAGCATCAAGGGCAAATAAGGTCTTGAGCTGTATTAAAAGGGGCAGAGATTCATTGGAGGAGGGGGTCATTCTTCCACTGTATAGAGCACTTGTAAGGCCCCATCTAGAATATGCCGTACAGTTTTGGTCTCCATCACTCAAACAGGACATTATTGTATTAGAGAGGGTACAGAGAAGGGCAACTAAGCTGGTAAAGGGAAAATCTTAGCTATGAGGAAAGACTGGCCAAATTGGGGATGTTCACGCTGGAGAAGAGGCGCTTAAGGGGAGATATGATAACTATGTATAAATATATAAGGGGATCATATAATAATCTCTCTAATGCTTTATTTACCAGTAGGTCTTTCCAGCTGACACAAGGTCAACCATTCCTATTAGAAGAAAAGAGGTTCCGCCTAAATATTGGGAAGGGGTTTGTTACAGTGAGAGCTGTGAAGATGTGGAATTGTCTCCCTGAATCAGAGGTACAGGCTGATACATTAGATAGGTATAAGAAGGGGTTGGATGGTGTTTAGCAAGTGAGGGAATACAGGGATATGGGAGATAGCTCATAGTACAAGTTGATACAGGGACTGGTCCGATTGCCATTTTGGAGTCAGGAAGGAATTTTTCCCCCTCTGAGGCAAATTGGAGAGGCTTCAGATTGTTTTTTTTTTGCCTTCCTCTGGATCAACTAGCAGATAGGCAGTTAATAAAAAGAAAAAAAAAAAAGGTTGAACTCGATCAAAGTGTCTTTTTTCAACCTTACTTACTATGTTACTATGTTTTCAGGGAGACAAAAAACATGTAACAACAAATGTTGGAGCAATAGTAAAATAGTTTCATGTCCTGTGCGGAGCTCTCTCGTGATCTGTAATGATAACGTATATCGTGGCATTGATCATTCACACCATTGACACCATCGATTCCAAAGCAGGTATTATGTAAAGGGTTAATCCTCCCTCAGAGGGTCACTAGACTGTTTTTATTTTTTATTGTATATTTGTAGTTGTCTCACAGTGGAATGAATAATGACTTTTGATTTATTTCTCCCTCCTGGGTATGAATATGTCATTCGTTCAGCCCTCCCCTTCCGTATAAATGTCCTTGAGGTCTTGGTCAGCTAAATACATTCATAAATGGAATTCTCCTTGGAGAACTCCTTAGGATTCATTGTACCCCATACAGAGAGATATAATGCACCTTCATAGTTATTCCCCTGTACTAAGCATAATTCAACAGGAACAGCCCCTAAGTTTGCTCATAGTCTGTACAGAGAGATCCCATAAGACTATGGCAGCATAGGTATTCCCTGTACTAAGCACAATTCAGCAGGAACAGCCCCTAAGTTTGCTCATCGTCTGTACAGAGAGATCCCATAAAACTATGGCAGCATAGGTATTCCCCTGTACTAAGCACAATTCAGCAGGGACATCCCCCTAAGTTTGCTCATAGCCTGTGCAGGAAGATACCATAAAACTATAACATTATAGGCATTCCCTTGTACTAAGCACAATTCAGCAGGAACAGCCCCCTACGTTTGCTCATAGTCTGTACAGAGAGATCCCATAAAACTACAACAACATAGATATTCTCCTGTACTAAGCACAACTCAGCAGGAACAGCCCCTAAGTTTGCTCATAGTCTGTACAAGGAATACCATAAAACTGTGGCAGCATAGGTATTCCCTATCCTAAACATATTTGAGCAGGAACATTAGGGCAGTACAGGTATATAATGTATTTATAGAACCCGCTCTACTATGTTGTAAATTAATTGGGCACAAATAGAGCAGTCAGGACTGAAGCAAGGCCATATAAACCCTCTGCCCAGTCTGTGCACAGCTAAATATAGTGAAGTGTTTTTTTCCAGGTTTCTCAAGCACTTGAGACCAAAATGAACCTTCCACATTTGAAAAAGGGTTCGTGCCATTAAGCATAATAGCAGCCCCACTTTCCCACACACAATATGAATATATTGATGAAACATTTTTACATTGTCGGGGTTATCAGCTGAGCGGAGCGTTGGGTATCGGCTCAGACAGATAAAATCTTTAGTGATGACAAAACCGTTCTCTCTGCCTCTCGGGGGATCTGACCTTTCAGAGGGAAATGTTTATAAGCCAAAGTGACTATTGAAATTGTTCTTCCAGCAAGCGCCCCGCCGTGCTAATAATTACCAGAACATGGGCCAGCCGGATAAGTAGGGCTAGCAGGGCTGGTATTATAGGATTGGGGGTTTTCACCCCCTGTACAAAGTATTCCAAACCAACTGCTATTAACCTCTTTTGTGCCTGACATTAAGTTTAGCGGAGGCGCCCAGACGCTCGCAATCGATGGGAGATGATGTAGCGCTTCTGTAAGGTGCCTAACTCCTGGCTAATGAAGCATTGGTACATAAGATCCATTGCAAGATTGGACTGATTCCTCTCTGTTCCGGCACAGTAATTGCTCCCTGACGGATTTGTGCTAAAGGGAATATATTCCCCAAAATCTAAATATGACTTGCACTTCATAATTGTGCTCTTAGTCCTTGTACATAGGGGTGGGAGGTGCCATATTGTTTCCTTTAGACAGTACAGTATGTGGGTATAGCTTATTGTGTGCCCAGAACATTCCTTCTCTGTATATTTGTATTTATACATATGGGAAGGAGGTGCCATATTGTTTCCCTTAGACAGTACAGTATGAGGGTATAGCTTATTGTGTGCCCAGAACATTCCTTCTCAGTATATTTGTATTTATACATATGGGAAGGAGGTGCCATATTGTTTCCCTTAGACAGTACAGTATGAGGGTATAGCTTATTGTGTGCCCAGAACATTCCTTCTCTGTATATTTGTATTTATACATATGGGAAGGAGGTTCCATATTGTTTCCCTTAGACAGTACAGTATGAGGGTATAGCTTATTGTGTGCCCAGAACATTCCTTCTCTGTATATTTGTATTTATACATATGGGAAGGAGGTGCCATATTGTTTCCCTTAGACAGTACAGTATGAGGGTATAGCTTATTGTGTGCCCAGAACATTCCTTCTCTGTATATTTGTATTTATACATATGGGAAGGAGGTTCCATATTGTTTCCCTTAGACAGTACAGTATGAGGGTATAGCTTATTGTGTGCCCAAAACATTCCTTCTCTGTATATTTGTATTTATACATATGGGAAGGAGGTTCCATATTGTTTCCCTTAGACAGTACAGTATGAGGGTATAGCTTATTGTGTGCCCAGAACATTCCTTCTCTGTATATTTGTATTTATACATATGGGAAGGAGGTGCCATATTGTTTCCCTTAGACAGTACAGTATGAGGGTATAGCTTATTGTGTGCCCAGAACATTCCTTCTCTGTATATTTGTATTTATACATATGGGAAGGAGGTGCCATATTGATTCCCTTAGACAGTACAGTATGAGGGTATAGCTTATTGTGTGCCCAGAACATTCCTTCTCTGGATATTTGTATTCACAGAAAATATTTAATACCATTGTTATAAGATATAGCTGCACCTCTAATTCAGGCTTCAGTCATGTATACATACCTCCCAATATCTGCAACATTTTTTGACCACTTCCGTCTTCTGGCCACACCCCCTAATTGCCATGTCCAAGTTGCCAGGTTATGAAAGTTTGAACAGATTTCTGGGAGTTTTGGAGCTATGATGTATTAGAACAGTTTTGCTAATGAAGGTGAAATTGGCCGAATTATCTTAAAATGTTACACATGTATCTAAGTGCAGATGCTGTGTTCTGGGTTCTCTGCCCAAAATCCTCTTGTTTTAATTGGGTTTTAGAAACTTTGTATCTTTTTCTGGCTTCAGTGCAGGAAATCACAGAGAAATTCGGGACTTTTTAATAAAAATCCAGGACTGCGGTATTAGCTGTCAAAATTGGCACTGTCCCGCAGAAAATGGGACGGGTGGAAGGTATGCGTACAAAGTCTACTGATGGACTTACAGTCGTGCTAAACATCATCTCCAGCAGGGGGCACTGCCTGCAGGCTTGAGCACAAATACGGCTATGGACTGGCATTGTCCTTAAATGACCTTTTCAAAAATGATTTAGTGTCAGGATTAAGAAAGTGCCAATTGACCTGTGCCAGCTCCTTTCATAATAGCTGGCAGTTTCACAAATACACGGAGAGATCTAAAGAAATATTGTTTATGTTACGTTTATGGAATATAAATCTGTGCTGTCTGTATCATAGATATTATAGGGCCACAATGCACCCCTCCCTTTGAATATGACCAACTGGCAATGTACAATTTGCTGCTTCAGTTTGGCCTCTAACAAGGTATTTTTGCTTCAGCTTGCAGTTTCACTTTTGCCTGACCTGCCATTGTCTCAGACAGTCTGGCCCCAGCCTTCCTTATCTGTTTCAGTTTAAAATATTATATTTGATTTTCATATTAAACAAATGAAATCAAAATGACAACAAATGTTATGCAAATGAACAAAATATGTTGCATGCGAGACAATGGCATGATATTATCAAAACTATATCATTCATGAAAAATAACAAAAACTAACTAAAAATTAACTAAGCCAGTGGATGCACATGTAATAAAAGAAAGAAAAAGCCCATTTATCATCTGGAATGTCAGATAGGTCATCTAACTATTGAAGAAAGTGCATTATTTGATCGCCAGTATTGGAGTTACAGATTTCAAACCTTATCTGTTTCAATGCTCAAAATTCAGCAGGAACAGCCCCCTAAGTTTGCTCATAGTCTGTACAGAGAGATCCCATAAAACTATGGCAGCATAGGTATTCCCCTGTACTAAGCACAATTCAGCAGTAGAGATGGCGCGAACTGTTCGCCGGCGAACTTGTTCGCGCGAACATCGGGTGTTCGCGCTCGCCGGAAGTTCGCGAACGTCGCGCGACGTTCGCCATTTTGGGTTCGCCATTGTTGGCGCTTTTTTTTGCCCTCTCACCCCAGACCAGCAGGTACATGGCAGCCAATCAGGAAGCTCTCCCCTGGACCACTCCCCTTCCCTATAAAAACCGAAGCCCTGCAGCGTTTTTTCACTCTGCCTGTGTGTGCTGAAGAGATAGTGTAGGGAGAGAGCTGCTGCCTGTTAGTGATTTCAGGGACAGTTGAAAGTTTGCTGGCTAGTAATCGTGTTGATACTGCTCTGTTATTGGAGGGACAGAAGTCTGCAGGGGTTTGAGGGACATTTAAGCTTAGGTAGCTTTGCTGGCTAGTAATCTACCTTCTACTGCAGTGCTCTGTATGTAGCTGCAGTGGGCAGCTGTCCTGCTTCTGATCTCATCTGCTGACTGCTGCAATAACAGTAGTCCTTGTAAGGACTGCTTTTATTTATTTTTTTGTTCCAATACAGAGCAGTATCAAGCAGATTACTAGCCAGCAAACTTACTATCATCTGTCCCTGAAATCACTAACAGCTCTCCCCCTACACTATCTCTTCCAAGCATACACAGGCAGATTTTTCAGATACATTTTTGCCCTTGATCCCCCTCTGGCATGCCACTGTCCAGGTCGTTGCACCCTTTAAACAACTTTAAAATCATTTTTCTGGCCAGAAATGTCTTTTTTAGATGTTAAAGTTCGCCTTCCCATTGAAGTCTATGGGGTTCGCGAACCGTTCGCGAACCGCTCGCATTTTTGCGCAAGTTCGCGAATATGTTCGCGAACTTTTTTTCCGACGTTCGCTACATCCCTATTCAGCAGGAACAGCCCCCTAAGTTTGCTCATAGTCTGTACAGAGAGATCCCATAAAACTATGGCAGCATAGGTATTCCCTGTACTAAGCACAATTCAGCAGGAACAGCCCCTAAGTTTGCTCATAGCCTGTACAGAGAGATCCCATAAAATTATGGCAGCATAGGTATTCCCCTGTACTAAGCACAATTCAGCAGGAACAGCCCCCTAAGTTTGCTCATAGTCTGTACAGAGAGATCCCATAAAACTATGGCAGCATAGGTATTCCCTGTACTAAGCACAATTCAGCAGGAACAGCCCACCCGTTTGCTCATGGCCTGTATAGAGAGCAGGGGCGTTCTTGCCATGTAGCAAGTTGAGAACCTTGATGATTATGTTGGGGGCATAAGATTAGTATGAAGTTTCTGCAGAACTTGTGATGATCAAGGTCAGTGACAAATGAAGTGGGAGCTATACCCAGTGAGAACACACATTGGCTGAGACAAAGAAATGTTCTCCTCTTGTGCATCTTCTATCACAGAAGTTTTTCTAATATACAGTTGTGTTCAGAATAATATATGTGTTCTTTGGCAGAGTGTCAGCCCTTCAGCACACATCAACAATGGGACTTTGCAGGGACTTCTTGTTGATAGCTTGGCTTCACTAATTTGGCTCCAACTAATTGTAACAGTTTCACAGGTAACTTTACTCCTGATCTTCCTGGAGCTGATCATTGGCCGAGTCTTTGCCATTTTGGCTATTCTTCTGTCCATTCCAATGGTCGTTTTCCATTTTCTTCTACGTCTTTCAGGTCATTTTAAAGCATTTGAGATCATTTTAGCCGAGCAGCCGATCATTTTCTGCACTTCTTTATATGTTTTCCCCTCTCCAATCAATTTTGAATCAACGTACTCTGTTCTTCTGAACAACGTCTGGATGGAAGGAGCCATTTGAGTCAGATTTTCAGAGAGAAATTCACTATAACCAGCAGCACAACATTTGCTCCTTCCTTAAATAAGGGCTGAATGAATGAGCTCACGTATTGAACTCCACACAGCTATTATTTGGAACAAACTATTGTTATTTGGAACACCGCTATTATTTTGAACAAGCTTCAGTTAATGATTCAATGAAACAGAATCAGCAGCATGTCACGACTGTTGGGTCTGTTGGTTTCTATTACTCTGCTACACCTACTAGTAAAGTATTTGCCAAGTTGAAATCTAATTTCTACCAAAACCAGTGACTGATCAGTTACGTGATGTCGGACTGCTATTATTATGAACTGTAATTACAAATTGAATTTATTAGTTATTTTAAAGTAAGCAATATAAGGGCTTATTTATCAGAGGGATTGGCAGAAGTGCTAAACAGAGACTGCACTGATTCAGTTCCCCCGAACAACCAATTATGGGGCAAATTTACTTAAGGGCGAAGTGACTAATGCTGGCAAAAATTCGCCTGCGTGACATCATTTAGGAACTTTGCAGATCGCTGGCGTAACTTCGCTAGCGTCTTTTCCTTTTTTCAGGGTGATAGGCTGAAAAATAGCATAAATTTTTTTTTGGGGTAATCGGATTCCCCCCTACATTTCCTAACATATGGCACATAAACTATACACTGGGCTCATATAACAACTTTATTTTATTAAGGTTCCCAGGCATGTGTAGTGTAATGTATTTGCTGCAATATATACGTCCATTCAACTTTAACTTCCCGCCGTATGCAAATTAGGCAATGCTAGCGCAACTTCGTCCGGGGTTCGACACCCTGGACGCAACTTCGGATTTTATTGAATTAGCGTTGTCCTGGCGAAGTGTTGCGCTGTGAGCGAAGCCGTCGCTGGCAAATTTTCGGAGGTTAGTGAATTTGTAGCTCCCGCCCTTCCCAGCTATAGTCAGGTGATCCCACTGGTGTCTAATAAAAGGGCAGCCAAGTTTGGGAGTTTTACTTTGAAAGCAGCAAGTAAGTTGCAGGTAAAACTTAGTCCCTTTGTAAAATGTATAATGAAGCAATAGAATTCTTAATGAATCAGATGAAAATTAAGCGTAGGACTGGCCAGATATGGGATGACTTTGACGTAGTTGGCCAGCTTAAATATATTGCAATATATGGACAAACAATCCCTGTGTTGTTTAAAGGGTAAGGCATTTTTCAGTAGCAGTATGCACAAAATGTCTCTGTCTTAAATATATTGATAATGGGTTGAGTGCAGAGGAATTCTTGTAGTTGAATTTGCCCCTATGTCTTACTTTTCATTTTCTAACTTGCCGTCTGATCAATAATAACTGCTGCCATTGGGAACCTTGGTAATTGTGCAAGTAAACACTGTATATGTGATTACTTTGTGTAGGAATTAGGCATTGTACACTTGTCAATTCCTAGTACCAAGTAGCCTCACAATATAAGGAATGGAACTAGTTAATGGCCCAAAGTGGGTTCATACAGATGAGCCTTTGACCTTCTCAAATCTCTTGAGCCCAGTGACTCCTACAGAGCAGTATGATATGCTGAGCATCGGCACAGATAATTAATCCAATTCCATATCTAAGAAACATCTATATATCTATATATAACACATTTTTGAATAGGAATCCCAGCATTAAAGCTCCTTGTATCTCCCCAATGAATTGTCGATTCAGCTGCAGATTAGTGTCTGGGTGGATCACTCACCGGCTCTTTTAATGCCAATACTTGCCTTGTACGTCCACCCCCAGCCTCATTCTCTTTTAATCAGTCTGGGAAAGATGTCTCCCCCAGGGTTATTCCCATTAACTGTCTACGTGTAAGCAGCTGAGAATGGCTTTAGGAATCCCAACTGTCACACATATCACAAATAGATTGCTAGCTCCTGTCTGTAGAATCTCTAGTTATTAGTCAAAATCAGTGATACTAAAAATGTAACAGTCATAACAGTCTGTAGCTTAATATCCAAAACAATAACTGCATGTAGCCAAGTAACATATGGATAACTGTCTGTAACCTAGCAACACAGTGATAACTGTCTATAACATTGTAACACAGTGATCACTAACTGCCTGTAGCTAAGCAACACAGTGCTACCTGCCTGTAACCTAGCAACCCAGTGTTAACTGTCTTTAACTTAGTAACACAGTGATAACTGCTTGCAACATAGCAACACAGTGATAACTGCTTGTAACCTAGCAAGACAGTGATAACTGCCTGTAACCTAGCAAGACATTGATAACTGCATGTGACCTAGCAAGACATTGATAACTGTCTGTAGCCTAGTATAGCAGTGATAACTGCCTGTAACCTAGTAACACAGTGATAACTGTCTATAACATTGTAACACAGTGATAACTAACTGCCTGTAGCTAAGCAACACAATGATAACTGTCTATAACTCAGTAACACAGTGATAACTGCCTGTAACCTAATAACACAGTGATAACTGTCTATAACATTGTAACACCGTGATAACTGCCTGTAACCTAGCAACACAGTGATAACTGCCTGTAACCTAGCAAGACATTGATAACTGCTTGTAACCTAGCAACACAATGATAACTGCCTGTAACCTAGTAACACAGTGATAACTGTCAATAACATTGTAACACAGTGATAACTAACTGCCTGTAGCTAAGCAACACAGTGATAACTGTCTATAACTCAGTAACACAGTGATAACTGCCTGTAACCTAGCAAGATATTGATAACTGCTTGTAACCTAGTAACACAGTTATAACCGCCCGTAACATTGGCCTTTGCAGGATGGGAATCTTTTATGTACAACTTTCAAAAATACTGCAGTGTTTATTGCAGTGGATGTCAAAACTGTCTAAAGAATGGCTCGGCCCTTAGAGACATCTTTGAGTTTGTGCCAATTGTAAACTGACTTGAATGCCTACTGCATTAACTCATACCTACTGCGTTCCCTCACACTGGAGTCAGAACCCTAGTGCAACTATGTGTGTCCTGTTTACAGCAAAATAAAAGTTTAATAAATTAACGATTTGTAAAAAAAGAGTAAATATTAGCGGAATGGGATGATAGAACAGACTATCTCTTTGCCATAAAGAAGGAGTCCGCGGCATTAACTCATCCCAGGCTCCACTGCATTCTACCAATTGTATTATCTATGCCTGGAAGCTGTTCTGCCTCCTGCCAAAAAATGGTCTAAAAGGGCAGACATTGTACTCTGTAGCCTGGGGCAGCTCATATCAACGAGGAGAGTCCTCCCAGGGAAATTCATCCCCCCTTTCCACTAGTCGCCAGTACAGAATCTGCCTGTATCTATTCTACTCAATTTATAAAAAATTACCTTTTGACATGGAGCTTAGCAAATCCACGGGAAACGTCGTCCCCTCACAATGAAACTGTAATTACAGGCGACGGATTTGAGGGTTTGTGTAGACATTGGAATAATTGGGGTGACCCTGTATCAGGTGCTTCCAGTGAATGTGGTAGCCGCAGGCCCGGACTGGCAATCTGTGGGTTCTGGCAAATGCCAGAGGGGCTGCTATAAGGTGCCATAGAAAGTCAGTATTTAGTGGGCTGGTGGGGGTTATTTGGGCCTCTATGTGGGCCTCTGTGTACCTAAAATAGCAGGGCCTATTTTAATTCTCAGTCCGGACCTAGATAGGAAGGGTGCAAGGATAGATGGGCAAAAAAGAAAGCAAACTGATGCTGCATAAAAGTTAAATTACAGAGAACATTCCTTCTCTGTATATTTGTATTTATACATATGGGAAGGAGGTGCCATATTGTTTCCCTTAGACAGTACAGTATGAGGGTATAGCTTATTGTATGCCCAGAACATTCCTTCTCTGTATATTTGTATTTATACAAATGGGAAGGAGGTGCCATATTGTTTCCCTTAGACAGTACAGTATGAGGGTATAGCTTATTGTGTGCCCAGAACATTCCTTCTCTGTATATTTGTATTTACACATATGGGAAGGAGGTGCCATATTGTTTCCCTTAGACAGTACAGTATCAGGGTATAGCTTATTGTGTGCCCTAGTCAATATATTTCATAGGATGAATCTGTTGGTAGATAAGAGCAGCCTATAGCCTTCCTTATCAATCTAGGACTGTTGAGTTCCCTGCAGTGCCATGAGCCTGTTGCACGTCGCTGAGGGAGGCTATTTGGTGCACACAGGCCTGTGGAGGTACTTGGAGCAAAACACGGCTTATCTGCTCTGTTTCCCATTACTGGCGGCTTTAGATCATTCCATAATATATAGCAAAGTGCACTGACCCCCACAGACTCACAGCCAGGGAAACACTCAGCAAAACAAAGACTAGGGTGTTGGCGGATCCCACAAAAGATCCAAAACATATGGGAAAATGTCCAACTTTTGTTTCCCACAGAACAGATGGCTGGTTGGGGTGTGGTTGTAACAAAGGCAGACTGCCACCTAGAGGCCTAGGTCATATCTACAGCTCTCCTGTGTACTCTGTATGCAGATAGGTACCAATAATATCACAATAATGTTTTGACATGTTATGTATAGTTACCAGTCTGTTCTGGCCCTACAGCTATTATTGCATGAACATACATTTCCCAATTAAAGGGAAAATTTGCCTACGAAAATTTGCCTACGAAGCTTATATGGTCATATTGGCAGCAGTTTTTCAATATATGTGCAGAAAAATATGCATTATCTATACTTATTGCTCTCTAAAGATTGCTACATTGATATTTTTTAATAGTTAAATATTTTTTCTTTTTGGAGAAAATTGGTAGCTGAAGGTAAAAGTTCCCAAGTAATCCAATGTCTGTCCTAAATAACCCCAAACATTTCAGCATTTATGTTTTTGATATACTGCCTTTTTATTTAGCTTCTTTGCACCGACAATTTTATTTCGAAGGAAACTGTAAGGGCAAAAGATATTTTGTGGGGTTAGTTTAATTATCAAGTAGGACTGTCCAACCATTACTTTCAAAGAAGCTGAAGCAATGTCAGATGGGCAAGATATGCTTAAAATGCATGAAAAGGCAAAAAAATAAAATCCCATTTTTACTTTCATTTATGAAAAAGAAACCTATCTTCAATGTCCTTTTGTTAAAAAATGTGTACCGTATTTATAAGAAACCTGACTGTATTCAGTGAAATTCTCTCTTCATTTACTGCTGTGGATAGGAATTGTCAGACGGTCCCTAACTGCTCTGCAGGGAAACAATCATACTTATGAACAGCAGGGGGAGCCCGCACCTAACTTCCCAGCCATGCAGAACTCAAGCAGCTTTGTTTGTTTCCCTGTAGAGCAGTCGGAAACTGTGTTGAGATTTATATTGGATTTTATTTTGGCTTTACAACCCCTTTACTGTTTCCAACTCCAGCTGCAGGGACAAAGATCATGGAGGCAGATTTAAACAGATAAACTGGGATTCTATTTGGTTATATTTGCTGCAGTCACTGGTTCTGCAGAGTTGGAGAAAGTTTGTATTAAACAATTCAAAAACTATAAAATCTACATTAGATTACATGACAACACAGAACCCAGTGCAGTCTGTATATTCTGATTATTAATCATTCTTGCTCTATTGGCTTCTGGCAGATATTATTTGATTTGTGCTGTTTTGATAATTTATCCCTAAGCAGCCCAGACCACACTGAGCATGTGCACAGTCTTGGTCTTGCAAAGATGTTTAACAAAAAAAAGTTACAAGATGGTGACCCATGTGGCCAACTTTGATTAGGTTTGTGGTGCAGTAAGTTCATATTTATGTTCAGTATACAAAATACAGCATTTCTAGCCTTATTTTGTTTTAGACTTTACTTTAAACTTTAAAGTCACCCTTTAAAGTGTCACACCATCATGCCCTCCTGTCTCCATCATGCTCCTCTGTCTCCATCATAACCATCTGTCTCCATCATGCCCGCCTGTCTCCATTTTTCCCTACTCTATCATCTGCCCCTTACTAGCTCCATCTTGTTTTACTGTTTCAGTCTTGCCCCATTGTTTCCATCTTGCCCTTCCTATCACCACCCTGTCTGTCACCATATACTTCTGCCTTCCTGACTTATCTTTACCATCTGTTTTTGTTAAACGAACAATCCCTATCTCTGTTGGGTTCTAGATATTTACACTTATTGGGTCCCTATAAAGACACTGTAGGGATGGGCGAATTTTTTCACCTTCTTTTGCTGCGGAATTGACACCAATAGACTTATATGGTGTAGTGCAACAAAAAAAAAACGCACGTCAAAAAGAATTCACCGCGCAACAAAAAATAGCTTAATGGGCGTTGGCGAATTTTTGGCAAAACGAAATGGGTCAAATTCGCCCATCCCTAGACAGTACTATGACCTGCTTTCTTTCGAAGGTCACCAGAAAGAGGTTCCTGATGTATAAATGAAGAAAGGAGAATTAAAAAGGCGATTTCCTTCCCTAGAGGCAATGATCAGAGCAGATACAGTTGGAAAATCTTAAGTTTACTTATTTTATAAGAATTTTTGCCTGTACATTTGAAAATGAAACAGTCAGACAGAAACAACTTCCCTTTTAGAATCCAGCCCGTATCTGCAGCCCAACCACAACCACTTAATTTCTTTGTTTTGGATGAATCCGAGAGCGAGGAGCAGAACATCCGGTGACCTTCCCGTTCTGACCACCCTGTAACTACACTTTAATGGACACAAGGCTTTTGTTTCAGAAATAAAACACTCATGCCAGCTACAGCAGCAGAACGGAGCTACGCTTTTATGCCCATAATAGTGCATATTCCACACATAAATATATCTTTAATGCTTTCTTTTAATATCTGGTTGAGTGGTGGGTCATGAACTTGCTACAGTGGAAGAGGAGGAAAATTGGTACAAAGCAAAAGAAAAAAGGCAGTCGGCAGGGATCCAGCTCGTATCGTTAACTGACTCAAACTCTTTGTTCTGATTTAGTGTTGCTTTGTACTTTCTGGTTTTCCGGAATTCTGAGCCATGGCTTATTCTTCCACAGAAAGAAAACATCCGGATGGGAGAGGAACTGACAAAGCGCACTTGTACCCTTGGTACTTTGTTTTGGAAGCTGACCATTCTTGGTGCACTGGGTTTGTTCCTCAATTGGGCAGCTGTTTTCTATAGAAAATGATTCAGTGGAAGAGGATCTTCTTAGGGTTTAGTGGGAACAGGGTAACTTGGGATTCCTGGTGACAAGCTCAACTATTTAAAGTTAAAAAGGGTCAATGGGAATTGAGACACAAAGTTCCCAGTTTATTAGCCCTAGCTCTGGTCTCTACATTTTGTTATTTGTTCTTTGGCTATTTAAAGAGTTCATGAAGATCTGAATAAGGTTAATGGCTACCCAAGCAACGGCTCTCAGTGTCCCATATCATTCTCTTTCTTGTGGCCTTTTCTTCACTGTTCCTTATGTTTGTCATCCTTGGTCTTCCCTGCTTTCTTCAACCTTGGAGTTACACAGCAGAGCTTACTCCTTTCATAGTGTGTCCCTGACCCATCACCAGTTCCTGATTGCTGTTGATCTGAGTACTTATGCGCCACTCATCTCCACAGACTTTGGAGATAACATTGGGCCAGAACATGGCAAGAATACAAAGATTCAGAGGATGCTGGTGATCTCAGGGGTGACCCTCCAGGTTTCTTTTCGCATTGGGTTGAGCTGTATTGAGGCTGTATTTGAATTTCATATAGCGCCTTCATCCTAGGCTCAAACGCTTTAGAGGACAACAGCTAGGTCCTACTTTGTTTGTGTTTCTGCCATAATAAAGATTAAAAGATCTCTGGCATTCCAGCTGAACTGCAACCTTGAGGAGCAACTCCTCTCTCAATCTAGGTTCCAGATGAGATGAACTTTAGTCGTTTCTGCTTGACTTCACAGAATATCAAGTTTAGCTTGATGAGACACTTCCTTCTCCAATGGCAGCCATGACCAAGAAGGACCAGGCAAAAGATGTGTAGGGGACGTTTTTCAATAAATTTGTCCTGAAAGTGGAATTTTCTTTGAATGCAAAAGTGATGATTCACATGGGGGAGGCCAGTTGCTGACAATGAGTAAGAGATGAGACTATGGGTGAGGAACGATTCATTAATAGATAACATATCAGGAATCACTGGTTATGGTAATTATCACCGTCACTGACTTGCAATGGAATTCATGTTTCCAAGAATACCCTTTCCTATATTGAATTCCTATTTAAAATGGAACATTTTTGAATCACAGTATTATCCCAGACATCTGTGCATCACTAGGGACAGTATTAAGGCAATACATAGGAACAAAGCAAAAGAGGCTCTGCATATAAATGAAACCTGTTGCAACATGATTATTCCATTGGTACTAGTTGCCAATCTTATGGGCTCAGTGCAACTGGAATTGACAGAGATGCTCCACAAATGAACATATTTATGTTAGAGTATGAAAATTCCATAAAGATAGCTGGCACGCACTCTGCATCAATCATTCTTATAATGATTGCTACACAGTAGGGTTCTGAGACTAGAGTTAAAGTTCTTATAGTTTTGAAAAATGTGGAGAACCAACTTCCGATTAAAGGAAATCAGTAGCAGCAATAAAAGCACTGAGAGATCCAGAGCAGGGGCAAGGGTCCCTATCTTGATTCCCATGCTCCTCTGAAAGGAGATAAAGGAGATAAATATAAGTGAAACCTTTAATGGCAAAACAAATTCAAATGTTAAAAGTGTGACCTTAGCCAAAGCAAAGTTAGATGCCCTCATCCTCTGTGCACACTGCTCTGAGACAGGTAAAGAATGTTTGGAAGGCAAATCCTGCAAGACAGCCTATAGATCACTTGTCTGACTCCACCTAGCCAGCAGCTCCCATAAGAAATTATTTGTGGCGACTTCTAAAACACCCCCAGAACCACAATGAAGACAACTGCTCTACAAAGCTGAATTAAAGCACATGCTAATGTCACTAACCCTCATCTTGTCTCCTGACGTTTAATTTGCAATGACAGTATCAATTGGGAGGGACAATTTGCATTATACGATAAGCACTGATGCGTCAATCTGAGTGACACACTGTCCTGGCTCCCTAACCAGAATCCTCTTCTTCTTATACACTAATATGGGGAAGAAAGGGCCTTTCCCCAAAATATAAATCCAGAGCTTTCTGTCTGAGGTCCTGGACCATGCAGAGATGCACATGTAGGTTGGAAGAGTGGGAAACAAAAGGTATAAACAAGATGGAGACAGTAGGACAAGTTGGATACAGAAAGATAAAGTGTGACAGTAGGACAAGATGGAGACAAAAATACAAAGTGCTGAGAGTAGGGCAAGATGGTGACAGAAAGACCAGATGATGACAGTAAAGGTGGCCATACACGGGCAGATTTTTATCTGTAACTTATCGGATGGTTGATGGTGTACAAACGATCACCAGACAAACGATCGGCTCAACATTAGCAGAATTGCTCGGATGAGTTTAAAAATTTTGCTCATTCAGGGATTAAATTGGGCAGTGGGTGTGAATTACAGACATTTGTCGTAGAACGATCGTTCTTTGAGCATGTCAGGATTGTAGCACAAGCCAACGAGCATATACGGAAAGACCCGAAGCTGAAAGCTTCATTTGTAACCATAGGAACTATGTAAAGAAATAAATTGGTGCTGACTGCAGGAATATCGCCCTATCACCTCATATGTGAAAGAAGTTTATTATGCCATAGCCTAAATCCATATGTCTGCATGGAGCAGGGAAGGAGAAACTGACTATATAATACAGACAGTGACACAAGAGTAGGACATGATAGTTAGTGATGGGTCGAATTTATTTGGCAGGCGCAAATTCGCAGCGAATTTGCGCGATTCGCCGCCGGCGAATAAATTCGCAAAATGGCCGTGAAAATTCGCTGGCAAAAATTCGCCGGCGTCAAAAAAATGGCACAGTTTCGATAATTTTTCGCCGTTTCGCGAATTTCGCAAATTCGCCCATCACTAATGATAGTGACAATAAAGTAAGATGGTGACAGGGTAAGGTTGTGACTGTAAGGCATGAATGAGACTGTAGAGCAAAATGGCAAGAGTGGAGCAAGCAAGCGTAGGACATAATAACAAGGGGAGTACTTGATAGTGACAGTAGGTTAAGATGAAGACAGATGAGCAAGATCACTGCAGAACTCCTAGTACCTTTTGACACCTAAAGGAATTGTACCACTGCCTTAATTTTACTGAAAGCTGAAACTTACTGAGTACAGGCAATGGTATTCTAAGACAAACAAACTACATTTGGAATTTTGCTACATTGTTTCAGTTTTTTTCAAATCATTTAAAAATGCTATCTGGTTGCTAAGGTCACTGACCCACTACCTGGTTGCTATGGCCGAGCCAGCTTTAACAACCACTTAAAAGTCCAAACTTCCAAGCTTGGCTATTTCTGTTTTATAAGGAGTTGGTCTAAGTTTCAAACATGACTCTGTCTAAAAGTTGCTTGTATGAGTAGCATTTGCAAACGACTGATTGGCCGTTGCCTTTTTTTTTTTTTCTAAATCACAGGTTATAATCAGTAGGGATGCACCGAACCCACTATTTTGGATTCGGCCGAACCCCCGAATCCTTCGCAAAAGATTTGGCCGAACCGAATCTGAATCCTAATTTCCTTATGCAAATTAGTGGTGGGAAGGGGAAAACATTTTTTTACTTTCTTGTTTTGTGACAAAATGTCACGTGATTTCCCTCCCCGTCTAATTTGCATATGCAGATTTGGATTCGGTTTGGCTGGGCAGAAGGATTCGGTCGACTCTGAATCCTGCTGAAAAATCCCATAGATATGAAGGGGGTGGGGTTATTAAAGGGATACTGTCATGGGAAAAAATATTTTTTTCAAAATGAATCCGTTAATAGTGCTGCTCCAGCAGAATTCTGCACTGAAATCCATTTCTCAAAAGAGCAAACAGATTTTTTTATATTCAATTTTGGAATCTGACATGGGGCTAGACATATTGTCAATTTCCCAGCTGTCCCAAGTCATGTGACTTGTGCTCTGATAAACTTCAATCACTCTTTACTGCTGTACTGCAAGTTGGAGTGATATCACTCCCCTCCCTTTTCCCCCCAGCAGCCAAACAAAAGAACAATGGGAAGGTAACCAGATAACAGCTCCCTAACACAAGATAACAGTTGCCTGGTAGATCTAAGAACAACACTCAATAGTAAAAACCCATGTCCCACTGAGACACATTCAGTTACATTGAGAAGGAAAAACAGCAGCCTGCCAGAAAGCATTTTTCTCCTAAAGTGCAGGCACAAGTCACATGACTGGGGGCAGCTGGGAAATTGACAAAATGTCTAGCCCCATGTCAGATTTCAAAATTGAATATAAAAAAATCTGTTTGCTCTTTAGAGAAATGGATTTCTGTGCAGAATTCTGCTGGAGTAGCACTATTAACTGATGCATTTTGAAAAAAACAATGACAGGATCCCTTTAAGGAGATAAACCACAAACCGGAACATTAACTTTTTCTAGCTTTTTTTATGGAATTCCTCAATGTGTTTTAAGAAAGTGTCACCTTTGTATGATGGAATTGCTGAAAATAAACAGTTTTTCCCTTTTTGGGCATATTACGCCTAAATCCACCTCACTCGTTTCATGTGGAACAGGTTTAGCTCCGATGCACATATCAAATGAAAATCCCCTCAGCCAAATAAACCGGTGTTCGCACTGCACATTCTAGGAACCAATTATAATCACCCAGCTTTAACACAAAAAACATGGGATTGATGGGGATTCTTGCTGGCTCTGAACATACAGAAAGAGGCTTTAATCATAATAATAATAATAATAGTATTAATATTCATCATCACCCTACTCATTATATGAATAATATCTAATAATTGCAAAAATAGTTTTCAACTAATAGGTTGAAAACCCTATTTAAACTCAACCACACTGTCCATCAGTTATAAATAGTAACTATCTGGGTGGAGCTGAAATCAGCCAATCGGATCAAGTGAACTCTGTCAGCGACTCACAGCAAGAGTGTGATTTTGTTTGCATTCAAGGAAAGGTGGTTCCAGATCTAATTTTTCAAGGCTATGAGCAAGAGATGGGCCTGAATGGAAGAGGGCCTGAGTTCAAAGATAAGCAATAAAAAAATAAGAATAACATTGAACCCCTTTGCCTATTGGTTGTCGAGGTCAGTGACCCTATCAGTCGGATAATATTTTTATTTGTAGACTTGAAAGAAAAAGAATAGAAAGGCCAATAATTTGAAAACCAAAAGTAATGGAATGCTTGAATTAGGTCCATCTAGAACATATTAAACATGTATTTAAAGGTGAACCTCCCCTTTAAGATATTTTACAGTTTTCTACTCCTTTAAGACCTGGATACTCAGAGCTGAGATTAAAAAAAAGTTAAGTAAATAAATGTCCAATCAGCGTATAGGTAAGTCAAGGTGAAATCAGAGACAATTGTAAAGATAATGGCATGAAGCCAAAGAACTGGCATGTGCAACAACAAAACAGTGATTAGTAAACACTCAGTGGAACCTTTGACTTACCATTCCCAGGATGCTCAGAGCCTGACTCCATATACAGCGTAGGACAGATTGTCCATCAGATTATTGGAGTATAACAAGGACGCCAGTACCTTGGGTTTTGGCATTGATTCAAGCACAGTGCAAGCCTTCTCTTATTGAGTTCTCTTTGCATGATGTGGTGACAACTACTTTGTTACTCTGCAGTAGGTCTTCCTTTCCATATTTGTTCTTATTGGTAGAAGAGTTTCTTGTACTGGTGACACAAAGGCACCCCATCCACCCTGACCTATATTCTAGTTTATAATTTCCTAGTCCAGGCCAGGTTACACTATTCCTTTCATATGTCTGCATTGAAACAAGACTGGTCAGGTCTTCTGCTTGTGATGTCTTCTCCAACCCTTCTCCATCAGTGCTCCATCATCGTTTTATTTATTAGAACTAGGATGAGACTGGGCTTCTTCTCCAACCCTTTTCCATCAATGCTCCATGATGACTCAGCACTAGGATGAGACCTATATAAAGTCTTCTTATTGCCCAAGCTTGATTCTACTATTTTAAAATTCAACTGTTTGTTTATTTTGCTTTTCAAATCTTTTGTTTGTGACTTTTTTCCATCATTGCTTCATAGTAACTCATCTAATTTGTCACCACTGGGATTAGACTAGTGAGGTCTTTTGATTGCGATCTTCTCTAGCAGTGCTCCATATTGACTCATCTTATATGTTTGCACTGGGACGAGACTTGTAGGATCGTCTGATCGTGGCCATCTCTAGCATTGCTCCATAAAGACTCATCTTACTTATTAGCACTGAGATTATATTGGTCTGGCCTTCTGCTTATGGCTTTCTCCATGAATGCTCCATAATGGCTCTTCTTTCTGCACTGGGATGAAACTAGTCTACTGCTTGTGATGCCTTCAATGTCAATGGACCATCGTGACTCATCTTATTTGTCTGAGATGAAGAGGAGTTGAGTCTTTGGTTTGTGACGTCTTCTCCAGATCTTCTACATCATTAGCATGCCAAGGATTCTATAGCTATTGTGTCTTCTTACCCGATGCATACCTACAATGCAATGCTGGTGGAGGTTGTCTACAAAGAGGTGATCTAGAACATGCCAGCCGACACATCTGATGGATGACAAAGACATGCAGAAGATTCTGGCCTATATTATCCAGCCATACTGATCTTAGGTTCTCTCAAGAAGATATCTGTATGCCCACCATGTTCCATATCTATGCCATATATTTTAAATATTTAAAATTCAAGTTGCTGTATTATAAAATGATGATGAGGGTCCACTTTTGAATTTCTGTGTGGCAGAAAATATTGGTAATTGGAGTTCCTATTGCAATCTACAGATCCCTGGCCTTCAGAAAGACTCCCTGGCCTTGAGAAACTATATTAATGGTATGGGCACAGCTAACTTCCCAGTGCAGAACCCCCGCAGGGGAATTTTTTCAGCAGCTGACAATTTAATCGCATCCTTACGTGAATCAGCAGGGAAGAGCATCCCAGACAGTCAAGGGTCTTCATAGGTGAAACACATACGCTGAGTCACTGCAGCAGCTGCTGCCTCCAAGAGGGGACGGAACAGACATCTAGTTATTTTGTCAGGAGATATTTTGTGTCTCTTGCAGAAAAAAAACCCCTCTACATCTGACTCTTCAAAAAAACATCTGCTGTCTGGAAATGAGAAGGTGTTTTTCCACCGCCTGGCGGCCTGTTTGATCCCTATTTGTATGTAGACAGAAGCCCTTTGAGCATTCGCCTTTTTAATAAAAATATAATCTGCTTTATGCGAGCGCAGAACATCGATTCGGTGATTGTGCAGCAGATAAGTGAGCGCTGGAGACAGAGGCGCTAACACCGGCTCTTTTTATATAGGCTGATAAAAGAACGAACAACAGGGAAACAAGCTAACAAAAAGCAATAGAAAGAAGCGGGGCCTGGGCAGCAGGACATTTGGGCTTCTGTGTATTACTAACAGCAATGGCTCTGCTTGCAAGGATGATGTGATATGCAGAGATCTGGGCGCTGCAGAAAGAGACATGATTAAATGCTCAAAGGCTCTGCTGCAATTGGGGTTACGGGCTGCAATGTCACCCATTACACTGTGAAAACAATATTATGCCCTGCATGAGGGCAAGAGGTAACAAGGTAGCTTTCTACAATGCAGGTGAAGGAAGAGTTTGGTAAGACAATCAGGGCTGGAGCTAGACAGTACCGTAACTAGAGGGGGGCGGTCCCTGGTGCCTGACGCACAGCCGGGCCCCCGCCCCCTTCCGTATGGCCCGAATTTCAGATTCGCGCGGCGATGCCAGGGGGCCCTGACCCGCTCGCATCCCCTACTCCCCCGGTAGTTCCGCCACTGGAGCTAGGGGTAAGCAGTGACTCTGCAGATTTTGTCCTTGGACCCATAAGCTTTCATACCTCCCAACATTTTGGAAATAAAAACAGGGATAAAAAAGTTGCTGCGTGCAGCGCGGCAAGATTTTTTGCCACTCCCATTTTGTGGTCAAACCCCCTAATTACTACGTTCATTTTACAAAATTTGGCAGTTTATGAAAGTTTGAACATATTTCTGTTTTTGAGTTATTACTAGGGATGCACCAAATCCACTTTTTTGGATTTGGCCGAACCCCCGAATCCTTCACGAAGGATTCGGCCGAATACCGAACCGAATCTGAACCCTAATTTGCATATGCAATTAGGGGTGGGAAGGGGAAAACAGTTTTTACTTCCTTGTTTTCTGACAAAAAGTCACGCAATTTCCCTCCTCGCCCCTAATTTGCATATGCAAATTAGAATTCGGATTCGGTTCGGCCAGACAGAAGGATTCGGCCAAATCCGAATCCTGCTGAAAAAGGCAGAATCCTGGCCGAATCCCGAACCGAATCCTGGATTCGGTGCATCCCTAGTTATTACAGTTTAGCTAATGAAGGTGAATTGCCCTTTAAGCTGTGAGTCTAACTTCTCCAAGGGACCTGTTATATTATATTGTTACAATTACTTATTTGCTTATCTCAAAATTGCTACAAAAGTATAGTATCTACAACTGTGGCTGTTTTGGGCTCTCTGCCAAAAGCCAATTAAGTTAGAAACATTGTTTCTTTTTCTGCCTGTTCAGTGCAGAGAAAATAAGGACTTTCCAGTACAAACGAGGGACTGTGGGTTGAGCTGTCAAAATAGGGACTGTCCCTCTAAAAACAGGACAGTTGGGAGGTATGAGCTTTCAGTTACACTAAAGGGCTGGTGTGCAGAACAACCAAAGTCAGGGCTGCCTTCAGAAATCAAGGGGCCCTGTACGGCAACATTTTCTGGGCCCCTGGTCCCCGCCCACCCCATATCTCAACCACCTCATAGTAAAAAGGCCACGCAGACATCAGAGCTAAAACATTAAACCCCCTAAGCTATAAGAAGCAATTGGTAGCCAGCCCCCTCCACAAGTTATAAAAAGCCATTGGTGATCAGGGGCCCCCTGCAAGTAAAAATAAAATTGCCCCCTCCTATCCTTATTTGTCCTTTAAGGATAAGTCCTGCTAAAGCTGCATTGGGTTTGAATAGGCTTCCCCATCCAATCCTTGTACAGCTTTACCGGGACTTATCCTTAAAGGACCAATGAGGGTACAGAAAATTTGAATAGGAAAAAAACTTGCGTGCGCGGAGCTGCTGTCCTATCTGCTAAAGCTGGCAGCACGCTAAAAACAGGGGGGCCCGCATAATCAAGAACGTGAAGCATGGCCGGGCCCCCTCAGACTCAAAACCTTGCGGAACCCGGGACAAATGTCCCCCCTGATGGCAGCCCTGAGAAAAGTGCAGATGATCAAGAAGTTGTGGTGAATAGTCAGGGTGCCTGACCCTTGTGGACAGGTTTTTGGTGGGCCTCTAGTAACTTATTCCTATTTAATTCAGCAGCGTAACTATAGAAGAAGCTGATCAGGTCTTGGGGCCCACAGGGGGCAGTCTAAGGTGACCCTCCACACACATCAAATCAGTGTCGGGGCCCACTAGAAAACATTAGATGGTGGGCCCACCGGTAAACTGTGACCATGGGCCCACTTTCCAAACTATTCCTCCTCTCTGAAGTCAACCTCTTTATTCTCCTTGTTTTTTTTATATCTACTTACTATACTTTATTATTATTACTATACTATGCTGCCATTATTAAGCCTCTTTTTTACCAAAAAGGAATAGGGAATTACTATGAAATAGGCCAAATGATTAGAAGCAAGAGGGTCCACTGACACCTGGGCCCACCGGGGAGTTTTTCCTGGTTTCCCGGTGGGCCAGTCCAACATTGCATCACAGATGGCCAGCAAAGTGCATTGCAGGTGACCCCCATTTTTATGCACATTGTGGATGACCCACAATTTTGTCCAAACAAAGATGGACCGGGCCCCAAACGTAATGTTTAATTATATGCTGATATATCCGCTGCAGAGTCCTGCCTCACGATTAGGGCTCTCACTAGTGATGGCCGAATTTGCCCGATACGTCAAAAAATTTGTGAATTTCCCGTGAAATTTGCGAAACTGTGACGTCATCACGTTTTTGACCTTTTTTTTACGCCCGTACATTTTCACTGGCGAATTTTTGCAGCAGTTATGCAAATTTATTTGCTGGCGGCGAATCGCGGGAGTTTGCAGCAAATTCGCTCCTGGCGAATAAATTCGCCCATCACTAGCTCGTACACATGGGGTTCTTACCTGTGTTCGTCTGCGGTTGAACTTTCAGGTGTTCATTGCAGGGAAGCATAGGAAGAAACGCAGCCCCTCATGCCTGCCAACATTTTGGAAATAGAAAGAGGGACAAAAAGATTTGCCGCTATATGCACAGCAACATTTTTTTGGCGATGTCCATTTTTGAGGCCACACCCCCTGATTACCATGTAATCATTATCGTCATTTTACAAAATTTGTCAGGTTATGAAAGTTTGAACACATTTCTGTGGTTTTTATGTGTTATTACAGTTTTGCTAACAAAGATGAATTGCCAGGGAGGGTCAGGGCACACAGGCAGATTCGGGGAGATTAGTCGTCCGGCGACTAATCTCCTCTTCTCCCCAAACTGCCTCCCCTGCGGCTAAAATGTAAATTGCCGGCGAGGTGGCATTCGAAGCGATTCATTTTCCAAAGTCACCCGAAGTTTGGCGATTTACATTTCAGCCAGCAGCAAGGCAGGGGAGGCAGTTCAGGGAGATTAGTAGCCCGAAGAAGAGGAGATTGGTCGCCGGGCGACTAATCTCCCCAAATCTGCCTATGTGCCCTGACCCTTAAACTGCAAGTCACAGTTGCCCCAAGAGACTTGCTTATCTTAAATAGTTACAATTGTTTCCAAAAATTGTTACAAAAATATCAAAGTGCACCTGCCACGTATTCCGAGCTGTCTGCCAAAAGCCAATTAAGTTTCAGAAACTTTGTATCTCTTTTTGGCTGTTCAGTGCAGGAGATCAAAGCAAAAGGCGGGACGTTTCAGTAACAATCCGGGAGCTGTCAAAATCGGGACTGTCCGGCGAAAAACGGGACAATTGGGAGGTATTCACAATCAATTTAGGTGTCTGGTGCAGACTACACTGGCTTCTAAGCAGCCTGGTTTATGTAAATAAATTAGATAATTTGGACTTTGCTCCTAATTTTAAAGGCAACATTAAGAAAAAATCAAGAACAACTCTGTGCCATTGTATTATACTGTAAAGGTAGGCAGGTAAATCCCACCTATACCAGGAAGGTTCACAGATTGACAACATCTGTTTCATTTAGCTGCTTTATATAAAACTCCTACACTAGCCCCATTCATTAATTACTGAGCTTCCAATCGTTTGGATGAAACAGTAACTCTATTTTGTCAAATATAAGGCCTGCTAATTGGGTGGTCACTCGCGTTACTCTAGCCGCCATTTCCAAACCACGGTGAATCGATCCTGGCAGTTACTTCAAGTCAATTAAACAAAAGTCCATTAAACCATATTACCCGGCGATTTTCAGCTCTGGTTCCTATCAATTTATTTCTCTCTCAGCCGAATCTATTTCAATTTCACGTCATTTTTTATTTTTTTCTTTCTCTCTGAGTGTGAAGGAATTGATTAGTGCCCCTCGCTCGCCTGTTTCACACTTGTTCACTTCACATAACAAATTAGAGCTTTCTGATCACACTCTCTGTGAATATATAACACCTGCAACATCAATATCACTTAGATCCTGGAACGCTCAATTACGTCTTCCTTCATCCTAATGAGTGACTCAATCTATTCCTTTAAAGGTAAACTCACCCCAGAAAATGTTGTCTTTCCTATCCATATATGTATATATTGGTATAATGTACCCTCTGTAAATGATAAGGATATTGGAAGTCACTGGGGGGTTCTGTGACCATATAAAGGCACTAGGCTGCAAGCTGAATTATACAGGGAACTTTGAGTATCACTCATATATTATAAGGGATATTGTACCCCCTACTGTAAATGATAAGGATATTAGAAGTCACTGAGGGGTTCTGTGACCATATAAAGGCACAAGGCTGTAGACTGAGTTATACAGGGAACTCTGAGTATCACTCATGTATTATAAGGGATAATGTACCCCCTACTGTAAATGATAAGGATATTAGAAGTCACTGAGGGGTTCTGTGACCATATCAAGGTACTAGGCTGCAGGCTGAATTATACAGGGAACTCTGAGTATCACTCATGTATTATAAGATATAATGTACCCCCTGCTGTAAATGATAAGGATATTAGAAGTCACTGAGGGGTTCTGTGACCATATAAAGGCTCAAGGCTGCAGGCTGAGTTATACTGGGAACTATGAGTATCACTCATGTATTAAAAGGGATAATGTACCCCCTACTGTGAACGGTAAGGATATAAGAAGTCATTGAGGGGTTTTGTGACCATATTAAGGCACAAGGCTGCAGGTTGAGTTATACAGGGAACTCTGAGTATCACTCATGTATTATAAGATATAATGTACCCCCTACTATAGATGATAAGGATATTACAAGTCACTGAGGAGTTGTTCTGTGACCATATAAAGGCACAAGGCTGCAGGCTGAGTTATACAGGGAACTCTGAGTATCACTCATGTATCATAAGGGATAATGTACCCCCTACTGTGAACGGAAAGGATATTAGAAGTCACTGAGGGGTTCTATGACCATATAAAGGCACAAGATTGCAGGCTGAGTTAAATAGGGCACCTGGAGCATCACTCATATATTATAAGGGATAATGTACCTCCTACTTTGAACGGAAAGGATATTAGAAGTATCCATAATTTTATGTTTGGGAAGCAATGATGTCGTACAAAGAAGTTTATGCTCAGGAATTGCAGGGACACAAAATTTTCTTGGAGGGCCACTTCCATGGATATCCCTGTTCTAGAAGAACATAAAAACAATCCTGCCAAGATATCACAAATGTCTGCAAACTCCCATCTGGTATAATTATTAATAATAACATGTTTTTATATAGCGCCAACATATTTCGCAGCGCTGCGATTCAAACCAAGAACTGTGACTGGGCAGGAGGTCCATCTACTGGATGCCAAGATCATTGCAGCTGTTACATACAAACATTATGGCAGCTTCCCGTACCTCACCCTCCCAGTCACAGACCAATAGGATGGGGATTTCATTATTCTGACCGAGCAATATTGTCTCACATCTGGAATGCACACGTTTAAGCAACTATTTTTTATACCGTGATTGTGCGCTCCCATTCTGGGTCGGATAGGGTGATCAGTCCCCATTATTCAGTAATGATGTTTGAGGAGAATGTATAGTCACCCTATCACAGCATGTTCTTTCTATAGTAACAAAGCAATAATTCTGCTATATAAAAATCATCTGCTGCTGCTTGTGGGGTCCGTAATTGGGCTCTACCGCCCCTTTGCATCTATGTGATGTGTTTAGACCAGGGCCGCCTGTCTCCAAGCACCTTACGTAACATGAATCATTCACCTAAAATGCACCCAAAATTACCCATTTCGCTAACTCTTGTGCAGCCAACGCTACAATGCAGAAATGATGCCTGCTATATTTTTGCTTCCATTAAATTTCAATAATAACAGTAATAATAATAATAATAATCCAGACAGCATCAAAGTTTCCTTTAATACATCCACTTCAAAGGTTGGAGATTGTTCTCGCCCGGGCACTGAGTGCCCTTCACGTCAGCCGCTTCTTTCAAAACAAAACAGCAAACAAACACACACAAAAAAAAAATAGGTTGGCAAATAATTATGTTTGAGCTTGGTCAGACCAATTCAGTGCTGAAAGGCTCTAGCCATTAACCCTTTGACAGGTACAGACCCTGTGCACATCCATAAAGGTGTGCCAGGCTATCGCTGGGCACAGATTAAATATATAGTTGTGTTGTTGCTAAATTGTTGACAGGTTCCATCGATTTGGCTAATTATAAGTTTCTGCTAAATCGACTCAAGGGTTTTGGAGTCGTTTTATAATCCGAGCGCCTGTCTCGGTACAAAATAGCAGGTCTTTGTGAGAGTGTGCGCGCTATTGTTTAACGGGAGTCGGAACACAATGCTGATGTACAATAGGGCCTGTTGTTACATTATTTCAGCAGCACGTAGCCCGCCGCTTCCACCCTTTCATGCGGCTGCAACAGTTATCTGCTGTAATTGGGGTGCTGGGGAGACTGGCTCTGGAAAAGACAGAGAAGGCAGAATAGTTGTAGAAGCTTTTAAACTTTTTTTGGGCCTGCTTTCAATCTTTTATGAAGATTGGGGCAATGTACAAAGTATATAAAAATGGGCTCATTTGCCCAACGTGCCCCTGAGTCTCTTTCACTGCTACTTCTGCAGTACAGCCTGCAGCATCTTCCAAATGAAAGCGGTTACCTCGTAGGTTAAGCGGGGCCGCCATTAGAAATCACGGGTCCCTGTACAGCCCCACTCCACAGTTAAAAGTCCACACCAGCACTCAAAACAGTAAAACCCCTCACTCACAAGTTATAAAAAGCCATTGGTGATCAGGGCCCCCTTATAATTTAAAAATAAATGGCGGCCAGGGTCCCACATAAAAGTTTTTAAGAAAAACGTTGGTGGTCAGGGCCTCCTTAAAAGTTAAAAAAAATCATTGGTGGTCAGAGCCCTTATATAAAAAAAAAATATTGGGGCCAGGGCCCCCATAAAAGTTTTAAAAAAAACATTGAATGCCCCAGAGAATATTTAAAAAAGGACTTCAAGTTTGGCTCTCTTCGTGACTTAAGGTGTTTTCGCGGCTTCATGACTTTAAGTGCAGCTCTGTTCGTCTGGGAGGAAAATTGCGTGACTTTTTGTCACAAAACAAGGAAGTAAAATTTTTTCCCGTTCCCATCCCTAATTTGCATATGCAAATTAGTATTCGCATTCGGTTCGGTATTCCGCCGAATCTCCCGTGAAGGATTCGGGGGTTGGGCCGAATCCAAAATAGTGGATTCGGTGCATCCCTATTTCGCAGCTTCGGCAGTTCAACTCTTCTCGTGACTTCGGGACTCTGGTGGTTCAGGAAGAGGCTTTGGCGGCTTTCCTGAACCACCGAAGTCCCAAAGTCACGAGGAGAGCTGAACTGCCCCTTTAGGCACGGGCCCGGTACAGTTCTACCCCCTATACCCCCCTGATGGAGGCCCTGAGATAAGAACGTTGGATAGCCTCCAACTCTTGGTGGAGAAACAAAGGACAAGTATCTGGTTACTCCTCTGGGAAGGCCATCTAAAGGTTGCTAACTTTTTTTAGGATGGGAAAAATATCAAGTAGGGGAGACAAATAGACATCAAATGTTTGGGTTCCAACCAGTATCTGACAAACTTCTTAAAGCGATACTGTCATGGGAAAAATTATTTTTCCAAAATGCATCAGTTAATAGTGCTGCTCCAGCAGAATTCTGCACTGAAATTCATTTCTCAAAAGAGCAAACAGATTTTTTTATATTCAATTTTGAAATCTGACATGGGGCTAGACATATTGTCAATTTCCCAGCTGTCCCCAGTCATGTGACTTGTGCTCTGATAAACTTCAGTCACTCTTTACTGCTGTACTGCAAGTTGGAGTGATATCACCCCCTCCCTTCCCCCCCCCCTCCCCGGCAGCCTAACAACAGAACAATGGAAAGGTAACCAGATAGCAGCTCCCTAACACAAGATAACAGCTGCCTGGTAGATCTGAGAACAGCACTCAATAGTAAAATCCAGGTCCCACTGCGACACATTAAGTAGTAGAAACAACAGCCTGCCAGAAAGCAGTTCCATCCTAAAGTGCCAGCTCATTCTGAAAGCACATGACCAGGCAAAATGACCTGAGATGCACCTACACACCAATATTACAACTAAAAAAAATACACTTGCTGGTTCAGGAATTAAATTTTATATGGTAGAGTAAAGTATTTGCAGTGTAAACAGAGTAATTTAGAAATAAAAACTACATTATAAAAATCATGACAGTATCCCTTTAAGAAAAGAAGTCCATTGTAAGGAAGTAGGACATCCCACCAAGTCCATAGCACAGCTTGATACTGATATCCAAACCACTGGAATGGTGAATGGACTTTCCACTATGGCAATGCTCAGATGATGAAGTGGAGGTCAGGTAGCCTCAGTCTGAATCCCTACTGCCTGGACTAATACCCAACAAAACTCCAAAGTTATTATTGTTAACATTTATTTATATAGCACAAGCATATTTCGCAGCCCTGTAAAGTAAATGTGTTTATACAACTAAATCACATGAATTATATACATAGAACATATGGAGTTACATATATCACAATCAATACAGGTACAAAAGGTGAGGAAGGGCCTGACAAAACAGCTTACAATCTAAAGAGAAAGGAAATAAGACACAAGGTGTGGGACTGAGCAGAATTAAGTGAGAGAGAAATGTGGTACTGTATGTGGTATTGCATTTGGTAGTTAAGTAGAGTGAGGGTAGGCTTTTCTAAAGAAGTGCGTTTTAAGAGATCTCTTGAAAGCAAAAAGGTTGGGAGAAAGTCAGACAGACCGTGGGAGAGAATTCCAGAGGAGGGGTGCAACCCTTGCAAAGTCTTGAATGCGAGCATGTGAGGAGGTAATGAGAGAAGAGTTGAGTAGCAGGTCAGTAGAGGAGCGTAGTAAGCGGTTGGGTGAGTATATAGAGATGGGTTCAGAGATGTAGGGTGGGGCAGAGTTATGAAGTGCTTTGAATGTCAGTGTCATTAATTCGAATGTTATTCTGAGAGGTGGCGTAGGTGTAGGGATTGACAGAATGGCGAGGCAGAGGATGACGGTTGCTGAGGTTTATGAGCCTCATGGTAGTGTTCATTATGGACTGGAGAGCTGACAGTCTCTGGAGGGGAAGGCCAATTAAAAGAGAGTTACAGTAGTCTAGACGTGATATGACGAAAGAGTGAATAAGAATTTTAGCAGCATCTTTTTAATATGTTCCTTAGGTGTAAGTGACATGATTTAATAAGTGACTGGATATGAGTTGTAAAGGACAGGGCAGAATCTAGGATAACCTAATAGTGGAATTGTGATGGAACTACCAAGAATTAGCTCTTTTCCAGCTCCAGAAAACATGCCCTCACTGCCCTTTTCATTGTCAAGAACAACCCCACAGAAACAGCATTACCACAATCCCAAACCCACACTTCCACCAGGGCAAAAGACTGATACAAAGGTTGCGCCCCATACCACACTTGTATAGCCCTATCTATGTGCACATCATTTCTCAGCATGCCCCACACCTAACCGTATCATGCCTGCCTTACTAGACTAATCGTTGCTCGTTTACCTTATCCTCAACCCTACTTGTTTATGGAACCCTATTCTCAAGATCTTCGACACTCATGGGATCATCAGAAGCTTTAGAGGCATGTTTGGTGTGTCCGCTCCAGCCAAACTCTGCACAGTAAGATCAGATCACCTCCGTCTTAAAGTACTTTACACACTAAATCCACTTGATTTGAAAAGTCTGATGGTAATAGCTTGCAGTTAGTTAAAATAACCGTAAAAGCCAAATATCACCTGGGTGAAGCGGGCAAGGGAGCTTGTATATTCTAACTATTGACATTTTTATGAGTGTGTTTGCTCTTAAAGAGAACTGCTTTACCCAGGAGGCGAGTAGTATTATTGGCTATAAAATATAAATTTAATCTCCTGTACTAATACAGGTCATATTAAATGTATGAGTGAGCAGCTATCCACTTTTATCATTATGAATAAACAAGGGATGCATGAGGAGGGGGTCAGGAGTACCGTGGCTTGTGGCCTTGTGTTGGGAAGGTCCATTACCATAGAGGGTTAAAAACAGTACAATGGAATATTCATTAATTTCAACATTTGAAACCCCCCTCCTAGTGTTTTAACCTTTTACTTCTCCTTTAAATAGTCCTTTATCTTCCCGCTGTTTGAAGTTCAGAACATTTTTGATGGGCAGAAACAGAAATGAGAATTAAAGCTAAAACAGGAGGCAAATGGGCAAGTACAAACTGACCCAGATTAAGGAGCAGGGCACTGGTATCTCCAGTCTCAGCCTGGCATTGATTTTAATTATTGATTCTAACAATGGAAAGAAATTGAAGGTGCTGAGTATTTGGGGCTGATTTTGGGAAGCCTGAATTTTGAAGGTTCCAACAATAAAGCGTTGGTAACCCAGTAATGCAACTAAATGCCAAGTGCATGCCTTATGTGCACTAATGGGCACTGCACAACACTGCAACAATCACAGCACAATACACACGAGCTGCTCCTGGTGCAGCTATACCCTGCACCTACCATACCTTTGATATGTATCAGGGCACAGCAGGAACTGACCAAATAATATCAACATTAACATTGCCTGGGATGTGTCTTTTATGAAGCTACTGATATTTTGGCCCTTCACCTTTCCCTTGTGATACTGGCCTCCTCTCTGGAGCAAAAACAGGACACACCGGCACAGCATGGGTAAGTTCAGCAGGTTAAACCTTGCTCGTTTATTGCGGATGCAACGTTTCGGGGCGTGACCCCTTTCTCAAGCATCATGCTTGAGAAAGGGGTCACGCCCCGAAACGTTGCATCCGCAATAAACGAGCAAGGTTTAACCTGCTGAACTTACCCATGCTGTGCCGGTGTGTCCTGTTTTTACGCTGTTTTTGAGGTTGCCTATTCCCTCTGACATCGAGCACCTGGGAGTCGCTGAAGTCTGGACGGCCAGGGTGTGCGAGTGTAAGTCTTTCTTTTTACTCCTCTCTGGAGCAGACAGCATGCATTAGGAGGGTGGGTGCGCCCGGGTTCTGACTCTTTGCTAGCGTCTGAGCTACTTATGCAGTTTCAAAACCCGCAGACTGGAAAAATGAGACAGAGACGCCGTTCAAGCCTCACATGTGCCACATCCATCTGCTGAATCATTAAAGAATGGGCACAGCAGCCGCAAATGCGGAAAAAACACATTTATTCTTGCTGCGATTCCAGAGCGTGAAGCTTCAATTCTCAGCGGCTGCTAAAGACCTTAATAGGAGTCTGTGGCTACTCTTAAACTACAGCTCTCTTCATCCTCCAATACCCTATGGCTGGAAATACCATTGGACGAACACTTGACCTCTTAACTATAGACCAAGTTTCTGCTTTCACCTCCATATTATCTGAGACAAATCCATCTGCCAGCCTAATGAATGATCACATTTACTGGTCAATATTGTATTGTAAAACGCAACATTTTGGTTCTATGAGTTGACAGTTTGGTCAAGAAATAGCACATTTTTTTTATCAACCTTTGTAAGGGACCAAAATATTCTAGTGGACACGATTATCGTCCACTTCACCACAAATAAAATGTACATATAAAGAGCAGAAAGTCCCAACTAAGGCCAAAGAATACTGGTTGAGTGTTCTCATTTTCATGCTGGACATTTTTCAATGAGCAGTAGATAGTAAGCTCTGTAGGACAGTAAGCCTTTGGGTGGAAAACAAAAGTTACATGCTGTATAAACATTCAACTGCTCCTCCTTGTTCCTTGCCAGCTCACTGTTTCTATGGCGTCTTTTTTCCTTTCTTCCTATTCCTTCGGACTGACTTCTTGTTACCTGCCTATGGCCTAGTTGACCATGTTGGCCTTTACCCACATCAGTCCTTCATCAGTATTCTTGACCACTCTTCCATGTTCTCTTTCTGTACTTCTTAGTATTCCTATGGACTTTTCACCTCTCTGCACTTCACTCACCTCCTGTACTATATGATCAACTCATTCTCCTGCATGTGTTCATGTTCAGAAGAGCTTGCACTCTAAGACCTGTTGGCTCTACTACCATTTCTCAAGCACAAGCAACATGAATCTTTGTTGTATATATATATGCTGTTTCTTTCATACCACAGTAGACTGTAATCTTGAATCAGAAAGATGTAATTTGCTCTGTGGGCATTTCCCACCTTGCCTACTATAGCTTGGTTTGTTATCTTACATCCCCAGTTAGTAATCCACTTGATACAAGATCCCACTTACAAAAAGCTATAAGTCTTGTACAGTTTACCCAATGGTCATCAGTATTTGCTGAATGACTAATGAATAAGAGCTGACCCATTGAGCTAGCATTGTGGTCCCTGGAACATTCAAGAGAAGTCCTCTCTAGAATCTCTAGTAGTCTAGTAGTGTCATATAGAGTTCCTTCCTTAGTTGTTTTGCAGACACTGCTAGAGAAATGTTCCTAATTATGCTAAGTTTCTTTGGGTTGCCTCCTGGCCTGCAGGTGATGGGAATCCCACTGAGAAGAAGAAAAGGTTCTTTCCTTTTTAGAAAGGTTAGGCAGCCTCTTCTCCCCATTGGGACTGATGTTGCCATTCGTTAGATGTCAGGTTAATCATCACTGGGTGGCAGCTGTCTGTGTCAGTCTTATCAACTCTCATTCCTGCAGCCATTTTTACTTAACATTTAGCTTCAATGTACTAATTGGTCTCAGAGAAGACCAACAGGTTTAAAGTTATTTGCATTTGTTTTATTTGTTGTGATAAAGGGGCAAGGTGCATCAGTTGGGGTAATATGTGTTTCATATTCAGTGCTAAGTAGCCTTTAGTGAACTATAATTTTCTATGCTTCAGAACCAGAGGTTTTACTTATAAACTGATGAACAAGTCACTTTAAATCACTGTTGCTAGTTACCTCAAACCAATGCAAGCAAAACTTCCAATCGAAACCTTGTAATGCACCTCCGCCGTGCGTGCGAACGTATCAATCCACAAAATAAAGTTTTCAAGGAACGATCCAGACTGCAGGATTAACTGCTCAATTAGGTGTTTTATTTTTCAACACAACATGTTTCGAGTCTCAATGGACTCTTTGTCAAGTGTATACAAAGGATGTGAAACAATGTATAATATAGTGTTTAACAGGAAATGACATCAAAGCGTTAAGCCCATCCTCCAAGTGGTAAACAGGTGGGGGGAAAACAAGAAACGATGTATCAAAAGTAAATAAAGATAATTCAGTTTGCAACAATGTAAAACGTGTCCTTAAGTAATAAAGTACAGGTTAAATGCCTTTATGCTTCTCATTCAATTTTTGTTCGTGATACGCTTCAGCTGTCACCAAGTGCTGTAGAGAAAGGAAAAATATCAATACAATATAAACGAGGGGTTAAAAACAGGGGACCAATGGGCAAACACTTGTTAGTACTGCCACATATGGCCTACTAGCCCAATCTGTCTCTCAATCAATTGAAACTGACTTAGAGTCCTCTCGGACTTAAACATATTCTACATGATAAAGTAGCCATAAATACTGTACGTTACCATAACTGGATTCTGAAACATTCTGACTGTGTGGCTAAGGGGTCAGAATCTGGAAGAGAGATAAACATAGAGATTAGTGTCAGCGACGTTTCATAAGAAGCTTTTTACACTCCACGATTCGTTTAACCCTTTAGGGTTTACAGTGTTTAGCTTTCTAATCCAATACATCTCTCTTTGAGACAATCGCAGTTTCAAATCCCCACCTCTTGGGGGGTTATGTACGACCTCCAAAACTAGCCATTTTAGCTGGTTTACGTTATGACTCATAGCCGAAAAATGCCTAGAAACTGCTGTGTCCGAATAAGTATCCTTTTTAAAATTCCTAATATAGCCTCGATGTTCTTTGATTCTTGATTTGACTTTTCTCCCTGTCTGGCCTACATATGCCATCCCGCATGGGCATTTAAGCAAGTACACCACGTTACAGGTGTCGCAGGTGGCATAATGTCGTAGACGTATGGGGGTCCCATCACATGGGTGGTTGATGTTGTCTCCTTTAATAATAGATGTACAACATACACAATTTAAGCATGCAAATGTACCCTTCTTTGGTCTTCCAATAAACCTTTGTGTACGTGGGCCCAAGGGGTTAACTTCTGATGGACACAGGATGTCTCTTAGGTTGCATCCTCTTTTATAACTGAATAGAGGGGTATTAGGGACACATTTACCCAAAACATTGTCCTGTTGAACAATAGGCCAATATTTACGTATGGTATTTTCAATAGCTTTACTGTTCACGCTAAACGTAGATACGACCACCCCCATACGTCTACGACATTATGCCACCTGCGACACCTGTAACGTGGTGTACTTGCTTAAATGCCCATGCGGGATGGCATATGTAGGCCAGACAGGGAGAAAAGTCAAATCAAGAATCAAAGAACATCGAGGCTATATTAGGAATTTTAAAAAGGATACTTATTCGGACACAGCAGTTTCTAGGCATTTTTCGGCTATGAGTCATAACGTAAACCAGCTAAAATGGCTAGTTTTGGAGGTCGTACATAACCCCCCAAGAGGTGGGGATTTGAAACTGCGATTGTCTCAAAGAGAGATGTATTGGATTAGAAAGCTAAACACTGTAAACCCTAAAGGGTTAAACGAATCGTGGAGTGTAAAAAGCTTCTTATGAAACGTCGCTGACACTAATCTCTATGTTTATCTCTCTTCCAGATTCTGACCCCTTAGCCACACAGTCAGAATGTTTCAGAATCCAGTTATGGTAACGTACAGTATTTATGGCTACTTTATCATGTAGAATATGTTTAAGTCCGAGAGGACTCTAAGTCAGTTTCAATTGATTGAGAGACAGATTGGGCTAGTAGGCCATATGTGGCAGTACTAACAAGTGTTTGCCCATTGGTCCCCTGTTTTTAACCCCTCGTTTATATTGTATTGATATTTTTCCTTTCTCTACAGCACTTGGTGACAGCTGAAGCGTATCACGAACAAAAATTGAATGAGAAGCATAAAGGCATTTAACCTGTACTTTATTACTTAAGGACACGTTTTACATTGTTGCAAACTGAATTATCTTTATTTACTTTTGATACATCGTTTCTTGTTTTCCCCCCACCTGTTTACCACTTGGAGGATGGGCTTAACGCTTTGATGTCATTTCCTGTTAAACACTATATTATACATTGTTTCACATCCTTTGTATACACTTGACAAAGAGTCCATTGAGACTCGAAACATGTTGTGTTGAAAAATAAAACACCTAATTGAGCAGTTAATCCTGCAGTCTGGATCGTTCCTTGAAAACTTTATTTTGTGGATTGAACAAGTCACTTTACTGTAGGTACCATCTTCTTGTAGACCCTCACTCAAAAGCCCCTCAGGATGAGTGCTTATTTGTACCCTGGGTACCCCTGGAACTATAGCAGGGTGACTGTTACCCCAATGTTCCCAAATATCTGTAACCTTGTTATGAGCTAAGGGGGCCCAGCCTGAAGGTCAGTTAGGGGGAGATTAGGGGTGAGTGCTTATTTGTACCCTGGGTACACCTGGAACTATAGCAGGGTGACTGTTACCCCAATGTTTCTATTTACCTGTAACCTTGTTATGAGCTAATGGGGTCCAGACTGAAGGCCAGTTAGGGGGGGATTTGGGGTGAGTGTTTATTTGTGCCCTGGGTACCCCTGGATCTGTAGCAGGGTGACTGTTACCCCAATGTTTCTATATATCTGTAACCTTGTTATGAGGTAAGGGGGTCCAGACTGAAGACCAGTTAGGGGGAGATTTTGGGGGAAAGCATATTTATGCCCTGGGTACCCCTGTAACTATAGCAGGGTGACTGTTACCCCAATGTTTCTATATATATATATATATGTAACCTTGTTATGAGCTAAGGGGGCCCAGCCTGAAGGCCAGTTAGGGGGAGATTTGGGGTGAGTACTTATTTGTGCCCTGGGTACCCCTGAACTATAGCAGGGTGACTGTTACTCCAATGTTTCTATATATATATATCTGTAACCTTGTTATGAGCTAAGGGATCCAGCCTGAAGGCCAGTTAGGGGGAGATTTGGGGTGAGTGCTTATTTGTGCCCTGGGTACCCCTGGAACTATAGCAGGGTGACACCCCAATGTTTCTATATATCTGTAACCTTGTTATGAGCTAAGGGGACCCAGCCTGAAGGTCAGTTAGTGTGAGATTTGGGGCGAGAGCTTATTTGTGCCCTGGGTACCCCTGGAACTATAGCAGGTGAATGTTACCCCAAAGTTTCTATATACTGTATCTGTAACATTTTTTTTATACTAATAAAGTCTGAACCTGTACCCACTGTAACATTTCTATGGCACACAATGGGTGAAGTGGAACCCAATGCCTTACATCCCTACTGGAGAATAATGGCTGTCTCCTTTCTATGAAATGCTTTAGACAGAATAACATCTGTGTTTTAAATCATTGTGAATATGTTAAGCTGACAGCAAGTCTCGGAGGGGTAACGATCATTAATTCTCTATGCATAAAATTAAAACATGAAAGACATTTAGGGGGAAAAAAATCCATTTCTAATCATCCCAGAAAAACTTTCCAGCATAGCAAACTATTGTGCCTGAATAATATATTTTGGGAGAAGAATGTAGCAGCGATTAAAATATCTCTGGCCCCCTGCCTGCCTCCGCGCTCTTTAATTTCAGGCATTAAGTGCAATGCAGATTTTATTCGCTCTCTTACTGCAGGAACACTGTACCATGTAATCGAAAGAGCGCAGTGGCTTTCAACTATTAATATGCCTTTGGTTTTCATGCTAAATTAACTCTTTCTGATCCCTGGATGATTTCCTTCTCACTTCCTTTATTTCAGATCAAATTTCAGGTTGCATTTAAGATGGTAATTCTTTTTTTAGCCTTCGTTTATGAAGCCAAATCATACTGTAACTGTATTGTTGGAGTCTTTTGAGTGATTAGGGAATAAACTGGACCTAAAACTTACCTTTATTCCTATAATCACTGACCAAAGACGGTGAATGGTTTTCGCATATTCTTGATAATTCATCATTGATTATTGTAAATTAGAACATTGCACTTTACAATCACAACTGAGCTGCTGAATCAGTGATCGCTGGCTTACCCGGGGAGTTCTGCTGTTACAATAAATCAGCTTAAGCACCTTTAATACAGGCAAAGTTCTTTTACCAACAATACATTTCATTTGTTAATATTAATTAAGAGGACGTAGATGATTAATGCTGAACCCAATGGTGTGTTGTAAACCTTTCTCCTCAGCTGCAGAAGGTTAATGAGTAGGGGTTTCATTGCAGCACTACAGTTCATTGCTTATATATGTCAGAATCATTACCGTTCCCCTTGGGTAAATAAAATATATTATAGGTTTATGAATATATTGCAAGCTGTAATCATGGTACTAGAGAGTTACAGGTCAGACTAGTGCAGCAGGACATCGGGAACGAACCTGGTGGGCCCCAACCCTCATGGTCCTCACCAACCCAGGCCAGCTCCCCAACTGACTTCCCACTTCTCTCCCTTTCCTCCCTACCCCCAAATTGCAGCCACAATGAAAAGGAACAAGGTGCGTGTGAGTGGGGGGAGTCAGGGGAAATTGGGGTTTGTGGGTGGGGGGGAGACAGGGCATGGGGGGGTTTTGGTAGGGGGAAACAGGAAAAAGGGGGTTTGTGGTTGGGGGGAAGCAGGGCAAAGGGGGGTTTGTGGGTGGGGGGAGACAGGGTAAAGGGGGGGTTTGTGGGTGGGAGAGACAGGGTAAATGGGGGTTTGTGGTTGGGTGGAAACAGAGGAAAGGGGGTTTGTGGGAGGGGGGATGTCGTTTTTGTGCAGATGGCCTGTATGTAATGGCTGTCTGACTCTGCTAATAAAGCACTGTTATACTCTCCTCATCCTTGGTGACCCAAAACATAACAGGGGAGACAGGGGAGTCAGAGGAAAGAGGGGTTTGTGGGTGGGGGAGACAGGGCAATGGGGGGGTTGTGGTGGGGGGAAACGGGAGAAAGGGGGTTTTGTGGGTGGGGGGAGGCAGGGGAAAGGGGGTTTTGTGGTTGGGGCGAGACAGGGGAAAGGGGTGTTTGTGGGTGAGGGTAGGCAGGCGAAAGCGGGTTTGTGGGTGGGGGGAGACAGGGGAGAGGGGGGTTTGTAGGTGGGAGGAGACAGGGTAGAGGGGGGTTTGTAGGTGGGAGGAGACAGGGGAGAGTGGGATTTGTGGGTAGGGGGAGACAGGGGAGAGGGGGTTTGTGGGTGGGGGGAGACAGGCGAAAGGGGGTTTGTGGGTGGGGGGAGACAGGGGAGAGGGGGTTTGTGGGTGGGGGGGAGACAAGGGAGAGGGGGGTTTGTAGGTGGGAGGAGACAGGGGAGAGTGGGATTTGTGGGTGGGGGGAGACAGGCAAAAGGGGGTTTGTGGGTGGGGGGAGACAGGGGAGAGGGGGTTTGTGGGAGGGGGAGGCAGGGGAAAGAGGGGTTTGTGGGGGCCTCTGAGGTGGAAGCCCGGTAGGCCCCAGGCACCCCAGTCTGTATGGACAATGGTTTTAGAGGACATGGACTAAGACTGCCAGCATGTGTATGGGAACCACCTGGCCATAAATCCTGAGCATCTTTTGGAGTTTTAGGAGCTGAATTATGTCCTGACCCTCAAGTGGGATTTTCAGAGGGGTAAAATCATATTAGCTCACCTAAAACTAAATCATTACTTCCATTTTCAGCTATTTGAATATTTTCTATAAAAGCGCTTCTTTGTTGCCTTTCCCGTAATTGCATTTATCCCCCCTATGGATGGTCTCTATTTTTGTCTCCTGTAGATATCAATGCCGTGTCTAGACTGGATGTAGACTCATACAACTTAACGTCAGATCATTTGCATTCAATATTCCCAAATTGGGAAACATACTCAAGATTTATAAATAACTATAAATAAGGTTGAACCAGTAGACTTATGAAGGGGAAATGGAGTGCAGTAATGTCAGGTCCTAAACGTAAGGGGAGTTGTTTTATATTGAGAGGACAGGTGCCATATTGGCTGTATATGTTCCAATGATAAGTAGAGGGACAATGCTGCTTCTCAGTGATGTGCATGTAACATTAAAATCCAGAATTCTCTAACACCCCTGAAGAATTGCATCAGTATGATGGGGGCACCTGGCACAAGTAAGAGATCCGTGCCCTTTATACCTGTCTGGAGCTCTTAGGAATTAACTGGTTCCTACTTGTCCTAGTTCTGTGGTTACCAGGCTTTGAAGGTCCAACCTTTGATCAGAGTATTTGCTCAATAAATGGGTACATATAAGAAAACATTGGTGCATCACTCATTCAATCATAGCTCCAAGAATATTTAGGATATCACCCCCAGTTCTCAACCTAGCTGGCCTTCAAGCCAGGTCCCCTCCTGACATTGCTCCAAGCCCACAGTTTGGGAACCACAACCCTAGATGAATGGTGCAGAATAGTCTACACTGATGCCACCCACAATTAACAGTTTATTCATCAAAGGGTGCATATTTGCTCCCCTTATTGACAAATTAAGCACAATACATTGTTTGGTAAATGAGCCTCTACTGAGAGATACCATTACATTATTTAATTATAGGTTTTCCCCTGTACTTAGCACAATTCAGCAGGAACAGCCTCCTATGTTTGCTCATAGTCTGTACAGAGAAATACCATAAAACTATGGCAGTACAGGTATTCCCCTGTACTAAGCACAATTCAGCAGGAACAGCCCAAAGTTTGCTCATAGCCTCTACAGAGAGATGCCATAAAATTATGGCAGCATAGGTATTCCCCTGTACTAAGCACAATTCAGCAGGAACAGCCCCTAAGTTTGCTCATAGTCTGTACAGAGAGAGATGCCATAAAACTATGACAGCATAGGTATTCCCCTGTACTAAGCACAATTAAGCAGGAACAGTCCCCTAAATTTGCTCATAGCCTTTACAGTGAGATAACAGAAAACCATGGCAACATAGGTATTCCCCTGTACTAAGCACAATTCAGCAGGAACATCGCCCTACATTTGCTCACAACCTGTACAGAATGAGAAACAAACACTTCCTTAGAAACTAAGTATGTGTTGGCCCTTTAATTTGGAATGATCGCGGTTTGGTAATGGGGCCTGACCCGCCGTATCCAACTTTAGCTGGCACCAAGATTAAACATAAAAGAGAAGAAATTGTGTTTACAAAAGACAGACTCCAGGAGACAAGCAACACTAAGCAGCCTCTCTCAGGGAATTCATCTCAGCCAGTTGGCAAACAATGATTTACAGATAATTTAATTGCTTATCCAGTTACTGTGAGGCTCATTTATCGCCAGGCAACTAGTACTGGGATTAAACAATAATTTAAGGGATTTGGGTTTATTCTGCTTGAAATGCAAACTTCCAAGTAGAATGTTCATAGTGCCTCTCTAACCCCCTCAGCCTGTGCGACTGCTCCAAAAGGCCCCCATACACGGGCTGATAAAAGCTGTCGGTAGCTTATTGGCCCATATGTGGGGCCATCCAAAAATCCTGTAGGATCGTGGCCGAATCTATTCATTAATGCGGTCCCGTCCCACAATCCAACCCACCCGTATCGCCTCCATTCTGATCCGAACGTTGGGCCCTAGATCCTACGATCGGATCAGCCTGATATCGCCCACCTCAATGTGGGCATATCGGGGACAGATCTCCCTGTGTATGGCCACCATAAGCCCTGCAACCCAATGTTGGTAATGTGCCGGCATTTCATTTTAGTTATTGAAAAGATTTGGAAACTTTCACAAATATACATTTACAGGTATGGGACCCATTATCCGGAAACCCATTATCCAGAAAGCTGCGAATTATGGAAGGTTTGTCTGCCATAGACTCTATTTTACCCAAATAATCCACATTTTTCAAACAGATTTCCTTTTTCTCTGTACTTGATCCCAACTAAGATAAAATGAATCCTTATTGGAAGCAAAACCAGCCTATTGGGCTTATTTAATGTTTATGTGATTTTCTAGTAGACTAAAGGCAGAGACACACCATCAGATTCCAGGAGAGGAGTCTCCCAGCGACAAAACTCCTCTTCTTCGGGGCAACTAATCTCCCCGAACTGCCTTCCCGCCAGATAGAATATAAATCGCTGGCGGGGTGGCACTCGGAGCACTTAATTTTCCGAAGTCGCCCAAAGTTTCTTTATCAGGCAACTTCGAGCGACTTCGGAAAATGAAGTGCTCCAAGTGCCATCCCGTGGCGATTCACATTCTAGCTGGCGGGAAGGCAGTTCGGGGAGATTAGTCGAATCTGACAGTTTGTCTCTGCCCTTAAGGTATGACGATCCACATTATGTAAACATCTGTTATGCCGGTCCTGAGCATTCTGGATAAAAGGTCCCATATCTGTATAATATAATAGCATTGCTGGAGACAGGTTATAGGAAAGCCAGTGGGACGCAGCAATGTAAAAGCTGCTAGCCGCACAGTTAGGGTTGCCACCTTTTCTGGAAAAAAATACCGGCCTTCCTGTATATTTATCTTTTTTCCCTATTAATAACATTGGGATCAACCATCATTTTTACCGGCCAATTGGCAACCCTATGCACAGTTAACAATTATCAAAGGATTTTGGAATGCTGCGTCTGATTTATGAATTATCCGCTCTCCTCCCAAGGTTATGACATGGTTGGGGAACATACTGTAAAACTCTATGAAGTCGTTCTAAACCAAAATACACTCCTTCGTGGGTCTGGATTCTGCAATGTTGTTTCAATAGTCAGAACCAGCAGTACAGTGAGTAAAGGGACAGACAATAGCAATTGTTTTGAGAGTGTAGGTGGGAAAGCTGCTTAGAATGGCATTAGCTTTAATTATTTTATATGAGGGGGTGGGTTGGAGATCCCCTTCAAGCAGGCAACCCAGTATACGTTGCATACCTTACTGTGTACCAAGGCACGTGTAATTTCCACTGTTAGGGCTCACTGACAAGCGGTTGTAGCTGCGCTCCCCTGCGTTCCGTTTTTCTGTGTTCAGCCAACAGGGGAATGCAGGAATAGACGCATTAAGTTTTTTCCAATGGGGCTGTACTCACACAGGTGCATGTAGGCCGAACGCAGGAAAAATGCATCATGTTGCGTCTCAACCTGCGTTTGGCGCCTACACGCGCCTGTGTGAGTACAGCCCCATTGGAAAAAACGTAATGCGTCTATTCCTGCGCTCCCCTGCGGCTGAACACAGAAAAACGGAACGCAGGGGAGCGCAGCTACAACCGCTCGTCAGTAAGAGCCCCTAAAGTGTATGTTACTTCCCATATGGGTGGCTGTTTCTCGCCTCCATTCTGAGTGTGCATGCATTGTGGCTTTAACATTGGAATCCTGAGAAGGATTATACTCCTGAAATGTCATGGAATAACCCACAGGCTGAAGTTCACCCACTTGACATAAACGTTGTGTATATTTCTCTATCATCTGACTTGTATATTGCCCCTTATTCACCCAGTACAGGACACCGTTGAAAATGGAGCATAACAAAGATCACGGGGAAATTTGTGCCCAAGCTTTGCCCGCTGTCCTTGAGTGTGGGCATGTCTTTAGTATGAAGAGATCTGAGCTGATCTTCTATTTAAAAATGTCCCTTTTATTCTCATCTGAACCATTTAGAAATATTAGAAAGGCAGCGGCAGATTAATAGCACCGAGGAAACAGCAGGAGTCAATTAAACAGGAGAATGAATAACCTTTTCCCATCCTGATTAGAGACTCTGCTGATTTAATTGCTGTCCTAATTGGTGATTAGAACTCCAATAGGTCACAGCACCTGGATGACTAGGACATGTTCCTGGGTATTTTGGGGTGGTATTTCCCTATGTCTCCGGTGTTGAGAAGTACAGGTATGGGGCCTTATTATCCAGAATGCTCGGGACCTGGGGCTTTCGAGATAACGGATCTTTTCATAGTTTGGATCTTCATACCTTAAGTCTACTAGAAAATCATGTAAATATTAAATAAACCCAATAGGCTGGTTTTGCTTCCAATAAGGATTAATTATATCTTAGTTGGGATCAAGTACAAGCTACTATTTTGATATTACAATGAAAAAATTATTTTTTAAAAATAGGGTTATTTTATTATTCCTGAATCTCAGATTAGACTGGGCCCAGGTCTCTCCTAAAAAATAGGGGAAATGTGTGTTCTTGGGTTTTACCATTTGAGAAGCTCATGACAGTATAAATTGCCATATAAAGGAATGTTCTGGGCACACAATAAGATATACCTTCATACTGTACTGTCTAAGGGAAACAATATGGCACCTCCTTCCCATATTATAAATACAAATATACAGAGAAGGAATGTTCTGGACACACAATAAGCTATACCCTCACACTGTAATGTCTAAGGGAAACAATATGGCACCTCCTTCCCATATGTATAAATACAAATATACAGAGAAGGAATGTTCTGGGCACACAATAAGCTATACCTTCATACTGTACTGTCTAAGGGAAACAATATGGCACCTCCTTCCCATATTATAAATACAAATATACAGAGAAGGAATGTTCTGGACACACAATAAGCTATACCCTCACACTGTAATGTCTAAGGGAAACAATATGGCACCTCCTTCCCATATGTATAAATACAAATATACAGAGAAGGAATGCTCTGGGCACACAATAAGCTATACCCTCATACTGTACTGTCTAAGGGAAACAATATGGCACCTCCATCCCAAATGTATAAATACAAATATACAGAGAAGGAATGTTCTGGGCACACAATAAGCTATACCCTCATACTGTACTGTCTAAGGGAAACAATATGGCACCTCCTCCTCCCATATGTATAAATACAAATATACATAGAAGGAATGTTCTGGGCACACAATAAGCTATACCCTGATACTGTACTGTCTAAGGGAAACAATATGGCACCTCCTTCCCAAATGTATAAATACAAATATACAGAGAAGGAATGTTCTGGGCACACAATAAGCTATACCCTCATACTGTACTGTCTAAGGGAAACAATATGGCACCTCCTTCCCAAATGTATAAATACAAATATACAGAGAAGGAATGTTCTGGGCACACAATAAGCTATACCCTCATACTGTACTGTCTAAGGGAAATAAAATGGCACCTCCTTCCCAAATGTATAAATACAAATATACAGAGACTGAATGTTCTGGGCACTCAACAAGCTATACCCTCATACTGTACTGTCTAAGGGAAACAATATGGCACCTCCTTCCCAAATGTATAAATACAAATATACAGAGAAGGAATGTTCTGGGCACACAATAAGCTATACCCTCATATTGTACTGTCTAAGGGAAACAATATGGCACCTCCTTCCCATATGTATAAATACAAATATACAGAGACTGAATGTTCTGGGCACTCAACAAGCTATGCCCTCATACTGTACGTTTGTGTGTCCTTTTATAAGGTGTTATTATGCATAAATACAATTTGTATTAATAAAAGTCAATAAGAGACAATTCAAGTTTGTGTCAGTGTAGCTGGGGAGGGGGAACTCAAAGTTAACCATTAACCAATACAGAAAAAAGTATATTTAGTTGTTAGTTTGGTTGCTAAACCTCCTTAGGGGAATATCTATGGATATTTGGCTCATTCCCCAGTATCTCGGCTTCAGCATGTTAGAGGCAATACATGACCTATATTGGAGTAGCATTTTTGGGCCCCGGGTAAGAGTGCTGTCATGTCTCAATCACATTGTTGCTGGGGGTTAACAAAGAAACTAATTGTACCAGTTAAAAGTCCTAAAGTTCTATTGTCATAAATATACAGACTGTGCCCTGTGACACCCCCACTCCTACGACATGAACCCTGCGTTGGATGCTGGGACTTGTAGTTCATGTAATTGAGGAATTTGGTGGATTTTATTTGCAGCAGAGGGAGGGGGCAAACAAGGCAAAAAATCGACATAAATCATGGAAGGATGAGGCAGATGGAGGGCCGTTGATCGGAAATCCCTGGTGTGTTTTACCCCCTGCCTCCCAAGGTGCCTCATTATTATTTCTGATTGCTATTTACAGCTACTAAGAAGAGGAAGGTTGAACTGTAACTCTGCCATCTCTCCAACAACACCCTGCTCTATAGCGACTGCTTGTAGCTGGTTGCCTGGCAACGTGTACACAATGGTGTGTTTTGTACTGCAGAGCTGAATAAGAGCTATGGCAGCACCCAAACCCAGCCAGGACCAGGGAAAGAAAACCAACTATGTGGCACAGGATTCTATATGGTGAGAATATGACTGGGTACTGCCCGCTGCTTCTCTCATACTCTCATCATACGTACTCTGTCCTGTACTCTCTTTTATATACACATGCATGTACTCTCTCTCATACGCTCTCACATATACTCACATACCTGGGTCACATACTGTATAATAGAGGAGAGGTTGGGAATTGGGACATATGGGAGACCTGGGGAATTGGGACTGGCCCCTTTAAACCAGGGGACCTTCTGGTATCATGCAGTGTTTTTGGAATAATTCAGGTATTGGGTGGTCATGGGTAGGAAATGTGGGTATGGGGGGGCAGGCTTTAGGTTGGAAAATCTTCTTTTACTCTTTTTTCATAATCACTTCTGTGGTTATGATGTCACTTCTGTGTTTATGATGTCACTTCTGTGTTTTTAATGTCACTTCTGTGTTTATGATGTCACTTCTGCGGTTTTAATGTCACTTCTGTGGTTATGATGTCGCTTCTGTGTTTTTAATGTCACTTCTGTGTTTTTAATGTCACTTTTGGGGTTATGATGTCACTTATGTGTTTATGATGACAGCTGGTTTTATGGAATTGGCAGGTAGTGGTTCTGGATAAAGCTGTTGTTGGTTGGATTAGGGTTAGTTCACACGAAGAGATTAGGGAAGATTAATCGCCTCTTCTTCTGGGTGACAATCTCCCCAAACTGCCTCCGCGTGTCTTCCCATCCGCTATAATGAAAAGTCACTTGTGCTAAAGCAGACGTGGTGCTTCGTTTTCTGAAGTCGTCCAAAGTTTCCTTGTGAGGCGACAAAATCTCCCCGAATCTCCTCGTGTGAACTAACCCTTAGTTGTGGGTATAAAGCAGGTTGTGATCAAAATAGACCCTCCCTAGCTTTGTAGTGGTCCTACAATGTATATTGAACAAACTGTAACCCAGAAGAAGCCTCCATCTCTTCCTTGAAAGTATTTACTGTATCTGCCAATTTGGAGACATTCAATATTTTCCTTTTTTTTTTTTTTACTAAAACTGAAAGAAAAAAAAAATATTTCTCTGTTTTAGGTTTGTTGCCAAGAAAGTGCAATTTAGGTGAATTTGGTGCTCTCACACAAAGCATGGGGAATTAACATTTTGAGGGTCATTAGCGATAAAATGACTTCATGCTATTCCTTAGTTACAAAAAGTGGGGGGAAAAAAGAATCATGGGCACACATGGTCGTACCTTGGTCTGCCCAAAACACTGCCCTAAACATACTGACAATACCACCTACAGTACAAAGACCTGGGGGCAGATTCACAAATGGAATGGCTAATACTAGAGTCAATTCCTCAGCGTTGCCACCCGCAGGGACATCACCAATTTGTTAGTGAAAGAGACTGTCGCTAGCGTTCACACTCTATCACCAGGCGACTTTTCGTTACTCCGCAAATTCAATAAAGTGCGGATTTTACTGAACCTTCGTTTCCCAGAGTTGACTTTGCCACCTCAGACCAGGCAAAGTGCTAAAAAGAAGCTACATCTTCCTCAATCTTTTGTCACTTCCAAAAAACGCTGACGACTTTTTCCTTTTTTGAAGTGTCCTAACAAACTTTTTTTGGGTAACCGGTTTTCTCCTAACATATGTGTATGTCATATGTCATGTGTAAGGCATCATATTAACTCTCGTCTTTATTAATAGTGATGGGCGAATTTTCGCCGTCTCGCTTTGCCGGAAAATTTGTGAATTTTGCGCGAAATTCACAAAACGGCTAAAAATTTGCAAAATGGTGGCATCCGTTTTTTTTTCGACGCCAGCGAATTTTTTCAGGCATTTCGCAAATTTGCTGCGACTTTGCGCCTGGCGAATAAATTCGCCCATCAGTACTTTTTAAGTTTCCCTGGACATTTGTAATAAAAAGTGGTAACTTCAAGCATTTGCACCAACATTTATAATAAAGACTCCATACAACTTTATTTACCCACCGTATGCAAATTGACCTAATCGCAAAATCACTAGGGAATTTTCGCTAGGCACAAACATGCATTATTGTATATTCTCTATGAAATGCTCGCACTGCCGATGTAACACTAGCGAATAGTTGCCAGTGTTTGGTGCCCAATGTGCAACTTCGCATATTATTGAATTAGCGTAGTGGTAGCGGATTTGCGCCTGGCGAAGTGGTGTGATGTGTGCGAATCGGTCGCTGGCGACACTTCATCCTTTAGTGAATCTGCCCCCGGTCTATTGAGGACAGCGAATGCAGCAGCAATTCATTCCTTCTACTTCCACTTAAATTTGTGGTTGTTTCTTGGCTGTGGGAGATTCCAGGCACCTGATACATCCTCACTGCTGTTACTGTCCTTGCTGAATAAAAAACCAGAGACAGGGTACTGCTGCACAAAATGCTAACAACCAATTATGTTGCTGTCATAATTAACTTAAATGCTTTGATTCTATTACTTATCATTACTCATAAACCATTGTTTATAGTGTAATCACTGATAGAATTAATGGAAGCCTTGCTGTATATTCATGTTGCCATTGGTATCCGCATGCAAAACAACACCACTTGCCGTCTCTATGGATACAGTGCTGGAGGGGGAACCTAATTATTAGACACCTAATACATGATTTGTCCCTCTTTAATTTAAGGAGAGCTCATATTGAAACCGAGACGGCGACTGCTAAGAGATGGCCGGATAACTGGGGATTTCTAACCACCCCTCCTGATGAGGTAAAGCGACCAATAGCAAATCAGAAAAATAAGTGTTAAAGGGGAAGCATAACTAGAATTCTTTGTCCCTGTAGCAGTTACAAAAGTCAACAGGAACCTAGTAAAATAAAAATAAAGGAGACTAAACCACAGTGTCGGACTGGCCCACCGGGAAACCAGGAAAACTCCCAGTGGGCCCAGGTGTCAGTGGGTTCTCATGCTGCTAAACTTATTTCATGGCCATTCCCTATTTCTATGAGAAAAAAGAGGCTAAATAGATAGAATAATTAATTATAGTATAAAGAAAACCAACTAGGAGAATAGAAGTTAATTGAGGAGAGGAAGAATAATAGTACTGAGAGTGGGCCCCTGGTCTAAGTTTTTTGGGTGGGCCCCTGGTTTCCCAGTCCGATGCTGCGTAACCCCATTGCATAGCTGTTCCACTGCACCCCCTAATTCTCTAATGTACATGAACAAAACTTTAATTACTCCCCTCTCCCTGTGATTTATCTAATTTCAGTTGCTGAAATATGAGAAAGTAGAGAAGAAGGAGCGGCCATGCTTGAGAACCCCTGAGCATATGCGCATTCATCCCGTCACCCCATTGGAGAAGCACATCCAGGTCAGGACATATTCTGATCCTATTGGTTCATGACCTGCTCCAAACTTTTTATTTTGCAGTTTAAAGGAGAGGTTAATGTGGGGACTCCATATCACGGAGACATTGCAGATGGTCTTTATTTTATATGTCTTATTCTTCTTATTTTTAAATGGTTTTGTGCGGGGCCATCATCAGTAATCATGGGACCCCATACTACTAAGATAGCGGCCCTTACCCTCTGCAGAGAAATGGGTGGGATTTGGGTTCATCATAGACTGGTTTTGGTTTAATGGGGTAATGGCTTGGTGAATTGGAAGTGTGGCCATGCACGCATTAGAAATGTTAATTTTAATGGGGCCCCAGTCTAGCACAAAGCCAAAGAGCCCTACACATTCATCCCTGATCCACCAGCCAAGCCCAGTATGCCAAAAACCCCACCCACAATCCAGCCTAACCTGCTCATCCTGCAAGCCCCACCCATTATCTACATGCCCCACCCATTATCTACACCTGTAACTTGCACTTTGGCACCTCTCCAATTGGGTGCCTGATACGAGTACCCACCGTTTCACCTTGTGGCAAATAGCAGGTCCTGCCTGAGGGAACATATATTCCAGTATATGCATCTATAGAATAATTTTGGTGTGGGGCCCAGTTACTTCCATATTTACAGTAACAGCTGGTTTCATTTGGGCAGCACCAATGTTGAATGTGTTTTGGAACTGGCACAAGCTAATATTGTCTCCTTATCAAGGTGGCTCCTTCACCCCCCGTGCCCCGCACCACGCAAGGTTTGGTCGGCTGGAGATCCAGCATCCTGGAACTGCAACTGGACCGCTATGGCAAATCCAGCCACCCCCAAGGGGACTTCTGTAAGCGGATGAACTGGCCCGCTGAAGCAATGGACTAACGCTGCCCCTCCATGCCAAAGACCTTAAGCTCAATGCTGCGTGGCCAACAAATGTTGCAACATAGCAATAAAATGCCACAAATGACAAAATTTGAACTCTCTTTTCGGATGACGGGAGAACTCAGCTTCAATATATATATATTCATATCAACATTTATATATATATATATATATATATATATATATATATATATATATATATATGTGTGTGTGTGTGTGTGTAAATGTTGATATGACATATGGGGGGGGCAGCCATAACAACTGGTTTATTCTTTCTCCAGCCTCCCCAATATTGACACGATCACCTTAAAAGCTAATAAATCTGCACGCTTGAGTGATGCTGCCGATGGAGAGTTTTATCAGTTCTTCACCCAGACGAATAACAAAAAGGAAATGTAACAAAGTTAATTGTTATTATTCTCCTTTTTTATACTGTGCCAACATATTCTCCAGTGCTTACAGAGATGATACATCATTTTCATCAGTCCCTTCCCCTTTGGAGCTTACACTCTAAGGTCCCTTTCACAGAAACACACAGTAGGGGCAGTTTTATCAGGAGCCAGTTAAAGGAGAAGGAAAGCTACCAAAGCAGTTGCTTTCAAATGGGCGTCGCTGACCCCTTCTACAAAGGCTACAACTGTATTGTTGTTGTAACTTTTTCTTTCTCATTTTTCTATTCAGTCCCTTTCCTATTCATATTCCAGTCACTTATTCAAATCAATGCATGGTTGCTAGGGTCATTTGGATCTTAGCTACAAGATGGCTGAAATTACAAACTGAAGAGCTGCTGAATAAAAAGCTAAATAACTCAAAAACCCCAAATAATAGAGAATGAAAACCAATTGCAAATTGTCTCAGAATATCAGTCTCTACATCATACTAAAAGTTATCTGAAAGGTGAATAACCCCTTTAAAGCATGGATGGGAGGAGGGAGGAACAAACTGAGCATGCTCAAGCCCTAGCCCCGGAGGTTTATGCTGAAAACAGGAAGTCTGATACAGAAGCCCATGAGTACACAATAGAAGGAAAGAAATTCAGTGTTTCTTTTGACAGAGGACTCAGAGCAGAATTACTTTTAGGGTTTACTGGTGTATTTACAGAATATATTTCTGATAAAGCTAGCGTAGTTTTAACCTTTCCTTCTCCTTTAACATTCTTGTATGTATTGGGAAATACATACTCAAAGGAAACCCTCGCTGGTACAGGGAGAACATACATACTCCCAGCAGATAGTGCCCTGGCTGGAATCAAACATAGGACCTCTGTGCTGCAAGGTTCCAATCATGAGCAGTCCCGGGAGTCCAATAAAAAAGCAATATGCAATTTACATTGAGATTTAAAGTTTTTAGATTCAATTTAGTCCAAATCCAACTTGTCTGATAACAACAGCATCCATTATAGCATCAAGAACCCAAGGGATTTGTTCCCATTGTGCAATCTGATCTGCCGTATGTAGGTGGAAATGTTCTATACCCCATCATTATTCTGTTCCACAGACCTGCCCCCTAACCAGGACTCTCTGGGGCAAATTTATTAAGCGGCAAAAATTTGCCAGCGACAGCTTCTGAGGCAGCGCAACACTTCTCCAGATTATGCTAACTTACTAACATGCAAATTTGCGTCCAGGGTGCTGAACGCTGGCAAAGTTGCGCTAGCGTTAATTTGGCAAGCAGATCGAAGTTGCAATAGCGATGGCTAATTTGCATATGCCGGGAAGTTAAAGTTCAATGGACATATATGTTGCAGCAAATACATTACATTGCAGCAAATACATTACATTACACAAGCCCAGTGAAGCTTAATAAAATAAAATAGAGGTGTTATTTTGTCCTACACATGAGCCCACTGTATATGTTAGGAAATGTAGGGGGGAAGCCGGTTACCCCAAAAAATGTGTACGCTCTTTTGCAGTCTATCACCCTGAAAAATGGAAAAGTCCTATCTACTCTATTGCACTTCGCCTGGTCTGAGGTGGTGAAGGCAAGTCTGACGCAAGAGGTAACGTTCAGTAAAATCCGCATCTTAGTGAATTTGCGTAATTACGTCCATTTGCCAGAGCGCAACTTCGCCTGGCGATTGAGTGCGAATAAGCGTCAGTGACAGTCTATTTCGCTAGCAAAGTTACACCAGCTCCCATTAGTAAATCAGCAAAGTACGGAAATAACATCATGCTGGCGAATTTTCGCCAGTGTTAGTCAATTCGCCCTTTAGTAAATTTGCCCCTATGTATATTTATGCTCCCAGCCCATTTTTCTGGACACTAACTTTAAAATGTGGCATCAGAGTAGGCGGGGTCTCCTCCTCCTATCCAAAAGGCAATCAGGTAGGCAAGGGACAATTGAGGGGCCAGTGCAGGACCGGATTTAGGGGTAGGCCCCCCCTTACAAGTTAAAAGAAACCATTGATGAGCCAGGACCCCCTACAAGTTAAAGAAACCCCCCATTGGTGGCCAGGGGCCCCTACAAGTAAAAAAAACCCCATAGATGGCACAGCCCAACAGTTTAAAAAAAAAATGTTGGCCAGGGCTCCCCAAATTAAAAATAAATTGGTACTCCAGGCCCGCCCCCAACAAATAAAACAAAAAACATCACTGGCCAGGAGGATTGGGGTTCAGGGTGCTGAGCCAAGTCAAATTTGCTTTGGGCACAAACAGGCCCGGATTTGCGGCAAGGCCGCATAGGCCCGGGCCTTGGGCGGCAAAGAAATAGGGGCGGCATGCCGCCCAGCCGCCGTTCAACTGCACCAGCTGCGCCGGCGTTTTTTTTCGCCGGCGCGCTGGGAAGGCGGGCGCTAGGACCGCGCGGCCGCCTGGTCGGACCACGCAGCCTAGGGGTGCGCAGAAGTTAAATCCGTCGCTGGGCACAAATACTACTTGCCTGGATATTGGATGCTGTCCTTAGCTAAGCAGTGGGTGGAGTACAGCACACAAGCAGGAAGTAGTGCAGAAAGGCGGTCTAGATATCATCAAATATTAAATAAATTTCATTTTTTATGAGGCTTATTTATTGTACGGTGTTATTGCATTGCTGTGACCCCATTTGGTTTCCAGCTGATAAGTTAAAAGGGGAACTCTGCACCAAAACAGTTTTTTGCATAATGAAAGGAAATGTATTTTTTAAGCAACTTTCCAATATACATCTGTTCCTTATTCTCCCTGGTTTTTATAATTGTGTGTAAATGTAACTGCTATCAAAATTTACAGTGTTACAGAGTCGGCCTTCCGTTGCAATTACTTTTACAAACAACTTGAGAGATGAAGGCAGATATGTTCAGTCCTTTCTAGTGACGCCCCTGCAGGAAAATAATTGACATTTGTATTTCCCATGGTGTGAGTTTTATCAGAAATTGGCCAAAATAAGCGGAAAAACGTAGAAAAGTTACTTTCTTTACAAATGCCAATCTCTACTGGCGAGGTACAAAGCGCTTGTCTGCATCCCAGGGACGACCGCTCAATAAAACCCTTTAGAAGAAGAGAGCAATTGAGAGAGATGTTTCTCATTCTTCCGCCGCTCTCTGATGTCTCTGTGCACTCGGCAGTTATTTCTCCTAATGTTGGTTTTTTTTTTTTCTTTTAAGAAATAGTTTTACTCTGTTTTGATTGGAAAACTCATCTGGCTGAGAAGTATGAGGGAGTAGTGCTTTATTAGGGCACAGATTAGCTTGGATTGTACAAACAAAAAAGGGACAGGGCAGCTGATCCATAATGAACTCGGTGTCTTTAATCGTGAAACACAACATTATGTCCCAGTGACTGCACAGATCATATCTGGTCCCCATTGTAAGCAGCAGTCCTGCTCTGCTTTATGGCAGCTGAGATTCTATCTATCTGTATAACAGAGCATTCTATCCCAGTGGCTGCACAGATCCTATCTGATCCCCATTGTAAGCAGCATTCCTGCCCTGCTTTATGGCTGAGATTCTAGCTATCTGTATAACAGAACATTCTGTCCCAGTGGCTGCACAGATCCTATCTGATCCCCATTGTAAGCAGCAGTCCTGTCCTGCTTTATGGCTGAGATTCTAGCTATCTGTATAACAGAGCATTCTGTCCCAGTGGCTGCACAGATCCTATCAGATCCCCATTGTAAGCAGCAGTCCTGTCCTGCTTTATGGCTGAGATTCTAGCTATCTGTATAACAGAACATTCTGTCCCAGTGGCTGCACAAATCCTATCTGATCCCCATTGGAAGCAGCATTCCTGCCCTGCTTTATGGCTGAGATTCTAGCTATCTGTATAAAAGAACATTCTGTTACAGTGGCTGCATAAATCCTATCTGATCCCCATTGAAAGCAGCATTCCTGCCCTAACTTATGGCTGAGATTCTAGCTATCTGTATAACAGAACATTCTGTCCCAGTGGCTGCACAGATCCTATCTGATCCCCATTGTAAGCAGCAGTCCTGTCCTGCTTTATGGCTGAGATTCTAGCTATCTGTATAACAGAGCATTCTGTCCCAGTGGCTGCACAGATCCTATCAGATCCCCATTGTAAGCAGCAGTCCTGTCCTGCTTTATGGCTGAGATTCTAGCTATCTGTATAACAGAACATTCTGTCCCAGTGGCTGCACAAATCCTATCTGATCCCCATTGGAAGCAGCATTCCTGCCCTGCTTTATGGCTGAGATTCTAGCTATCTGTATAAAAGAACATTCTGTTACAGTGGCTGCATAAATCCTATCTGATCCCCATTGAAAGCAGCATTCCTGCCCTAACTTATGGCTGAGATTCTAGCTATCTGTATAACAGAACATTCTGTCCCAGTGGCTGCACAGATCCTATCTGATCCCCATTGTAAGCAGCATTCCTGCCCTGCTTTATGGCTGAGATTCTAGCTATCTGTATAACAGAACATTCTGTCCCAGTGGCTGCACAGATCCTATCTGATCCCCACTAGAAGTAGCAGCATTGTCCTGCTTTATGGCTGAGATTGAAGCTTTCTTCATATTGGGAAGGATATGCCTAATGATGTTTACAGGAATTTACCATTAAGTATATTGTTAGAGATGGGGAATAAGAGTGATAAGTGTCGGACTGGCCCACCAGGATACCAGGAAAACTCCCGGTGGACCAAGGTGTCAGTGGGCCCTCTAGCTTCAAACATTTGGCTTATTTCATGGCCATTCCCTATTTCTATGAGAACAAAGAGGATGAATAGATGGAATAATAGATTATAATATGTAAAGAAAAGAGTATAGGAGAACAGAGGTTGAGTGAGGAGAGGAATTATAATAGTACTGAGAGTGGCCCCTGGTCTAAGGTATTTGGGTGGGCCCCTGGTGTTCCAGTTCACACTGTGGGGGCCCCCAAGATAACAGTCCCAGTGGGCCCAGGACCCCCAGTCCGACACTGAGAGTGATATTAGAAACAGTAAGTGAGTGATATTAGAAACATATAGAAGACAGAGGTCCAGACTGTATAAAAGACAAAGCAGATATTAATGCAGAGAGGTAATTCACTGATGGAGAGAGACAGTAAAGTGCAGCGAAACATACGACAGAAGAGAGATGTGTGGGAGGAGAAGGAGCAATTGAAATTAAGGGAAATTGGTTTAAAAAAAAAAAAAAAAAGTACTGCAATTACTTTACCAGAGACCTGAGCAAAATCAACACTTTTTTTCCCAAATGAAACAAATCTGTTGCTGCTCTCTCAGCATCCTCCAATTACAACTCAGTTATTATATTTATTTATTTATGATACATTATTTGTAAAGCGCTGTCTCATTCTGCAGCACTTTACAAGTCCAAATGAGACCACCCCCATAAATAAACATTCTATATCCTAGTTAGCCGTAATATTTGGGGCTTGCTGCCGACTATACTGGATTCTGTGCCAGCATGCAGCAAACGTCCAGTTTAAATGGTAGGCAACCAAGCAGCACATAGATATGATATAAAGCTAGTTTTAAAGGCTTATGGTGGTGGCTGTAACCATGTGGTTATCTATATGAAGTAGCTGCCCCTGTAGTATCAAGGGTTCCTTGTAGGGGTTAAGAAAACACAGTTCGGGGTATAATACCAGACTCTGTAATGGGGATTATTCTGGGTCCCTGGGGGCAATGCTCCATACTACTAATTCCGTTGGCCCTAAATGGTTATTGATTCTTGAATGAAAGGGTTAATTCGTTGTGCTAAATAAAGCTTACTGTTGAAAAACAGTTACTTTTAACCCCCTGACACTAACTTAAAGGGGTGGTTCACCTTTAGGTTAACTTTTAGTATGTTATAGAATGCCTAATTCTAAGCAACTTCATCGTATGACTGGTACCAGCTTTCAAATAGAGTTCACTGACCCCCTATAAAAAATCAAATGCTCTGTAAGGCTACACACATACTGTATATTGTTACTGCTACTTTTTATTACTCCTCCTTCTATTCAGCCCCTCTCCTATTCATATTCCAGTCTCTTATTCAAATTAATGCATGGTTGCTAGGGTAATTTGGACCCTGAAATTGCAAACTGGAGAGCTGCTGGATAAAAAGCTAAATAACTGAAAAACCATAAATAATAAAAAATTCAAACCAATTGCAAATAGTCTCAGAATATCACTCTCTGCATCATACTAAAAGCTGAACAACCCCTTTAACCCCTTCCTTGCCTGCATTACACGCACACAGACACAGCTCTTTGCTTCTATTGGCTGATATTATTTAATATAGCTAGACAATGCACTTTGCAGGGATTCTGCTGCCTTTTCTTTGTTTAGAAACAATTTCTGCAGAAATCACAGCCCAATTCCCCAGTTCTTCTTCCCTAAAGGTCACAGACTGCCTGGACATTCATGATATCAGACAGAGCGTCAGACTCCTCTATTCTCCCATGGTGCCTGCAGGCCGTCTGCCTCTTACTAATCCACCCTGGTGGGTCACACACATTAGCTCACCCTAAAACTGATGGCGATTGCTCCGGGGGGGGGGGGGTTGTATGCAGCCCTCTATTCCCAGACACACACACATACCCAAAAAGTGTCAGACAGAGGCTAGTGATTGCGCTAAAGGGGTTTGCTGATCTCTGCCAGGCTCATCTGCGGCACAGAAATCCCCTCCCTTACCCAGCATGTGCCAGACACAACACTGGGCAGCAGGAGGAGGGAGAGCTGAAAGCTGCCATCTCTAGATATCTGCAATGCTGCTGTGTATCTGTCTGGCTAAATGTGCTGGTTTGTGCAGCCGCTCAACTAGATTTTTCTCCATATTTAATATCCATTTATTCTGCACGAGAAGGTCTGTTATTTATCTTTCGTATATAAATATTATCGCTGTTTTTTTCTTTAACTTATCTGCAGGACGTTGCCCTTTCCCTGAGTCTTGCGCAATGATGTAGGTACCACGGTGCTAATGCCGTAGATTCTATGGTCCTAGGTTCTGCTTAGACCTTATGCTGCACCATGTGTTTAATGGCATGGAAAGGGTTAAACTACCCGTGCAGAGACCTAGGTAACTGCCACCTTGCTATTCTTATAAACAGGGCTGATCCTATCAAATGTGGGGCCCAATTGGGACCATGTTGGCGGGGCCCCTAGACAAAGTGTTGCTGGCTACTGACACAGCAAGTATTTAGGAAAATAAGGGCATACAGGCACAAAATAGAAAGGAAAGGGGCAGTGCGGGGACCCCAGAGGTGTGGGGCCCAATTGGTCCAATTGGCCTAAGGCCGGCCCTGCTTATAAAGAGCCCAAAAAGGACTGTGGGGTGGGTCATTTAAAGTGTGGCAAAAGGCCATGGTGTCAAGGTGGCCATACACAGAGAGATCTGCTCGTTTCGCCAAATGAGTGGATCTCTCCCCAATATGTCCACCCTGAGGTGGGCAATATTGGGCTGATTCTATTGTGGACTCTAAAGCCCAACGATCGGATAATACAGGCGGGAACGCATCAATGAACAGATGCGGTCAGCAATCCGATGGGATTTTTACCACTGCCCGATCGACATTTGGCCAACTTTCAGCCAAATATCGATCAGGGAAGCCAGTGGGAGGACGCCACACACGGGCCAATAAGCTGCTGACTCAGTCTGTCGGTAGGATTTATCAGCCCGTGTATGGCCAGCTTAACTCGCAGGTAACTCTGCAGCCTCCCGTGTTCACCGAAGGCCTCTTATGGCATGAGATTTTTGCAGCAGCTTCTATCACTGTCTGACTCCACATAGGGCAGCGGAAAAATAGCAGCAATAGCTGGCTAGTTAACCTTCATCCTAATCTAGCATCAAACCCAGTAGTCTTGGCAGGGGGGCAGCAAGAGAAGTCTGAATTTAAAGGCATACTGTCATGGGAAAACAGCATCTATTTCTCAAAAGAGCAAACAGATTTTTTTATATTTAATTTTGAAATCTGACATGGGGCTAGACATATTGTCAGTTTCCCAGCTGCTCCAGTCATATGACATGTGCTCTGATAAACTTCAGTTACTCTTTACTGTTGTACTGCAAGTTGGAGTGATATCACAGCCCTCCCCAGCAGACTAACAACAGAACAATGGGAAGGTAACCAGATAGCAGCTCCCTAACACAAGATAACAGTTGCCTGGTAGATATAAGAACAGCACTCAATAGTAAAATCCAGGTCCCACTGCGACACATTCAGTTACATTGCATAGGAGAAGAAGAAAAAGAAGAAGTGAAATTAAAACACTATTAGTCCATAAACACTCACTTCAAAGCAAACTAGTTCAGTGTGGCGCCTATGTAGTATGATTGGCAAAACTGCCTTAAGTAAAACTTAACTTTTAATAAATTAGGCTAAAAAGAGAAGAGCGCCCATGAAAGACAAACCCACTGCTAATAGCCCATAAGGCCTCAGTGCAGGAACAATGTCCCTAAAAAACATTCAATTAAAAAACAGCAAATGGTGGAAACGGTGGTATCTTAATCAGCCAAAGAAAATACTTTGACGGTAGTAGTATAAACTATTGGTTACAGTGCAAACACTACCCGCTCCCACCCTTCCATTTGTGCCCCAAGTTAGTCAGCAAGAACCTGCCTGTCTACATAAGGACAAGGTGGGAGCTAGGCTGCCACCATCCACCTATGCACATTCATTGCGTAGGAGAAACAACAGGCTGCCAGAAAGCAGTTCCATCCTAAAGTGCTGGTTCTTTCTGAAAGCACATGACCAGGCAAAATGACAGATGCACCTACACACCAATATTACAACTAAAAAAAATACACTTGTTGGTTCAGGAATTAAATTTTACTTTGTAGAGTGAATTACTTGCAGTGTAAACAGTGTAATTTAGAAATAAAAACTACATCATAAAAATCATGACAGAATCCCTTTAAGGGAAGTGTCAGTAATCAGACAGGTAAGATAAGGGCTTTAACAGGTCTCCATAGGCCACTATAAAGGGCACCAAAGGGATGAATTGCACAACGTGTGCCAGAAGTGATGGTGGCACCTAGACATGGAGAGGAACAGTCACAACCATTGCCAACTGGCACTAGATAAGGAGTCCCCAATGACTGTAATTAAGAGAGGATTATTGGGTCATACATGGAGGAAGCCCCAGTTGCTGAGGCTCCCGTACATATATAAAGAGAACCCAGCGGCTGTGAGAGAGGGAGCTTTGCACAGTACATTGCCCAACAGCAGTGCTCTACTGGGTAATACATAGAAATAACTACTTGTTCCACCGGCTTATCACAGAGACCTCAATCAAGTCATCAGGGAGCTAATGATCCAGTCCTGGCATTGTAGCACTCTAATTCTCCTGGCATCAAAAGTCATCTGGAAAGAAGTTTTTAAAAAATGCATTTGAACTGGATTGGATAACACACCCCGACTAGGGGGTATATTTATCAAAGAGTGATGTTAATAGTGAAGTTCCGCCACTATTCATTTGTATGGGATTTTTATAGGCATATTTATCAAAGGGTGAACTTTCACTTCACCAATTGATAAATACGCCTTTCAAAATCCCATAGAAATTAATTGAGAGCTGCGGAATTTCACTCTAGTGGCGGAACATCACTCTTTGATAAATTTACCCCATGGAGTTAGCTGGTGGAACATCCATGAAGTTGAAGAATGCCTGAGCAATTGGGTTATGTTGCTGCCCATAATAGTGACCACCAGCTTTTCCCCACTTTGGTATTATCTTAAAGGGATTCTGTCATGATTTTTATGATGTTGTTTTTATTTATAAATTACACTGTTTACACTGCAAATAATTCACTCTACAATATAAAATTTCATTCCTGAACCAACAAGTGTATTGTTTTTAGTTGTAATATTTGCGTTATTGGTTATTTTGCCTGGTCATGTGCTTTCAGAAAGAGCCAGAACTTTAGGATGGAACTGCTTTCTGGCAGGCTGTTGTTTGTCCTACTCAATGTAACTGAATGTGTCGCAGTGGGACATGGATTTTACTATTAAGTACTGTTCTTAGATCTACCAGGCAGCTGTTATCTTGTGTTAGGGAGCTGTTATCTGGTTACCTTCCCATTGTTCTGTTGTTAGGCTGCTGGCAGGCCCGGATTTGTGGAAAGGCCACCTAGGCCCGGGCCTAGGGTGGCAGGATTTTTGGGGGCGGCATGCTGCCCAACCACACCCACATTGGTTCAAAAACACTGTGGATGTGCAGAAGATACAATAATTTTGTAAGTTTCCTCTGCCCAAAACACATTGCTCCAGTCCCGATTATGAAAGTTTGAATGAATAAAAGAGGGGGGGCACGGGCTACGAACGGCATTGGGCCTAGGGGCGCCCGCTATGTAAATCCGGCCCTGGCTGCTGGGGGGAAGGGAGGGGGTGGTATCACTCCAACTTGCAGTACAGCAGTAAAGAGTGACTGAAGTTTATCAGAGCTCAAATCATACAGTATGACTGGGGGCAGCTGGGAAACTGACAATATGTCTAGCCCCATGTCAGATTTCAAAATTAAATATAAAAAAGTCAGTTTGCTCTTTTGAGCAATGGATTTCAGTGCAGAATTCTGCTGGAACAGCACTATTAGCTGATGCATTTCGAAAAAACAAACATTTTTTGCCATGGCACTATCATTTTAACCTCCCTCTGGCCTCTATTTTTGTCCCCCCTGGAAAAACATTTTGCCCCAGAGAGTGTCCAGTTCCATGAAAGTGTCTCTATTGTGACTAGCAGAAAAATGCTAATTCAACTGAGGCTTTGAGCCACTTTTTGCACCTTGATTGCACCAGTATGGGATGCACAGATACTTGCACGGGGCAGGCAGATGGCACGTAAGAAAAGTGATTGAGAAAAGAGGGGCAATATCCTTAACTGGAGAGGCTGCTGTACATAAGAACCAGTACAGCAATACAAAAAAAACATGTAAAAAAACTTACATACTCCTTCAAAGGACATGATGAATTGGTATGAGCCAAATCCAACTTCTATTGCTGTCAAAATTCATATCATGTCACTATAAAGGGGAACTACACCTAATGAAATCTAATGAAAGGAAATGTCATTCTAAGCAACTGTCCCCATTATACATTTATGAAAAGTTATAAATATAACAGTAAATGAAAGCAGTCCTACAAGAGGAGAGCAGATGCATGAGGCACTATACTGTGGTTTTCATTTTCATATATCTCCGTTTAATTATTTCTTTAAGCCCCACGCAATATAATAGAATTTATTAGCGACAAGGTGCCAACCCCCTCCCCCAGACACTAATGGTGGAACGGCCCTTCCCTCGGCTCCTTTCATTTGGAAATAAATCGGTTAACGTGCCCTCTTTGTTCCCTGCGCCCGCCAAAATCGGGGAAGCATTGATTGTTCCTGATGCAAACACAAATCAGACAATTACAGTTAAGTGGATTTTAAAAGGCAACATGTTTGAGTTATGTTCCAATTGTTATTGCGGCTCAGACATACAGCCAGCTCACAATCAACATGCTGTCAGATCAATGATGCGAGCTGTATATTAACACTTATTTTCTGCGCTCAGATTTCCTACTGCTGCAGAGAGCGACTTATGCACCTTCTTCTCTCCTGATTGGGGGGGGGGGGGAGAGAAGACAAACTTCACGGTGTACATTAATGCCTGAACTTTCACTTTATAAGTACCAGGGGTCTGTTTTCATGAAGTGCACCAATCTCCTCTGTCAGTGCAACAGTGCCCTCTACTGGGCCTGCAAAATATTACAGCAGAAAAAAGTTTTGTCCAAAATATATATGTATATACTGCAGGGGTCTCCAACCTTTTTCACCCATGAGCAATATTCAGATGTAAAAAGAGTTGGGGAGTAACAAAAGCATGATAAATTCTCCTGGGTTGTTCCAAATAAGGGTTGTGATTGGCCATGCGGTAGCCCCTATGTGGACTGGCAGCTACAGGAGGGTCTGTTTGGCAATACATCTGGTTTTTATGGAACCAAAACTTGGAATTCAAAAATAAGCTCCTGCTGTGAGGCCACTGGGAGCAACACCCAAGAGGTTGGGGAGCAACATGTTGCTCACGTGTTACTGGTTGGGGATCACTGATATACTGTATATATTGAAGCCTTGCATGAAGCCCAGGTTAATAGCAAGTAGGGTCAACTGAAACCACTTGCTTATCAGCATGAATCTCTGGCCAGAGCTTGTGGAAGGAGTCATCAGATGAGAGATGCCAGGAAAAGATGACTGGCATATTTCAGCGTTGACTAGCAATGGCAAAAGAATTTGCGGGAGATTGTAGTGTGAGTCAGTTGGCCGTAGAGTTGGGCTTCTGGGCTAATTTGAAAAGCAGCACCCACAGCTGCCCTCTGTGTCATTTCCCTTAGGGTGAGCAATGAGCTCACCGGGTGTCTTAAATGAACGTTGCTTCAGAAAAACAAAAAAGAACAAACAATAGAGGGTTACTTTGTCTTCTTTAGGAACGTCTGTATCTCACTCAGCAGTTCCACAAGAAACATGATCACTGTGCTGAGCCCGACATTGGAATTTCTCTGACCTTCAAACTTTCCTCACTGCTCCCTCAGCAGATACACATCCCTTGGCTATTCACTTCTCTTTCTCTCTCTCTTTCTGTATCTTTATCTCTCTCTGTATCTCCAGCTCTTTATCTCTGTCTCTCTATAGCTCTCTTTATCAGTTTCTGTTATATCTCTTTCTGTTTCTCTCTTTCCCTCCAGGGGGTATATTTATCAAAGAGTGAAGTTAGAGATCACCACAGTCCGCTAGAGTGAAATACCACCTCTCTCCATTAATTTCTATGGGATTTTTAAAGGCGTATCAAAGGGTGAAAGTGAAAGTTCACCCTTTGATAAATACTGTATGCCTTTAAAAATCCAATAGAAATTAATGGAGAGAGGCGGATTGTGGTGATCTCTAACTTCACTCTTTGATAAATATACCCCCTGGTCTGTCTCTCTTTTCCCTCTGTGTATCACTCTCTCTTTATCAATTTCTGTTTTTCTCTCTGTATCTCTTTCTGCTTCTCTCTCTTTATCTCTTGGTATGTCTCTCTCTCTCTCTTTATCTCTAGCTCTTTCTGTATCTCCAGCTCTCTTTGTCTCTCTCTGTATATCACTCTCTCTATATCTTTGTCTCTCTCTATCTATATGTATCTCTTTCTGTTTCTTTCTCTATATCTCTTTCTGTTTCTCTCTCTTTATCTTTATGTCTCTCTCTCTCTCTCTCTCTCTCTCTCTATATATATATTTCTCTCTGGGTTTGTTTTTCTCTCTCTCTCTCTCTCTTTCTCTCTCTGTATCGCACAAACATACACATTTTCAAATGTCCTTCAGTAAGTAAAATATTGAAGCTATGCTGAGAACACAGTGACTGGGAGAAAGGGGACCCCTCCTATCTGCTCCATGGCAGCTCACGATAACCATAGAAAGGCGCCAAACCCTTAGTCACTCTTAACTAAACATTGTCCTTTCCATTAACATCTTTTTGTGTGTTTTATTTGCTTTTGTGCACAATTATATTTTTAAGTGAAAGGCACCAAACAAATAAGTACATTAAATACCTTATCATATAATAAGGATACCAGCTGATCTGGGTCTGTCTAATAAATAAAAGTTGCTGAGACACAATGATCACCATTAAATTAAATCCAAGGTGTATTTTTCTAGTTTTGTACCTGTCACTTCTCCCACCACACTGCCCAGTCAATGGAAGAGGGCAATTCCTCTAAATGTATTTATTGATGAAAGCAATTTCAGTAATGTACACAATCGACCAGATTCCTGCCCTTGGTGTTGGGGTTCCTACATAATGAAAGGTTGTTGTTCCATATTATTCCCAAACTCTTTACCTGGGTGGTCCAGTTTTTACCATGGCTCCAACTCTACAATCCATCCATAGATTGGTGTTTAAATTAGATCTCAACCTGGAGCTGCCAATTTAGTTTTAGGGCCCTGACAGACTGGGTACTTCATAACCCAGCAAGATCTCTAGAAAATCTAGATCTTCCCAAGAAAACCTGCCTCTCCTCATTCATTTGAATGTAAAAAAATTCATTCAATTCAGGAAACATTGGTAATCTCCCAAATATGCAGAACAAGGCATTTCTCCTGCTTCATCAAGCATATGATTGCCTCATCGATCCCCTTCCCGGAACTCTGCCCCAAGTGGCTGTATTTACCCATTACCTCTATAAATGAGCACATTCAGGGCAGTCTCCATTGTGGGTACATTTGGCTTTCATCCTCTCCTGTCAGCATGGGCTTCTTCTTTGTAGAGAAAAAAGATGGAGGTTTAAGGCCTGGTATTGATTATAGAGGCAAATCACACTCAGAAGTCATTACCCTTTGCCCTTTCTAGTTTCCTCAGAAACCAGGAACTAGTGGTCCTGTGGCCCCCACTGGGGAAGGGGATACAATGTTTTCATTGGCTAGCTGGACCCAAAATGGCAGCTCCCTTGGCGCATGATCATTATGTTACAAAGCAGCACCAATCAGTGTCGGACTGGCCCACCGGGATACCAGAAAACTCCAGTTTGGCCTATTTAATGGTCATTCCCTATTTCTTTGTGGGAACTTAGAGGGATACTGTTATGGGAAAAAACATTTTTTTCAAAATTAATCAGTTAATAGTGCTGCTCCAGCAGAATTCTGCACTGAAATCCATTTCTCAAAAGAGCAAACAGATTTTTTTTATATTCAATTTTGAAATCTGACATGGGGCTAGACATATTGTCAATTTCCCAGCTGCCCCAAGTCATGTGACTTATGCTCTGATAAACTTCAATCACTCTTTACTGCTGTACTGCAAGTTGGAGTGATATCACCCCCTCCCTTTTCCCCCCCCAGCAGCCAAACAAAAGAACAATGGGAAGGTAACCAGATAACAGCTCCCTAACACAAGATAACAGCTGCCTGGTAGATCTAAGAACAACACTCAATAGTAAAAACCCATGTCCCACTGAGACACATTCAGTTACATTGAGAAGGAAAAACAGCAGCCTGCCAGAAAGCATTTCTCTCTTGAAGTGCAGGCACAAGTCACATGACCAAGGGCAGCTGGGAAATTGACAATATGTCTAGCCCCATGTCAGATTTTAAAATTAAATATAAAAAAATCTGTTTGCTCTTTTGAGAAATGGATTTCAGAGCAGAATTCTGCTGGAACAGCACTATTAACTGATTCATTTTGAATTTTTTTTTCCCATGACAGTATCCCTTTAATAATGGAAGAATAGACTATAGTATGTAGAGAAAAGAGACTAGGATAATAAAGAGGTTTAGTGAGGAGAGGAGGTATGATAGTTTGGAAAGTGCAGCCTTCAGCCTAAGGTCTTCTGGTGGGCTCCTGGCATCCCAGTCTGACACTGGCACCAATGCATTAGATTACTGCAAGTTGTTGCCAGACTCAATACTACAAATAGGAGCCATGGGTTCAAGAGTGAGAAGAAGGAACCAGATGTGCAAGCTTTTAACGATCTTTGAAAATAAACGTTTTCCTAGTGCATGAAAGGAATTCAGAATAAAATAACATTCCTATGGGCAGATTTACTAAAGGGCAAAGAGCCGATTTACTAACGGTCGCAGGCGTAACTTCACAGGTGAAAGAGACAGACACTAGCGTTCATTCACACTCTATCGTCTATGTTACGCCGCAAATTCACCAAGATGTGGATTTTACTAAACGTTACCTCTTTCGCCAGACTTGCCTTCGCCATTTCAGACCAGGCGAAGTGCAATGGAGTGCACAGATCTTCCTCAATCTTCAGTTACTTACATCATATTTTTAGTGGAACAAGTTTCTAAGTCCCAAAAAATGTTGGTGTCTTCCTTTTTTCAGAGTGATAGGTTGCAAAAGTCCTAGAGATTTTTGGGTAACCGGGTTCCCCCCCTACATTTCCTAACATATGGAAAATAAGCTATACAGTGGGCTCATGTGTAGGGCAATATAAGAACTCTATTGTCTTTATTAAGGTCTGGACTTGTGTAATGTAATGTATTTGCTGCAACATATATGTCCATTCAACTTTATAATTTCCTGCCGTATGCAAATTAGCAAAGACCTCTAACGAAGTTGCGCTAGGCATAATTGAACGCTAGCGCATCTTCGATTTGATTGCCGATGTAACGATAGCGATAATTCGAAAGCGTTCGGCGCCATGGACGCAACTTCGCATTTTAGTAAATTAGCGTTGTCTGAGCGAATTTTCTCCTGGACAAGTGTTGCGATGGCTGCAAAGCCATCGCTGGTGAGTTGTCGCCACTTAGTAAATTTACCCCCTACACCTTTAGAGCATGGCGATTGAGGAGAATATATCAATCACAAAGTCTAAGAAAACGATGTTGGAAATCAAAGAAAGGATAGTGGAAGTGGAATCAAAGTTAGGAAGATAACCTCAACATATATTATGTCTCAATGCAATTTTTTATCTGTCTTAAATATTTGTACCTTTTCCCATTTATCAGTTGTTTGACTATAATTTACCAGGGGTTCTGTGCAACATTAATCTGTCTACATAGGAGGAATGGTGATCTTCAAAATGCAGTGATGGGACACAAATATGAAATCTTATAAAGCAATAAATGTGAATTAAATTGATTATTAATAATAAGCAGCAACCTCCACCCAAAAGAGATTGGATTATGGACCACGGGTTAAAAAATATATTTTAAATAGGAACGAAGAAGCTACAACGCAGGTGCTGCAGTATTTCACAATCAGCATTCTTAGCATATTTGTGAGATTCTGTCCCAGTTGCCTTATTTTTTTTTTCCTTGAAAATGTTTTTCTGCCTTATTTTCGTATGGGGACAGCAACAGAGAAAAACAAGAATCAGACCCATGAACTAAAGAACTTTCATGCCGATTCCAGCTACATACTATTAATTAGGGGGGCTGTTCTTGCTGAATTGCCCTTAGTACAGGGGAATACCTATGCTGCCATAGTTTTATGGGATCTCTCTATACAGGCTATGAGCAAACATAGGGGCTGTTCCTGCTGAATTGTGCTTAGTACAGGGGAATACCTATGCTGCCATAGTTTTATGGTATCTCTCTGTACGGACTTTGAGCAAACTTAAGGGGCTGTTCCTGATGAATTGTGCTTAGTACAGGGAATACCTATGCTACCATAGTTTTATGGGATCTCTCTGTACAGACTATGAGCAAACTTAGGGGACTGTTCCTGCTGAATTGTGCTTAGTACAGGGGAATACCTATGCTGCCATAGTTTTATGGGATCTCTCTGTACAGACTATGAGCAAATGTAGGGGCTGTTCCTGCTGAATTTGCTTAGTACAGGGGAATAACTATGCTGCCATAGATTTATGGTATCTTCTGGGGCTGTTCCTGCTGCTATGCCAGGATTTTTTCTGGCAGTTTCAGCTGGACATCTTAACAACATTATGCCGCTGCCCCAGGGCCATTCCTTATATGACTTCTTGTTAGTCATGTCAGGATTTGCATGGCAGTAGGTCGCTCTGGATTCATTCCCAAGAAGCTTTATCTCAGAATACAACTCCTTTGTACATGTAACTAGTAACAATGTAACTAAACTGTCATTTGGATTTCCTTAGTACATCAGGGAAGGCCCGGGTGGGGGTTGGTCTGTATCTGCCCCAGGCAGCCAGCAGTTTTAATGAATTTCCTCCTACTCACTCTGCCCCCTCCTGCTACATTCTTGCCTGGAGGTTGGCACGAAGAAGAAGGTGGCACTTTGCCAACACAGAGATCCTTACCAGTTACCCAGCATGGCATAGAGATCTTGCCCAGGTAGGAGAAGATCCTAGGGAACCCCTGCTCCTCCTGACACTAATATCTGGCCTGGCCCCCAACATGGTTACAAGGTAGGAGTTATAATGGGGAGGGAAGTTGTAATGCCAGGGGTTGGGCGAATGATTTCTTATGCGTGTAAAGCAGGCACGGAGACAGCATTTATAAGGCAGGGCTCCAGGTATCACTTGAAGGCTATATTTTTATTTAGATATACAGTATTCTATCAGATGTAAATATGGTAAACATTAACAAGACTTTCAGGTGGTGCAAAGTGATGTGTTTTTACTTTGGAGAGACATAGTATAGGCCTCCCAAGCTAATCGTTGTACAGTAAAAACTGATTAAACCTCTAACTTTACCTAAAAGTGGGTCAGAACTTCTGATACAGGTTTAAGTTTGGATCTATGACCACTTTGACAGAATCCATGTAGGCAGGACTGCTGCTTACAATGGGGATCAGATAGGATCTGTGCAGCCACTGGGACAGAATGTTCTGTTATACCTAGAATCTCAGCCATAAAGCAGGACAGGGCTGCTGCTTACAATGGGGATCAGATAGGATCTGTGCAGCCACTGGGACAGAATGATCTGTTATATAGATAGATAGATTCTCAGCCAGCATCGGACTGGGCCGGTGAGACACCGGGAAAAAACCCGGTGGGCCCCGCCGGCCCAGACTAGCAAGACAGCCGGTGGTTCTGACCTCCCCCGATCGCGCAGGAAGGTCGATACATGAAGCAGGTACGCGCTAGCAAAGGGGGGAGGGACAGGGGGAGCCCGGCAGCAGGGCCCTACTACCGGGAAGGAGATTGCACAGGAAGGAGCAGGTACGTGCCGGCAGGGGGGGTGTGGCACAAAGGGAGCTCAGCGATGGGGGCCCTGCTACTGCGAGGGGGAGCTGAGGGGGGGCGACGGGGCCCTGATGTGTCAGCCCCGACGGGCCCTTACAACCCCCAGTCCGACCCTGTTCTCAGCCATAAAGCAAGGCAGGACTGCTGCTTACATCAGGGATCAAGTAGGATCTGTGCAGCCACTGGGACAGAATGCTCTGTTATACAGATAGCTAGAATCTCAGCCATAAAGCAGGGCAGGACTGCTGCTTACAATGGGGATCAGATAGGATCTGTGCAGCCACTGGGACAGAATGTTCTGTTATACAGATAGAATCTCAGCCATAAAGCAGAACTGCTGGTTACAATGGGGATCAGATCTGTGCCACTGTACTCTGTTAAAAAGATGAGAGAGCCACTTTCTTTACTAGGGTTGCCACCTTTTCTGGAAAAAAATATATATTTCTATATATTTATCTTTTTCCCCTATTAATAACATTGGGATCAACCATAATTTTTACCAGCCAGGTGGCAACCCTATTCTTTACTCATCAGTTAATATTGTTTCCAGGCACAAATGTAGTTTTTGCCTTTGGAGACAGTGCTGATACTTTTCAAGTAAGTGGATTGGTTAGCTGGGAGTTGTAGGTTGCAACTAGAGAAATGCTGTCTCATTGACATCACCACTCTATACAAGCCGTATAAAAGTACAAAGCAATTGGAAATATTTTATCATTCAGCTTAACAATGGGTTAATGGGGAAGAGTGACCGGCGTGGGTAGGGAACGTGCTACAGATGGCTAACAGGCAAAATCTTCGTGGCCAGCGTGTCTTGGCGTGTGTCTAACATGTGCTTCTGTATTCCTGTGACATTCCATGTCTTGTGCCTGGGCTTGTCTTCTCCTTACTCCAATGCACTGGGGCCCTGCTGTGTGTGTGACGACACTGGGCGTGATTTCCGCCCTCTTCACTCTGTTTAATCATCCACTGGGTAACACAATGGAATGTGCCTGAGCCAAAGGGAACAGGGAGCTGCACCTTCAGCAGACTCAGCAATATCAGGTAACAGCCAGAGGTTTTGGGGAGGGTGTGGGGGAACCTTAAGCTAATATTACATTTAAAGCAATTAAAACTGCTTGGGGTAATCAACTGCAATATAACACTGGGTCTGAGGCTGAGGTTTTATGGCAGGTTGGGAATAAACGGGAGGTGAACAAGAACTTTCTTGGAAGTCTGATACCTTTGGGGAGGGGGTTGCTGATAAGCAGCAATATTAATATATAGGGCTCCTTATTTATACCTTGCTTTGTATAATGCCACTTTCACTTTCTGTCGATGTCTACATGGCCATAACATTATATCAGTCAATATGAATGTCACGCTCTTTCTAATATGTGCACTGTCATTTTACAGGCTGAGTTATACAGGTATAAGTTTCTATATAGTATATATCAATATTAATAATATTATATCAATATTAATAATATACCTCAACCCACTTACTAGGGTTTCTGGTTCTTTTGAGCAAGCAGACAATGAATCCACACCAATGAGCGTATATTAAAGTGATGTATTGTAAAATAAATCAATTGATTGTTCTACATAAATGATTATACTTAGACGAAACAATAATTACAATATTTACAGTTACCCAAGTCTACATTGTTGTTACCAAAAAGTAGGGGAATAGAGTTCAGCTTCATCTCTGCCTTCCCCTCTGGTCTTCATTCCTCACATCTTGTCCCAGGCTCCTCTGGCTTCTCCAGCTCTCTAGCTGCCTCCTCTCAGCTGCCCAGCTCCCCTCTCTACTGCCCAGCTCTTCACATGTTGTCTCCTGTTCTTTTATCCTGGGTTCTCACCTGCCCCCACAGAAACCCTCCTAACTGCCAAGATGCTGTGATAAACCCCCAACTTGCCTACATCCTGTTGAGCAAGTTTTCTCGCATACACAACCAGTTTTATGGTCCCCACAGCAGACATAGGCCTTAGTAATCACAGGAAAACCTTTGTTATGATAATCAGGGCTTCATGTAAGTTCCCTGAACAACAGCTTTCATATGAAATAACAAAATCAAGATGGCAATTTCTTACAATCCCCACCTAGAGGGCGAAGGACTTCACAAGGAAAGAGCCCTCTAAATTAACAAAAAGCATAACATTGCCAATGCAGGGACACCAATTAATACACTGTTACTGTATGTATTGGAGCTGAAAGTGATAGGATTATTGAGACCCAAATGATGTAACACTCACAAATATTTTAAATTTGGGGTACTGTGAGTTGAATTTTAACCTAATTACACAAACACTCACAGTTGTTCATACTCAATGTATAACCCTTAAGCCAGTTATGAGCCCACACCCCAACTTTTAGAGGTTTAGTATCCAGCTTATTGCGCTGCTTTGTCTGTGCCCCACTTACCACCTGACCCTGCTCCACCCAAGTCTGGGCTGGATTCCACCTTAGGCCTCTACTTTTAACAAACCATGGTATTTGCACTTTGGTGTTTGCAACACCCAACACATTTCTGCTTTCCACAGTTTTCATATTAAAGAGACCACACAGGGAAAACATTTTATTTTAGGGTAGGGTGTAAATGTCTGCGGCACATTTTATTAATCAGCATAGCTGGAAAGAGCACCTCAATTCAGCAATAGGTGTGAATGTAATACCAATACTGGCCTCAGGAAATTCAGAAGATACACTAAAGTGTGCAGCATTATCTTGGCCAAATCACTAGTGAGATGTTTCTCGCCTTTGTCTCAGTATCTCTATATCAGTTTCATGCCTGATTATCACAACCCAACAAAACAGAAATTAGCATTGTTATCAGAAGAGAGATCATTTGGGACAGAACCCCCACAAGAGTTATTTAACAACCAAAGAACAACACAAAAAGTAAACTGCTGTCTCTCGCAGATCTGTTATGTAAATAACCCCATGCATATCAATGTAAGACACTTGTACATTTGCATTTGCTGAAGGCTCTGGTAACTTTTAACATGTAGACTGTATATTGGAGTGTTGTCACCCCACCTTGACAACTGTAAATTTTACACAATGCAGAAACAAACAATAACAGACACACTTTGGAAAAAAAGTCAAAAGAGAAAAAAAAAATATAGAGTGAATACTGCTTTGAATGGGAAACACATATTGATGTTATCAAGCAGCATGCAGTCTATGTAAAAAAATGTTCATAAGCTGTTGCTGCTGAAACAAGAGTAAAACAAAAATGTCACTCAGGCAAAAATAAAAAATTCAAAATATGCCTCAGTGCTTTTTACTCTTCTGTAGACTAAAGCAGCAACCATTTTCAAAACTCCACAGTGCAGGCAATTCTAACTATTAAAAACAAAAATATTTTAGAATTTGTTAAACCTGACTGTACCATATCAATTTAGAGGCTTTTCCTTAAGTACAAAAAGTAAAAAAAAAAAACAAATAGAATTCTTCTTTTTGTGATCTGCCATCCTGTTACCTGGAAAACAAACTCATCGAAGACATTAGCACCGATTTACATCATCTTTTCTTCTTTTCATTTTAGCAATCTCTATCTTGAGACTCTTCAATTCATTGTTAAATTTTCCCCATTCATTTTTCAGACTTGAGTTCTCTTCACTCAGCCTTTCATTTTGAGTTTTAAGAACATGGTAGGGAATCCATGTATTCCAACTCTTGCTTTTATTTTGGAATCCCCACCTAGAGGACTTCCAGCTTTCATTTCTATTGTACATATTCTTATGATTGTACGTGTTGTTAAAATTCATGGTACAATTTCTTGCTATGTGCCCAACTTTGTAACACGCATAGCATCTAAACACTTTCTTTTGTGTACTTTTTTTATCTGTACTGTACACACTTTGTTTCTCAGTATGGGTAGCCTTTATGGCAAACACCCTTTCACTGCCAGGCTGCTTCCTGGGTTGAATAGGTTTGTAAACCTGGGCTTTAGGAACGTCCTGCTTTTGTCCCACAGTCCTATTTTCTGTACATGTCAATGTCACTATAGGAGGCTTGGCCTGTCTACAACAATCCACATTTAGCATTTTACTTTTGACTGGTAATTCACAATTCATATTGCTGTCTTTTATGCATTTCTCATCAGTTACATTGCTATCATTTTTAGCAGTGTTCTCTACTTTAACTGCAGAAACTGCACAATCTCTTGCTCCCAACTGAGCCTTTAACTGTTTAAGCTCAGATTTGCAATTTGAATGATCAGCCCCTGCTTTTCTGAAGGTTGCAACCAAACTTTCTGCATCCCTCAGCCTTTGTTTGAGCTGCTCATTCTCTATGCAAACCTGCTTGTACTCTGCAGTTGTTTGCTGGTTGCTAACATTAATAGCAGCAGCATTTTCTACAGAAAATTTTAGAGAATCTACTAAAACATTTAAACAATGAACCTTTTCTTCAAGATTCCCTTTTTGCACATATAACATTTTATACTGTTCTGCTATCCAACAGGCAGCATAAACCAGTGCACCTTTACCCTTTGACTTAGACAGAGATTTGTCATGAATTGCCCTGGCAACATAATCTTGAGCCTTAGCCCATGGATCTGGAGATCCTTGCATACATTTAACAATATGTCCTGAGCATTTGACCATGGACATCTTTTTAGCTAAAACCTCCATGATTATTTTAACAACAATTAAAACAACACAAAACAATCAATTAATTTACTATACAATATTACACACTCATAAATATGGATTAAATGCCATGTATTGAACTCCTACCTGGCTCGCCATTTATAAGTTTCTATATAGTATATATCAATATTAATAATATTATATCAATATTAATAATATACCTCAACCCACTTACTAGGGTTTCTGGTTCTTTTGAGCAAGCAGACAATGAATCCACACCAATGAGCGTATATTAAAGTGATGTATTGTAAAATAAATCAATTGATTGTTCTACATAAATGATTATACTTAGACGAAACAATAATTACAATATTTACAGTTACCCAAGTCTACATTGTTGTTACCAAAAAGTAGGGGAATAGAGTTCAGCTTCATCTCTGCCTTCCCCTCTGGTCTTCATTCCTCACATCTTGTCCCAGGCTCCTCTGGCTTCTCCAGCTCTCTAGCTGCCTCCTCTCAGCTGCCCAGCTCCCCTCTCTACTGCCCAGCTCTTCACATGTTGTCTCCTGTTCTTTTATCCTGGGTTCTCACCTGCCCCCACAGAAACCCTCCTAACTGCCAAGATGCTGTGATAAACCCCCAACTTGCCTACATCCTGTTGAGCAAGTTTTCTCGCATACACAACCAGTTTTATGGTCCCCACAGCAGACATAGGCCTTAGTAATCACAGGAAAACCTTTGTTATGATAATCAGGGCTTCATGTAAGTTCCCTGAACAACAGCTTTCATATGAAATAACAAAATCAAGATGGCAATTTCTTACACAGGGAACTCTGAGTATCACTCATGTATTATAAGGCATAATGTACCCCCTACTGTAAATGATAAGGATATTAGAAGTCACTGAGGGATTCTGTGACCATATAAAGGCACAAGGCTGCAGGCTGAGTTATACAGGGAACTCTGAGTATCACTCATGTATTATAAGGGATAATGTACCCCTACTGTAAATGATAAGGATATTAGAAGTCACTAAGGGGTTTTGTGACCATATAAAGACACAAGGCTGCAGGCTGAGTTATACAGGGAACTCTGAGTATCACTCATGTATCATAAGGAATATTGTACCCCCTACTGTAAATGATAAGGATATTAGAAGTCACTGAAGGGTTGTTCTGTGACCATATAAAGACACAAGGCTGCAGGCTGAGTTATACAGGGAACTCTGAGTATCACTCATGTATCATAAGGAATATTGTACCCCTACTGTAAATGATAAGGATATTAGAAGTCACTGAAGGGTTGTTTTGTGACCATATAAAGGCACAAGGCTGTTAATGAGATTGTAAAATCACTATTATAACTTACGACATCACTTAGCACCATTTCTAAGGATATATACTTACAGGCTTTTCAACAAAATACAGTATTCTGTTTACTGGACAAGTAAATAATGATCGCCAGAGGCTCTCATTTCCCACTATTGATGAATGTGTTACGTGCAATTAAGTTTAAAGATTTACTTTTAGCACCTCACTGATAAGTCACCTGGGCATCTCTGCAGTTCATCTTCAGTTGACATTTACATTTCTTAATTATTTGCTTTCTGCTTTGCTTCTTTCCAACATGGAATTTGACCTGCTATCAGGTTGCTATGATCAGTGACTCTGGCTACCGGAATGTGCTCGGATATTGCTGTATGTAACCATATCCCTGTTATGCCAATGTTCTGTTTCAGGTTTTAAGATGTCTTCTCGCGTCAATATCCTAAAGAAGGAGCTTGAGGAAGAGCTGAAACTGAGCAGTGAAGACCTGAGGAGTCATGCCTGGTACCATGGGCCTCTCCCAAGGCAGGTCAGCAGCACCAAGCAATATATTTATGCAGATAGTTGGGTACTCCTGCAACACCCAGTTGATTTCCCCAGCATGTTGCCAGTCCACAAACACTGTGCATACACCCAGTCCAACCTGTGGGTGAAGTCAAATAGTTGGTCCATGGAGGGAACATGTAGCAATCTGATTGGGTTGTGGGTCTGCCATATCTGACCCAAGCATGTTATTAATTCATGCGTTAGAAAAGCAACAAAAGCTTATAAATAATGTATGTGGATTTTCTTTGATGTAAATTACCAAATAAAGTGGTCCATATAAATGCCCCCAAATGACACTCATTTAGGCATCTACTACACCCAGAAAACAGTTAGATACAGGGACCAACCAGCTCTCTCTGTCTGCTGGACAACATTTTGTGGCCCTTCATGAGTTTTTTTAGTTTACTGCTCATTGTTAATGACAGCTAAATGCTATTTGGCTCTCTGTGTTAGGTATTCAGTGTTAAATATTGAAAATGTGCCCGTGTCTCGCTTGCCTTGTTATCATATCTTCCTTCACTCCTTAGGCCAATAGCACCCTAGGCCAATAGCACATCAGGCAGGCCCGGACTGGCAATCTGTGAGTTTTGGCAAATGCCAGGGGGACTACTGCTGTAAAATGCCATAGGCAGTCACTATTTAGTGGGCTGGTAGAAGCTATTTAGGACTTGTTGTACTTGGAATGCCAGGGCCTATTTTGACTCCAAGTCCAGACCTCACGTCAGGCCTATTTCACCCTAGGCCAAAAACAAAGTAGGGGTTATGAATGACTATGGTGGTCAAATACCTAACCACACCTGACTGCTTTCAATTTAAACCAATGGAAAATCCGAGGCTTAGTATTAGTAACTGCTCCATATAACATCTCTAAAATTGTTCCACCACAGGAAGCAGAGCGGCTGCTGGTGTCAAACGGCGACTTTCTGATCCGTGATTCCATCTCTTCCCCGGGGGACTATGTATTGAGCTGTTCCTGTGCCGGGCAGCCATTACATTTTAAGATCATCGCAGTTGCCCTGCGCCCCCGGCGTGGAATCGCGCGGACTCTCTACCAGTTGGAGCAAGATCAGTTTGATAACATTCCAGCTCTGGTTCGCTCCTATGTGGGGGATAGAAGGAAGGTGTCAGAGTCTACAGGTGCAGTTGTTATACGTCCTGTGAACAGATCCCTGCCCCTTAGTGCCCTGCACGAGAAACATAATGGCCACAGCAGGGGAGACAGAGATCACAGGAGAAGCCTCAACGTGTCCGAGAGCAGCCTCCTTAGGTAAATAAGCACTATTCTATTTCACCCATGCCTAACTATCTACTGTTCTGTGTGTCCTCTGCTTTCCTGTCCCCGACCCAGGAAACAACACGTCTTGTACTATCAGAATAAAATAGTTTTGTACATAACAAATATATACTTTATAGAACTGTAGTATTCACCAATCCCTCATTCCAACTAACTTTCCACCTACTGATATCCCATCCTCTGTACCCCAGTGCCACACCCAAACTATCATAAACTACTTACTATTGCACTAGCATCTGTACCCCAGTCCCACACCCAAACTATCATACACTACTTACTATTGCACTATCCTCTGTACCCCAGTCCCACACCCAAACAATCATATACTACTTACTATTGCACTATCCTCTGTACCCCAGTCCCACACCCAAACTATCATACACTACTTACTATTGCACTAGCCTCTGTACCCCAGTCCCACACCCAAACTATCATACACTACTTACTATTGCACTATCCTCTGTACCCCAATCCCACACCCAAACTATCATACACTACTTACTATTGCACTATCCTCTGTACCCCAATCCGACACCCAAATTATCGTACACTACTTATTATTGCACTATCCTCTGTACCCCAATCCCACACCCAAACTATCATACACTACTTACTATTGCACTATCCTCTGTACCCCAATCCCACACCCAAACTATCATACACTACTTACTATTGCACTATCCTCTGTACCCCAATCCGACACCCAAATTATCATACACTACTTACTATTGCACTATCCTCTGTACCCCAATCCCACACCCAAACTATCATACACTACTTACTAATCATAACTCATCCTAGCTTCACATTGTATAACCCACCAGATACTAATGTAACTTTCATTTTCCAATAACAACAATAACCTAGTCACACCATCCTTTGTTCCATGTCTTATTTACCCAAAATAACACACGCCAGTCACAATGTGCCTTATTCAAAAGAATGTTCATGTGTTCCAGAACCAAGGACAGGTTTGGGAGTCAGCCAGGAAACTTGGACACACTAAAGGAGAAACCTCTGCAGAGTGCTCAGTCTGACAGTAATCTGCTCTCGGGTAAGGGAAGACTGAGACAGACAAAGGAAGCTTTCATGTTTAAGGGACACTGTAACTCTCTGTTCAATGTGACTTCAAGCAATACAATTTGTCTGTTCTTTAACTTAAGAACTATCTATGCTTAAACTTCATAGTGCAAACTGTGAAATTAAAAGTACTTTTATTTTTCATCTTCCTGGTTCTTCAGAGTATTTGTAGGAGGTGGCCCTGACTCAGATTGTTGTAATACAGATTCTCCCTTCTTATCTTATCTTATCTTACCTGACACCTTGATATCTATTTCTCTACAGCAGTCACAGCTGAAGCATTGACTCTTCCACAGAACCAAATGCCTGCGCCCCTCTCCCCCCTTTTCCGCACTGGTAGTGATCCAGTCCTCAGGGCCAAAACTGTTGTGGCCGCTAGTCTTGACCTAGATGGCAACAGTGCCCTTCGAGGCTCAGACAGTCAGCTGCACTCAAAGGCTCCTCCAAAACCCATACGTGCCCCATCCTTGCTGCTACCAGAGCCGCCTGATGAAGCCGACACATACTCAGAGCTCATCCCTCGTGTCCCTGTAATCTCCAAGAGGCCTGTCGACCACGGTATAGTGGAAGAACGGTGGAAAAACCGTGTTCGGGCCACAGAGACCACTTTTGGCTTTCTGGAGTCTGAGGAATCCCAAGGTGGGGTTGATTCTGGGAATGGCCTTTTGGATAATGCCAGTACTGTGACAGTGGTTCATACGGAAGTCGCTGGCGAGGAGGAGGATCCATTTGTCAGACCACAGATACAGACTATTTCTTCCTATCAGCCCAGTGCCTTCCAGTCTCTCCTGCTTTCACCCGAAAACAAACCACTAGATCCGACCGCCCTGCGAAAGCTGAAAGAAATCGTCAGCCAAAAGGACTGCAAAGAGAGTGCCTTACATATCCTGCGAGAGGACTGCAAAGTAAGCATAATCAGATCCCTTGGGGGTTCAAAGACTGCCAACTTGGAGTATTTAAAGTGGTTTTTCACCTTTAAATGTACTTTTAGTATAATGTAGAGAGTGATATTCTGAGACAATCCGCAACTGATTTTCATTTTTTATTATTTGGGTTTTTGAAGTTATTTAGCTCTTTACTCTCCTGTTTGCATTTTTCAGCATTCTGGTTGCTAGGGTCAAAATAACTCTAGGGATGGGATCTGTGACCCCCATTTGAAAGCTGGAAATAGTCAGAAGAAGAAGGCAATTCAAAAACTACAAAAAAGAAAAATAAAGGGCAGTTTAAAAGTTGCTTGAATTAGCCTGTCTATAACATACTAAAAGTAAAGGTGAACCACTGCTTTAATCTCCTATTATCTTTGCACAAAACTCTTCGCTGATACTTGTTATAGTCTATATAACCTCGAATCAGCCAGCTGGTTAGTTAAGAAGCAATTCTCCTGTAATGCCCTAAAACATTCTATACTTTCCATGATTCACTATATAATTGCACTTAAAAAACAGTTTCAATCTACAGGAGATTCGAATTTGGGATGTTACCCCTGAGCAGCAGAGGATGATGGGAGTTCAGTCAGGGCTGGAGCTATTAACATTACCGTATGGGCAGCAGCTGAGACGAGATCTTCTAGAAAGGTTAGTTCTTCTATTCAGAATTATAGGCAAATGTATCATCCAAGTGGGTAAGTCTGTTACCATGTCTGGGCTTCATTTCTCTTATCATTTAATTTCACAAATTGAAAGACGTATCGATGATTGTGATCATGCACGTGGAAGGGTCCGTGCTCAATTTTTCAGTGCCTGCGGCAAAGAAATAACTACAGAAATAAAACATTAGACTTCTTTTAATCTCTAATCTTGCCAGGCACCACCTCCTATGCCTCGGGGTAGCAGTGGATATCTTGGGTTGTACAGGAGCTGTCTCAGAAAGGGCGCACACCCTCCATCGTATTATTCAGCTGGCGGTGGAGCTGCGAGACCATGTGGGAGACCTCTTTGCCTTCTCTGCTGTTATGAAAGCCCTGACACTCCCCCAGGTAACATTACAGAGAGTCAGTGGGGTTGGGGCTAAAGAGGTTGCAGACTTTAAAGGGAGACTGTAATGGGGGAAAAAAAAATTCAGAACGCATTTCAGAATGTTAATAGTGCTGCTCCAGGAGAATTCTGCACTGAAATCCGTTTCTCAAAAGAGCAAACAGATTTTTTTTATATTTCATTTTGAAATGGGGCTAGACATATTGTCAGTTTCCCAGCTGCCCCCAGTCATATGATTTGAGCTCTGATAAACTTCAGTTGCTCTTTACTGCTGTACTGCAAGTTGGAGTGACACCACCCCCTCACTTCCCCCCAGCAGCCAGGGCCGGATTTACATAGTGGGCGCCCCTAGGCCCACTGCCGTTCATCTCCGGTGCCCCCCCTTTTATTCATGCAAATTTTCATAATCGGGCTAGACATATTGTCAGTTTCCCAGCTGCCCCCAGTCATGTGACTTGTGCTCTGATAAACTTCAGTCACTCTTTACTGCCCCCAAGCAGCCTAACAACAGAACAATGGGAAGGTAACCAGATAGCAGCTCCCTAACACACAATAAAAGCTCCCTAGTCGATCTAAGAACAGCACTCAAAAGTAAAATCCAGGTCCCACTGCGACACATTCAGTTACATTGAGTAGGACAAACAACAGCCTGCCAGAAAGCAGTTCCATCCTAAAGTGCTGGCTCTTTCTGAAAGCACATGACCAGTCAAAATGACCTGAGATGCACCTACACACCAATATTACAACTAAAAAATTAACTTGCTGGTTCAAGAATGAAATTTTATATTGTAGAGTGAATTATTTGCAGTATAAACAGTGTAATTTAGAAATAAAAACGACATCATAAAAACCATGACAGAATCCCTTTTCTTTCAAGAAAAAACAAAATCAGTTGCAGATGAACTTTTTATTGCTGCTTCTGCAGATTGCACGCCTGGAGCAGACATGGCAGACACTACAGCAAATTCATACCGAAAGTGCCATAACCTTCCAAAAACAGCTGAAGCCGGCCCTCAAGAATCTGGATGAGTGTCAGTAATAATATACTCACTATATGTTTTAGTCTTGTAACTAACAACTGTTTCCATTCATTGACATTGTAATATTAATTTTGCAATCAGGTATTTCACTGCCCCCAGCTAGTGATATTGTGGTGCCTCACATTGTGCCAGTGCTTCGGGCCATGGAAGGAGAAGATGATGGAGGGGGACCCATGGAAGAAACATGTTTAAGGCTACTCAGAGTATTACAAGCAGCAAGATGTTATGCAGTGAATGCAGAGTTGCACATGAAAAATGCAGAAAACAAGTTACAGGGTGAGTTCCATTCATGGGAGGGGGGTATATTATCCCTTATAATACATGAGTGATATTTAGAGTTCTCTGTATAACTCAGCCTGCAGCCTTGTGCCTTTATATGGTCACAGAACAACCCCTCAGTGACTTCTAATATCCTTATCATTTACAGTAGGGGGTACATTATCCCTTATAATACATGAGTGATACTCAGAGTTCCCTGTATAACTCAGCCTGCAGCCTTGTGCCTTTATATGGTCACAGACCCCCTCAATGACTTCTAATATCCTTATAATTTACAGTAGGGGGTACATTATCCCTTATAAAACATGAGTGATACTCAGAGTTCCCTGTATAACTCAGCCTGCAGCCTTGTGCCTTTATATGGTCACAGAACCCCTCAATGACTTCTAATATCCTTATCATTTACATTAGGGGGGCACATTATTCCTTATTAGGGATGCACCGAATCCACTATTTTGGATTCAGCCAAACCCCCGAATCCTTCACGAAGGATTCGGCTGAATACCGAACCGAATCCTAATTTGCATATGCAAATTAGGGGTGGGAAAGGGAAAACATTTTTTACTTCCTTTTTTTGTGACAAAAAGTCACGCGATTTCCCTCTCCGACCCTAATTTGCATATGCAAATTAGGATTCAGATTCGGTTCGGCTAGACAGAAGGAGTCGGCCGAATCCGAATCCTGCTGAAAAAGGCCGAATCCTGGCCGAATCCCGAACCGAATCCTGGATTCGGTGCATCCCTATTCCTTATACAGGTATGGGATCCATTATCCAGAAACACATTATCCAGAAAGTTCTGAATTACGGAAAGGCTGTCTCCGATAGACTCCATTATAATCAAATAATCCGCATTTTTTAAATCTATTTACTTTTTCTCTGTACTAATAAAACAGCCCCTTGTCTTTAATCCAAACTAAGATATAATTAATCCTTATTGGAGTCAAAACCAGCCTATTGGACTTATTCAATGTTTACATGATTTTCTAATAGACTTAAGGTATGAAGATCCAAATTACAGACAGATCCGTTATCCGTAAACCCACAGGTACCAAATATTCTGGATAACAGGTCCCATACCTGTATTACAAGTAAGTGTAATTCTCAGAGTTCACTGTATAACCTTGTGTTTTTATAGTCATAGAACCCCTCAGTGACTTCTAATATCCTTATAAGTTACCACAGGGGGTACATTATCCCTTATAGTACATGAGTGACCAGAGTTCCTTGTAGACAGGGTATTATCCCTTAAATCTGAAAGCTTCTGCTTCAAATCCATTTTTATCCTCATCTCCATACAGGGCATACCCCTCTTCCAGAGCTACGGGAAGCTTTTCAGACCGAATTCTCAATGAGGTTATTTTGGGGGAGTAAAGGTGCCAGCGTGGAGCAAAAAGAAAGGTACAGGAAGTTCGACCAGATTCTCAGTGTTTTATCCCAAAGGCTGGAACCAGAGAGGGACAGGAGCAAGCTGGTGAGCAGCATGTATGGAGCTGTGTTTTAGGGTGTCCCAAGACACCCTGATACAATGCCTGTGCGTTATCATTACAACAAGGAGGAAGTTGAAACTGTACAGCTGTTCCCTTTAATTCTGGGGACCAATGTCAATCACCAGTGTTTATTTGGAAGGCAAGTGAAAAAACGGACTCACTATAAACATCCAAGTTGGCTTGTGGCAAGGAGGCGTTTGGAACTCGTGAGCCAAATGTTATCATGACAGGCAACGCAAGGCTGGAAAAGCTGCTTGAATGCCCCACAGGGGTCAGTAGATTTTATGTTGACAAGAAAGAGGAGCTGACCGTTACCCATCCACCTGCCGGCCCCTCTATCCCACCCAGACCTTATTGCTCGCAGAATAGAGTATTTGGCACAGTCTGCTTTTAATACAGCTAATTACAAACTGGAGAGCCAGACAAATGCTCTGATAAATAGATTGCCGGATGGCTGGACCAGTCATAAACATATGCAGGGCTCCATTTTATAGTGGGGAAAATGCGCTCCATTCTATTCGACAAAGATAATGACAGCTGATATTAAACATTCCAGCACTTTGTATTACACTGTACAGCAACCAATGGCGATAGCTCATTACACACTGTGCCTTTTATGCTTTCAAGCTGTGAGAAATATATGACACTGTTGCTTTAAACACTGCCACACTACAGGACTCATTTACCAAGCAAGTACTAAGTGCAATTTTTTTTAAAGATTTTACCCACAAGGCAGTTTGTTCCCCTCTGAATTGTGGAGCAGTCCTTAAAGGGATACTGTCAAGGGAAAACATTTTTTTTCAAAATGAATCAGTTAATAGTGCTGCTCCAGCAAAATTCTGCACTGAAATCCATTTCTCAAAAGAGCAAACAGATTTTTTTATATTCAATTTTGAAATCTGACATGGGGCTAGACATTTTGTCATTTTCCCAGCTGCCCCATGTCATGTGACTTGTGCTCTGATAAACTTCAATCACTCTTTACTGCTGTACTGCAAGTTGGAGTGATTACCACCCCCTCCCTTTCTCCCCCCAGCAGCCAAATAAAAGAACAATGGGAAGGTAACCAGATAGCAGCTCCCTAACACAAGATAACAGCTGCCGGGTAGATCTAAGAACAACACTCAATAGTAAAAACCCATGTCTCACTGAGACACATTCAGTTACATTGAGAAGGAAAAACAGCAGCCTGCCAGAAAGCATTTCTGTCCTGAAGTGCAGGCACAAGTCACATGACATGGGGCAGCTGGGAAATTGACAAAATGTCTAGCCCCAAGTCAGATTTCAAAATTGAATATAAAAAAATCTGTTTGCTCTTTTGAGAAATGGATTTTAGTGCAGAATTCTGCTGGAGCAGCATTATTAACTGATTAATTTTGAAAAACTTTTTTTTTCCCATGACAGTATCCCTTTAAGCAGCATCTGCTATACCATGAACTAGTACAGGCACCTGCTTTGTATGAATTGTACCCAAATGGGTGCACAAGGATTAAAAGTGGGGATGGTGGCACCTAAGTTGGCAAATGAGTGTGGTATGAATAGCAGCATTAGAATCTGATTCATTTAAGACGTCTGTTTGGTTTGCTCTTTAGCGTGCATGGCGCATGTACAGGTGCAATGGCACTTGCAGCTAGTTTCTAGGAACACGCATGTACAGGTGCAATGGCACTTGCAGCTAGTTTCTAGGAACATGCATGTACAGGTGCATTGGCACTTGTAGCTAGTTTCTAGGAACACGCATGTACAGGTGCAATGGCACTTGCATCTAGTTTATAGGAACACGCATGTACAGGTGCAATGGCACTTGCAGCTAGTTTATAGGAACACGCATGTACAGGTGCAATGGCACTTGCAGCTAGTTTCTAGGAACACGCATGTACAGGTGCATTGGCACTTGTAGCTAGTTTCTAGGAACACGCATGTACAGGTGCAATGGCACTTGCAGCTAGTTTATAGGAACACGCATGTACAGGTGCAATGGCACTTGCAGCTAGTTTCTAGGAACACGCATGTACAGGTGCATTGGCACTTGCAGCTAGTTTCTAGGAACATGCATGTACAGGTGCATTGGCACTTGCAGCTAGTTTATAGGAACACGCATGTACAGGTGCATTGGCACTTGCAGCTAGTTTCTAGGAACACGCATGTACAGGTGCAATGGCACTTGCAGCTAGTTTCTAGGAACACGCATGTACAGGTGCAATGGCACTTGCAGCTAGTTTCTAGGAACACGCATGTACAGGTGCAATGGCACTTGCAGCTAGTTTCTAGGAACACGCATGTACAGGTGCATTGGCACTTGCAGCTAGTTTCTAGGAACACGCATGTACAGGTGCATTGGCATTTGCAGCTAGTTTCTAGGAACACGCGTGTACAGGTGCAATGGCACTTGCAGCTAGTTTCTAGGAACACGCATGTACAGGTGCAATGGCACTTGCAGCTAGTTTCTAGGAGCATGCATGGTACAGGTGCATTGATACTTGCAGCTAGTTTCAAGGAGCATGCATGCATACTTTGCACTTTTACTCGGAAATGAGCCCTTAATGTGTTACACTGGTTAGGGTTATGTTTAATTAGCAGGGGATTCCTATAAATACTTTTTCAAAAATGACTCTCTTATTTTTATTCCTTATTGTTGTGCCTTAACGGTTCCAATCAAATGACTCATGTAGTCTAACCCTCATACACAGCCCGAGTCAGTGACTGGAACTGATTTAAGCTTTCCAGTAATGGTCAGGAATAACAGCATAAGGCAATTCAGTTGCACTGGGGTAGATATTATTAGGCTGAGGGAGAAACAGCAATAAAACATTATCAAAAATATACAGTACGGCAAGACTATAGAAATATGAGCTGCACCCCGTCACTGTTGCTAAGTGGAAGCAGTAAATAAGGAGTTGAGGGGGAGGCATTCAGATAATGTGATCTATATGAAATAGATTTATACATAATTTTATTAAAGATTACTTTTACAAATAAATGTGATATTTGTATTTACTCTCTCAACACACTTTAGCAATTATGGGCTGTCCCTGTGGCCAATTATTAATCCAGAACTGCTGGTTTAATAGCACAGAAACAGCCACAAAATCGCAAATACAAACCTGCACCGTTTTTTTCCCAAATGTTAGAAAAACAAGCACATTTTGTGGATAACACTGTAATGTGACGTGAGCTCCCTCTACTGGTTGCTAAACATTAATGCATCTATCAAGATTAAAGGGGAAGTAAAATCTATAATGGCATGAGGCTAGAAATGCTGTATTTTATATACTAAACATAAACATGAACTTACTGCACCACAAGCCTAATCAAACAAATGATTTATGTGTTCAAAGTTGGACACAGAGGGTCACCATCTTGTAACTTTGTTAAACATCTTTGCAAGACTGTGCACATGCTCAGTGTGATCTGGGCTGCTTAGGGATTTTAACATTTTTCTTACCATTTGAGGGGCATGTCATATTTGTTTTAGGGTGGGCTCATGTCTAGGAGATTAGAGGATCTCCTTTGTCTTTATTTTGCTACCTTGGACATTTGTAATAATACGTGGGCGCTTCAAGCAATCACTAATAAAGACATATTACGCTAGTGAAACTTTGACAGTGTTCAGCTACCAAAACGCAACTTCGCATTTTAGTGAATTAGCATAGTGGTAACGAATTAACAGCTGGCTAAGTGTGGAGAAGCCTTCACATGTGAAGATTCTCCCTATAGTGATGGGCTTCTGTATCAGACTTCCTGTTTTCATCTTAAACCTCCAGGGCTAGGGCTTGAGCATGCTCAGTTTGCTCCTCTCTCCCTCCCTTTTCCCCCTCCCTCCTCCTCTCCCTGCTGTAATCTGAACCCAGAGCTATGAGTGAGCAGGGAGAGACTCAGGCAGGAAGTGATGTCACACCAAGCTAATACTGCGGCTGCTATCTTAAACAAACAGAGAGCTTCTAGAGCTGTTTCTCAGGTATGATGAAGCATTCTACAGAATAAATATTGTGTTATAGCTTGCACTATTGTGGCTAATCTATTGGCAATAAATGTCTTCGTAGCTTTCCTTCTCCTATAAAGTACTTTTCCGTGACAGCACAGTGTAGGAAATTGTATAGTGTATTAGATGGTAATGAAGTCTATAAGCAGAAGTACTTATCTGTCAGGTATCATACCTAATGCCCAAGCCAATATCCACTGGCAACTGGTAACGAATTAACAGCTGGCTGTGGAGAAGCCTTCACATGTGAAGATTCGCCCTTTAGTGAATTTGCCCCCATAAGTATGCGGTGTCATTTTTTTATAGAGGTCACATACATTTTAGGTTTGTGTTAATTCAGTTCCCTTTGAATTGGTTCAGAGCCTGCATATGTGCATGAATATAAAATAAGGCATGAACTATAACTATTAGCAATATGAACATTTGTTATGTGCTTGGTTCAATACAGGGAGCACTGCATGCTAGTTACTGGGGTAAGTTAAATCCAATTTGTGGTATGACCTTTAAAATGATTAATGGTGTATGATTCAGTAGGAGAAACTGCCTTTCTCTGGTCTTGACAGCAGAGGGCCCTCCCTGCTAACTGTACTGTTTCACTTTCTTCTTCCCAATACCTTAAGGGTAAGGCCACACTGGGAGTTTTGGGGAGATTTGGTCGACTGGCAACTAATTGCCTCATCTTTGGGGTGACCAATCGCCCCAAACGCCCTCCATGACTCTGTGCCGGCTAAAATTTTAAAAATGCAGTGATTCGTTTTCCGAAGTTGCATGAAGTTTCCTCATGACGCAACTTCGGGCGACTTCAGAAAATGAATCATCGCGTGTGATTAGCACCGGCGGTTTTTCATTTTAGCCGGCGCCGAGTGAGGGAAGGCATTTGGGGAGATTGGTTGCCGCAAAGACAAGGCGATTAGTCACCAGGCGACCAAATCTCCCCAAAACGCCCAGTGTGGCCTTACCCTAAAGGAGAAGGAAAGGCTAAAATTAAGTAAGCTTTATCAGAAAGGTCTTTATAAAATAGATCAGTAAACCCTTAAAGAAATGCTGCTTTCCTTCTCCATTAAGAACCTAGCAGGAGAAGCTGTTTATCTAATATATTTCTACTTCACTGTGAAAAGTCATAGATAAGCTATTTCTGTATATCAGGGAAACTTATTCTAATAACTTGCACCTACCTCAGAGGATCTTGGTTCAGATGCTGCTCTAACAATAGAAAATGTATGCTAATTAAGGGCAGGACTACGCGGCCGATTTTGCAGCGATCAGCGTCACATCAGATACGACGGAAACAAGGTAAGTAATTCAATTGTCGCATCGTTGATGCGACACAACACGAATGTGCGATGCAGACGATGCACGCTGCGTCTGCATCCGACAGTCGTGTCGCGTCGCATCAACAATGCGACACGATCCGACACTGCCATTACTTACCTTGTTTCCGTCGCATCCGACGTGACGCCTGCGACGAAATCGCCCATGTAGTCATGCCCTAAAGCATACATAATAATAATACATGTTAAAAAATATAAATATGTCAGTTCATTTATAAATCAATGAGACCTTATTCCTTATAAAGAACTACTGTGGGACCCAATGATGTTTTTATTAAGCTCTAGAATGAAATATCTACTTGAACAAGTCTGATGTACACATTGCACTGAGAGGGGCATTTACACCTGCTGCAACTGGCACGTGGCTTTGCTATCACTTTAAGGTGAAGATTTGATTGGCTACAAGTCTAAACCTATGATTTTTTAAATGATATGATTGGCTAGAGGCCAATGTGCATTGGCTACAGGTTAGTGCCCTCTTATGCTCTGACTGGCAAAAAGGTTTACCTAACACTGAAAAAAATCCAGTGATCTGATTAGCTTTATTTATTTTATGGCAGCAAGGTCTATCCTAATTTCTTCCCCTGCTACTTCCATATTGTCAGTTTGCTTCTCCTGTCCTCTCACTCACCAACCACCTTCTGAGATGCTGACTTGCCCGCCTCTCACTCACAACCTGTCACCTCAAAACAGATATACAGTAAAACCTCAAAGTAATGCTGAGTCCTCTGTCAAAAGAAATACTGCATTCTTTCCTTCTATTGTGTACTCATGGGCTTCTGTATCAGACTTCCTGTTTTCATCTTAAACCTCCAGGGCTAGGGCTTGAGCATGCTCAGTTTGCTCCTCTCTCCCACCCTTTTCCCCCTCCCTCCTCCTCTCCCTGCTGTAATCTGAACCCACAGCTGTGAGTGAGCAGGGAGAGACTCAGGCAGGAAGTGATGTCACACCAAGCTAATACTGCGGCTGCTATCTTAAACAAACAGAGAGCTTCTAGAGCTGTTTCTCAGGTATGATGAAGCATTCTACAGAATAAATATTGTGTTATAGCTTGCACTATTGTGGCTAATCTATTGGCAATAAATGTCTTCGGTAGCTTTCCTTCTCCTATAAAGTACTTTTCCGTGACAGCACAGTGTAAGAAATTGTATAGTGTATTAGATGGTAATGAAGTCTATAAGCAGAAGTACTTATCTGTCAGGTATCATACCTAATGCCCGAGCCAATATCCACTGGATCCAAAGGGCAAACGAGAGCCGATTATCAGAAACATACCTATAATATAGAACAATAGATCAGTCATGTATGTACCTTGAGGACCTGTTATATTTACAAATATGGCAAAAACGTGTGATTAGTCCCAGAATGGTAGAGGGACTACTGTAAAATGCCACAGACAGTCACTATTTATTGGGCCTGTGGGGGTTGGGGAGCTTCATGGGCCTCTGTGTACTTGAAGTGCCAGGGCCTATCTTAAATCTCAGGCCAAATTTGGGTGTGATCATATTGATAACCATGGGTGAATTAGCCTGCTGGCTTAAAAACCTTATGCATGGGCAGTGGCACAACTACAAATCTTCCGGCAACCCACGCTAAAAAATCTTTGGAGGACCCCCATTTCAATTTTCCCAAGGCACAGTTGCAAAGCAGAGCTGGCAGACACTAAGGGGCATATTTATCAAGGGTCAAATTTTGAATTGAAAAAACTTTGAAATTTGAATTCAAAAAGACCAACCAAAATAAATTTGAAGGGTTTTTTTTTTTGGTCATATAGGTCCATTTTCGACCGAATAGGTCCGTATTCGGTCAAATCCGAATAGTACGATTTGAAGTAATAGTGTGTTCGAACGAATTTGATTCAAAGTTTTTCCCAGAAAAAAAAGTTTGATTTTCCAAAGTCCACCAATTGACTCCAAATAGGTTCTAGGAGGTCCCCCATAGGCTAAAACAGCAATTGGGCTGGTTTAGAAGTCATGACAGTGCATGATAGATTTCAAAATTCACATTTTTTTCAAATTTGAATCAAATTGTGACTATTCCCTAGTCAAAGTACACAAAAAATAGCTTGAAATTTTTTTCATTCAAAAATTCACCTCGACCTTTGATAAATCTGCCCCTAAGTTTAACATTTTCACTTTTGCTCCCTGGTGCTATTTGCAATAGAGAATCATGCACACTAAATGCTAATACTTCCCTGGTTTCTAGTGCACATGCTTTTGGTCATTGGTCAGGACCAGGGTGCAATAGAGCAAAACTATAAAAGCCAAACATGGCAGTCACTGTGTTAAGGAGAAGGAAAGCTACCAAAGTAGTTTATTGCCAATAGATTAGCCACACTAGTGCAAGCTATAACACTATATTTATTCTGAAGAATGCTTTACCATACCTGAGTAAAAAGCTCTAGAAGCTCTCTCTGTTTGTTAATGATAGCAGCTGCCATATTAGCTTGGTGTGACATCACTTCCTGCCTGAATCTCTCCCTGCTCACTCATAGCTCTGGGCTCAGATTACAGCAGGGAAGGGAGGAGGGAGCGGGAAAAGGGAGGGGGAGATGGAGAGCGGAGCAAACTGAGCATGCTCAAGCCATAGCCCTGTAGGTTTAAGCTGAAAACAGGAAGTCTGATACAGAAGCCCATGAGTACACAATAGAAGGAAAGAAATGTGGTGTTTCTTTTGACAGAGGACTCAGCAGCATTACTTTGAGGGTTTACTGATGTATTTATATAGACCTTTCTGATAAAGCTTACCCTTTCCTTCTCCTTTAAGAAGACTGGCAATGAAGTGTATGGGCAGGGTGGGAACTAGCGGTAGGCAGAAGAGGCACCTGCCTAGGGAGCAATGAAAGGGGGGCGCTGGGCAGGTACCAGTCTTCTGCCTACCCCTAGTCCATGTTTGAGCTCCCTCTCCATTCCCTTGCAGCTCTGTCCCCCTCCCCCCCCTCCCCTTCGGCTTTTTCCCCTCTCCTCTGGTGATATCTCCCCTGCCCTCCCTTGCCAAGCTCACCTCTTCAGTTTTTCCCCTCCCTCTGTAGCTCTGCGCATGTGTGCGCACGCTGGATGGAGGAGTGAGTACACGGAGAGGAGCTTGCACGCGCACGAGCACGGAGGGGAGCGCCTAGGGCGCCCAGTCGGCTTGGCCCGGCACTGTGTATGGGTACAGCCTCATTTGTGCAGTGGGAATTTACAACCTTAGGCACTGTCAGCGGTAAAATCACAAAGTACATTTTTACACAACATTTCTATGTGCCTGACGGACACAAACTATATACCTCCATCCTATTCTAATGTTCAGATAATGTAAGTTTTAATGCAGCTATTACTTATTAATGTGCGGAAGCAAAGTTTCACTTGGGATCAGTACTAATACTTGAATTGGTACTACTAATAAGTAGCAATTTGTGAAGCTACAACAGACTGATGGGAAAGCTATCACTAAGCTACAAACTGCTGTTAAAGGAACAGTAACACCAAAAAAATGTAAGTGTTTAAAGTTCTGAAAATATAATGTATAATATATACTATACATAATATATAATATAATTAAACGCATACAATTGGTGTGTTTGCATCAGAAATGCTACTATAGTTTATATAAACAAGCTGTTGTCTAACCATGGGGCAGCCATTCAAAGCTGAAAAAGGAGAAAAGGCACAGGATTCACAGGAGATAACAGATAAGCTCTGTAGTATACAATGGGATTCTACATGTGTAGAAAGAATCTCTATATCCTAAGCTTGAATGGCTGCCCCCATGGCTACACAGCAGCTTGTTTATATAAACAATAATTGTGTTTCTAAAGCAAACACACCAGTTTTACCAGTGCAGGGCAACATTATATTATATTGTCATTTCTTTAGTTTACTTTAATTGTTAGATGTTACTGTTCCTTTAAAGGGAAAGTACACCCCTTGTGCAATATGAGTGCAGTAAATAGGGCCTGTGCTGATCATACTTTTTTCCTTATGTTTTAATATTGAAAAATATCAGGTTTAGATTTTATTTTTTAGTTAAACAGTGCACAGTTAATAATTAAATTACCAGGGTATAAATGACCAGATTAAAATCTATGCATTCTAATTATCTTCTTCCCAAAACCAAACATGGAGTTGCTTAGATTTCCTTGTCTGACCCATTTCCTAAATTGTCCCATGTAACATAATCATATTGCTGTACTAGATTGCGTAACCTTCTCCAGCAGTTCTACTGTGATTTGTAGCAAGTCTGAAGCACAGAACCCCTCAGTGACATAATATCCTTATCATTTACAGTAGGTAGGGGTACATTATCCCTTATAATACATGAGTGATACTCAGAGTTCCCTGTATAACTTAGCCTGCAGCCTTTTGTCTTTATATGGTCACAGAACAACCCCTCAGTGACTTCTAATATCCTTATCATTTACTGTAGGGGGTACAGTATCCGTTATAATACATGAGTGATACTCAGAGTTCCCTGTATAACTTAGCCTGCAGCCTTTTGTCTTTATATGGTCACAGAACAACCCCTCAGTGACTTCTAATATCCTTATCATTTACTGTAGGGGGTACAGTATCCGTTATAATACATGAGTGATACTCAGAGTTCTTTGTATAACTCAGCCTGCAGCCTTGTGCCTTTATATGGTCACAGAACCCCTCAGTGACTTCTAATATGCTTATAATTTACAGTAGGGGGTACATTATCCCTTATAATACATGAGTGATACTCAGAGTTCCCTGTATAACTCAGCCTGCAGCCCTATGCTTTTATATGGTCACAGAACCGCTCAGTGACTTCTAATATCCTTATCATTTACAGTAGGGGGTACATTATCCCTTATAATACATGAGTGATACTCAGAGTTCCCTGTATAACTCAGCCTGCAGCCTTGTGCATGTATATGGTCACAGAACCCCTCAGTGACTTCTAATATCCTTATCATTTACAGTAGGGGGTACATTATCCCTTATAATACATGAGTGATACTCAGAGTTCCCTGTATAACTCAGCCTGCAGCCTTGTGCATGTATATGGTCACAGAACCCCTCAGTGACTTCTAATATCCTTATCATTTACAGTATGGGGTACATTATGCCTTATAATACATTAGTGATACTCAAGAGTTCCCTGTATAACTCAGCCTGCAGCCTTGTGTCTTTATATGGTCACAGAAGCCCTCAGTGACTTCTAATATCCTTATCATTTACAGTAGGGGGTACATTATCCCTTATAATACATGAATGATACTCAGAGTTCCCTGTATAACTCAGTCTGCAGCCTTGTGTATTTATATGGTCACATAACTCCTCAGTGACTTCTAATATCCTTATCATTTACAGTAGGGGATGCATTATCCCATTAAGTTATGAGTGATACTCAGACTCCCCTATGATGTATGAAGCAGCAGCAAATGGTACTAGGAAGAGCAGGCTGTATTTTGTACTTAGACACAGCACAGAGTACACTATTGAAGTTTAAACCACTAATGGCAGGCCCCTCATTAATTGTGTCCCTTGTCCCACAGTGCGGTAGGTGGGGCACACGATCACCCTAATTGTAATAAGTGCCATTTAAAACTCCAACAGTCAAAATAGAGCAGGGTGTAAATGTATCAATTATTGTGTGTTCAGAGTTACACAGTGAACTTTGAGTATCACTCATGTATTATAAGGGATAATGTACCTCCTACTGTAAATGATAAGGATATTAGAAGTCACTGATGGGTTGTTCTGTGACCATATAAAGGCACAAGGCTGCAGGCTGAGTTATACAGGGAACTCTGATTATCACTCTTGTATTATAAGGGATAATGTACCCCCGACTGTAAATGATAAGGATATTAGAAGTTACTGAGGGGTTGTTCTGTAACCATATAAGGGCACAAGGCTGCAGGCTGAGTTATACAGGGAACTCTGAGTATCACTCATGTATTATAAGATATAATGTACCCCCTACTGTAAATGATAAGGATATTAGAAGTCACTGAGGGGTTCTGTGACCATATAAAGGCACAAGGCTGCAGGCTGAGTTATACAGGGAACTCTGAGTATCACTTGTATATTAAAAGGGATAATGTACCCCCTACAGTAAATTAACTTATTTTAGGTGACATCTGAGCAAATTGGTTCCGTATCTATTGTCCATTTTACAGGCATCTGTCTGATAAACGTATATAAATATTGCAATATAGAATTAGCGATTATGCATTGTCAGGGCTTCATTTAGGATTTGTTAGACTCAAATGAGTATTTATTACTTCTGAAGAACATTAATGCTTAGTAGTAGCCTTGTGTTGAAACAGCCATTGAAACAATAATTGGCCCCATATGACTATGGACTCTTGTAAACAAGGAATGACTCCCCAAGTTTCACTACTCAAGCTTTTTTATATTATTTAAAAAAAGCATCCAAGAGGGGGGCGGGCCCTGGTGTGTGACGTGCAGCCAGGCCCCATCCCCTCCGTACGGCCGCATTTGCAGGCATTTTCAGCGGCGAACGGACTGCCAGGGGGCCCTGAGGGGGTGCAGGCCCTGGCCCGCTTGTACCCCCTGCTCCCCCGGTAGTTCCGCCACTGCCTGTGGCTGTTCTGGGCTCTCTTCCAAATGCATGTCAGTGCAGAGAAAGTCTGGACTTTTCACTACAAACGCGGGACTGGAGGGTTGAGCTGTCAAAAGCGGGACTTTCCCTTTGAAAAAGTTGGGAGGTATAACGCCTGCCAAGGCCAGTATTACAAATTCAAATAGTGGCATTTCACACTTTTACTAGAATAAATGTGTCTTATTAACACAGGTGGTCCGTGGGTCAAATAGCAGTGGTTGCTGCAAACAATAGCAGTACTTACATGTCAGTGGGTGAACTAAAATTGCTGTAACCTTCAGGCCTGGACTGACAATCTGTGGGTTCTGGCAAAGGCCAGAGGGGCTGCTGAAAGATGGCTTAGACAATCACTATTTAGTGGGCTGAAGGAGGACTGCTTGGGCCTCTGTGTAGTTGGAAAGCCAGGGCATATATAAGAGATACAAAGTTAATTATTTATTGTGTAATAAAACAAGTTCAGCGCTTACCATATTTTCCAGGAACACTTCCTGCTCTGCTACTGCAGAGGGAACCAATGTGCACAGCTGAGGTAGGAACTTTTACATGATGCACCAGTTCCCATGTGCAGATTTAGGAAATTGTTCCTGTTGTCTTTCAGGTAGTAATCCTTAGTCTAATGTTTTACAAATTGATTTAAAACTGTTTATATGTCACTACAAACTAGTTCTATAATGTCCAGCACATACAGCCTGCAGTGAGCTACAGCAGACAGACAGTTGCACCTGCAGAATCAGTGCACATGTTGCACAGTAATTAATGCTGATTACAGATCCTTTGTGTTGCCTGAGATAAAGTGCATACCTCCCAACTATCACATTTTCAGCGGGACAGTCCCGCCTTTGACAGCTCAACCTGCAGTCCCGTGTTTGTACTGGAAAGTCCAGACTTTCTCTGCACTGAACAGCCAGAAACAGCTAAGGGCAGAAATACATGTGGAGATTCGGGGAGATTAGTCGCCCAGCGACAAGTCGCCTCTTCTTTGGGTGACTAATCTCCCTGCAATGCCTTCCCGCAGGCTAAAATCTAAATTGCCGGCGGGATGATACTCGGAGCACTTCGTTTTCCAAAGTCGTCCGAAGTTGCCTTACAAAGAAACTTTGGGCGACTTCGGAAAACAAAGCACTCCGAGTGCCATACCGCAGACGGGAAGGCTGTTCGGGCCCGAAGAAGAAGCGATTTGTCGATTGGCGACTAATCTCCTGAAATGACTCTCCCCGAATCTCCACATGTGTCTTCTGCCTAAACAGGTGCAAATAAGATACTTTGTAACAATTTTCGAAATAAGCAAATAAGTAATTGTAACAATTTAGTTAAGGAGGTCCCTTGGGGAAAGTTAGACTCACAGCTTAAAGGGCAATTCACCTTCATTTGCAATTGGTTTTCATTTTTTATTATTTTATTTTTGAGTTATTTAGCTTTTTATTCCGCAGTTTGCAGTGCCAACAATCCAGTTGCTAGGGACCAAATTACCCCAACCATGCGCTGATACGAATAAGAGGCTGGAATATGAATAGTAGAGGAGCTGAATAGAAAGATGAGTAATAAAACGTAGCAATAACTATACATTTGTAACCTTCCCGAGCATTTCTTTTTAAGATGGGGTCGTTGACCCCTATTTGAAAGCTGGAGTCAGAAGAAGAAGGCAAATAAATTCTAAAACAATAAAAAAGAAAAAATGAAGACCAAATAAAAAGTTCCTTAGAATTAATCGTTATAACCACCCCATTAATGTGTTAGAGGATATGGCACATGTAAGGTATCCTGTTGTCTCTCCTGAAGTTGCAGAACAGCTGGGTAACAGGACAATCAGAAACTGCACATCGAGGCAGATAAAGAGGTATGAAACTTCTCTGTCATTGAGCTGTAGCAGTTACACGTGAAACAAAGCAGAATCCAGCACTTTACAAAATGCGTTTCGCTTTCTGTTTATATAATGATCAGTTATGGGCTGTACTAAGGAAAAGCTGTTACCCTTGAACTTGCCTGAGGCTTCAGCTGCCCTTTAGAGCATCATAAAGCTGCATCTTGGCCACTCAATTGAGTAATATGATATTGGGTCATTACGCCTAGAACCTCCCGGCTGAATTGAGAAACATGAATTCTTGTATATAAATAAATATAAATATAGCAGACAGTATCAGGGTCTGGGTCTAGTCCATGAATGTATTTCAGCTTTGCAAAAACATCCACACTCACATGGTCTATAAGTTTTAAACATGTATTTATTTAGGAGACTATTGTTTAGGGTGGGTCCCAAACCTTTATCATATAAGAATATATATTTCTATATATTAATACTATCTATCTATCCTGAACCACTTATCTGACACAGTTTTCACAAATTAATAGAAAATAAATCTGCTCCTGGCCGTATAGTGTAAGGCTGTTGCAAAACGCTCTGGGCTGTCGCTCTTGTGCGATGATAAAGTAAGCCGTGCCAAATAATCTGTTTTCTACAACAACATTATTTTAATATAAACAGTTGTGAAAAGGGATATTTTATGTTACAATATTTTAGCTGTACGTTAAGCTAAGCAAATGAAGAGCAGTGTTATAAGACAAACTTTCAGCCATTGTGAATGTTAATGATAATTATGCACAAGTATATGTATTTGTAGTGTGTATATTTTTTATTTTGTTGTAATAATCATTTCAAAAAGTCAAATTTGCACATATTAATATAACAGTAGTTCAGATATGTAGGGGAAAAATGGAGGCAAGGTGCCCCTTTATTTGCACCATAGCGCACCCGCAGGAGTGAAATAAAGCAAGTAGAGACAACACCACTAGTACTATATATTTTTAAGTTTATTTTACTGAAAAAGAAAAAGAAAGGCGGGGACCAGAATATAGACGAATCCCTTTGGGTAGCTTTACTATATAGTTATATACTGTAAATATGTGTTTGCTTTTCCCTTGCAGAACTAATACTCAAATAATTACACTAGAGGTCAGTGTTGCCTGCACAAAAATGTTACCATTGTAGAGCACACCGGCATGCACTATAGATATAACAAATGTCAGTATTTTTGGAGTAGGTGCCACCTTCCTTTCTTTTATACTTCTGTCATTGTCAATTATTCTGTGTAGTATACTAGTAACAGTGAATGGTATTGACTCCCTTGGCTAGAGTGCTACTTATATGTTGCAAAGACATTATGTTCCACTAGGTGGCGATATTGAAATGGCTATAAATACTATACAGGTATAGGACCGGTTATCCAGAATGCTCGGGACCTGGGGTTTTACAGATAATGGCTATTTCTGTCATTTGGATCTTCATACCTTAAATCTACTAGAAAATTGTGTAAACATGAAATAATAGGCTGGTTTTGCTTCCGATAAGAATTAATTATATCTTAGTTTGGAACAAATACAAGATACTGTTTTATTATTGCAGAGAAAAAGGAAATCATTTTTAATGGGAGACTGCCTTTCCGTAATCCAGAGCTTTCTGGATAATGGGTTTCCGGATAATGGATCCCATACCTGTATAATGCTCTACATTATATTGGCAATAATCTTACTTCTTACTTCTCAAACGAGCAATTCAAGTGAATGTCAATTTGTGTAATATCTCCCTGACACAAGGTTAGCTTTGATTACTGAAAGTGGGGGATCTATAGATAGTTATAACTGTTGCTAACCATAACCAGTTCTTGAAATTATGCCATTTCAGGGGTTAGTTTTTTAATTGTTGATTTTGGGGCCTGTGGTACAATCCTGAGGGGTATCAGTAGCACCAGCCACATTTATAGACCACGTGTAATTTAAATGATTGCAGCGTGGCTTCATAAAAATCAGCACAGTCGGCAACTTGCATCTACATTTACCGTTAATTAGGAGGTGATAATGTAGGTTCAAAGGCCAAGTAAAGCCCTGTGTAAACAGTCCAGAAGCCCGCTAATTGACAGACCTGGAAGAGGAGTGACTTCTTCTACATTGTTTTAAGGGTTAGAACAGGAAACAGGAATAAACGAAAAAATAGATGGAAAATGTTTGGTGGAGTTCCCCTTTAATTCACCAAGTGCTGTTTTTCTTTTTTTTTTTTTTTTTTTTGCTATACCTGAATGCCTGTGATATAATTCCTAATTGCAGAACAAAATCAATACGTTCCCAGGCCCTTGTTGCCGCTCAAATGAAATCACGCTTGGCAGTAAAAGCCAAATCTATGGACGTTTATCAGTCTGGGGCCCCGCTCCGTGATTTATTTCATGCTTCAGTATTTTTATGGTTTTCTGGCCATTACAAGCAGGTTAGAATTAGGCAAAACAAAAGGCTACAGCCTCCAATCCGTACTGGTGGGGGGCCTGTAACACGCTTGGCTTCCTAGTGGAAAATTGGTGCTTATTTTTTTTTTTTTGTTTTATGGGCACAGGTCTGACAGTCAGAAAAAGCGGCAGTCATCTGCAGGTCACCTTTAATCACCCAGGGTGAAGTCTGTGTCACGTCTTTATATTCGGCTTGATTTAAATCAATGGAATCCAACCTCCGCTACTCAGTTCTGCTCCTGTTATTTAATTGATCAGTGCAGAATAGTTACATAAACACTTTGTGGATTTAGTGATGTCATTTAAGGCGACCTTTTATATTCCCAGTTATACACCTTTATAATGTACTCCTTTTTATCTGTAAACCTGAGACAAGAACTAGAGGAAGGGAGGAGCACCTTTAGAGATCATTATCGTTGTCATGGTTTCCATGATGGCCCAATTGTTTCCATGATGGCCCAACAGTTATTTCATTAAACATTTTTTGGAAGGCCACATCCAGCTCACGGGTCTCCTGTTGGACAACCCTGCTATAGAGCATTGTGGGAGCATAAACAAAGACAGTTTATTTATGGTCCAATTCATACCCATGTATAATTAACTGCTCTTTATCTGTAAACCTGAGACAATACTGGTAGAAGTCCGGGGCTCCTTTAAATTGAGAAAACTGATAGCAAGGAGAAGGGCAAAGTAAAGAAACGATTACTTATAATTAATGGCCACACAGACCAGACATCTCTGTTTATATCTATTTACATATATATAGATGGGATCTGCCATATCAGTTACATTATGCATGAGTGCATAGTTTATTGTGGTGGCAGGCTAAAAATATGTTGGAGGGTCTTGTACAGTAAGAGAATTCATTTTCTGAATTAAAATTAGATGTGGTCAGATGAAGCATGAGCTCCCGCTAATGGATGGTTATGATCACTGCAACCACAAGTGAGTTGGTTATCTACAGCTTTTGGCAATAGAATAGAAATATTCCAAGCTCCCATATGTATAAATACAAATATACAGAGAAGGAATGTTCTGGGCACACAATAAGCTATACCCTCATACTATACTGTCTAAGGGAAACAATATGGCTCCTCCCATATCTATAAATACAAATATACAGAGAAGGAATGTTCTGGGCACACAATAAGCTATACCCTCATACTGTAATGTCTAAGGGAAACAATATGGCACCTCCTTCCCATATGTATAAATACAAATATACAGAGAAGGAATGTTCTGGGCACACAATAAGCTAAACCCTCATACTGTACTGTCTAATGGAAACAATATGGCACCTCCTTCCCATATGTATAAATACAAATATACAGAGAAGGAATGTTCTGGGCACACAATAAGCTATACCCTCATACTGTACTGTCTAAGGGAAACAATACGGCACCTCCTTCCCATATGTATAAATACAAATATACAGAGAAGGAATGTTCTATTTAATACTAATAACAGTGTACTAAATAAAACAGAAAGTCATAATAACAGTGCAATAAAAGTGACAGGCGGAGAATACAGAATTGGATTGATTTATTAGGCAAAATTTTAATCAATGTGTGATTGCATTACCGCTGAGAAAACCTTTCAGTCCCCCCCCACACACACTCTGTCACTCCAATGCAGTGTGTTTAATCATTCCCCCGAATTCCCCCTGCGCCAAGCAGTATTGTATTCTCATCCTTCATACCCAACACTTGCATCTCTCCTCTCATCCCTTCTTTATTCAGGGGATATCTCTACTATGCTGACTTTTTTTATTGTCTCCACATGTTAATTTGCAACATGCAACACAGTGGTGTAACTAGATGTTACTGGGCTCCACAGCAATATATATTGAAATTCCTTGTTAATTAGGGACCCCTATACCTCCTGGGCCCCCTGCAGCCACAGGGTCTGCTTCCTCTGTAGTTACACCCCTGATGCAACATCCAGATTTTACCAATAAGATGCTTTAAAGGGCCATGAAAGGCCCTTCCTGTATTTTTCTATTCTATCCACTGAGTTTAATTATAAATTCATGCTTTCCCAGTGCAGAGCACAAACCCTTCTAGTGATGCGCGGGTTGACCCAAAACCCACGGGTTGACCATTGGTTGGGAGGGTTTGGGTGGAAATTTGGGCAACTGTTGTGGGTTTGGTGTGGGTCAAAGGGAAGTACACTCCTCCTCTGCCCCTGAAGATTTCCTTTCTTGGAACCAGAGGGGCACACAGAAGTTGCGCAAAAAGATGTGGGTATGGGTTGGGTGCACTTCGTACAATGGCAGCATTTTGGGGGTTAGAGTGGGTTGCAAGACTTCCTGACATCACCAGACCCTTCCCTGCATTGAATTGTTTTGTGTTGGGTTGAAATAAGCCCTTAGCTTGATTATACCTTCTCTTATATAATGCTAGAGAGCCTATAGAGTCACGTTCTCATTTAATATTGGTGGGCACAGCACAATACATAAAAAACAATAGCAATAAACAATAACAGAAAATGTAATTCTAAGCCACCTTCCAATTTACAAAACATGTTTACTGTTTTTAAAGTGTAATGTAAATTGCTATTGACAGTAGTCCTATTCTGTTCTCTGGTTCTGACTCCATGTAGCTGGAATCCATCCATTCTCCTCCAGGTCTGTAAATCAGCTGCCTTCTAGTACATTGTTTCGAGAGTCAGATTCAGCAGTGCAGAGAATATAAACAGATAGACACTGTTTTCAATTGAAATTACGTTTACGCATAAACCAGACATTGCTTCCTTTTTGCACCCTATCACTTTTCCTTAGGGCAGAGACTCACGCTCAGATTCGGGGAGATATAGTCGACCAACAATAAATTGATTCTTCTACGTGGCGACTAATCTCCACGAACTGCCTCCCGCCGGCTATAATGTAAATCTACATTCTAGCCGGTGAGAGGCAGTTCTGTAAATCTACATTCTAGGGAGGCAGTTCGGGGAGATTAGTTGCCCTGAAGAAGAGGAGGTTTGTTGATGGGCGATTAATCTCCCCGAATCCAGGAGGTATAAAGTTGCATGCGCTCTAGTAGGTCTACCAATTCAAAGTGTCATTGGTCAGTCTCATGTCTAATGACCAAATTGCCCAGTATAGACATATAGGTTTTTGCATCGTCAGTTAAAAAACATGTTGCATACCTAGTATTTTTAATAATGGAAATGTGACATTCAGACCCATTATTATGGATATTATTATTGTTAGTGTGAATTGAAGGAGATGATAATTCCTTGTGATACATTAGATGCTGTATATCACTGGTGTACAGCAGCACCATCATAAAGAAGTCTGGGATCTTCTACCTCTACCTGTAGGGAAACATCAATAAAGCAAAATATGTTAAAGCATTTATAAGAATTGTCCTTTTTAGCTTTCAGGAGGGGAACTGATCGAGCACTGCCCCTGTTCCGGGCTATAGATTCATCCAGTTTTGACTAGGAAGCTGCCATATGTCAGCACTTTTACTGCAAGACAATATTGTGCGTAGCATTACGGCACCATAGGAACAGGGGGTGATAACGCATAATATTCACCAGAATCCACATATATCTTATTATGCACTGGGAATGGGGCTCATTTATGTACTGGACAGGTGCAACACTGCATCTAAATTTGCTCTTGTTCAGAAATTAAGGGGCTCATTAACATAGCGAGTGCATGGTTTACAAAAATAAGCAGTTAATCATTTTTACCCACAATGCAGAATTACTTTACAGAAGAAGTCAAATCATAACCCCCCCCCCACTATGTAATTATGGGGCGGTAGGCTTTTCCGGGAAGCAACGTGAATAACTGGTCGATGGAATCAGTGTGGCTAGTTGGGCAGATATCCTATTTGTGCATTATCAGTGCTGACCATTGTATTACTGTGACAACTGTATGCTACTTGTCATCCACATTTAAGTTTAGTTCAGTGCTTACCTGCTCCTCTGAATGCTGGTTCTGTCAAGCATCACATGTTTATTTTAAATCATATTCTTCTCTTCCTGGTGGCCCTCCAGCTGTCTCTGTGAGCTATTTGGCTATGGGTGAAGCCACTGGACACTGACACTTGATTGTGGGGTGATCTGGGACTGTAACTAGAAGTCAGCCAGTTAGCGTGTGCTTCACTAGTTAGTCAGCTTGGCTCCATGTATCCTCATGTGCAGTTTCGTAATGTATTAGATGCCAATAGTCACCCTGAATAATCCTGCTCTGCTAGGAAAGTGTTACCATACAATGGGGGAAATTTACACTTCACACAACTTCATCAGACATTAATTTGCAGCGCATACGCTTGTTCATCAAAATGCGTCTCGGTAGATGAACGCTGGCGAAGTGTCACCAGCGATAAATTCCTCAGCGAAAATTCATCAGCGTGAGCATTTCATAGCAAACTTTCGCTACCGTTACTTTCTGCCTAGCAACACCTCGTTAACACACTTACACTTAGGTCAATTTGAATAGGGCGGGTACATATAGGTCATATATATGTCTTTATTAGAGATGTTGGTGCAAATGCTTGAAGTGGCCACTTATTATTACAAATGTCCAAGGAAGCAAAATAAAGACAAAAGAGATCCTCTAATGCCCTAGACATGAGCCCACCCTAAAACAAATGTGGCATGACCCTCAAATGGTTAGAAAAAATAAAATATATATATATTTCACAGTTACAACTTTTATACACTTTAAAATATGGGGAAAATGGATGTCGCTTTGTTTTATCAGTTCGCCAGGTCTAAGCTGGCGAGGCAGACTGGCAAAAAGGGTAACACTTTGATGAATTTGCGGAGTAACAATCGTTCACCTGAGCGAGAATTCGCCTGGCGAAACGTCATTAGCGCTGAGCTCTTTTAACAGCGAATTGTCTATACCTATTAGTAAAATGCCGATATCCCTGTAAAGTGTTGTTTTGCCAAATTTTGTCTAGTGACGGCCACTTTGTCTTCTATTAAATTTGCCCCAGGGTCTTAACCCAATGGTAAAGAGAAAGACTTTGCATACTTCTTAGTGCCAATAGTAAGAAAAGAGCTAGTGCAAAAATGCAATTCCAAAATGCACAGGTATCCTAAAAAGTGTTTTTTTGCCAATTGTATTTATTCTCTTGGAAGAGTTTATGTAAGCTTAGTTCTGCTATGTTTATCTGAATTCCCATCTTCCATATTCCATGTCCAACAAATGAATTACCAGCAAAATCTCCTTTTCTTTCTCGTCATTAGAAAAGGTGAAATATTCTAATTAAAGGAGCAAGAAATAATAAATGTATAGAAAATTATTTGCATCGTTTTTGCAATGATTTGCACACACACATACATGTATATAAATACAGTATATACACTTTTAGTAAATTCCTATGATTCCGGTGTAAGGAAATCATTGCAGCGTCCTGTATGTCTATTAAATGAGCAGGCGGTCACTAACGCTCCTTTATTAGACTCAACCTACTCGCAATCGATGGCCCACGGGGGGCTACACAACAGCCAGCCTCTCTTCTCTGTCCTTCTCATTGTGCCAGCAAATGTAGCTGGTGATTCCCACCCTGCCCATATAACTGCGGCATCTGGGAAATAACCTCGTAACTCGTCTCGTAAAACTATAAAAGATGTTTTAATAAGGCACCGTGCACTTGTTATAGCCTCAGTTAATCTGCAGGCGCTGGGGGGCTTCCCTGCCCGCACAAGGAATGATTTGGAGCTGCTAGTGCAGGAGGGCATAGGAATCTACAGGATGCAAACGTGGGATAGTTCTTGCTTTATATTTATGGCGGAGTCTGGATTTCAAGGGTTACGGTAATTCCAATACATGGCAGCAATATGAAAATTGAAATATATCTTGACATAGAGGGACTGTGTTTTATACTTCCCATCAAAAAGACAGCTCAGTCATTGAGCACAGTGTTCTTATATAAACAGAACATCCCTGATCTGTATATTCATTTTATACATACAGGGGACATAATGTTTCTCTTATGGTGGCTTTGCAAATTCTGACCGGGCATCGTTTCCAAGTAAACTGAGCTATAGATAATGGAGATAAGCAATTAAACTAGTGATGCCCGGGCAGCGCAGCCATTAGAACCCCTGGAACCCGTCCACCCCAAGCCCCACCCCCAGATCCCGCCCCCACACCACAGTAAAAAGACCACACAGACATCAGCGCTAAAAATTCCCCATCACACACTCAAATTATAAAAAGCCATTGATGGTCAGGGCCCCCTTATAAGTTAAAAAAACAAGTTTGGCGCCAGGGCCCCCCATAAAAGTTTTTAAAAAAAACATCAGTGGTCGGGGTTGTTATGCGGTCGGGTAGCCGAGGATGAGTAGAGTATAACTTTATTGCTTTATTAGCAGATCCATGCAGCCATTTCACAACAGTAACTTTCACTTTTAAGCTGTCAGGAAGTATGCACAGTATAAGTCTGGACACAGCGACATCTGAAATAAAACATTGGTGCCAGGGTCCCTTACATTTTTAAAAAAAATCATTGGTGGTCGGGGGTCCCCTATAAGTTAAAAAAAACATTGGTGCCAGGGACCCCCCCATAAAAGTTTTTTTTTTTTTTAAACATTGGCGCCAGGGCTCCCTATAAAAGTTTTTTTTACAAAAACATTGGTGGCAATGGCCCCCTCTTATAAGTTGAAAAGAAACATTAGGGCCCCAGAGAATATTTTAAAAAAACTTTGGTGGCAGGGGCCTATTGAGTATTACAATAATACATGTGGCTTCAACTTTGGCTCCTTTCATGGCTTCGAGTCTTTTCGCTGCTTTAGGACTTCAACTCCTTTGTGGCTTTGGGTCTTCGTCTGTTCGGGACTACGTCGGTTTGGGACTTCAATGTTCCGGACTTCGGCAGTTCGGCACAGCTTTGTCCCTGTCAAGGGGGAACTGGCTATTTGGTCAAGGAATCTAGAAACAGAGCTGTCTATCTAAAATTCATAAATGCTACTTACTATAACAGCAAGTCAGATCAGAATTCTAATATTTGATATACAATAATATAACATAATATTTCAATGTCTTCACTTGTATTGCAAATAGAGAAAACGATTCTAATAAACTGTAATTCCTGCTGTTGATTAGCCGTGTGTAACGATCCATAGACAAATACCATTCTGCAATAAAAGTTGTACGTTCTGTTGTGTTGTGCTCTTTCCTTCAGCCGGGCCGTGTCGCTTGTGATTTAATGTGGGCTCCAGTTCTCACAGTAACAACATCTGACAGCAGCAATAGAACCGTTTGCTCCTTTAGATGCTTAATTCCATTCTACTTTTAAGCCATTAAATTGTTTTATACCTTTCCTGTGCATTTCTGCTCCGCGGACCATGTTTTCTCTTCAGAAATAAATGACTGTAACCTGAAAAAGGAGCATTTTCAATATTCATCTTGTAACTTCAATAGGATCGGAAGGTAATTTCCCAGAAAAAAAGTGCACAATCAGGAGTAGTGGATCTATAATCCCGATCGCTGAAGTGCAATTGATTTGTCAACCTCTTAATGTTATTGTGAGGCTTTGTAGTACTACTGCAGGGAAAACATGAAGCATGTGTAATTTCTGCAGCACAAATTTACTGCCCCCACAACCCAAATCTGCTCTTTCCTACCTTTATTGCACCAGCCACTATCACCGTCCTACCCCTATATCATATACTGTATGCACATCATGTAACTGTATAATATATAGGCACAGATATACCCCCATCTTTCCTCCAACCACTGTCACAGTGTAACCCCCATATCATATATGCACATAATGTAACTGTATAATATATAGGCACAGATATACCCCCATCTTTCCCCAACCACTGTCACAGTGTAACCCCCATATCATATATGCACATAATGTAACTGTATAATATATAGGCACAGATATACCCCCATCTTTCCTCCAACCACTGTCACAGTGTAACCCCCATATCATATATGCACATAATGTAACTGTATAATATATAGGCACATATATACCCCCATCTTTCCCCCAACCACTGTCACAGTGTAACCCCCATATCATATATGCACATAATGTAACTGTATAATAAATAGGCACAGATATACCCCCATCTTTCCTCCAACCACTGTCACAGTGTAACCCCCATATCATATATGCACATAATGTAACTGTAAAATAAATAGGCATATAATATATAGGCACAGCTCTTAAGAAAAACCTTAATTAAATATTATGATGGAACCATGTACAGCAGTTTTTATATTGGCTCCTAAATTATTAATGGGGACAGGAATAGATATTGGGGAGCAACAGAGGAACATCGTTGTTCTGGTGCAATTTGTGGCACTTTCTGGGAGCAGCTCTGCCAGCTGACTGATTAAATTTACTCTTGAAACAATGATTCACTTAAACATGGGCTTAGTTAATGCCAACAACTTAGGATAGTGCTTTCCTGGCCAATAGCCCAGCCTGTGCGGGTCCAGGGTCATTGGTTGGACCAAAAGTCTCTTCCTAATCTATCATTCTTTCTCTGCAAGCTTGGATGCTGCTCAGTCTACTTGAATAATGGGAATATTCATTATGGGGTTTAACACTTTGCAGCAGCCTTTCATCCACTGGAGCCCTTGTATCTGCAGTGCTATAACAAAACATTTATTTATTAATATATACTATAGAAGCATATCATTTAGCACAGGTGTGGGTGCAGACTGCTCGTATACTTCCCAAGGACTTTCGCTGCAGAGAGATCCCTATACATCTTATAACTGGGGAAGGTACTGAGAGGTGATGGAAAGGTTTTGGCACGGCTGAAGACATTGCATCACCATTGGCCAAGTTACAAGCACATTCTGTAGCCTGCCAATGACTGTGCACTGTCTGGGCAGCATCCTATAGAAAGGAGAACATTGGGCATTTCTAACAATTAGATTAATTGTACAAATAACCTATATTTCCCAAGGATCCAGCATTAGACAATCAAAAAGAAACTTACAGAGTTTATGCATTATTTTGTATTTATCAAGTGCCAACATATTCCACTAAGGTTGCATGCAAAAACAAATGCAATTAAAGGAAGGTGGTTTTAGGGTAGGCAGACTCCAAAATCAGATAGCTGCTTGTTTGGTATGCGAGGGGTCAGGGATAATTAAATTGCATCAGGTAACCTTTTTGTACAGTTCTTAATGCAGGAGACACCGGCTTGTATACAGCAACCCTAGGAAGGATAAGATCATCCTTATTTACTATCTCTCTGTGGGTAGGACATCTCCTCTGCTACCTCTATATGTGGTTCACCTTTAAGTTAACGTTTAGTTTGGTCAGCTCTAAGAAACTTTTTAATTGGTCGTTATTATTTTTTTTTTTTATAGGTTTTGAATTATTTGCCTACTTTTTCTGACTCTTTCCAGCTTTTAAAAGACCAGTATCGTAAAAAATATGTTTTTAAAAAACCACCAAGACAGTTTTAACTTTTAGAACGCAAAGCTTGTATTAAGAAATTACTTACTGATTCTCTGCATGCGCTTGATTTCTTCTCCCTGTCTATCTCCTATAAAAGGCAGGGAGGAGAAATTGAGCGCCGCACAATGGATTGTCGCCCTGTCGCCGTTTCTGAAGAGGAGTATATGCGGTCATTTCTTAATAAAAGCGTTGCGATTTAAAAGTTAAAACTGTCTTGGTGGGTTTATTTTGTTACAAAGAAACACATTTTTTTTATAAAAACATTACTGGACCTTTAAATGGGGGTCACTGACCCCATCTAAAAAAAAAACAAATGCTCTGTGTGGCTACAAATGTATTGTTAGTGCTACTTTGCATTATATATCTTTCTATTCAAGCCTCTCCTATTCATATTCCAGTCTCTTATTCAAATCAATGCATGTTTGCTGCGGTAATTTGGACCCTAGCAACCAGATTGCTGAAATTGCAAACTGGAGAGCTGCTGAATAAAAAGCTAAATAACTCAAAAAACACAAATAAGAAATAATGAAAACCAATTGCAAATTGTCTCCAAATATCACTCTCTGCGTCATAGTAATAGTCAACTCAAAGGTGAACAACCCTTTAATTATAAATTGCACTCGCAAAGTAAATACAACCCTGAACTGGAGAACTTTGGATTAAAGGCCAACCATACAACAATCTTTGTTTTTATGAATTTTATTATTGCTGCATTTAGTTTATGCTAATGTCCATAGACAACGGCAGTGCTGTTCGATGAAGCAAAGCTGGCCAGGCTAATAGCTAGGGACTTATGCCAAACTCATTTGAGCATCAGTGAATAATGAGCAGGAAAACTTACTGGAAATGAAGGCAGCAAGGATGTAAAAAAAAATGGCACTCAAGAAAAACTGGGGAAAAGCTGCAGTATTTGGCACCAAGCAAAGAAGAGTAATGTCAGTGTATTCTAAATGATGCTCTGCAATGCGGGCTTCTTGCACGCTGGAAATTAGAGAGTAATTCTCCATGCAGACAAGCCGGGATAGTGCAAGCTTAAGGAAGATGGCTTTAACCTCCCAAGAGCCTTTTTATTAAACCCTGACCTTGCCTGCCCTCTCCCCGCTCCGCCTGCCTGTTTATGCTTTTTTCATATCACCAAAGTGTAATCGATAGTCTCTCCCGCATTAATGTTCCTTCTTCCCGTCATAGAAGAAAAGGCTAAGTGAACGGAGGAAGTCGGCAAATAAAGACGGAGCGGAGAGGTGAAGATTCCATCTGCAGTACAAATGAGGGCAAGCTTGGTAATCGAGTGACTCCAACAGGCCAGGGATTTGGGTGCCCTGCAATAAATTGATTGAGATGGAGTTCTATAAATAGTCTCTCTCTCTCTCTCTGTGCTATGGCTGTGCAACAGCATGGACTTCCAAAAGCAAGACAAAGATGGCAGAAATTAGCCAATTAGTCCATCTAGCTTTGACAATATTGCCAATTAGTAGTTTTTTCCCAAGGCCTCGACTCATATGGGCACTCTCATGGGTCAGCCACCCAAAAAAGTGTAATTTCCAAGTAATTATTCCATAACCTGCAAAACCACCAGCAAATCCAGGCAATTGCCATAGGATTGAATGTCAGCACTCCAAAAATATAGAATGATTGTAACTTCCTCCTAGACTGGAATCAGGGACAAATAAGGAACAGTTCAGTGTAAAAATAAAAAAAACTAGGTGAATAGGCTGTGCAAAATAAGAAATGTTTCTAATATAGTTAATTAGACATAAATGTAATGTATAAATGCTGGAGTGACTGGATGTGTAACAGAACAGAACACTACTTCCTGCTTTTCAGCTCTATAACTCTGAGTTAGTCAGCGACTTGAAGGGGGGCCACATGGTACATTTCTGTTCAGTGAGTTTGCAATTGATCCTCAGCATTCAGCTCAGATTCAAAAGCAACAGTTATGAGCCATGTCCCCCCTACGGTTGCCACCTACCGAACCGGACGGTGGTGGTGGCGGGAACAAAAGGGGACAGCTGTGACCAGGCCTTGATTTTGGCCTTTAGTGCCCCTAGGCCAGTAAGCTCCTAGTGCCTTGCCGCTCGAGCGAGCATGCGCATGCATCGGAGCACTGGGGATTATGCATATGGGAGTACAAATTCCCAGTGCTCCTCAGATTGTGGCCAGGGCTGGATTTAAAGAGCCTGCACCCCTAGGCCTCCCCCCACTACTCGCACCCGACCCCCCCTGCAACCTAATCCCCCTGCCTGCTTGCAAACCCATCCTTTTCCCCTCTAGCAACCTAATCCCCCAGCCTGCTTGCAAACCCAAGCTTTCCTCGCCCGTTTGCACCCATCACTCGCATTTTCTCTCACCTCCCCTGTCGGCCAATCGCAATCCATTCCATTGGGGACTGGGTGGGAGATTGAAACCGCTGTTTTGCCCAGTGTCCTGTAAAGATGCGGCTAGCGGGCAGCATGCCCCCCCCCCTAAACTTTGTCACCCTAGACCAGGGCCTTTGTCGCCTGCCCACAAATCCAGGCTTGGCCGTGACGTAAAAGGGGCGGGTTGTGCTGTACAAGGAGGTGGAGCCACATCGCATGATGGCCAGAAGGCGGGTTGAGGAGCCATCCTGGCAGAGAAAAGGTAAATTTTGGGCGGATTGGGGGTGGGCCAAGGGCTTTTGTTAAGGGTATTACAAATTTACCAGCAACTACATTGCTGGTAAAATTGTAATACCGGCCCCGGCAGGTGTTTTACCAGCTAGGCCGGTAAAATACTGGCCGGGTGGCAACCCTAGTCTCCCCTCAATTAACTAATTGGTTACTGCCTGGTAACCAATCAGTGGAAACCAAGAGAGCTACAAAGCAGGAAGTAGTGTTCTGGATATTATATTACACATCCAGTCACTCCAGTCTTAATACATTACATTTTTGACCAACTAACTATATTAAAAAAAAAAAAATTATTTTTTCTATTTACCCAATTTTTGTTTTTACAATGAACTGTTCCTTTAAGGATGTGACTCTCTACTGGCAATCGCCCTCAATCACCATTAGGCCAGTGGCACACATACCTTGAGTGCAGCACTGCTGAGATTTGAGGGATGTGGTACTGCAAGTCATCATCTATAAATCTGTTTTCCAATTCTGTACCTGGAAGATTTTTTTTGGAAAATGCGCATCCCAGAAATGAGAAATTGTTTTTCTAGGAAGGCACTTACCTGCTGGATAGCTGCCATATTAACCTATTAGGAACTGAACATTTCATCCTGACTCTAAACTGGCAATCTACCTACCTGCTAGCAATTCCCATCCACTTCTAAATTGAAGAAATCACTTCCACTCTAATTGGGAAATGGCTTAAACGGCTATAGATTAAGGAATATCCATGAAGACAGTATTCACAGCCCAATGCAATGGATTGAACCCCTCTACCCCACAATAGAGAAAGGCTTTCTATACTGATTGTGTAACTATCTTTCCCTTTTGCTCTGATAGATCATATAGAAGAATATTCCCACTCGGCAAAGAAGCACCAGGTAATGGTGAAAGAATTTGAGTGAATAAATGATTGATATGAATATAGTGATTGTTACTAAAAAGTCACATAAGGAGATGTTGTGTGATTTCTCTCATTATAATAAACCGTTCTCCTTTGAGCAATGTCTGCAGCACAAACTGCTGTTTCAGTTACAAATCAGATCAATTGAAATTCCGCACCCGTTGTTTAACCTCTTAGTTTCTGGGGTGGGATTGCAGGTCTGTGATCTCTTGATCCTGCCAATTATTTATCACTTCTCAAACTTTATTGTCTTTCTCAGCAAGTGCAGAGGATTCTTTAAAATAGATCCATTTTATGGCTCTGCTTGGCCCAATTCCCAATATGCTGATGATGCTTTTAAAATCCTTGCTGTCTTAATCTGTATTTAATGGTAAAAAAAAGCAAGATATGCAAGTCTGTTTTTTTACTAAATTTTTAAGTAATAATATAATACATGGGTAATTAGTAATATTCCTGTTCAATAATGGCTTCCTGCTTGTGGCCTGTACCCTGTCCAAAGTTTAGTAACTAGAAGGGCTGTACATGGTTTGTTTTTATCTTTATTCTTTTTTTTTTATGTCTTGCTGATGAATTACACAAGGCATGAATAATCATTCACATCCAGTTGCTGCCCTAATGGCAAATTCCCCAAAGGGCTATGGCACACCTGCTCTATTCTATGCCAGCATATTTCAGCTGGTGTACAAGGGGCAAGAGGCCTCTGGACAGCACTAGTTACATTTGGGGCTCGCTATATATATTGAGCATAAATGTCTGGCCAAAATGGAGACAGTAGGACAAGATGGAGACAGTATGGCAAGATGGAGACAGTATTGATGAGATGTAGGGCAAGGTGGAGACAGTATGGTAAGAATGAGACAGTGGGGGAAGATGGGGAAAGTAGGAAAAAATAAGAGACAACAGGGCAAGATGGAGACAATAGGGTAAAATAGAGACACTAGAACAAGATTGTGACAGTATGTTAAACACAGTGACAATAGGACAAGATCTGGACATTAGGTCATGATGGGGACAGTAGGGCAAGATAGAGACAGTAGGACAATATAGAGACAGTAGAGCAAGATGGGGACAGTAGGACAACATAGAGACAGTAGGGCAAGATGGAGACAGTAGGACAAGATAAGAGACAGTAAGGCAAGATAGAGACAATAGGACAATATAGAGACAGTAGTGCAAGATGGAGACAGTAGGACAAGATAAGAGACAGTAAGGCAAGATAGAGACAGTAGGACAACATAGAGACAGTAGGGCAAGATGGAGACAGCATGGCAAGATAGAGACAGTAGGACAATATAGAGACAGTAGAGCAAGATGGGGACAGTTGGACAAGATAAGGGACAGTAAGGCAAGACAGTAGGACAACATAGAGACAGTAGGGCAAGATGGAGACAGTATGGCAAGATAGAGACAGTAGGACAATATAGAGACAGTAGAGCAAGATGGGGACAGTAGGACAAGATAATAGACAGTAAGGCAAGATAGAGACAGTAGGACAACATAGAGACAGTAGGGCAAGATGGAGACAGTATGGCAAGATGGGGTCAGCAGGACAAGATAAGAGACAGTAAGGCAAGATAGAGACAGTAGAACAACATAGAGACAGTAGGGCAAGATGGAGACAGTATGGCAAGATAGAGACAGTAGGACAATATAGAGACAGTAGAGCAAGATGGGGACAGTAGGACAAGATAAGAGACAGTAAGGAAAGATAGAGGCAGTAGGACAACATAGAGACAGTAGGGCAAGATGGAGACATAGAGACAGTAGGACAACATAGAGACAGTATGGCAAGATGGGGACAGTAGGACAAGATAAAAGACGGGAAAGTGGGAAAAGATGGAGACAGTATGGCAATATATAGACAGTAATACAATATAGAGATAGTAGATCAAGATTAAACTATTAGGGCACAATAGAGACAGTAGGGCAAGAAGGGGATTGTAGGGCAAGTTGGAGACATGTGCAAGCTGGTAACAGTATTACTCACCTACAGTACTTCAACTTTTCTCTTTAAGACTTTGCATTTAAACTTGAATGTAACTGTATTCTGTATGTATTTGTATTTTACTGCTTTAACCTTTCTTGTTCTGTTAATGTACTCCTACAGTGCAGAGTGTAGAACTATATACATACAAATATACATACACACAGGTAGATCGGGACAAAGAGAGTAGGGAATGGTTGGGGCAGTAAAGCAAGATGGCGGCAGTGAGACAAGATGGAGATAGCGAGGCAACTGGCAACAGTACCAATTTCTATCAGTGTCATTAAAAGGCTGATATTGAATGCTTGGAACTATAGTGCAACAACAGCCAAAAGCTCATACAGTCTGTTTTTGCTCCAGCAAAAAGTTTATGCACTCCGTACTGTAAGGCTATAGATAGCTCAATGTTTTAGTGCACCTAATTACATTAGCCAGTTTGAGAGCGAGAGTTCATTAATGCTGAGACAAGCAGCAATTAAACATAATGATTTAATTCAGCAAATGGTCAGTGCCACATGGAACTGCACTGAAATGCAAAACACTCTCAGCAATGAGAAAAGAGAGAGCTGGTGCTCCAGCTGGAGATTGGGGCTGCCATGCTGTTTTTTTTATCATTCACCCCTCTTCTCCAAAACACTAGCATCACTTCATATCAGCAGCCCAAGAGCTGATAATCAACTTTTCAAACACTAATCTATTGTTCAATACAAGACTCAGGGCCACCATCAGAAATTTGAACTTAGGGCCCCATTAAGCATAGTAACACGTAGCTATTTGTTTTCAATTAGTCCTGCCTGGGGATGGGTTACTAGAACATGAGCTAATGTTGCTCCAATTATTACATGATCCCATATATTTCTAATTACCTGCATAAAAGAATAAAAATAAAGACCAACTGCAGATTGTCTTGGAATAGCTCAGTCTGCATTATACTAAACGTCATTTTCAGTTCGATTTAGTAGCAGGAATACAGTGGATTCTGTCCAATCATGTCCAAATCCCCGTGCCCTGTCTCAAAACAGTTTTGCTTTCTGGCTCAAACTTTAACAATCCATATAGTGGAGCAATAGCGATAGTGAGGTTCTACCTGAAATCCATTGTTTACACAACTGCAGGATTGTGAGCCCTTAACTGAATTAAATGAGTTTAATTGAAATTAGAAAGCTTTGCAAGGCAAAGTAAAAAAAAAAACAGTTTAAGGGCTCTTACTCACGAGCGTTTTTACCTGCGCTCCCCTGCGTTCCGTTTTTCGGCGTTCAGCCGCAGGGGAGCGCAGGAATAGACGCATTTCATTTTTTCAAATGGGGCTGTACTCACACAGGCACATGTAGGTGCCGAACGCAGGAAAAATGCAGCATGTTGCGTCTCAACCTGCGTTCGGTGCCTACATGCGCCTGTGTGAGTACAGCCCCATTTGAAAAAATGAAATGCGTCTATTCCTGCGCTCCCCTGCGGCTGAATGCCGAAAAACGGAACGCAGGGGAGCGCAGGTAAAAACGCTCGTGAGTAAGAGCCCTTACAACACACACTATTCCGTGGTTGGCATCATCCCACTGGCACAGATTGATTATTTAAAAGTACACACATGGAATTAAAAAATAAGGGAAATTTTGGGATGTCATGTCAGGATTGATTTTTTTGCAGGATTGCTGCAATTGCAGCAGCTGAACACAGCGGAGGTGGAGTAAATCCACCATCTCCAACTTTTTGGTATATCTTCTTCCCTGCCCCGTGTTCCTACCATTGAGATTGGGGATGTGGCACTGCAACTAGAGATGGCGCGAACTGTTCGCCGGCGAACTTGTTCGCGCGAACATCGGGTGTTCGCGCTCGCCGGAAGTTCGCGAACGTCGCGCGACGTTCGCCATTTTGGGTTCGCCATTGTTGGCGCTTTTTTTTGCCCTCTCACCCCAGACCAGCAGGTACATGGCAGCCAATCAGGAAGCTCTCCCCTGGACCACTCCCCTTCCCTATAAAAACCGAAGCCCTGCAGCTTTTTTTCACTCTGCCTGTGTGTGCTGAAGAGATAGTGTAGGGAGAGAGCTGCTGCCTGTTAGTGATTTCAGGGACAGTTGAAAGTTTGCTGGCTAGTAATCGTTTTGATACTGCTCTGTTATTGGAGGGACAGAAGTCTGCAGGGGTTTGAGGGACATTTAAGCTTAGGTAGCTTTGCTGGCTAGTAATCTACCTTCTACTGCAGTGCTCTGTATGTAGCTGCAGTGGGCAGCTGTCCTGCTTCTGATCTCATCTGCTGACTGCTGCAATAGCAATAGTCCTTGTAAGGACTGCTTTTATTTATTTTTTTGTTCCAATACAGAGCAGTATCAAGCAGATTACTAGCCAGCAAACTTACTATCATCTGTCCCTGAAATCACTAACAGCTCTCCCCCTACACTATCTCTTCCAAGCACACACAGGCAGATTTTTCAGATACATTTTTGCCCTTGATCCCCCTCTGGCATGCCACTGTCCAGGTCGTTGCACCCTTTAAACAACTTTAAAATCATTTTTCTGGCCAGAAATGTCTTTTTTAGATGTTAAAGTTCGCCTTCCCATTGAAGTCTATGGGGTTCGCGAACCGTTCGCGAACCGCTCGCATTTTTGCGCAAGTTCGCAAATATGTTCGCGAACTTTTTTTCCGACGTTCGCTACATCCCTAACTGCAACTCCCAGCATCCTCAGCTAAGAGAAATGGCAGCGGAAACGTTTATGCCAAAGCATGGCTTAGAACCAGTAAGTATCAGTTTATTGATTTCTTATGTTATAAAGAATGATGTGGTGCACTGTGTAGATACCGAACATTAGGGGAAGGCAGTGGAGGCAGTAGGGCAAAAATGCCTACACTGGCCATACATGGGCCAACAATAGCTGGCAATTAACCCCTTCAGGCCGATCTAGTAGTTTATTGACCTGTGTATAGGGATAAACCAACTGCCTTTCTCATCCTAGCCATGTATGTCTTGGGCAGGTAATCTTGTGGAGCAGAACGGCATCAACTTACTGCTGAAATCCTTTCCCTTAGGTAAAAATACATGGAGCTGTGTCTCCGTTTCTCTCCACCTGCATTTTCTCCAGAGGCAGAGAAAAGCCAATGCACAGTCATCTGCTCCCCCATTTTTCTGTTTTTGTGTGGTCCTGTGGGCAGAGGATTATGTATTTTTGCTAGGGATGCACCGAATCCACTATTTTGGATTCGGCCGAATCCTTGGCGAAGGATTCAGCCGAATACCGAACCGAATCCGGTGGGGGGGAAGGGGAAACATTTTTTTACTTCCTTGTTTTGTGACAAAAAGTCACGCAATTTCCTTCTCCACCACTAATTTGCATATGCAAATTATGTTTTGGATTCAGTTCGGCCAGGCAGAAGGATTCGGCCGAATCTGAATCCTGCTGAAAAAGGCCAAATCCCGAACTGAATACTAGATTTGGTGCATCCCTAATTTTTGCGCTACCTGCTTTGCCGGCAGGGAGAATCCACACCATGTGCCTTTAACCTCACGGTCTCCATAGACTATTATTATGATCAGGGCCCACATGACCTGTTAAACCCTGTGTAAACTAAATTAATGGGATTGTATTTTATATACCATTTAATCCTACTAGTAAGATTATCCCTACATCACATAGTCTGCCTGTGACTTCCTTTTATTTATCCATTTCCTTTGCCAATCTCCCAATTGTTTAGGGGCCAAAATGTCATGTTCACCCTTGGGGTGATGGCACGTGGCGAGAATTGGTGCCTGTGGTTAAATTTGCACTGCTATGGCCAACAAATTTTCAGAAAATGACTTGCCATTGTACAGGTATGGGACCTGTTATCCAGAATGCCCTGGACCTGGGGTTTTCCTTATAACGGATCTTTCTGTAATTTGGATCTTCATACCTTGAGTCTACTAGAAAATCTTGTAAACGTAAAATAACGCTATTTGGATAAAATGGAGTCTATGGAAGACAGCTTGTCCATAATTCTTTCTGAATAACGGGTTTCTGGATAATGGATCCCATTATTATACTCAGAAACTATATAGATCTTTGTCCTGGCCACTAGGTTCCCTACGGGGCTGAATATGGAGTATGATGTATCATGTTACTTCTGAACCAAAAAAGATCTCTTTTGACTCTTGCTATTGCCTCTCCGGTATTAATTAATCCTTTACTCTCTCTAGTCCCCTCCCTTTACACTTGGATATGGAATCTCCGCTAGAGTCCATGACAAATATGTAATTCCCATCTGAAATTCAATTAAAATTCATTTAAAACCCATTTGAAACATTCCGTATTAATATACGCGGATAGTTTAACTATGTGTTGCAAAAATTTGACTTTTATAACATAATTTTCACTAGTATTTTATATCTATATTTATAATTCAATGTGTACACATAAGAAAACCTTTTACAGTATACATCTTTTCTATCTTTATATTTTTATATGTATATTTATCCCTACCTCAATGCTATTTTTCTACTATTTCTTATATCTTATTATGTACTATGCTCTTTGGGTGTATAAATATGGCACCATATCACTTTCCAACCAACAAAGGTGTAACAATATGGCACCTAAAAGAAAGGAAAATGGTGGAACTGCTAACCACACCCATACATTTCTCACTAATTGATGTGTTAGTACTGGTAATAATAAAACAATAGCTTGTTCTTGATCCCAAATAAGATATAATTAATCCTTATTGGAAGCAAAACCAGCCTATTGGGTTTATTTAATGTTTACATGATTTTCTAGTAGACTTAAGATCCAAATTACAGAAAGATCCATTATCCAGAAACCCCCATTCTGGATAACAGGTCCCATACCTGCACCAGCTTTACATCCCTTTATAGGGATACAATGTTTCGTAATGGGGAAGTCTTTGTTCATCCCAAAGCGGCGCATTTACTAATCCTCTTTAGGATTTTAAATAAATTATGTGACTGTCATTACATTTTAACTGCTCCATAACCAAGCGCCTGCTCTGTCATTTTATATCCCTTCAGGTAGTAAAATGAATTTAATTCATAAGTGCACGGCTCCATGTGTAACGACTCGCTAATAGGGAGTGATGGAGGATATTCCAGCCTTTTTAACATTTAAAGGATTCTGTCATCGTATAATTACCTCTTATTTTATCAGCCCATTTCGGTTTTTATTCCAACTTAAGGGTAAGGGCTCTTACTCACTGGCGTTCTGACCTGCACTCCCCTGCGTTCCGTTTTTTGGCGTTCAGCCGCAGGGGAGCGCAGGAATAGACGCATATCGTTATTTCAAATGGGGCTGTACTCACTCAGACGCGTGTTGGCGCCGAACGCAGGAAAAATGCAGCATGTTGCGTCTCAACCTGCGTTCGGCGCCAACACGCGTCTGAGTGAGTACAGCCCCATTTGAAATAACGACATGCGTCTATTCCTGCGCTCCCCTGCGGCTGAACGCCAAAAAACGGAACGCAGGGGAGCGCAGGTCGGAACGCCAGTGAGTAAGAGCCCTAAGGACACACGTGGAGATTCAGGGAGATTTAGTCGCCCATTGACTAATCGCCTCTTCTTTGGGGCAACTAATCTCCCCGAACTGCTTTCCCGTGCATTGCTCGCGGTGCTTCGATTTTCTCGTGGAGTAACTTCCGGCAACTTCGGAAATAGAAGCGACGCGAGTGTATTGCCGCAAGTGTTTTTTCATTGAAGTTCAAAATAGGAGGCGATTAGATGCCTGACGACTAAATCTCTTCCCGAATCTGCCAGTGTGCCCCTGCCCTTAAGGGATTGTTCACCAACACTTTTTTCAGTTCAGTTGCTTTCAGACAGTTCACCAGAAATAAAGACTTTTTCCAATTACTTTCTATTTTTTTATTTTGTATTTGTGATTGTTTTTCTAATATTGAAGTGTAAAGTTTCATTTTTCACCTTCTAAAGCAGCTTGGGGGGGTCGCCGACCCTGTAAACTGTTTTAAACTGATACATTTGTCCCCGCTGAGCAGAATCCCTGAATTTCATTAAAGGCAGCTGTTAGAATTGATACAATAGTTGCTAATACTCCAGAGACGCTGCTGAGAAATGGATTAATTAAAAGTTGCAAATTTGTAACAGTTCAGAATTTGCACCTGAATTACTGAGATGCCAGACTCCAAACACCAGAGACAGGGACATTCAACTTTAAACTAAAAATAAAAAATGGAGAGTAATTGAAAAAAGTTTATATTTCTGGGGAATAGTCAAAACAATTGAACTATAAAAAGTGTTTGGAAGGTGAACAACCCCTTTAAATTATTCAGTTGCCCTGTGTCATACAGTAAATTTGTGTCCCATATTTATAACTTTTAAAAAGTTAACTGGCTTTGTTTGCTCTGCTTTGTCACTAAGGGGGAGTGAGCCCAACATTGGATTGTCCTGGACAGCTGGTTATAATGCTGAAGAGTTGGGTATTGCATTTTGACCCCTGCTTCCAGTAGATGTGAGTTCCTCCAAAAAAAAAAAAAATAAGCCAGCAAGTAACAAAATACAAAATATTTATTAGAACATATTGGGCAAAAACTGAATGTGTTTCGTGCCTGTTGGGGCACTTACTCATAGGTTTCACATGCACAATTACATACACTTTCTGTGGGTACAGTGCCCATGGAAAAGACTAATGCCACAACTATTGCGTTCCTTTGTGGTGGAGTGCACAAAATACCACTGTGCTGAAAGTGACGATGAAGTTTTTCATTCATCCATCCAGGTCATGGTATATCAAGTATAAGTGATTCTAAAACAACTGGACTTGCTGAGTAATCATTGGGAGACGTTTCACTACTCATCCGAGCAGCTTCTTCAGTTCAACTGACTGGTGTGGAAAGTCCTCGGCATATAAACTCTTCCACTAATCCAATCACAATGGCACATTGTAAGTCTTCAGAGAGGTGACACGTGTAACCTTGTTATGAGCTAAGGGGGCCCAGCCTGAAGGTCAGTTAGGGGGAGATTTGTGGTGAGTGATTATTTGTGTCCTGGGTACCCCTGGAACTATAGCAGGGTGACTGTTACCCCAATGTTTCTATATATCTGTAACCTTGTTATGAGCTAAGGGGGCCCAGCCTGAAGGCCAGTTAGGGGGAGATTTGGGGTGAGTGATTATTTGTGTCCTGGGTACCCCTGGAACTATAGCAGGGTGACTGTTACCCCAATGTTTCTATATATCTGTAACCTTGTTATGAGCAAAGGGGCCCAGCCTGAAGGCCAGTTAGGAGGAGATTTGGGGTGAGTGATTATTTGTGTCCTGGGTACCCCTGGAACTATAGCAGGGTGACTGTTACCCCAATGTTTCTATATATCTGTAACCTTGTTATGAGCTAAGGGGGCCCAGCCTGAAGGCCAGTTAGGGGGAGATTTGGGGTGAGTGATTATTTGTGTCCTGGGTACCCCTGGAACTATAGCAGGGTGACTGTTACCCCAATGTTTCTATATATCTGTAACCTTGTTATGAGCAAAGGGGCCCAGCCTGAAGGCCAGTTAGGAGGAGATTTGGGGTGAGTGATTATTTGTGTCCTGGGTACCCCTGGAACTATAGCAGGGTGACTGTTACCCCAATGTTTCTATATATCTGTAACCTTGTTATGAGCTAAGGGGGCCCAGCCTGAAGGCCAGTTAGGGGGAGATTTGGGGTGAGTGATTATTTGTGTCCTGGGTACCCCTGGAACTATAGCAGGGTGACTGTTACCCCAATGTTTCTATATATCTGTAACCTTGTTATGAGCAAAGGGGCCCAGCCTGAAGGCCAGTTAGGAGGAGATTTGGGGTGAGTGATTATTTGTGTCCTGGGTACCCCTGGAACTATAGCAGGGTGACTGTTACCCCAATGTTTCTATATATCTGTAACCTTGTTATGAGCTAAGGGGGCCCAGCCTGAAGGCCAGTTAGGGGGAGATTTGGGGTGAGTGATTATTTGTGTCCTGGGTACCCCTGGAACTATAGCAGGGTGACTGTTACCCCAATGTTTCTATATATCTGTAACCTTGTTATGAGCTAAGGGGGCCCAGCCTGAAGACCAGTTAGGGGGAGATTTGGGGTGAGTGCTTATTTGTGCCCTGGGTACCCCTGGAATTATAGCAGGGTGACTGGTACCCTAATATGACTATAAAGATTTTCATTCATCCAGGTCATGGTATATCTAGTATACGTAATTCTAAAACAACTGGACTTGCTGAGCAATCAATGAAGACGTTTCACTACTCATCCGAGCAGCTTCTTCAGTTCAACTGACTGGTGTGGGAAGTCATATAAACACTTCCACTAATCCAATCACAAAGGCAATTATAACTCTTCAGAGAGGTGACATCTGAAATGCTTTGCCATATTTTTATATAGGTACCCAAGGACCCAGGGCAGTTTAAGGTGGGTGCAGACTGTCCTGTATGTGTGCAACACTGGACAGCTTTGTGTATAAAAGTGATGACATGTAGAGCGTTCAACAAAACACCCACAAAAAAAAGCGCAGAAAAATGTGTTTTGTCCATAATGTCGCCTGGGCTGGAATAAAACATTCTACAATGGCTCTAAGAGTCGTTATGACTGGGGAATTTCAACTCAGACCTTTGCTGTACAGGTATGAGACCTGTTATCCAGAATGCTCGGGACCTGGGGTTTTCTGGATAACGGATCTTTCCATAATTTGGATTTTCATAACTTAAATCTACTAGAAAATTGTGTAAACATTAAATAAACCCAAATACGCTGGTTTTGCTTCCAATAGGGATTAATTATATTTTAGTTGGGATCAAGTACAAGCTACTGTTCTATCATTACTGGAAAAAAAAGATTTTTGAATAAAATGGAGTCTATGGGAGAAGGCCTTTCTGTAATTCGGATCTTTTTGAATAACAGGTTTCCAGATAACGGGTCCCATACCTGTACTACCAGCCAATAGAGATCTACCGGTGATCATGATACAATTAATGGGACATTGACAGCTACAGGATATATTTAGGGATTATTGCATTATAACGCTGCTTTCTCCTTCAACTGACTTCTTAAACACACACACACACTAAAGAACTATATCCCCCCGTATATACCATAGATGAATTTTTCATTTGGCACTTGTCACCTAAACAGCATTCTATGCAGCCTTCTCAAATGTTATTATGCAGTAAAGCTGGCCATAAGGCTACCAATAAAATCTGTGTATGTTTGGGCAGACAATCAACCAATATTTCTGAGCCTTGTGCATCAGTCTGGAAATGATCTGCCTGTGCACCATAGTTGGTGCATCAGCTGTTGCAGAACAACATAAGGAGGGACATACTGTGTATTGTACAATATCTACCTATGTTATATAACTAGGGATGCACCGAATCCAGGATTCGGTTCGGGATTCGGCCAGGATTCGGCCTTTTTCAGCAGGATTCGGATTCGGCCGAATCCTTCTGCCCGGCCGAACCGAATCCTAATTTGCATATGCAAATTAGGGTCAGGGAGAGGAATTGCGTGACTTTTTGTCAGAAAACAAGGAAGTAAAAAATGTTTTCCCCTTCCCACCCTAATTTGCATATGCAAATTAGGGTTCGGTTTCGGTTCGGTATTCGGCCGAATCCTTCGTGAAGGATTCGGGGGTTCGGCCGAATCCAAAAAAGTGGATTCGGTGCATCCCTATATATAACTGATTGCGCTCTGTATTCTCATTGGAGCACCCTTTTGCATATGTAATTACATTTGGAGAGCTGGGATGGCAACGGCAGAGCTTTATGGAAGGTTTATGTTCCCTTTTAATCATGATGCCTGTAGCTTCTCCGAGTGACATTTTCTTAAGTAACCTAATTATCATTAGGCAGGAGGATTTTTATTAATGGTGTAGTGCTGCTCCCTTGGGAGTGAAGCCCAAGCACATGGATTACTGGGACACGGCGCACAAGAAGGGGAAAGCGAGAGCCATGAGGTCCAATTATTATTGATTTTTTGGCTGCTAGTTTTGACACCTTTGCTGTATTTTTAAGAGACTTGTGATTTACATCATTTGACCCCACTGCTAAAATTGTCAGCGGCAGGACGTGCATAAATCAGAATGTGTTCAGTTAGAATTCAGGGAGAGCCAATAACATGGCAGCGCTCATACCAGAGTGAAATGAAATCGGCAACTTTAGGAACGTCGCACTTTGTGCACAGCTGGTGCATTTGCACAAAAGAAGCCTATGTGCCTGTCCCTTTTATGCATGGGCTGGGTGCACTCAAACACTTGTTGAAATGCCCATACTACAAGCACAGCCTTAAAGGGGAAGTAAAGTCTAAAATAGAATAAGGCTAGAAATGCTGTATTTTGCATATTAAATATAAACATGAACTTACTGCACCAATCAAACAAGCCTAATCAAACAAATGAGTTATGCTTTCAAAGTTGGCTACAGGGGGTCACCATCTTGTAACTTTGTTATACATCTTTGCAAGACTAAGACTCTGCACATGCTCAGTGCGGTCTGGGCTGCTTAGGGATCGTCATAAAAAAAGCTGCTTGAGTTCTGCATGGCTGGGAAGTAAGGCGGGGGCTCCCCCTGCTGTTCATAAGTATGATTGTTTCCCTGCTCAGCAGTTATAGACCATCTCACAATTCCTATCCACAGCAGTAAATGAAGGGAGAATTTCACTGGTTTCTTATAAAAATAGTACACATTTTTTAATTAAAGTATATTGGAGATGGGTTTCTTTTTCATTAAAGAAAGTAAAAATGGGATGTTATTTTTTTGCCTTTACATGCCCTTTAAATCAAACAACACTGCTGATCAGTTGTATGTGTGCTTTATATAGTAGATACTGTTACTTTACTGGCCTGAATTCTCCCAGGAATATGCCCCCCAATAGGCTCTAATCTCAGGATGGTATTGAAAAACCCATAGAGGATGTATTAAAATAATTCAGAACTATGGGTATGGGATTTATTTGGTAACCCATTATTCCGAAGGCGCTACATAATAAAGAGTCTTGTACATCCCTCTAATATTTTTGCAGGATAGACTGTTAGTTCTTGGGTACAGAGAGTCACTGTGCCTTAAGGACAAGTCCTGGATAATGTGACTATTACAGCAAGTGATGTTAATTTGGATACATTGGCTAAAATGTATTAAAAAAAAACAACCAATCGTTTAACAACAGCTACAAACCAGACCTCTATAGAGTTGATTTGTTTGCTCATTAAGTCTACGGACCCCACCATTCCATCATTAGGGAGAGATTAATACGACCACAAATGGGAATTAAAAATAATCAGGAACTATATGCTGTATGGAATCTCATGCTTAACACCTATTATGTATCCTGGGGGCTTAGTCTTTGTAATATTCTGTATAAGATGCTGCCATATACAGTAGCCACTGAAATGTGATTCCCAGTATCCTTAGCCAAGTGTATATGCATTCCTGCTGTAATCACTGAGATGAAAATTAGTGATTGTCTGGTTGCCACTGAGACTTGTTAGCAAAGAGTGAAGCCAAGGGTTGTCTCTAGCCACAGGGAACTTTGTGCCTGATCTGAACTGGGCTGCAGTGTTCTGTTCTTGGCTATTTACTAAACTATTGAATTCACACACAGGGCATGGTAGAAACAAATGGGGTCCGTTTAATTTTGTATTGCATTCTTGTACAGTGAGAACAGAACAACATTGCAGGTCTTGGGAGGAAACGAAGGGTTTCCCCAGGGATAATAACTCTGTGTTCTGTCCATTTGCTGCTATTGCTTTGACTTCCAACAGAAAAATAAAACAGGCAACTTCCTTCAGTTTCCATATGTAATATGCCCATAATGTACAGTCTAAAGGAAAAAATATGGCACCAAACTATATGTATAAATACAAATGTACAGAAAAGGAATGTTCTGGGCACACAATAAGCTATACCCTCATACTGTACTGTTTAAAGGAAACAATATGGCCCCTCCTTCCCATATGTATAAATACAAATATACAGAGAAAGAATGTTCCGGGCACACAATAAGCTATACCCTCATACTGTACTGTTTAAAGGAAACAATATGGCCCCTCCTTCCCATATGTATAAATACAAATATACAGAGAAAGAATGTTCCGGGCACACAATAAGCTATACCCTCATACTGTACTGTCTAAGGGAAACAATATGGCACCTCCTTCCCATATGTATAAATATAAGTATACAGAGAAGGAATGTTCTGGGCACACAATAAGCTATACCCTCATACTGTACTGTCTAAGGGAAACAATATGGCACCTCCTTCCCATATGTATAAATATAAGTATACAGAGAAGGAATGTTCTGGGCACACAATAAGCTATACCCTCATACTGTACTGTCTAAGGGAAACAATATGGCACCTCCTTCCCATATGTATAAATACAAATATACAGAGAAGGAATGTTCTGGGCACACAATAAGCTATACCCTCATACTGTACTGTCTAAGGGAATCAATATGGCACCTCCTTCCCATATGTATAAATACAAATATACAGAGAAGGAATGTTCTGGGCACACAATAAGCTATACCCTCATACTGTACTGTCTAAGGGAAACAATATGGCACCTCCTTCCCATATGTATAAATACAAATATACAGAGAAGGAATGTTCTGGGCACACAATAAGCTATACCCTCATACTGTACTGTCTAAGGGAAACAATATGGCACCTCCTTCCCATATGTATAAATATAAATATACAGAGAAGGAATGTTCTGGGCACACAATAAGCTATACCCTCATACTGTACTGTCTAAGGGAAACAATATGGCACCTCCTTCCCATATGTATAAATACAAATATACAGAGAAGGAATGTTCTGGGCACACAATAAGCTATACCCTCATACTGTACTGTCTAAGGGAATCAATATGGCATCTCCTTCCCATATGTATAAATACAAATATACAGAGAAGGAATGTTCCGGGCACACAATAAGCTATACCCTCATACTGTACTGTTTAAAGGAAACAATATGGCCCCTCCTTCCCATATGTATAAATACAAATATACAGAGAAGGAATGTTCTGGGCACACAATAAGCTATACCCTCATACTGTACTGTCTAAGAGAAACAATATGGCACCTCCTTCCCATATGTATAAATACAAATATACAGAGAAGGAATGTTCTGGGCACACAATAAGCTATACCCTCATACTGTACTGTCTAAGGGAAACAATATGGCACCTCCTTCCCATATGTATTGTGACAGGGTGTTTGGAAAACACCACTGTTTTAGAGGAAAAGGGACATAAAAGAGTGCATTTAAACTGCATTGTATGTGCTGCAAAGGAATACTCGGCTCAGGTAGGGTTAATATTCCCTATCAGCCAGGTAATTAAGTGGCAGCTGAGAGAGGATCTACCTGACCATGTAAAAGGGCTGTGTGAGTACAACTCAGGGCTCTCCAGAGAAGTGAGGGGCTGTGAGAGACAGAGTTGGGCAGAAGGAGCTTTTCTGCCAGCAAGAGAGTTCCAGAGCTTGGAGCCTAAATCCCTTGTGGGAAAAGAAAGAGAAAAGGACTGGCAGAGGCTAGTGAGTCTGAATCCTAGGAGGGTAAGCCAGCAGGGCTGAGTGTGAAGCCCAAATACTTCAAGGTGCAAGAGGGTGAGAGTTTCCCTTGATGGTGAGCGACCAGAGGGGGGGAAAACCCTGAATGTTTTGCAGTGTATTTACTGAACTGTACCCTGCATGTTCTACAGTGAAGTTGAACTGTTACCTGAACATTTTTCTGTTGCCTTTTCGTTGGAATGTCCAGTGCTTAATAAACCTGTGTTTTTTTTGTCTGAAGCCTTGGTGTCCCTGTCTCTAAGCTCACAAATCCTACGTTACCTGCCTACCAAACGCCAATTCCCCCATAAAAGTGCATGTGCAGGCTAGTGGCATGTCACAGTATAAATACAAATATACAGAGAAGGAATTCCCTGGGCACACAATAAGCTATACCCTCATACTGTACTGTCTAAGGGAAACAATATGGCACCTCCTTCCCATATGTATAAATACAAATATACAGAGAAGGAATGTTCTGGGCACACAATAAGCTATACCCTCATACTGTACTGTCTAAGGGAAACAATATGACACCTCCTTCCCATATGTATAAATACAAATATACAGAGAAGGAATGTTCTGGGCACATAATAAGCTAAACCCTCATACTGTACTGTCTAAGGGAAACAATATGGCACCTCCATCCCATATATATAAATACAAATATACAGAGAAGGAATGTTCTGGGCACACAATAAGCTATACCCTCATACTGTACTGTCTAAGGGAAACAATATGGCACCTCCTTTCCATATATATAAATACAAATATACAGAGAAGAAATATTCTGCACACACCATACAACAATGTAAAGGATTGGCAATTGAATGTAAACAATATGTATGCACTATACTTGCCCTTTTATTTAATAGCCTCTTTAAAATATGAAGAGCATGTGCTGAGCAGGTGAAAGCAGAACATCTATATAGTGTGACACTGGATCACATGACCGTGCGCATCAATACAATGCTGTGCAACCCATAGATCCGGCACTCACTCTCCTTTTCTCCCGTTTAGGATCAATACACTTGGAATATTGGGATTTTTAATCTCATAGAGTCTCTTGTTCTTCCTCCGGGGTTGGGCGGCATTCAGTTGCCTCCTGGATTTTGGCACCGACTCCAGTAGCGTCAGAGCGATCAATGCACAGCTGCAGCTGGTTGAAGGGGACCAAATCCATTCAACAGTCGATTTGGTTCCATTTTACCAGCTTTAGCAAAGCATTCAACTTTGTGCAGAGTCTTCAGGCTTGTGTCCCGAGAAAGGTCCGAGTCCAACCATTTGCTTCAGTCCTCGTTCTTCTATGGGTCATACCAGTTGGGACATATAGCACAGACATAGGCAAGAACACTTCCCAAACCTCCTACTAGTTAGGCCTATGGCTAGGGTTGCCACCTGGCCGGTATTTTACCGCCCTGGCCGGTAAAAACGATGGTTGATCCCAATGTTATTAATAGGGAAAAAACATAAATATATAGGAAGGCCGGTATTTTTTTCCAGAAAAGGTAGCAACCCGACCTATGGCATGAACCAACGTTGATAGGTTTGTTTGTTTAGAGTGTAAGCTCTAAGGAACGGGGACATCTGGCAATGTGTTTTTATACAACATATTTTCTTGCACTGTCTGTGCTATTAATGTATTGTAAGAAGTGTGAAATTCTGCAGCCACAAGTAGCGCCTTATAATATACAGTATGTATTCAAGCATATATCTGAATTATATTATTATACAGTATTATAATACCTATTTATACCCACTACACTAATTATTGTTTTTTCTGTCCCACCAGCTACAAGCAAATCTACAGTTCTTCCTGAACCACATGGAGAAAAAAAAGAATTGAAGAGACAGGATGATTGTGCCCAGGCAATATACAGGTAAGGCCACTTACACCAGGGGTGTATTTATCTTTATACATATGCCATATGTTCATTTATCCCTATTGGGAAATTGCTGGAAAGAAAATAGTACTTTTTAGTTTACCCTTTATCAGTATTACCCAATACTGTCCTTTTTATTCCTGACGGCAACAAGGAAAACATTCAGTGATGAGAGAAAGGAATGGTCTGTTCCCAATGTACTTATATCTATCAATCGGTGATGCCTTAATCAATGTGCAAATTGCTTTGATCAGATTCCCAATGACTTGCACCTTGATCCATAATGACCCAATCTGCGAGAGTCACCGCTGATACGTACGGCTCTCCTTACAGGGACTGGGTAATAACATCAAATTTAAATAGGAGATCACATTCTCTAATTAGCTTGGGCATTTTAAAGGAGAACTAAACCCTAACAATTAATAGGGCTAAAAACGCCATGTTTTAAATACTGAACTTTATTGCACCAGCCTAAAGTTTCAGCTTGTCAATAGCAGCAATGATCCAGGACTTCAAACTTGTCACAGGGGGTCACCATCTTGGAAAGTGTCTGTGACACTCACATGCTCAGTGGGCTCTGAGCAGCTGTTGAGAAGCTAAGCTTAGGGCTCGTCACTAATTATCCAGCAGAAAATGAGCTTCCCTGGCTGTAATATAAGCTGATGCTACAGGTTTGCTGATTATTAAATTCTGATGCTAATTGCACTGGTTTCTGTGCTGTCATGTAGTAATTATCTGTATTAATTACTAATCAGCCTTATATTGTGCCATTTCTATTCTATGTTTACTGTATATTGTGAGTGGGTCTCTAAGCTCAGTAAGTGACAGCAGCACAGAGCATGTGCAGTGAATCAGCAGAAAAGAAGATGGGGAGCTACTGGGGCATCTTTGGAGACACAGATCTTTACGGCTAAAGCCTTGGGCTGGTACAGAAGCACAAACCAATGTACAGCATTTCTAGCTACTTCTTTAGTTAGGCTTTAGTTCTCCTTTTAAAAAAATGCAACCAGTGTTCAGTTTTTAATTGATCTTTAATTTGCAGCAGGTAGAGTTCGCTTGGTAATATTTGATTACTAGGGGTCCAATAATACAGCAACGGGGGGAATGAATAAAATAAGAATCTTGATTTCACCTGATGATGCTTTAGAGAGCATGGAACATTAGAGAGCATGGAACACATTTTTTTTTTTTTTTCCAACCCAACTTAACTACGCAACATCCATTTAAAACGACATAAAATTTAAATGACATTCCGTTGAAATCTTCCATTTATAAACATTCTGAAGTGCAAGTTTCCAACGAATTAGAACGGACGGGCGTCAGACCTTTTCGAAATTTAGATAATTAAAAACAAACATATGGGCTTTTGCTAAATGGGTGTGTGTCCTGCAGTGGGCATTAGCTTGCGCACCCACTCCTAAACAAACAATGGCGTTAGCTAGCAATTATATAAAACATATTCTGACTGCCTATTCCTATGCAGCGGCGCAAGCTCAGCGTTTTTACACTGTCTCAATACTGCTCTATATGGCAAACAACCAGCTTCTGGCTCCAATCAATAGCAAAAGAGACACCAACAAAATGCTCTGTGTTCAGTTAGTTATAATAGAGGCAAATGGGAATGTAGATGAACAGCATGAAGGAAATGGATTTAAGCTAGTACAGGTAGGGTACCTGTTATCCAGAATGCTTGGGACCTGTGGTCTTCCGGATAATGGATCTTTACGTAATTTGGATCTTCATACCTTAAGTCTACTATAAAATCATGTAAACGTTAAATAAACCCAATAGGCTGGTTTTGCTTCCAATAAGGATTAATAATATCTTAGTTTGTATCAAATACAAGCTACTGTTTTATTATTACAGGTATAGGACCTGTTATCCAGAATGCTCGGGACCTGGGGTTTTCCGGATAATGGATCTTTCCTTAATTTGGATCTTCATACCTTACATCTACTAGAAAATCATGTAAACGTGAAATAAACCCAATAGGCTGGTTTTGCTTCCAATAAGGATTAATTACATCTTAGTTGAGATCAAGTACAAGGTACTGTTTTATTTTTACAGGTATAAGACCTGTTATCCAGAATGCTTGGGACCTGGGATTTTCTGGATAATGGATCTTTCTGTAATTTAGATCTTCATACTTTACATCTACTAGAAAATCATGTAAACGTGAAATAAACCCAATAGGCTGGTTTTGCTTCCAATAAGGATTAATTATATCTTAGTTTGTATCAAATACAAGCTATGTTTTATTATTACAGGTATAGGACCTGTTATCCAGAATGCTCGGGACCTGGGGTTTTCTGGATCATGGATCTTTCCGTAACTTGGATCTTCATACCTTACGTCTACTCGAAAATCATGTAAACGTGAAATAAACCCAATAGGCTGGTTTTGCTTCCAATAAGGATTAATTATACCTTAGTTTGTATCAAATACAAGCTACTGTTTTATTATTACAGGTATAGGAACTGTTATGTAGAATGTTTGGGACCTGGGATTTTCCGGATAATGGATCTTTCCCGTAATTGGGTATTCATACAGGAAAATCCTTTAAATATTTAGTAAACCAAATAGGCTCGTTTTGCTTCCAATAAGGATTAATTATATCTTAGTTGGGATCAAGTACAAGCTACTGTTTTATTATTATTACAGAGAAAAAAGAAATCATTTTAAAAAATTTGGATTATTTTATTTTTATGTAGTCAATGGGAGACGGCCTTTACGTAATTCTGAGCTTTCTGGATAACAGGTTTCCGGTTATCGGATCCCATACCTGTACAGAGAACAAGGAAATCTTTTTTTAAAATCTGGATAAAATGGAGCCTATGGGAGACAGCCATTCCGTAATTCTGAGCTTTCTGGATAATGGGTTTCCAGATAATGGATCCCATACCTGTACCTGTGCTTTTCATCACCTTATCCATTTACCGTTATTTATTTTTTTGATTTAACAGGGACGAAACTTCTTACTCCTGATTTTAGTTTAAGATTGTGCCAATTAGATTCACTCTTGTGTTTAGGACACCGTTGTAGGACACTGCCGAGGTACTGCAGTCATTTTAGCCCCTCCCCTTGGGAGCATGTGACTCGTAAAGGCTACGTACATACGGGTGTTTGAAATGCATGAAGTGCGTCAAACGAAATGTGGCTGTTGGTGAACACACACACAAGCGCAGTGTAGGGTAGTCGGGGTCACTGTGCATCTGCGTTGGGAGAGTGAAGTTTAATGTGCAGATCCAGTGCAGGTACAAAGCAGGAGAATGTATATATTCAGTTTTTACCTAAATTGAGTCAATACACAATAGAAGTAAAAATGAAAAAGAAAAAAAAAGCCACATTCATTGAAGCCAAGCAGAAATTCCCATGGACCGGCAAATTGCTTCGGGGTTATTTCACACTGTAGACTTGGGTATAATTGTGTTGCTGAGATTATAGAGCTCGGCGCTGTTACATTCAGCTTTAATCAAGGGCAAGTTAAAAGGAAACTGTCACACGTAACCGTTCTGTCAGACTGTAGTGCATTCCACATATCGGTTTAATTTATTTTGTTCTAATTGTTTTTGAGATCCTCAAGTTAAACATTTTTCCCTGCTAGTTTGTTTCACCAGCCGAACCAATTGCCCTTGGTACAACCAATTGCCCCCGAGATTTGCAGCATCAATAAATTAAAACATTCATCTCGAGCTATTAAAATATACTATGTCTATATAGTATAAAAAGAATTACATATTTTTCTGTTAATAAGAAGAACAAATTCTCAGCAAGTAAAAAAATCTATAGGGCTGCTCAACATTTTTAAAAAATCTCATCAGCCCGCTTTCAGCTCAAGTTGTGAACAAAATATAGAGAGAAGGCGCACAGCCATTAAAGTAAAATGAGGGGCGCTAATCCATAGGGGACTCCCCACAACTGTCTCCAGACAAGACTATAAATACTCAAAGTAATGGATAGCACACCCAGGGGCCCATTTACTTAGTTCGAGTGAAGGAATAGAATAAAAAAAACGGCGAATTTCGAATGTTTTTTTTGGCTACTTCGAATCGATTCGAACCAAAAATCGTTTGACTATTTGACCATTGGATAGTCGAAGTACTGTCTCTTTATAAAAAACTTCAACCTCCTAGTTCGCCACCTAAAACCTACCGAAGTGTTAGCCTATGGGGAAGGCTTTGGAACAATTTTTAGGTCGAAGAAAAATCGTTCGATCGATGGATTAAAATCCTTTGTATCGAACGATTTTTAGATTTTTCGTTCGATCGAACTATTGTCGGTAAATCCTTCGACTTCGATATTCAAAGTTGAAGAATTTCCATTCGGCAGTCGAATATCGACGGTTAATTAACCCTCGATATTCGAGCATAAGTAAATTTGCCCCCCAATAGAAAAAAATAGAAAAAAAAGGCTGCCTTTTTGTTTTTTTGTCTATTTGTGCCCCTAAGGAAGACCCCTAAGGTCGAAACGCGTTTGGCTCTCTGTTTCATTATTTATTATTGTATAATTTTTTGTATTTTTTTTTTATTTTTTGTAATACATTTTTCTATTATTTTTTTGATATTGGTGTGCTATCCATTACTTTGAGTATTTTCAACTCAAGTTATGGCTTTCCTGATATGTCCTTGTATATAGAGGTCACCTTTCTAAGAATTTCGTCAAAGGCACCTATGCCGAGTGGCCCTTGGAACTAGACATGCGCATTAAATTACCAAGAAAGCCAGACTTGGAAGGTAAGATATTGAGATTTTGTTTGTATCCAATACAGCAGGTCTCATCTATATGGAAAAAATAACATATTCAGAAAAGGAATTTTAAAGGAACACACAATAAGGAATATTCTCATACTGTACTGTCTAAGGGAATCAATATTTGTATAAATACAAATATACAGAGAAGGAATGTTCTGGGCACACAATAAGCTATACCCTCATACTGTACTGTCTAAGGGAAACAATATGGCACCTCCTTCCCATATGTATAAATACAAATATACAGAGAAGGAATGTTCTGGGCACACAATAAGCTATACCCTCATACTGTACTGTCTAAGGGAAACAATATGGCACCTCCTTCCCATATGTATAAATACTAATATACAGAGAATGAATGTTCTGGGCACACAATAAGCTATACCCTCATACTGTACTGTCTAAGGGAAACAATTACGCACCTACTTCCCATATGTATAAATACAAATATACAGAGAAGGAATGTTCTGGGCACACAATAAGCCATACCCTCATACTGTACTGTCTAAGGGAAACAATATGGCACCTCCTTCCCATATGTATAAATACAAATATACAGAGAAGGAATGTTCTGGGCACACAATAAGCTATACCCTCATACTGTACTGTCTAAGGGAAACAATATGGCACCTCCTTCCCATATGTATAAATACAAATATACAGAGAAGGAATGTTCTGGGCACACAATAAGCTATACCCTCATACTGTACTGTCTAAGTCAGGAGTCCCCAACCTTTTTTTACCCGTGAGCGACATTCAAACATAAAAAAGTTGGGGAGAAGCAGAAGCATGAAGATAGTCCTGGGGGATGAGTGACTGGCAGTCTAAAGGAGGCTCTATTTGGCAGTAGTTTTGATGCATTTGCCCCTGCTAGTCCCTGGATATATATGTTGTTGGTAGGCTCTGACAGCCCTCCCCAATTTAAATTAGTAGTAATATAAGATATCACAACGACACTTGTTTCCCAACAACTTAGGACTCAAGGTTGCACAGTTGTCCAAACTTGCAGCTATGTGAGTCACATAGGAAGTCAAGTTGTCATCTTCTTTTCAAGGAACTGTGGGAAGCAACCTGACTTGCCATGTGCTGGGCCTGACGGTTTGGGTGGCTGTATTGCCCAGGATTTTAAATGTACTACAAACATTATCAATAATTATTTTGAACTTTTTGTGAGATTTGTGTTTCCCAGGGCAAAAATTCCAGTATGGCCTGTCCTTCACCACAGAATGAATGTCCTCTGTGTAACTGTATCCGCTATTAGTGATGGGCGAATTTCCCCCGTTTCGCCGAACAATTCCTGAATTTCCCGCAAAATTCATGAAACGACTAAAAATTCGCAAAAAAAGTGAAATCTGAAAGCTCCTGAAAAAAGTAGTTTCCACGAAAAAATTGGGCAAATGTGCACGGTTTCACGGTTTCAAGCAATCTGCACAGTTTAACTTAAAATTCGAGCAATTTGACATTTTCGCGATAAAATCGAGCAATTCGAACGTTTTCACTAAAACAGAGCAATTCGAACATTTTCACTGAAAAAAAACGAGCAATTCGAACCTTATCACGAAGAAATTGTAAAAATCTGAAATTGTCGTTGGCGAATTTCCACTGGCGAATTTTCACTGGAGATTCGTGAACTTTTCCGCTGGTGGCGAAACGCGGAAATTTGCCGCAAATTTGTGCCAGGTGAATTTATTCGTCCCTCACTACCCGCTATGCCAGTTTGCATGTACAGAAGCTGGAATGAATGGTACAAATGTTTTGGGCAGAAACACACAGACTAATATGCGTTTTCTCTGCCAGATTCAGAGCGAATGCAGCGCCGCACTCCCTGTCCTGCCATGAAGGATTCTGTGGAGTCGCAGACAATACGGCTTTCCTCACACTGCAGACCTATTAGTATTCTCCTTTATTTGGCTGCATGTTACGCAGAGCAGGAATGCTGTATAAAACGGGTTTTCCCACACGTATGAAGCAACGCGGAGGATTTATGGCAGGTGCCGTGTGTTAGAGCCAGGGGATGGGTGATTATGTGCCACACACACCGGGAAGCTGCCAATGTGCTGACACAGACGGACTCAAGGTCACAGTCAGGACAAGCCACAAGTTCTCACTTAGGAAGTCGCTGAAAAAAAACCCAAAACAAATGGCTCTGGTTTCGCTCCCCCCGCAAGTCACTTTGGGAGATGCCCTTTGTCTCCCGGGAGCTGAGTGGCTTGTCAATGAGGGAAACGCACTTTGTGCCACTGTACGCCAATGCAAATAAGCATGAATACTATTGTAATCGGGTGCCCGAGAGGGAGGATTCGCACAGCAGCTTTAATAGGAACACGTGTTTCTCTTGTGTCTGCCCAACAAAAGGGATAGTATTAACAGTACAGTCTAAAAATGCAAATCGGTGCAGAAAAGGGCTCGTAAAATACAAGTTGACCAGTTCACACCCAGTAACTATTGCCATGAGTATTGTTACATTTCTATAGTACAGGTACGGGATCTGTTAGCCGGAAACCCATTATCCAGAAAGCTCCGAATTACGGAAAGACTGTCTCCCATAGACTCCAGTATAATCAAATAATCCAAATGTTTTAAAATGATTTCCTTTTTCTCCGTCATAATAAAACAGTAGCTTGTTCTTGATCCCAACTAAGATATAATTAATCCTTATTGGAAGCAAAATCAGCCTATTGGCTTTATTTAATATTTACACGATTTTCTAACAGGGATGCACCGAATCCAGAATTCGGTTCGGGATTTGGCCTTTTTCAGCAGGATTTGGATTCGGCCAAATCCTTGTGCCTGGCTGAACCGAATCCGAATCCTTATTTGCATACGTAAATTAGGGGCAGTAAGGGAACTCATGTGACTTTTCGTCAGAAAACACGGAAGTAAAAAAAAATTACCCCCACTTTTTCCTTCCCCACCTCTAATTTGCAAATTAGGATTCGGATTAGGTTCGGTATTCGGCCGAATCTTTCACAAAGGATTCGGCCGAATTCCAAATAGTGAATTCGGTGCATGCGTATTTTCTAGTAGACTTAAGGTATAAAGATCCAAATTACAGAAAGATCGGTTAGCCGGAATACCCCAAGTGCCGAGCATTCTGGATAACAGATCCCATACCTGTATATGAGGTTGAAAAACATCAACATTTTGCCAAAGTAAATGCTACTTCATACACTGTATATGGTGTAATAAGAGATTTATGGTCTTGGTGCATGTTTTGGTGCTGAATCTCTCCATGTGTTAGCGAAGGCCTGTTCCTTCTGCACCCCTGAAATGTACTCCACTCATTGCCCCTAACATCTAATAATTCATATCACAGATTTTGAATACCAGAGCTCATATTCCTTAACCCCCAGCCTTGTGTGCCTTGTTGTGGAGTGGTCACTATACATTGCAGTGTTATTAACCTTCTATTGGGAAAAAATAAATTATTTGAGCCCTGGCTGTTTTAGGCTGTAGCACCGGAGGGGCCTGGGGTAAGCAGACTCTATTGCCATTCAGCTGTTGATAAACTGCGTCTCCCAGCATCATGTGACCTACCTCCGCTATAGCCAGGTGTGTTACCCATATTTGCACCCTCCAGGATATGTAATTGATGTTGGGTCTGCAGGCCTGTAGCGCAAAAGCAGCAGTCAGCAGTACGACAGCCGATATTTCCCTTCATTTATTTCATGGGCAAGTGGGATCTCAGCCACTGCTTCATCTCTCAAGTCTTTCACGCTAGAGTTCCCCTTATCCCGGGACCCCCACTCTCTCCTTAATGCAGCATCCCTGGCGCACAATGCAAATCACTGGACTCCAGCTGCCGCTCTCTCTCATACACAGACTGCACTGCAGTGCTGAGATCCTTTCCCTCCTGCAATCAGACGTGCACGCTCCCAGGCTGAGTCAGCACATTCCCCCCATTTTTTTTTTTCTTTTAATTGGTCGATCTGTGAATAACACACTTTCATTTTATTCCAGAATAGAGCAATTCATTAAGGCTTCCCCTGCCCCCTCCATCTGCATCTGCACACCATCCTGTCACTTTGCCTGAGAAAGTGAAAAATGATATTGCCTCCAGCCAATCACTTTGCACCTTTCACCTTGTCCCCCCAAAACACAAGCACCCATGCTTTAATTTTTCACCCCCTCTTACATTTTAGTTAAATATCTACTTTATATTCAAATCACTTGTTCTATGCAAAATGGTGCATGATTATGGTTAAACCTGCCACTACACTTATACAGAGCTTTATAATAAAGGGCTACTCCGTTCCTCTCTGCCCCGCATTGCTGACAATCTATACTTTATGCCTGAGGCTTAATGAGAATTGTACAGGGTCACAAGTGTTTGACACAGAATCAAACTAATGCCAGCCAGGGAATACTGGGAATGGATGAAACAAATGGTACCTGAAGATATTTCCATTATTTAAAATAAGCAGCAATGAATTAACATCAAAGATAGTAGGCTCTATAGCTACTGTGGAGCCTGGGGTCTGAAATTTGGGTGCAGTAGAGTGGGTGCCTCTTCTCCAGTTGCCTCTATATTTGCAAAAGTAAAGGTTTTCTCCAACAAAAAGTTAAACTACTCCTCGCTGTAGCTGTTTGAAACCGGGAGATCTGGTCTATACGCAGAGACTGCCCCAAAATAGTGAAGAACACCTTTTAAGGCAAACTTTAATGACACATTCTAAAATTGACAAATTTCATAGTCTACATTCCTCCAACCAGAGATTTCTAAGCACCAGTTGTGCGCCACAAATAAACCATATCTCCAGTTACAGTTCTCACCATGCACCCAAAAAGTAACCGATACCTCCTACAAGGAACTTGTCTGCTCCCATAAATGTTTCTTTGGGAAGTCATGCCAAATACCCAAGCAAGATACTCCTCCTGTTGGTCAGGAATATTTCATTAGTCGGAAATTGGTATTGCAACCCAAAATGATTTTAGCACCTTCTTCTAAATATTATTGTATATTTTCACCACTCAGGTTAACAGTCCTGCTATACGTTAACAAATTAGTTTAATTCATTAAATTAATAAGGAAGGAAGCCAAAGAGTTACTGACCTTTTTACTACTTACCTGCGCAAAGGTTGGTTTCATTTTCAAAATTTAGAATTATTTGATTATAATTGTTTTTTTTTTTCTTTTTGTTTTATTTTAAAAACAATTAAAAAAAAATGGAGACTAAGGGAGATGGACTTTCTGTAATTCAAATCTTTCTGGACAATGGGTTTCTGGATAACGGAACCCATACCGGTGTACATATTTTTACACAGATAAATAGATATCGTGCGTGTGCGGTGCACTCCAGTAGACAGTCAATTCACGCCAGAGTGCTGTCTCATAAAGTATAGACAAGTATTGCAAAAATGAATGGACTTCTGGACTTCATAATGCAGGGAAACATTTATTGTCAACGTTTCAGTTATTGTCAACTATATACAGTATATCTATAAGGACAGAGACACGCTCAGATTCGGGGAGATTTAGTCGCCCGGTGATCAATCGCCTCTTCTTCGGGCGACTAATCTCCCCAAACTGCCTTCCTGACAGCTAGAATGTAAATCGCTGGCAAGATGGCTCTTGGAGCGCTTCGTTTTCCGATGTCGTCCTAAGTTGCCTTTACATTCTAGCCGGTGGGAAGGCAGTTCGGGGAGATTAGTTGCTTGAAGAAGACTAATTTCCCTGAATCTGAGCGTGTGTCTCTGTCCTTAAGCAGCACATAAAAACTGCACTCACAGGACTTTTAAAGTGAAGTGACTTTTATTTTGTTTATTTTTTATTTAGCCAAACCAGGTAATCAAATTATTCAATATGTTAAAAATTATTTCCTTTTTCTCTGTAATAATAAATCAGTACTTAATCCCAACTAATTTATCCTTATTGGAGGCAAAACAATCCTATTGGGTTTATGTTAATGTTTAAAGGATTTTTTTTAGTAGACTAAGAGGGTTATTTATTAAAGTCTGAATGCAAAATACTCAAAAAAAAATCCATTTTTTTTAACTATAAAATCTGAGTTTTTAGTGTGGGAAAAAAAAGCTCAGATTTTTCAGGATTTATTATACCCCGAGGATGGAAAAAGTCTGAATCTGAAAATCCTCCATCCCAGACCTGTCGAGGTTGTATATAAGTCAATGGGAGAGGTCCCTATCCTATTTGGAAGTTTCTGTTGTCTGTGCTGGAATTAGCCTAAAAAATCGGACTATTTCTGGCTTTTCGGGTGATTTGGAAAAAAAATACTGCACAATTCAGATTTTCCCCGATCTGATCAAATCGTTCTTTTTTTATATATATAATAAATAAGGTAAAATTGTGGAATCTAGTTTGTTCTGACTTTTTAAAATAAAATTATCAGAAAAAAATTGAAAAATTCTGGGTAGATTCCATATCTGGAAAACCCTGGATCCCGAGCAATCTGGATAATAAATCCCATACCTGTATAGATAGATGCAAACTCAATAAATATGGAGTATGTAAAGGGAATTTTTTTTTAATCCAAGTGAGTTTTTTTAATATATTTTTGTGCGCCTTGCTTTTCATTCCTCTCCCTAGAGAACTCCTAAATTGCTGTGTTCACAAACATTAGATATGCAGGGTTTTTGTTTTCTTTTTATTTTAAGAGAAAAAACAAGCAAGGGGATAGCACCTGTATGGGGACCAAGAGGCGAAATTGGTGTATGCTTCGTTTGATTTTATTACCTGCAGAAATATTCAAGTACTTGTACAAAATATGTGTGTTTTAGTCGGGCAAGATAGAGAGTTTTACTAGACCCAAAATACCCTGGAAAGTGTCATTTAATGCAAGTTGGCCCAACTTGAGTGGCCTGTGGTTTCATGTTCTAGTTGAACTCTAAATATATTATTTATTTTAAGAAAATTCATGGAAAGTTCAGTTGAACACAAATCTGAAATGAATTCCGTGTTTAGCATCAATGTCAGTAATACGGATTCTTGCAGATATTGTCCTCTAGGAGAACTCTCTCTCACTCTTTCTCTCATGGGGCCGTTTGTCTGGGTTTTACATGTATAACACTACCGGAAATCCCAAATGGGAATAAGAAAGAAGAGCCAGGAAACAAAATTTCACTTTAAAAGTAAAGATTATTCTGTTTGGAATAATCTTTACCTTTAAACTGAAATTTTGTTTTTTCTTCTATTATATATAAATACAGGTATAGGATCCCTTATCTGGAAACCCGTTATCCAGAAAGCTCCGAATTACGGAATGGCTCTCTCCCATAGACTCCATTTTATCCAAATAATCCAAATTTTTAAAAATTATTTCCTTTTTCTCTCTGTAATAATAGAACAGTAGCTTGTACTTGATCCCAACTAAGATATAATTATTCCATATTGGAAGCAAAACCAGCCTATTGGGTTTATTTAATGTTTAAATTAATTTCTAGTAGACTTAAGGCATGAAGATCCAAATTATGGAAAGATCCGTTATCCCCAGGTCCCGAGCATTCTGGATAACAGGTCCCATATCTGTATACAGTTTTTATAAAATTATTTAGCTAAAATCTCAGCCATAAAGCAGGGCAAAGCTGCTGCTTACTTAGATCTGTGTAAAAATTAAATGCAATCTCAGCCACAAAGCAAGGAAGAACTGCTGCAGTCTAATTTAGACTTTAAGGCGGTTATTTATCAAATTCCGAATTTATCTCAATATTTTCTGCTACAAACTCCGATCAAATCTGCTAGGGTTTTTGACTCTTATTTACTATTAAAATTTCCAGAAAATTTGCTTTGCAGGAAAAAATCAGATTTTCACGATTTCTTCGGAATTTTCACCCGAAAACTTCGGGGTATGGCCTGAAAACCAGCGCACATCAAAAAATCATTGGGACTTCTCCCACTGATTTATATGCGACCTCGACAGGTCTGAGATGCTGGATTTTCAAATTCAGACTTTTCCATCCTCGGGGTTTAATAATTCCCAAAAAATTTATGATTTTTTAAAAGTCAGATTTTATATAAAAAAAAAATTAGGAATTTTTCATGATTTTTGCATTCGGAGTTTAGTAAATAACCCCCTTAAACTTGGACGAAATTTACCAATTTGAAAACTGGAATCAAATTCTACTAAACTCGATTCAAGTTTTTTTTTCTCCGAAAAAAACTTGAAGGCTACAAAGATGTCCAAATTGACTTATACATCTCGGCAGATTTTAGGTGGAGAATAGTCGTATTCGTGTTATTAAAGGGCCAGAGTATGATAAATTAAAACTTGAATCGAGCTTGGATAATTCACAATTCGAATTTGAGAGTTTTGACCATAAAAAAAAGATTTGAATTCGAATTTTGAATTCGACACTTAATAAAGCTGCCCTTTAATATCTTATTATTTCAGTATCTTTATTTTATAGGATGATGCTGTTTGCAAGATTTGTTATTCATATTTTATCTTATTGTATTCATAATTCAATCAAAAAAAAAAAAAAGATTTGATTTTTAATATCACTATAATTCTGCCTAATTTTAGGGGCACAAAAGATCTAGGAATAACCTTTTAGCTGCAATGTCTTGCTTTGGCATTAAGGGGCAGATTTTTCAATGGTCGAATTCGACCATCGAATTTGAAAAACCTTGAATTCGAATATCGAATTCGAAGTTTTTTTCACCGAATTTGGCAATCCTACGATCGAATAAAAATCGTTCCATCAAACGATTTTAGCGTACGATCGAAGGATTTTTATTCGATGTGTAAAGACATAGAAAAAGTTTGTAGAAGGTCCCGATAGGCTAACATAGCAATTCAGCAGGTTTAATTTGGCGAAGTATTGTAGTCGAAGTTTATTTAAAGAGACAGTACTTCGATTATCGAATGGTCGAACGATTTTTACTTCGAATCATTCGAGACAGAAAACGATTAAAACTCACAATCATGTTTAATATCAGGCTTTCTTCTCCTACACAGATATTGTAACATGCAGAAATAGTGCAGACTATCAGGAGCATTCTACTTAACTCTACTAACAAGGTAGGACATGAAAACAAAGATCTAATAGGTAAATACATGTTTGTAAATCATATCTCTCTCGCCTATGCATTTTGTCTTGTAAATGGAAGTCCCATATACATCGAATCCAAACCTGATCTGAACACATGAAACATATTTTGCTAAGAGCTATACACGTTTGGCCTCCAGTAAGGTCCCCAAACACACACAGTCAAAGGAGTCATCTACTTGTAGTCTACTTAGTGATTTTTACCCATTTATTTGGATACAATCAGAACAGAACTGCACAGGTGCAGTCATATTATTTGATAACATTACACAGAAGGATCCACTAGCTTGGCCATAGTTCCAAATAAGCAGACCTTTGGCCACTTGATTGCTTATGTTCCTTCTTTGTAGCAACATGAAGACGTGCACAACCTCATCCGCACTCTACAGCCCTACTCTTAATAGTGATATGTTGTATTTCATTTCCAAAGGAAGGGTTGCTAGACCCAAGGTATTCACGTCATGTAAAATCTGTATCAAATGAAATATTTTGCATATTATGGGTGGGCTCTAAGACAAATTAATTCCGTTTTTTTAACTATAAAATTCGAATTTTTAGTGGGGAAAAAAAAACCTCACATTTTCGGGATTTATTATACCCTGAGGATGGAAAAAATCTGAATCTAAAACTCCTCCATCTCAGACCTGTTGAGGTTGTATATAAATCAATGGGAGAGGTCCCCATACTATTTGGAAGTTTCTGTGGTCTGTGCTGAAATTATCCTGAAAATCTGGCTTTTCGGGAAGAAGCAGGAAAAAACGGAGTTAAACTGCACAATTCAGATTTTCCCTCAGTTTTATCGAGTTTTTCCCACGATCTGATTAAATTGTTCTTTTTTTAATAATAAATAAAGTCAAATCGTGGATTCTAGTTTGCTCTGACTTTTTAATTTTGATAATCCAAATTATGGGAAGATTCCTTATCTGGGAAAACCCTGGGTCCCGAGATTTTTTATCTGGATAATAAATCCCATACCTTTATAGATAGATACAAACTCAATAAATATGTAAAGGGAATTTTTTTTAAAAGTTACATTTATTTCCTCCAACTGAGTTTTCTTTATATATTTTTTGCTCTAAGACAAATTAACTCCGTTTCTAATGACAGGACCTTGCTTGTATTGCTTTTTTCTCTCTGTATCGTTTCTACAAATAATCTGCACACAATCAAACTCCTTTACAAATGTGTACAAGTTGCTCCTGTAACAGCAGTTCGTTGAGGGGTCTTTAGTAAGATATTGTAATACCAATGGAATGACCACGCAGCAACAAATAATTTTCCAATCTAAACCATAGCCATCAAGGCACTTCCTTAAAGGGATACTGTCATGGGAAAAAAAAATTTTTCAAAATGAATCAGTTAATAGTGCTGCTCCAGCAGAATTATGCACTGAAATCCATTTCTCAAAAGAGCAAAGAGATTTTTTTTATATTCAATTTTGAAATCTGACATGGGGCTAGACATATTGTCAATTTCCCAGCTGCCCCAAGTCATGTGACTTGTGCTCTGATAAACTTCAATCATTCTTTACTGCTGTACTGCAAGTTGGAGTGATATCACACCTCCCTTTTTCCCCCCAGCAGCCAAACAAAAGAACAATGGGAAGGTAACCAGATAACAGCTCCCTAACACAAGATAACAGCTTCCTGGTAGATCTGAGAACAACACTCAATAGTAAAAACCCATGTCCCACTGAGACACATTCAGTTACATTGAGAAGGAAAAACAGCAGCCTGCCAGAAAGCATTTCTCTCCTAAAGTGCAGGCACAAGTCACATGACCAGGGGCAGCTGGGAAATTGACAAAATGTCTAGCCTCATGTCAGATTTCAAAATTGAATATAAAAAAATCTGTTTGCTCTTTTGAGAAATGGATTTCAGTGCATAATTCTACTGGAGCAGCACTATTAACTGATTCATTTTGAAAAAAATGTTTTTTCCCATGACAGTGAAAAAAGTTCACAGTAACAGGCATAATTAATAACATAGCTTACACATGGGTCGATAGGTAACCAATTCATACTATTGAGGAGGTATTTGGATTTATTGTTCCCATGACATATATTTCACACAAGAGACTGAATGCCGTAGGATTTCCAATCCCTTGTTCCATCACAAAGTAATTGGGGTGGAAGGAGACGTGTCTTGGGCTCCTAAGAATACTAGACCTGGGTCTGCCATGGGTGCAGACTTAGTAAAATGGGCTCTGTTATAACTTTTTGGGTGCCATAATTACTTCTTCCCTAGGGCAGAAAACTATCGGTGCTAGGTGATTTTGTGATGGCAGATTTTATTAACTCCTTTAAGAGTGCCTTGGATAATTTATTGAACAAGCATAATAGCCAAGCCTTTTGTAATATTCAGTTAGTATAGGTAGTGGTGTAACTATAGAAGAAGCAGACACAAAGGTGCCCTCTGAAGCCATTCTACTCCCTGTAAATTCAGCTCCCACTAACAAGCTTTTACACAGACTGATGCGTACCATCAGATGGGGAGGGTGTCTGAGTTAGTATAGGTATTGTTATATATACAGTATGTGAGGGTATAGACTGTATAATGATGTTCATTTGGAGGGGTTGAACTTGATGGACTTTGGGTGTGAACCCTCCCTCTGGTGCAAAATAACCAAAGCTTTGTGCAGTCTTAATATGGCTTTGTGCTGTAAACTGCTGTGTACTGTGTCCTTTTAAATGATCCCCACTGGCTACAGCAGGCCTGTCACTACACGACAGTCACTTTTTTGGGCCTGTGGAGGACTCTTTGCGCCGCTATGTACCAGAAATGCCAGGGACTATTGGGAATCCTAGTCCTGGCCTGGGCTACTGGGCCCAACACGGAACAGCACAGTGAGAGAGCATCTTTGTATATAGAGAGTTTCTGTTCTTTTTAGAAGCCCTGTCTGTTGTGAACTGTGTGTGTAGTGGGGGTTGTGCGCAAGAGAGGAGGAGGAGACAACCAATGTCATAGACCCCTGGATTTAAGAAAACAAAACGTGGCCGGCTAGATTTTCCTGGTGGTGCCTCTCGCTGGCCCTGCCGCAGTCAGCTCTCTGAATATTTAATGTCCTGATGAGTAGGTCCACCTGCTGACACAGTCAAAGTGCTACAACAATACACACTCCAGTACAAGATCATCAATTGACTTTTTTCTTACTCTGCTGGGTCAGCGATCCCCCCTCCCCCATTGCTAACCCTTTGTGAGCTGGACCAGAGCACAATTTGTTAGAGCAGGCCTTGAACCTTCTGGCACAGAGACAATTCCCTGTTTAGTCAGCAAAGCTTTTGTAATCATATCATTGGTGTATATTGCACACAAGGCTTTTCTCATGTGCCCCTTGTTGTAGTCAACAGTCAAGGTTGCCCATTGCAATGTCCATGGTGTCCTATTTTTTAGACCCGAAGAATCAGCTCTTTGGTAGAGTGGACACTTAAAACTATGCTGATTGGATTGGAGACTCTAGCCTAGTGTGGCCCCTAGTAGGCCTGGCAAATACCGAACTTTTGTAGTTTCACAATGTGCTTTGCTAAACATGCAATTAAGTGATCAGTGCTGATGAGCAGGGTAGCAGATCTCCCCCGTATAGTGTCTTTGTGGCAGACCCCTACCGGAGATACATACTTCTTTACATTCCATAGCACTGGCACTTTCATATGGATATATAAAGAAGTATGTCTCCCAAATAGGGTGCGAGCTCCTAAGGGTCCAGATTTGCAGGCAGAAAGAAGCACCGGGGAGGCTGGATAATAGGAGGCAGCAAGTTCAAGTTTAATTCACGATCTGTGTGATGCAACACCAACCTTACTCTTATCAAACAGACAGCTCACCAAATCCTTTCCATGCACTGTAGGGTATATTCTATATCTGCTAGCTATGGATGGATAGAACATGTTGCCATACAATTGTTAATATACAGGAGGCAGCATATCCCTCTCTCATGCAGGGCTACCGATAAACTGGTTTATAAGGGAAGTCAATGTATGTACAGGCATGTGAAAAGATACATGTGTTTACTAAGCAGGTGTAGGGAAAGGTATTTCTGTTTGCAGTGTAATACTATCATGTTTACAGTGCAGGGATATGAAAGGCTGCGACTATTTACAGTTCATTACCATGGAAGGATATGGCAGTATCTAAGTGCTTATCCTGCAGATATAGTAAAGGGTGCACTTGCTTACTTGGCAGTTAGTCATATGAAAAAGTTTGGGAACCCCTCTCAGCCTGCATAATAATTTACTCCACTTTCAACAAAAAAGATAAGTGGTATGTGTGTTCAATCATAAGAAAAGGTATTTAAGGTGACCAATAGTTGTGCTTCTGTTTGACTCTCCTCTAAAGACTGACAGCATGGGATCCTCAAAGCAACTCTCAAATAATCTGAAAACAAAGATTGTTCAGTATCATGGTTTAGAAAAGGCTACAAAAAGCTATCTCAGAGGTTTAAACTGTCAGTTTCAACTGTAAGGAATGTAATCAGGAAATGGAAGACCACAGGCACAGTTGCTGTAAAACCCAGGTCTGGCAGGCCAAGAAAAATACAGGAGCGGCATATGAGCAGGATTGTGAGAATGGTTACAGACAACCCAAAGGTCACCTCCAAAGACCTGCAAGAACATCTTGCTGCAGATGGTGTATCTGTACATCGTTCTACAATTCAGCGCAATTTGCACAAAGAACTTGGAACAAAGTGCTTTGGACTAATGAGACAAAAATGTAGTTATTTGGTCATAACAAAAAGCACTTTGCATGGCGGAAGAAGAACACTGCATTCCAAGAAAACCACCTGCTGCCTACTGTCAAATTTGGTGGAGGTTCCATCATGCAGTGGGGCTGTGTGGCTAGTTCAGGGACTGGGGCCCTTGTTAAAATTGAGGGTCGGATGAATTCAACCCAATATCAACAAATTCTTGAGGATAATGTTCAAGCATCAGTCACAAAGTTGACGTTACACAGGGGTTGGATATTCCAACAAGATAATGACCCTAAACACACTTGGAAATCTACAAAGGCATTTATGCAGAGGGAGAAGTACAATATTCTGGAATGATCACAGTCCCCCGACTTGAATATCATGGAAAATCTATAGGATGATTTGAAGCAGACTGTCCATGCTCGTCAGCCATCAAATTTAACTGAACTGGAGAGATTTTGTATGGACGAATGGTCAAAAAAGCTGCCATCCAGACACTCATCAAAGGCTATAGGAGGTGTCTAGAGGCCGTTACATTTGCAAAAGGAGCTCAACTAAATATTGATGTAATATCTCTGTTGGGGTGCCCAAATTTATGCACCTGTCTAATTTTGTTATGATGCATATTGCATATTTTCTGTTAATCTAATAAACTTTATGCTGAAATACTGCCGTTTCCATAAGGCATGTTATATATTAAAAGGAAGTTGCTACTTTGAAAGCTCAGCTAATGATAAACAAAACTCCAAAGAATTAAGAGGGGTTCCCAAACTTTTTCATATGACTGCAATATGGAAATATGAAAAATACAGCTGCTTTCTGTGAAGCTGCATGTATTTAACTGACTTTATTATCCTTTATCATGAATGCGAATGACTTATTATTCGGGTGCATGGGAAGAAGCAACTGAACGATAGACCTGTTTAACTGGTGCATTAATGATAAGGAAAGTCGGTACCTTCCCAATCTATATCATTTATATAATAGGTTTAGTATGTTGATGTAGTGTTTGAATTTAACTTTTTTAATTAAAAAAAAATAATTAAAAGTTAAGTGAAAATTAGTAATAGCTTAATATGCCCTGGCCAGTTATGGGGATTAATAGTATATAACATGCAGTGTCTGGTGCATATTATCCTTATTTACAAGACTGTGTAGTAGTGAAATCACAGCCGTTTTATAGCTGTGGATATTATTCCACATAGCAGGGGATACGGATGCCGTATAGTAGGAAACAGTTGATCTTATAAGCTGCATTAGGCGCTGAGTCAGTGATCCGGACCCTTGTTGTGGGCCATTAGCTTTCAGGGATTAATAGTTTCAGGTTTGACTTCCATGTAATAGAGTATGTATTATATCACGCTTATTACACTCTACTTACTTTCTATAAATACAGATGTGATCTATATTTTATATGTGGTACTCGCATGAATAATTGAGCCTCAATATGACTCCAAGCAGTTAAAACTAATATTTTCTTTACACATTTGCACACACACACATATAACTTCAAGCTGCATGCACTTTATTCCTATTTATATACAGTCCCCAAAACCTTATCAATCACTGCCCTTTGTTGATCGTATCACAGTTCCTATGAATAAACGTTATATGCGTATCCCCGAAACTTGAGTTTGTATCGGGGCATTGAGAACTAAAATCAATGGGGGGTTTAAATTATATTTAAATTGGTTAGTTCTGCAGGCAGAGGATTCTGTGGCAACTGAACGGCACTGAACCAGGCAGTCAGTCCAGAAAGGGTTAAGCACGTTAAAGCAAAGGAGACAGAAGCGCCACAATAACAAGACGAGAATAAGGGGAAAATGCTTCTTACCTCTGTGGTTCCACTTCTGCCTGGTGACGTCCCATTTCCTAAGTCACTTACTGGCAGTGCCCGTTATGTTTCCCATAGACAAGCTCATTCCGGGCATCTGAAATGAAAGATAAATCAGGGCAGCCCAGAGAAGAGCCGGAATACAGGCCCGTGCCTGGAGGTCTCTCACCCCTCTCTCTGTCTCATTCTCTCTCCTTTGCAACCACCCTGAGCTTTAAAGCTTCACAAACAATGTAGAATGAGTGCCACCAGAGAAAGTGATGATCACACTGAATGGGAGGCTATTATGGGCTGGATTTAGGCATGTGGCACTGCAAGAGAGGTCAGTGTATTGCTCACTCAGCACCGCTGTAATGGTATTCTCAGCCGGTCAACTTACCTGCCTCAACGCCCTCTCCTCCCACCTACGTTGCACACACCACTCAGATCAATAGCAATTTACAGGCAATGGCTGCTTCACTCTTAGTGAATATTGCTGCTTTTTTGGAAGAACCCTTTAAAGGCGACTCACTAAAGCGTGCAAAGCCTTCACGACGAGTTTGGCGCAATGCCTTTTGCCATAGAGAAAGCGATGTTACATCAATTGAGCCGGGATCTGATGGCAGGTTCATGTAGGATTATTACAGGTATGGGACCTGTTATCCAGAATGCCCGGGACCTTGGGTTTTCCGGATAACGGAGAATTCTACCTGTATCTGATGATTCAGCACTAACAATGGCCGACGTTTGGGTGTTTTCAAAGGCACCTGATAAAAATTTTACGTCCAGCCCGATCGACGAGCCGACTGATATCCAAGTCTTCTGCCGATATCGGTCGGCTCTTTTCCCACCATACACGCACCGAATATCGTACGAAAATTCGTTTTGTACGATATTATCTGTGCGTCTATGGCCACCTTAACTCTACTAGAAAATCATTTAAACATTTAATAAAGCCAATAGGCTGGTTTTGCCTCCAATAAGGATTAATTATATCTTAGTTGGGATCAAGTACAAACTATTGTTTTATTATTACAGAGAAAAAGGAAATACATTTGAAAAGTTTTAATTATTTGATTATAATGGAGTCTATAGGAGATGGCCTTTATGTAATTCAGAGCTTTCTGGATAATGGGTTTCCGGATAATGGATCCAATACCTGTATAAGGACTGGTTTAAAGGTTCTGGGAATATTTACATTTTTATCGTGGCAAAGCAATATACAGCTAAACCTCAATTTTACATCCCCTGATTTTAAGTTTTCCCTCATTATACATTGTTGTTTTGTGGTCCCACCTATGTATTATGCATAACACCTTTCTCTGATTTTACATTTTCCTGGATTTTACACCATTGTTTTCCGGTCCCCTGAAAAACAGAAAATGGGGTTCTACTGCTAAGTCAACATCTGGCTCATGCTGTATGTCCTGGTCAAACAGCATAGTTTGTCTTGCCTAGGAAAATAAGTAGGTTGAAAACTAGGGATGCACCACAAATCCTTAGTGAAAGAATCGGCCGAATACCGAACCCGAATTTCCATATGCAGATCAGTGAAGGGGAGGGAAAAATAGTGCCACATATGAAGTACTCAGCTAAAAAAATTTACTTCCTTGTTTTGTGACGAAAAGTCACATGATTTTAAGGATTCGGATTTGGTTCGGCCAGGCTTAAGGATTTGGCTGAATCCGAATCCTGCTGAAAATGCCCGAATCCTGGCCAAATACCGAATCCTGGATTCGGTGCATCCCTATTGAAAACCATGAAATCGTAGAGCAGGCACTCAAATGAGCAATCTTCCACCAGGCAAAATATTAAAGTAAAAAATGTCTTTATTGTTTCATTATTACAGCCTAGGTTGAAAACCGTCAAAGGTAAAAATATCAAAAATTGCAGAAATAATATTTTTTTTGGAAGACCACTCACTTGTGTATATTTATCTGGCCTTGGTCCTGTAATAAGGAACGTTCTGTATAATCGGTTATACTGTAAATGATTAGGGGTTGTTGATTAATTTAACCCGTGAACCAATTAGAATATTATTTTTGATTGAATTTTCCCGGGATAAACGCTCAGACCTGTAACCTTAACTGCACTGCAGCGCTGAACCCAATTCTGTATCCCGCTGAAGGCACTGCAGTAATACCTATACCAACTTGTCCTGATACTAGAAGCATTAGTGTAACCGAAACATATCACTTATAGCTTCTCTGTTAACCATTTGCTGTACCCCAAAGGTTTATCCTTTGCAGTAGACTCCATAGCTGCAGTCAATAGACCAGATGTTCAAAAACATTTCTGAATGCGTTTGAGTAAAAACGAATTCTAAAGTTCATGCCTAATGCAGGTTAATAATAAAGGTATCCCTATGGCATCTGGAAACACCGGAACAGTTCCCAAGCCGGGCAGGTTATATGAGTCATTTCTCACTGATAGCAGCACAACTTTTAACTTAACACTTTACATTCTATATGCCAACCGTAATTGTCTTCTCTGTTCCCTCTTGCCGTCTTATGGGCACTTACAGGGTTAAATCACTTGTTCTGCTGAATGCCGGCTGCAATTGGTCGCAAAAGTCAGACTCAAGCAGCCTGATGCCTCCATGTACTTTACACCAGTCTGTATATGTGCATCTGTTTCTCTTCATTCTGTCTTTATGCAGCAGTTGGGTGTCAGATATTCATTGACAGTTACATCCAATATATCTTAAAGGGGGGGCTTCTTTTCTAGCAGATGTATTAGAGCTCACTCAAATAACTGATTCCAGTACAAATAAAATCTAACAAAATAACTGCCTTTTGCACAAATTCTGCATGTAGAGAGACAGGATTTCTGTTTTTAATAAATAATACATCTTTTAGGCAAAAGGAGCCCCCTTATACGATAAATTGGATCTAACTGTCAATGAATATCTGACACCCAACTGCTGCATGAAGACAGAATGAAGAGAAACTGATACTGAGTGAGGGTTAGTGAAGATAAACTTGATTATTAAAGAAACGGTACCATTTTTAATTGTATTTAGAAAATGTCTTTTTTTTTTCAGTATGATGAAGCTTATATTACATTTTCAGTTTAAATAGCTACACCCTGCCTAACCAGAGACCCTCTGACTCCAGCATACTACACTGATGTCCCTCCCATAGTCACTGGTGTTTTACATGACCATAAGGGAAGAACCTTTTCCACTAGCCTGTGAATGAGGACAGAGGAAAAGCAATCATTTTGGGGAATTTATTTATATACTTTAACAAAATGTATCTTATAGAGGTTAAAAATCCTTTAAATGATCTACTTGTGCAGGTATTGCATTAAAAAGTCTTGGAGGGGACATGGAATAACTCAGTGATACACATGCCCTGAGACTCCAAACTTTCACCAAGTTTGCTCTTCTGCCCTCACTTTGCTTCGTCTCGTCCTCCCATAGAAATCCCAGCCCTGCGCCGGCTCATCTCTCTCTTGTACCCCATAAAAATGTATTAGTGGGGCGCAACTTCAAAATCACCTGCTATGAAATACTCCATATACTCTGAAACCTAATCCTTTGCACTGGAGAAACAAGTGTACAATTCAGCATGATATTCCATACCAGGACTGACTGATGTTAATTAATATCTTGTGTCCCCCCTCCTTTTGATACAATTTAAATGCAGAATGGCAAGGCACGCAGCATAAAGATTCCCGGAAAATCCATCAATTCTCAGTATAAATTCTATAAATGTTATTCTCAGTATAAAATGGAATAAAAGTGTCTGAGCAGCCAGGCCCTGGTGACCCCTTCCTCCTCTCTTAGATTCCGTGAAGACCCCATTTCTGGGATTTCTATACTACACGTGTAACGTGACGCTATATTATTCCGACATGGCTCTCTGAATCTTTATTTTCAACTTCCAGATAGAACAAATTGTCTAAATGTGAATATTTTGCAATAAAATGTGGCAAACACAAGGGGCGGGCAGGGAAGCGTGCATCTGGAACAGAGCAGCACTATACACTATACATTATACTCTATACACTATACTCTATACATTATACTCTATACATTATACTCTATACACTATACACAATACATTATACTCTATACACTGTACACTATACACTATACACTTTACAGCAAGCAAAGAAAATAGAGACAAGGCTCTGTGTCCGTCAGTCCTGGGTCACATCTATTTCCATACAGTAGTGCTGGTTGATGATTAAATGAGTGCACTGTTCTGTGCACCCCCCGTGTAATATTGCCTGCCCTGATGATTCTCTAACAAAGTCTCCTAACCCTTTCCTAGCCGGACAGAGAAAGGAAGCGGCTATGTATTGGAAGCAGCTATGTATTGGAATGGGCTAAGGCTAATAGGGCTATGTATTGGAATGGGCTATGTATTGGAATGGGCTCGGGCTAATAGGGCTATGTATTGGAATGGGCTATATATTGGAATGGGCTAGGGCTAATAGGGCTATGTATTGTAATGGGCGATGTATTGGAATGGGCTATGTATTGGAATGGACTAGGGCTAATAGGACCATGTATTGGAATGGGCTAGGGCCGATAGGGTTATGTATTGGAATGGGCAATGTTTTGAAATGGGCAAGGGCTAATAGGGCTATGTATTGGAATGGGCTATGTATTGGAATGGGCTCGGGCTAATAGGGCTATGTATTGGAATGGGCTATATATTGGAATGGGCTAGGGCTAATAGGGCTATGTATTGTAATGGGCGATGTATTGGAATGGGCTATGTATTGGAATGGACTAGGGCTAATAGGACCATGTATTGGAATGGGCTAGGGCTAATAGGGTTATGTATTGGAATGGATTAGGGCTAATAGGGCTATGTATTGGAATGGGCAATGTTTTGGAATGGGCAAGGGCTAATAGGGCTATGTATTGGAATGGGCTATGTATTGGAATGGGCTCGGGCTAATAGGGCTATGTATTGTAATGGGCGATGTATTGGAATGGGCTATGTATTGGAATGGACTAGGGCTAATAGGACCATGTATTGGAATGGGCTAGGGCTAATAGGGTTATGTTTTGGAATGGACTAGGGCTAATAGGGCTATGTATTGGAATGGGCAATGTTTTGGAATGGGCAAGGGCTAATAGGGCTATGTGTTGGAATGGGTGATGTATTGGAATGGGCTATGTATTGGAATGGACTAGGGCTAATAGAGCTATGTATTGGAATGGGCTAGGGCTAATAGGGCGATGTATTGAAATGCAAGGCCTCCGCCAGCAGTGAGCAGGTTACGTCAACTGAACGATTACATGTCAAAGTTGCGCGCTCTCAGCCCTGATGCATCCAGTTTAATTGCCAGCTCTGCAGAATTCTGCACTAAGCAATATTTTCCTGCACACGCACCAAATAAAAACCAATACAAAAAGATGCATATTTGCACCCCCGCCCAATCAATGCATGCACCCACACAGGCATAAGGATACTCTCATTTAAAGTCCCCAGCTAAGTTTGAATGGAGCAGGTAGGGTGCTGCATATGCATGGGAGAAGCAAGCGGTGCAGGCAGCAGCAGCAGTAGCAGCATAGACAGGAGCAGACGCGCATAAGAAGGGAGAGAGAGAGAGAACATACCCAGCCAGAAGAGTCGGTTGCAGCATTGGAGTCACCAGAGCACAAGCTGAAAGCTGAATCAGCTTTTGAGAGTTAGGGATGCAGAGAGGAGGGTCATAGAATCACAAGGTAATATTATGCTGCAAACGCCTTCCCCTCTCCCAGAGCCAATCTCTAATGCAGGAAGGGAAGGGAGAACAGGCCTTGGAAATGGTATTAGTGATCACTTTGAGAGGAAAGAAAATACAAGACTGCCCCCACCTCCTCATTTTCTTCTCCACCTCCCCATACACTCACACTCCTATATATACAGTATATATATATATATATATATATATACACACTCCTATACACACACACTCCTATATACACACTCATACTCCTATATATACACACTCCTATATACTCACACTCATATATATATATATATATATATATATATATATATATATATATATACACACACACTCCTATATACACACACACCTATATACACACTCACACTCCTATATATACACACTCCTATACACTCACACTCCTATACACACACTCCTATACACTCACACTCCTATACACACATTCCTATATACACACACACACTACTATATATACACACTCTTATATATACACATTCCTATATATTCACACTCCTAAATGCACATACACTCCTATACACGCACTCCTATATATACACACACAATACTATATACACACACTCCTATATACACACACACTCATATACACACACACTCCTATATACTCACACTCCTATACACATACACTCCTCTATATACACATACACTCCTACACACACTCCTATATACACACACTCCTACACACACTCCTATATACTCACACTCCTATACACTCACACTCCTATACACTCACACTCCTATATACACTCACACTCCTATATACACACACACTCCTATATACTCACACTCCTATACACTCACACTCCTATACACTCACTCTTCCATACACACACTCCTATACACACACTCCTATATACATACACTCCTATACACACACACACTCCTATACACTCACTCTTCCATACACACACTCCTATACACACACTCCTATATACACACACTCCTATACACACGCTCCTATATACTCACAGTCCTATACACACACTCCTATATACACACGCTCCTATATACTCACACTCCTATACACCAACACAGGCCAATTGTTTGTGCATCTTCCCCAGGGTCGTACAGGGGATGAGACAGAGGCCTAAGGATAGAGAGCCCCAGGCTGACCTGGGAGTGGCACATTCAGGGGGGCATGAAATAAACGCTGTATTCAAAAGAGCCAGAGTCTAGTTAAATGTTCAGGGGCCACATGCTGCACTGGGGGTTTAGGCATATTTATGCTGTGCTCTTTATGGTATTGGACAATGCAGCCCCAGTGTGTCCCATTTGCATTTGGATTTTGTTTTAGCCGTTCTATTAGTGTAGTAACAACAGGCAACAAGCCCTGGGTGTGTAGCAGTCACTCAAACTATAGATTGTAATACAAATAGCCAGACATGAAATAGGTGTATTAGATTTGCCTAATGGAATCTGATGTGTGGACAAAGGTCCATGTTGTGTCTAGTTGTAGGTACAAAGTAAGACTGGGGTTTGAAAATACAATTAATCAGCCATTCAGCTGTAGATTTTAATAACATATATCACAGCAAATTGCCCTAACTTGCCATTATCCTAACAGAACTTCTGGCTGAGCTTTTAGGAACATCTAGAACTATTTGTCTTTCTCCCAAACCTCACCCAGACTGCCCTTTTGGGTTGGACACCTAAAGCTGCTGCTATAGGAATCACTGGGGGACATATTCACAGCTTAATAACTACTGACATCATTTATAGGTTCTGTGAGTGCTTATTTGTGCCCTTGGTGACTGTTACCCCAATGTTTCTATATATCTGTAACCTTGTTATGAGCTAAGGGGGCCCAGCCTGAAGGCTTGTTATGGTGAGATTTGGGGTGACTGCTTATTTGTACCCTGGTTACCCCTGGAACTATAACAGGGTGACTGTTACCCCAATGTTTCTATATATCTGTAACCTTGTTATGAGCTAAGGGGGTGCAGCCTGAAGGCCAGTTAGGGGGAGATTTGGGGTGAGTGTTTATTTGTGCCCTGGGTACCCCTGGAACTATAACAGGGTGACTGTTACCCCAATGTTTCTATATATCTGTAACCTTGTTATGAGCTAAGGGGGCCCAGTCTGAAGGACAGTTAGGGTGAGATTTGGGGTGAGTGTTTATTTGTGCCATGGGTACCCCTGGAACTATAGCAGGGTGACTGTTACCCCAATGTTTCTATATATCTGTAACCTTGTTATGAGCTAAGGGGGCCCAGTCTGAAGGCCAGTTAGGGTGAGATTTGGGGTGAGTGCTTATTTGTGCCCTGGGTACCCCTGGAACTATAGCAGGGTGACTGTTACCCCAATGTTTCTATATATCTGTAACCTTGTTATGAGCTAAGGGGGTGCAGCCTGAAGGCCAGTTAGGGGGAGATTTGGGGTGAGTGTTTATTTGTGCCCTGGGTACCCCTGGAACTATAACAGGGTGACTGTTACCCCAATGTTTCTATATATCTGTAACCTTGTTATGAGCTAAGGGGGTGCAGCCTGAAGGCTAGTTAGGGGAAGGTTTGGGGTGAGTGCTTATTTGTGCCCTGGGTACCCCTGGAACTATCGTTAACCTTGTTCTAAGCAAAGTACTCTCCTAAATCATGGGTCATATCCAACAAACTTACTTGAACATTTTCCAGTTGCATCGCCGCACTGCCATTACAGCTTTCGCCTTCAGATCAGTCTTCATTCTTATGAATAGGAAATCACAAATGATCTAAAGAAGCAAAATGACCCAGGAGAAAAGGTGAAGGTCTCGGCTAAACGTGATGGGAATTGCAGTGGGTGGGTCTGGCATGTCCAGTAGCAAAATGAGAATTTAAAAAAAAAAAAAAAAAAACCACATCAGGAAGGGAATCCACATTTCAAGTCCTTATATACACAGCTGAGCATATGAGGCACCGGCAAGTGGCCTCTTTTAATGCCGTTTCCCTCTCTGACCATATTTAGTAAAGCCATGGCAAAAATAACCTGCCAGCTGCATTGGGGATCCTTCTTTCTCTCTGCCCATTCACTACTAGTCCTGCCTGCTCCACACTTGGCTTTTTTCCTCTTCTTGTTGTTGGGTTATTTTTAGGCAGGCCAAATAAAGAGATGTCTCCCCTTTCCTACACTATGGCTCGTGCTATGTATGGTCAGACTTGCAGTGTGAAAGGCCACTGATAACACCTGATGTTCCTCTGAGCGGCTCTTGGGAACTCGATAGCACTTTTAACTCTTCTAGAACCTAATCTCATATTCTCTGTTTCTCGGCTGCAATGGGACCAGGGACCAATACGGGACTTTGTAGGGGTCCGATTATTTATTTAAAGTAGGAGGTCAAAAGTCTTAACGATTCAACTGTTGTTGAACTACAACTGTACTCAGTCAATAACTACTCAAGGGCTGCAGGTTGAGCAATGCTGACATCAAGTTTTACTGGCACCATCTTGCCCTACGGCTGTCATTCTGCTGTACTACTTAAAGGGGAACTATCGTGAAAATGAAAATGTAATATAAGCTTCGTCATACTGAAATAAGAAACTTTCCAAATGAAATCAATTAAAAATTCTGTAAAGTTTCTGAAATAACTAAGTTTATCTTCGCTATTCCTCCTTCAGCATCTGTTTCTCTTCATTCTGTCTTCATGCAGCAGTTGGGTGTCAGATATTCAATGACAGTTAGATCTTCTTTTGCCTAGAAGATGTATTATTTATTAAAATCAACAGAAATCCTGTCTCTCTACATGCAGAATTTGTGCAATAGGCAGTTATTCTGTTAGATTTTGTTTGTACTGGAATCAGTTATTTGAGTGAGCTCTAATACATCTTCTAGGCAAAAGAAGGCCCCCCCTATAAGATATATTGGATCATTCGTCTGACACCCAACTGCTGCAAGAAAAAAGAATTAAGAGAAACCAATGCTGAGAGAGGAATAGTGAATTGAAACTTGATTATTTCAGAAACACTGAAGACTTTTTAATTGTATTTAGAAAGTTTCTTATTTCAGTATGAGGAAGTTTAAATTAAATGTTCTTTTTCGCAATAGTTCCACTTTAAGGCTGCCTTGATGTCACAGTCTGTATCTATATAGTGGGGGTGCAGTAAACTGCATTAGTCTCTAGAGGATGCAGCATGTACAATCATTATATCACACTTACAAATCTTAAAGCTAATGTCAAACGAGGCTGAAACTAGGCCTGAAAGGGCTGCTGTGGCTAGTAAGCAGTCTCTAGACAGTTAAAGGAACAGTAATGGTAAAAAATGATGGTGTTTTAAGGGAATGACAATATAATGTACTGTTGCCCTGCACTGGTAAAACTGGTGTGTTGGGTTCAGAAAGACTACTATAGTTTTTAAAAAAACAAACTGCTACTTTTTTAGTAAATGCCCCCTTGGCGGGCCAATCTTGTGTCAGAGACCTTTTCTTAGAACAAGGTTAGAGGTTAAGGTTAACAATCCATAATTCCAAGAATATCCAGGGCACAAATAGGCCCTCACCTTAAATCTCCCCCTAACTGGCCTTCAGGCTGGGCCCCCTTAGCTCATAACAAGGTTACAGATATATAGAAACATTGGGGTAACAGCCACCCTGCTATAGTTCCAGGGGTACCCAGGGCACAAATAAACACACCCCAAATCTCCCCCTAACTGGCCTTCAGGCTGGGCCCCCTTAGCTCATAACAAGGTTACAGATATATAGAAACATTGGGGTAACAGTCACCCTGCTATAGTTCCAGGGGTACCCAGGGTACAAATAAGCACTCACCCCAAATCTCCCCCTAACTGACCTTCAGACTGGGCCCCCTTAGCTCATAACAAGGTTACAGATATATAGAAACATTGGGGTAACAGTCACCCTGCTATAGTTCCAGGGGTACCCAGGACACAAATAATCACTCACCCCAAATCTCCCCCTAACTGGCCTTCGGGCTGGGTCCCCTAAGCTCATAACAAGGTTACAGATATATAGAAACATTGGGGTGTCACCCTGCTATAGTTCCAGGGGTACCCAGGGCACAAATAAGCACTCACCCCGAATCTCACACTAACTTACCTTCAGGCTGGGCCCCCTTAGCTCATAACAACATTACAGATATATAGAAACATTGGGGTAACAGTCACCCTGCTATAGTTCCAGGGGTAGCCAGGGCACAAATAAACACTCACCCCAAATCTACCTTGCCATAATGCTGGACTTTCAGGTATATTTAGTGACATTCTCCCCAAACCTTACCTTATGTGCTGCCTTAAAATCTCTCAACCCAAGGAGTTCAATACTCTCAGCTCACTATGATGGAGAAGGTCTATTCACTGGCCTGTGGTTGTTTTACTCTCTCACTATCAGTCTTGATTCACTTTATTTCTACCGACTTGCCCTTGGAATAGCTAATTAAACCATCCTGGATCTCCCATGTTACATTACATCTAATAATGTACAATATGGAATCCAAATCTCTCAGCGCTTCATGAGCTTATGTTCCAGCTGCACTTCTAGAGCCCCAGCCCTTGTAACCACTTTTGAAGATTTGAAGTTTTTTTTTTTTCTATAAATGAAGGCGTCAGCATATTCACAGACCAGTGCACTCTGTGTAATGTACTGATTGTAAATAGAATAAAAGAACCCAGCATAACTTTACCCCTTCAATAAGCACTATTCAGCAGGAACAGCCTCTTCTGTTGATCTCCTCTGGTTAAGTGCCTAATGGTGCGAAACGCGTAAGGACGGAGCATGGGGACCATGTGCAACTAGGGGTGCAACTTTTGTCGTAGTGTGCTATTAACCTTTAGATTTTTTTAATTTGAATTATCTTTAAACAATTAATTTGTGTGAAACTGCTAATTTGGTTATTTAGATAAGTCTTATCTTTGCTCTTAGCCTGTACAGAGAGATCCCATAAAACTATGGCAGCATAGGTATTCCCCTGTACTAAGCACAATTCAGCAGGAACAGCCCCCTGAGTTTGCTCATAGTCTGTACAGAGAGATCCCATAAAACTATGACAGCATAGGTATTCCCCTGTACTAAGCACAATTCAGCAGGAACAGCCTCCTAAGTTTGCTCATAGTCTATACAGAGAGATCCCATAAAACTATGACAGCATAGGTATTCCCCTGTACTAAGCACAATTCAGCAGGAACAGCCCCCTAAGTTTGCTCATTGTCTGTACAGAGAGATCCCATAAAACTATGACAGCATAGGTATTCCCCTGTACTAAGCACAATTCAGCAGGAACAGTCCCTTAAGTTTGCTCATAGTCTGTAAAGAGAGAAACTATATATTATGGCAGCATAGGTATTCCCCTGTACTAAGCACAATTCAGCAGGAACAGCCCCCTGAGTTTGCTCATAGTCTGTACAGAGAGATCCCATAAAACTATGATAGCATAGGTATTCCCCTGTACTAAGCACAATTCAGCAGGAACAGCCCCCTGAGTTTGCTCATAGTCTGTACAGAGAGATCCCATAAAACTATGGCAGCATAGGTATTCCCCTGTACTAAGCACAATTCAGCAGGAACAGTCCCCTAAGTTTACTTATAGTCTGTACAGAGAGATCCCATAAAACTATGGCAGCATAGGTATTCCCCTGTACTAAGCACAGTTCAGAAGGAACAGCCCCTAAGTTTGCTCATAGTCTGTACAGAGAGATCCCATAAAACTATGGCAGCATAGGTATTCCCCTGTACTAAGCACAATTCAGCAGGAACAGCCCCCTAAGTTTGCTCATAGTCTGTACAGAGAGATACAATAAAACTATAGCAGCATAGGTATTCCCCTGTACTAAGCACAATTCAGCAGGAACAGCCCCCTAAGTTTGCTCATTGTCTGTACAGAGAGATCCCATAAAACTATGACAGCATAGGTATTCCCCTGTACTAAGCACAATTCAGCAGGAACAGTCCCTTAAGTTTGCTCATAGTCTGTAAAGAGAGAAACTATATATTATGGCAGCATAGGTATTCCCCTGTACTAAGCACAATTCAGCAGGAACAGCCCCCTGAGTTTGCTCATAGTCTGTACAGAGAGATCCCATAAAACTATGATAGCATAGGTATTCCCCTGTACTAAGCACAATTCAGCAGGAACAGCCCCCTAAGTTTGCTCATTGGCTGTACAGAGAAATCCCATAAAACTATGACAGCATAGGTATTCCCTGTACTAAGCACAATTCAGCAGGAACCGTCCCCTAAGTTTACTTATAGTCTGTACAGAGAGATCCCATAAAACTATGGCAGCATAGGTATTCCCTGTACTAAGCACAGTTCAGAAGGAACAGCCCCTAAGTTTACTTATAGTCTGTACAGAGAGATCCCATAAAACTATGGCAGCATAGGTATTCCCCTGTACTAAGCACAGTTCAGAAGGAACAGCCCCTAAGTTTGCTCATAGTCTGTACAGAGAGATCCCATAAAACTATGATAGCATAGGTATTCCCCTGTACTAAGCACAATTCAGCAGGAACAGCCCCCTAAGTTTGCTCATAGTCTGTACAGAGAGATACAATAAAACTATAGCAGCATAGGTATATCGGGCTCTTTAATTAAATGCCATTTCTTTTGAAATCTGTTGAGATATTATGTTTCCCTAGATGCCCCGCTTTCCCTGGAGATTTACAGCAGAGGACGTGAATGAATAATACAGTAAGTCGCACTTGTTACAAGAGATGAGTAAAAATCCCCAGAGATGCGGCTATTGGATTTTCGTGCTTAACCCCTTAACTACCAGGGATAATTTTTCCACTCATTAAATAGCATATTATATGGAATAACTACCCAAGGCTGAAATGGCAACAATTCATTAAAATACTCGCTACCCGCTGACACTAGCATGTGCAACAAATTGTGGAGCACACAGAAAAATCTGTATTCGTACACACAAATGCATCTGGCCAGCCTGCTGTTCCTCCCATTTATGTATTTAAACAGAAATCCCCTGAAGCTCTCTCTGCAATTCCTCACAAAAGCAACAATTTATTGGGGAGGGGCAAAATGATTCGGACATTTCTTTTTGATCCCCAATTTTTTTTTTAAATGTTTTAATCAATTCAATTAAAACAAATCACCCCTCATTTTGAGCTTGTTGGTTATTAGACAGTTCTGCAGTCATTTTTATCTTTCTTGGAAACTGCTGTGCTGAGACTCTATCTTCAGTACATTGTAATAGTTTAACTGTCCATGATCATTCTATGGGCAAATACAATGACATTGCCTAACAGATCATAATCCCATCTTTAATGCTATACTTTATATAAGACATTTACCTTAATACCCATTGTAAGCAGCAGTCCTGCCCTGCTTTATGGCTGAGATTCTAGCTATCTGTACAACAGAGCATTCTGTCCCAGTGGCTGCACAGATCCTATCTGATCCCCATTGTAAGCAGCAGTCCTGCCCTGCTTTATGGCTGAGATTCTAGCTATCTGTATAACAGAACATTCAGTCCCAGTGGCTGCACAGATCATATCTGATCCCATTGTAAGCAGCAGTCCTGCCCTGCTTTATGGCAGCTGAGATTCTAGCTATCTGTATAACAAAGCATTCTGTCCCAGTGTAATTATCGTTAGGTATGAATGGGTGGCTCCCATCTGCTAATAAGAATTATGACTCTTTAAACATAAAGAGTCACAGAATCAGGATTCTGCCTTTTTCAGCATGATTTGGAATTGGCCGAATTCTTCTGCCCGGCTAATCCGAATCCTAATTTGCATATGCAAATTAGGGGGGAATTGCATGACTTTTTGTCACAAAACAAAGAAGTAAAAAATCTTTTCCCCGTCCCACTACTAATTTGCATATGCAAATCAGGATTCAGATTCCGTTCGGTATTCAGCCAAATATTTCACAAAGGATTCGGGGGTTTGGCCGAATCCAAAATAGTGGATTCGGTGCATCCCTACTTTAAACTTCTATTAACCTAGTCCCAAAATTGCTACATTGAGTTATTTAGAACTTTACTTGGGCCCTTTACTATACATTATGCTCGTCTTTTAAAAGATTCATTTGTAAGAACCCATTAGGCATGTTTATTAGGGAAACCATACCGTGAGAAACAGAGGAAGTACCAGGCTACCATCAAAGTTTGAGCTATACAGTTGGATGGAGCTTGGGTTAGGGTTGCCACACGGCCAGTATTTTACCTGTAAAACACCTGCCATGGCCTGGGCCAATATTACAAATTTACCGGCAATGTAGCTGCCGGTAAATATGTAATACCCGTAACAAAAGCCCTTGGCCTGCCCCCAATCCGCTCAGAACTTACTTTTTCTCCACCTTCTGGCCATCGCTCAACATGGCTCCACCCACTTTTGCATCACGGTCCGCCCCTTTTATGCTGCTACCCGCTACAGTTTACATCACGGCCCATTTAGTTCCTGCCCCCTCCACTAGCCGGTGGAAATTTAATGAAAAGCTGGCAACCCTAGCTTGGGTGCAGGGGTGAATTTGGGTGCAGAGGATTGCACCCAGGTCTATCGCCTCCCCATGGGACCTGCCAGAACCATAAGAGTAGTACATTTTCAGTGCTATGTGGAGGGGGGCCTAGCGGCACATTCTGCACCCAGGCTTGGGCTACATTAGTTATTATGCCATTGTTTGGGTGCAACAATTAGTGACCGCAGTCAAAACATTTTACCTAAAAGAATTTTTACTTATCTATAATATAAACATGCGATGCTATTGATTACACTGATGGTCACGAGCAAATTCGGGGAAAGTGAAAAGGCGGAATGAATGGATACAAAACAAGTGTCCAATACAGTATGGCTGCCTTTCTGTTGTTCCGTGCATTCGGGCTGCAATCATCATGCTTTTTATTTTTATTGAATATTTTATGTACATTCTATTGGGAAGAAAGCTGCATGAGTGCTGGGTTTGCCTCTGCGTCAGACTGCATTGCACCGAATGCACGCCAGTGTACACGCCATTAGAGAGAGAGAGAGAGGGGCTGGGAGAAACAATGTATTCGGGACTATGCACTGTATAACACAATGAAAGTCATGTAAGTGCCCGGCTGCTCCCTACAGCGCCTGCTGAGTCTGTCACTCCTGAAACAATAATGCTACATTTATTTGGTTAGGGATGAATTACTGGAGGGGAGAGATCACTGCCTTTAGCGCAGTTATTGCTTTGAGGACAGGCAGCAGGCGGCTCTGTTTATACGTAAGCCTCAAATAATTCCTTAATTACAGGGTTTCGCTAACAAACGGGGGCTTCCTTCGTGCAGAGAGGGTCATCCTTCACTGTCAGCATATGGGGGATGCTTTGGGAAATGTGGAGCTATCCAAAGGGAGAACAATGTATGATTGGGAATGCTCAATTATAGACTGAGAAGCCTTAAAAGGCTGCCATTTCTATACCCTCCTCCCAATAAGATATCTATCAATAGGAAAATCTAATTTGGCTCCCCCGTGCCGAAATCTGCATTGGAAAATATGAGCAAAGATCTATTAGGAGCAAATGCCGTCTCCTTGCTTTTTGTTGCGCCAGCATAATCCGTAGTGCATTGGGCTGCCAGCTGATTCCCTCTTAGACTGGAAACCTACCCAGCATAATAAATCTGCGAAGATATATATATATATATATATATATATATATATATATATATATATATATATATATATGTGTGTGTATAATATTGGTGCACAACCACCCATCATGAAGATCTTGTTCCTCATTACCTCTACATGCAGAGGAACTTGCTACCATTTCAGTAACAGAAGTGATGATGCCAAGATTTCTGCTATAGGTTCAGCCTTCTGCTATTGGAAAGGACTTGCGTGTACGATATTTCCAGCATGCATGCTTCAGATTGATATTGCAGCACAGGCATGGGACCTGTTATCTAGAATGCTCGGGACCTGGGGTTTTCCGGATAACAGATCTTTCTGCAATTTGGATCTTCATATCTCTACTAGAAAAAAAAACAGGCAGGTTCTGCTTCCAATAAGGATTAATTATATCTTAGTTGGGATCAAGTACAAGCTACTGTTTTATTATTACACAGAAAAAGGAAATCATGTTTAAAAATTGTTAATTATTTGGATAATGGAGTCCATGGGGCAAATTCACTAACTGCCGAAAATTCGCCAGCGATGGCTTTGCTCACATAGCAACACTTCGCCAGGCGAAAATTTGCCTGGACAACACTAATTCACGAAGATCCGAAGTTGCACACAGGGTACCGAACGCTGGTGAAATTTACACTAGCGTTGGCTAATTTGCATATGCCGGGAAGTTGAATGGACGTATATGTTGCAGCAAATACATTTCATTACACAAGTCCAGGGAACCTTAATAAAGATAATAGAGTTGTTATAAGTCACTGGGGAAAAAAAGTCTTTGGGGCAGATTCACTAAAGAGTGAATTTTCGCCGGCGACCGCTTCGCACACATCGCACCACTTTGCTAATATGCGAGGTTGCAACATGGGCGCTGAACGCTGGCGACTTTTTGCTATCATTACTTCGAGTTTCAAAAGAAAAAGTTTTAATGTCTAAAAAAAATTAACAGATATAATATGTCATCCAAGCTTTTGATGTACTGTAAGGGCAGAGACACACGCTTCTATTTCGGGAGATTAGTCACCCAGCTACAAATCAATTCTTCTTCGGGCGACTAATCTCCCCGGACTGACTTCCCGCCAGCTAGAATGTAAATCGCCGGTGGGATGGCACTTGGTTTGGCTTTCTGAAGTCAGCCAAAGTTTTGGAAAACTAAAAGTTCCGAATGCCATCCCGCCGGCGTTTTACATTCTAGCTGGTGGGAAGGCAGTCCAGGGAGATTAGTCGCCCGAAGAAGAATCGATTTGTAGCTGGGCGACTAATCTCCAGAAATAGAAGCTTGTGTCTCTGCCCTAATGCCTGTGTCACGCCGATAACAAATAGAAGAAGACTCACTTTAAAATGAATTTCTAGATCTAATTAGATTTGGAGAACCTTATATTTTGTTTGCTTGGAACAGCATTTGCTTTAGACTGAAGAATTCTATTGTGTGGGTAAAACACAGACGCACCCGCTGCCAAGTAGGAAAAGGCTGAGCTATTGCCGCAGATCCGCAGTTGCGTTATTAGATGGAAACAAGCACCAGTGTTTCATTCTCCTCACTGCAGTTCCCAGAATCCTCAGTTGTCTCTATACATTGGAAGTTTAGTGGCTGGGTCAATCTATTCTGCAAGAGAAAAAGAACAGTTTGAAACAACGTTAGGAAGACATTCAAACTTTTTATTTTTATTAACAAACTGAACTAAATGTATGCATTCCACCTACACTAACAGATGAGAATCCATTACCTACCCTTGAAACCCATAGCAACCAATCAGATGCCTGCTATCATTATCCTAACTCCACTCTATAAGTAAATGCTCAAGGTTGATTGGTTGCTGTGTGTTGGTGTGGTTTCATTGGTTGGATTAATTAGCAGCACATGAGAAAGAAGATAAGAAAGTGTAAGCGAGGCGACAAAACTATGATTGTATTGCAATGGGCACAACACCATTATAAAGTGGTATAAAGAGGACAGCTGGGGATTCTGGGAGACATTTCTTGATGGATCCTTAAGGGTCAGGGCACACAGGCAGATTCGGGGAGATTAGATGCCCGGCGGCAAATCTCCTCTTCTTCGGGGCGACTAATCTCCCCGAACTGCCTCCCCGCCGGCTAAAATGTAAATCGCCGGCGGGATGGCACTCGGAGCGATTCGTTTTCCGAAGTTGTCTGACAAGGAAACTGCGAGCGACTTCGGAAAATTAATCGATCCGAGTGCCATCCCGCCGGCGATTTACATTTTAGCCGGCGGGGAGGCAGTTCGGGGAGATTAGTCGCCCTGAAGAAGAGGAGATTTGTCGCCGGGCATCTAATCTCCCTGAATCTGCCTGTGTGCCCTGACCTTAAAGGCAAATGGCAATGATTCGCTCCCCTTTCTTTTGTCACCTGCCCAAAAAGTCCAAAATCTGCCCCACAGTGGTTGGGGCTGGGAGAAAGATGCATATATGATATGGGGGTTACACTGTGACAGTGGTTGGGGAAATATGGGGGTATATCTGTGCCTATATATTATACAGTTACATTATGTGCATATATGATATGGGGGTTACACTGTGACAGTGGTTGGGGAAATATGGGGGTATATCTGTGCCTATATATTATACAGTTACATTATGTGCATATATGATATGGGGGTTACACTGTGACAGTGGTTGGAGGAAAGATGGGGGTATATCTGTGCCTATATATTATACAGTTACATTATGTGCATATATGATATGGGGTTACACTGTGACAGTGGTTGGAGGAAAGATGGGGGTATATCTGTGCCTATATATTATACAGTTACATTATGTGCATATATGATATGGGGGTTACACTGTGACAGTGGTTGGAGGAAAGATGGGGGTATATCTGTGCCTATATATTATACAGTTACATTATGTGCATATATGATATGGGGGTTACACTGTGACAGTGGTTGGGGAAAGATGGGGGTATATCTGTGCCTATATATTATACAGTTACCTTTCCTGCAATGTGGAGCAATTTTAGCCCAGCGCAGGAATGGTTAGATCAGCGACGGTGCCACCCTAATTCACATTAATTCCAAATTGCAGAGCGCCATCCATTAACCAAGAGTTACAGCCGGTGTTAACGGAAACACTGTAGCGCCATTAATTGGAATGAATGGATGGGTAACTTTTATGAGAGGTCACAAATTCACATGCCAGCTGTACAGTGGATGCCACTTTCTCCCATTCTTCTACACACACCTCGCCCAGGATTGATGGAACTTTAATTAAAGGAGGGGGTGGGGCACATAATATTTTTACTGTATAGGAATGAGCAGAGTTGCCCTTTTATGATGATACTGTGTATAGTAAATATAGTAAACCCCAGGGTTGTGTAAAACAGCCCCCCTTCCCCAAAAAAAAAATCTGTCAGTTTCTTAGTTAAACCGTCATACACTGGAAAATGTAACTGCAGCAAATACTTTGGTTGTAGGGTTCAGTGCCTACTTGTCCTGTGCAGCCATTGGGGGGTACTGTTGTACTGGGCCCAAGCCTAAAGGGGGACCCAGCTGTGTTGCACTTTTAGAAATAGCCAGGCCCCCCTTGACAGCGACAAAGTCGTGCCAAACCCGCCTAAGTCCCGAAGAATCAAATTCTCAAAGAGTCAAAGTCCCAAAGAGTCGAAGTCCTGAAGAGTCGAAGGCTCGAAGAGTCTAAATCCCGAAGAGTCTAAATCCTGAAGAGTCTAAATCCCGAAGAGTCTAAATCCCGAAGAGTCTAAATCCTGAAGAGTCTAAATCCCGAAGAGTCTAAATCCCGAAGAGTCTAAATCCCGAAGAGTCTAAATCCCGAAGAGTCTAAATCTTGAAGAGTCTAAATCCCGAAGAGCCGAGGTCCTGAAGAGCCAAAGTCCTGAAGTCCGGAAGAATCTAAATCCTGAAGAGCAGAGGTCCTGAAGAGCCATAGGGGTATATTTATCAAAGAGTGAAGTTAATAGTGAAGTTCCGCCACTAGAGTGAAATTTCGCCACTCTCCATTCATTTCTATGGGATTTTTATAGGCGTATTTATCAATGGGTGAACTTTCACTTTCACCCATTAATAAATAACCCTTTCAAAATCCCATAGAAATGAATTGCGAGCTGCAGAATTTCACTTTAGTGGCGGAACTTCACTCTTTGATAAATTTACCCCAAAGTCCCGAAGAGTCTAAATCCCGAAGAGCCGACGAGCCGAAGTCCCGAAGAGTCAAAGCACCGAAAAGCTGAAGTCCCGAAGCCAGAAAAGCAGCGAAAATACCCAAAGCCGTGAAAGGAGCCGAAGTTTATGTCCTGAAGCCATGAATTCAATTCTACTGAACACCAATGTTTTTTTTTATTAAACCCCTGGCCACCAATGTATTATTTTAATATTCTATAGGCCCCTGTCACCAATGTGTTTTTTTAAAAAATATTCTCTGCGGCCCCAATGTTTCTTTTTAACTTGTAAGGGGGCCCAGGTGCCAATGTTTTTTTTTTAACTTGTAGGGGGGCCCTGACCGCCAATGTTTTTTTGAAAAACTTTTATGGGGGGCCTTGGCGCCACAGTTTTTTTTTTCACTTATAAGGGGGCCCTGACCATCAATGGCTTTTTATAACTTGTGTGTGTGGGGAGGGGTTACCTTTTATAGCGCTGATGTCTGTGTGGTCTTTTAACTGTGGGGTGAGTGGGATCTGGGGTGGGGCTTCTGGAGTAGGCGGGGCCCAGGGGGCCCAGAAAATGTTGTTGTACTGGGCCCTGGTTAGAAGGGCCACGAATGTAGGGACCCAGATGAAAAGTGGGTTTCACAGTGTGGCCATGTGTATAAAAGACATGCCCAGCGGTACTGGTAGGGGCACAACATTATTACATTATATCCTTATAAACGGTGAGTTCTGATGTCATCAGTTATAAACGGTGAATTCTGATGTCATTTCTGTCACATGACTCACTGAAACTTGTGTATTATAATAAATAAAGTACCCCCTGTTGCAAAATATGAGGATATTGGAAGTAACCTCGGAGTTACCTTCGGCCTCGTGTTTTTATATGGTCATGAAACTCCTCGGTAACTTATAATATCCTTATAGTTTTCAAGAGGGGGTACTTTATTCACTATATAACATTATTACATTTTTACATTAATACAGCCACGGACATCTTGCAGGTGTGGCACATTGTGTTCTCTTTGTGCATCACTTTCCTGCAGTGCTGGGGGGCCCTAATTCTGTGTCTGCGCAACTCCGCTCCAGGGTGCAGCAGAAGACCAGTGTCTGTACAATTCAGGGGGAATTCTGCATCCTGAGCACCTGCTTGCTCGGCTAAAACAAAACTGCAATGTATGTGATGTTTATGGCAGAGCAGTTAATCCGTTTCCCCCCCCCCCCCGGACGAACACTGATTGTCAGGCCCATTGTATCACTGGGAATAAAGGTGCAGAAAGAGACGAGAGTTATTTGCAGCAATGCAGAAAAATTGAATGTGTCGAGGGTTTTACTTCCAGTCTGATTATTAGTTCTAAGAATACTTAATACCTGGGCGCTTGGCAATCAGGTGGGCATAGCTCTCCCCTGCGATTAATAGCCAGTAAATGGGGTTATCAATTGCAGGCTAATATTAATTATGGCTAATATTGGGGTACCCGCAATCACAGCATCAATCACCAGTCACTAGGACATTACCATCAGGGTAAGAGTTGTAGGTGATTGGGAATATGATGTGTCTGTAAGTAATGCACCAGACTGAGGGTATAGAGGGGTAAGTCAGTACCCAGAGAAGTGTAATATATAAATAAGGATATCAGGCCTGGCTTTTGTACCCGTATCATCATTCTCTGTGATCGCTGCACCTCTTAATTGTGTAAGTCATTGTGATTGGCTTATTTTGGTGGCCGGGAGGTGCAATAACACTTGGCAGAGTTGCCCGGGTTGGCATGAAATTGCTTTATCTCTCTCTGCAAATGCAGCAGTAACACTGCAGAGAGGTGCAGTCTCAGTTCTATTACTCCAGCCCTTTCTCTGCTCTGTCTCTTCTCTTTCTCTCCCCTCTCTCTGCTCTGTCTCTCTCCTTTCTCTGCCCTCTCTTCTCTGTCTCTCTTTTCTCTGCTCTGTCTCTCTCCTGTCTCTGCTCTGTCTCTTCTCTGTCTCTCTTTTCTCTGCCCTGTCTCTCTCCTTTCTCTGCCCTAGGGTTGCCACCTTTTCCAGAAAAAAATACCAGCCTTCTTATATATTTATCTTTTTTTCCTATTAATAACATTGGGAACAGCCATAATTTTTACCGGCCAGGCCGGAAAAATCCCAGCCAGGTGGCAACCCTACTCTTCCCTGTCTTTTCTCTGTCTCTCTCCTTTCTCTGCTCTGTCTCTTTCCTTTCTCTGCTCTGTCTCTTCTCTGTCTCTCCTTTCTCTGTTCTGTCTCTCATTTCTCTGTTCTGTCTCTCTCCTTTCTCTGCTCTGTCTCATCTTTCTCTGCTCTGTCTCTCTCCTTTCTCTACTCTGTTTCTCCTTTCTTTGCTCTGTCTCTCCCTCTCACCTGTGTCCCTAGGGAAGGAGCCCAGATCCAACTGCATTGTAGTCTGTTACACACCTCACTCTGCTTTTCCTCTTTTATATATCCCATTACTCCATGGTCAGTCAGGACCCACTGTATATTTCATTGCCCATGCTGGCTCCAAAATGAACATATGAATTTGTGCCTTTACTAATTTAGCGATATCATGTGACACACACAAATAGAATCATGGGTAAGTGGGTGGAGCCTGTCGTTTACTTGGGGTGTTCCTGTTATCTGGGGTAGTTTATCTGTCAAAACGCAAGGGGGAGGCCTTGCAAGGAAAGGTGACTTCAGAAAATGATGCACCACGTATATTTTCCCTCCAGGGATTTGGGAAAGGATTTGTTGCCCACTTCAGCTTAAATTTAGTGACTGCTTTGCATTGGATGGCATGGGATATTCTCTGATTTAGGGGCATGTTTACTAACATTGGAGATAAATATCTGGAGAGATTTCTGGAGATGTTGCCCATGGCAACCAATCAGCAATTAGATTTAAACAGCCACAGCCAAGTTAGAAAACAAAAGCAAAGATCTGATTGGTTGCTATGGGCAACATCTCCAGAAATCTCTCCAGATATTTATCTCCAATGTTAGTAAACATGCCCCTTAGGCTTTAAATCCAGTGTTCTGCGCCTTAATGATCAGTTTATCACCCCCTTCAGTCCCATTGACAGTCAAATGTGCCGCCTACTGCGCAGTCCTTGAGCTTGGTTTAAAGTGAACAGAAATCCTGATTGGCTCCCGTTAATTGATTTATTTTTTCTAAATATATCAAAGATGGGGTGAATAGGCCTTCTCTGTTTATTTATACAAATGGGTGGGAGTTGCCATATTGTTCTTTCTCTGTATATTGGCAATTATTCTCATGGCGTTACATAGGACAGCAGGACCTGGCTGGGATGGGGTGTAACCAAAGCCTAAAATGATGGCCCTTCCTAAGCCTTGCAGCTGTCACAGGAGGGTGACTCAGACAGTCACAAGCTATGACTCTGTGTTGATATCGGGTTCCCGCAGGTCCATAAAGTAGGGGGGATTGTATCAAGCTTTAAAAGGGTCAATTGACCAGCCTTATTCTTTCTATGGATACTGAAATAACCCTCTATACTCTGCCTCCAAGATCAGTCTACATCTTTACCGTAAATTGATGGCATTTAGAGTGTAATCCCTATTGTGGGGCTCACAGTCCCCTTCACATTCCCAAATGTCTCAATGCCAAAAGCAAAGTACTTACCATTCAAACTGCAGGGTCCTGAGAGGCACCAGGTTCAAGTAGTGCCCTTGATGTTAATTAAGGAAAGAACAATTAGGGAGAGAGATTACCTGCAGCCCTTTCCCATGGACCCTGAAACTCTATTATCCACCTGTATAACTCCCTGTCCTCTCATATCTGCCATAAGCACAAACACACTTCAAATTCAATGCTGAGTCTGACACATCAAAAACGAAATATGTGCACTAAGTTGCCAATGGCTTTCACCCCTGGACTTTCACCTACACCCTAACTCCCAGCACCCGAGTGATCATCAACAATTCTGACTTGGAATAACGTCTGTCGGGTCTTTTATTAAAGTCATGAATAAATTGGGGAGCGGATTCAGCACTCAAACAAGCTGTTAGGAGGGCCCCATGCCCTGACCAATAAGCTTCCAACTAAAGAGGCTCATTTACTTACCCCAAGGGCAATTGTTTCCCCTGCAAAAATCAAGAGTGTGCAATTCTGTACATGATATTTAGCCCCCTTTGTATGTTTCAGGAACATGTAGTAGTTTAGCTTTACAAACAGTTTATTCTTTGCAGGAAGAGAGAGAAGCAATGATGGGCCATCAGCGTTTCTCCTCCAAGGTCACCATTGCTCTAGAGGGGGGTCTTCTCCCTTTTAGGACAGATGGAACTGTATGATGTAGAGCGCAGGCAGCAGAGATGTGTGTCTCACAGACTGGCCATTCCCCCGCAGTTTATACAGTAGTTACCAATTATGCAGTTTACACCAATCCTCAGACCTGCAGTGCAGCTTTGGAGGGGGGGTACGACACCCCCACTAATCCAGCCTCCTTGCTTGCTGTCCTGAAGTCCCTTCTGTGGAGAAGAAATACAGGGAGATGCCTGCTGGGATTTCTGCAGTGAGATAAATCATGCGTTCTGGGCACCTTCCAACCCACTCTATTGGGATCCCAGTGACGGGGGAAACCCAGAATCTGCCCTTAGCCTTGCCCCAAGGTACAACATGCAACGTGTTTAACCCCTTATTCTCTATAATAGCAACAAAAGTTTGTATGTGAAGGATTTAACATATGCCTATAAAATACAGGCACAGATATAACCCCCTCCCCCTTTATAATTCCAACAGCCCAAACCACTGCCCCAGTGTAACCCCCATATCATATATGCACGTAATGTAACTGTATAATATATAGGCACAGATATACCCCCATCTTTCCCCCAACCACTGTCACAGTGTAACCCCCATATCATAGATGCACATAATGTAACTGTATAATATATAGGCACAGATATACCCCCATCTTTCCCCCAACCACTGTCACAGTGTAACCCCCATATCATATATGCACATAATGTAACTGTATAATATATAGGCACAGATATACCCCAACTTGAGCCCCCTAAGTTTGCTCATAGTCTGTACAGAGAGATATAATAAAACTATGGCAGCATAGGTATTCCTCTGTACTCAGCACAATTCAGCAGAGAAAACTAAGAAGTTGATTTCTGGAAATTTACAAGACACTCTCCTCTCACTGAGTTTAGTTTCTGGTTTTCTTTGGATCACTCTGCTTCTTTTTTGGAGACAAATGCAGTGAAAGAAGCTACTGGGCTTCACAACAAATAGGGGTACAATGGTAACTAGAGTGAAAGAACGGGGGCTGTAATCACTCGGCACTGGACGTTTATATCGAGGAACAATTTTAGAGCAGAACAGAGAGGTGTGACTTTCTAGCATGAATAGGGACCCTTGAAGTATAACCTAAGCTAGAAGTAGATACATACATACATAGAGTACATATAACATATTTACAATTCTAAATGTAATTAAATATTTTAAATATATACCAAAGTAGTGCTCAGGGTGATGACCACATCCCAGCACTTTGCCTGCAGCTACCAATTCTATTAATCAAGCCATTGGTTTACTTATCCTTTAACACACATAATCTTACAAGTGAGAGCTCTGTCCTTCTATAATTCCCACATCATTGAGTTTACAATCTAGGCCAGATGCCGAGTTCCACTGGGACCGGGTGACTTGTCCAGAAGCCATGTATAAGCCATGTATAAGCCATGTATAAGCCATGTATAAGCCAGCAACGTATGGCTGCTCAGCACAGCGTTTCTTTACACTACATACAGGACATACACGACAGATGCTGCTCTGCGCCTGAGGGCATTTAGGTTCCTTCATTCAAAAAGCAAAAGTCCTGGGAGTTTTCTGTAAGTTGTGCCAAAGTCCTTCAAATACGAGAGAAGACGGTTACATCATTTGGCAGAGATGCCGTGCTGCAGGCTACAATAAAATGTGCCCATTCCAGATGACAGGTACTGATACAGCCCAAATATATTAGTCCTGGGCTTGTATTAAACTGTGCAAAGGAGATTTGGTTTAACCCACGAGCTTCCAAAATCCTACCGCCTGAAAATATTGTAATTCTCTGGCAAAAAACACCAGATTTTGGGTCAGAAATCTCTTTCCTTTCTAATAACTAAGTGTGCCCAGGGCATGGTTTAGCCATACACACACACACACCAACCCTCCATGCACTCACATAAACTGCACATACCAATATCTATACTAATTTTAGTATCACAATAGCCTATGACTAGTGTTGGCCAGAAGACTTTCCTGGCTCCCAGCTTGTACCTGTGATATAGCAGAGGGGCGAGAGGCTGGGGCGGGAGGTTGTGCACCGCTGACGGAAGATTTGTTGTTTCTCAAGCAGTGAGTCCTGAGAGCCGATTCTCTACTCTTGACTCAACTTTTGAGGAAATTGTATTACCCTGTGCTGACGTGGTAACAAAAGCGCTGAAACCATGCGATCTGGGAGGGCACAAAAAGCCCATGTTTCCTTACATATCCCCTAACACATGGGTTTAGTGCTGGCCCTACTCACGATCTAAACCTTCTCCCAGAACCCTCTCTCTCTGCCTTTATCCCTCTTGTATATTTAGCAGCCACTTTCTGCTATTCTTAGTTCTTTTCTAATATTTAGTGAGCTGCACTACCTACAGGTAGGAAGGGTGGGGGTAGGGCTTCCATTAGAAATCATGGGGCCCTGTACAACAACATTTTCCCACCCACCCCACACCACAGTTAAAAGACCACACAGACACATCAGCGCTAACCCCCCACATACAAGTTATAAAAAGCCATTGATAGTCAGGGCCCTCTTATAAGTTAAAAAAAAACTATGGCCCCACTTTTTTTTTTAAAAAAAAAATTGGTGGTCAAGGCCCCCCTACAAGTTAAAAAAAAACATTGGCACCAGGGCCCGCCCCCCCCCCCCCCGCAAGTTAAAAAGAAACATTGGGGCCCCAGAGAATTTTTTAAAAAAAAAAAAAAAACATTGGTGGCAGGGGCCTATAGAGTATTAAAATAATGCATTGGTGGCCAGGGGTTTAATAAAATAAAAAAAACACACATTGGTGTTCAGTAGAACTGAACTTGTGGCTTCAGGACTTTAACTTCGGCTTCTTTCGTGACTTCGGGTCTTTTCGGGACTTCAACTTCGGCCCCTTTCGTGGCTTCAGGTCTTTTCATGGCTTCGGGACTTCAACTTCAGTCCCTTTTGTTCCTTTGGTTCTTTTCACGGCTTTGGGACTTCAGCTTCTGCCCCATTTTGTGGCTTCTGGTCTTTTTGCAGCTTCGGGACTTCAGCTTCGGCTGCTTTTGTGGCTTCGGGTCTTTCGCGGCTTCGGGACTTCAACTTCGGCTGCTTTTGTGGCTTCGGGTCTTTTCATAGCTTGGCTCCTTTTGTGCCTTCAGGTCTTCAACTTCAGCTCTTTCACGGTTCGGGATTACAGCAGATGCGGCACGGCTTCAGCACTGTCCAGAGGGGCCCGGCTATTTCGAAAAGTGCAGCACAACATAGATCTAGGCCCAGTACAGCAGTACCCCCTGTGCCCCCCTGATGGCAGCCCTGGATGGAGGGTTAGTAGGGCAGGAGGGCATACACTCTTCCTTTCCATTTGGTCTAGCGGAGGGCATTCTGGTCACTACTGTAGCAACATGGCTCTTTTCAAATAAAAGAGCAAATGAGGAAAGACAGAAAATGGGAGCCATAGAGAACTGAAATGATTGTTTATTTATGAAAGTTTAGGAAAAGCAAAATATTTATAGTTTGGGTTTCTTGCTTTGTCATTGCTGCTTATTATTTCACTCCTTGCAGTTTGCTCTGAATTGGCGTCAGGGTGAAATGGGCACTGCTGGAGGGCTGCCTAGAGCATAAAATAATGGTCTCTGCACCTCACCTGTCCCTACAGTCCCACCAGAGCAGCAAGGTGCCCAACTAATTGTCATTGTCTCTCATTGTCAGCTCTTTAACGCTCGGCTTCTCCTCGCAGATCAGATTTGCTTCCCTCAGCGCTGCAGTAAAATGAGAATAAAGCGGCGGATAATCTTACTGTTCTCCTGCCCGAGTGCCCCTTGGGTATGAACGTGGGGGGAGATATACACACCTAAGAATTTCTGTGTCTCTCAGTGTGGCACGTTTTCATTTATCCCTCTGAGAAATGTATCACTAGAGAGAAAATGCAAGCTCACAGGGGCCAACGATAATGGTTCATCTCATCCGTCTGCCCACAGTGAGGCCTACAGGCAGAATCGCATCTTGGCATTAATATTGCTCCATTGTGTCGTTTCTGAGAAACCAATAAGATTCAGACACAATACATTATACTCAGGGGCGTAACTACAGAGGAAGCAGACCCTGCAGCTGCAGGGGGGCCCAGGAGGTACAGGGGCCCCATGAGGCTCTCATTGATGAGCAATTTGAACATATATTGGTAAAACAGGACAAACACTGGATATGTTGGGGGCCCTAAAATTAATTTGATGTGGGGCCCAGTAAAATCTAGTTACGCCACTGATTATACTGCATATCCTATGTCTCTTTAGTGAGGGAAGATGCCGCGTAGCGAGGGAGGCTGTTTTTTGCCACCGTTTTTTACACATCATGATCAATTTGACCCTGTGCCACTAGATCCCTCTTATATAGATGTTGGCTCAGTCTCTTTTTTCCAGAGTTGGGGGAAGTAAAGGGGAAGTTTTAGACAACAAAGTGCCATTATATATATATCATCTCTCTGCTTTTGTATCTGTGATGTCAATTACAGTGACATGATTATGAAAAGAAAGCAATTTAATCTTATAACAGTACATACATATACAGTACCTGCCCTTTCCCCAAGATACTGACCCTGACCCTCCCTCTGTCATGAGCACAAACAGCCGTTCCAGGCACCACCTAGAAGTACCGACCTCTCTCGCTCCAAATCTAATAATCACCAATTATTGTCAGAAGTGCTGCAAGGCAGATCCCCAGTCCGTTAAAGGATAAGTAAACCTTAAAAATAAGTGAATGTCAAATTGATGAGGAGCTAGCACTTTCGCAATGTGCATTAATTATTTATGTATTTTTTACATATGATATTAAGGGATACATGTACTGTTCACATCATTGCAATTTGTTACAACGGCGCCACCTGCTGGTCATTTTCTGACCAGTCTGACCACCAAGTAGTCAAGGAAGTTGTCAGGAGAAAGAAAGAGACTGCTCTGGTGTTTTTCTGGTCAGGAAAGATTTGAGAAAAGTTTCTTATTTTTTTTCCTAAGCAGAAGAACATCAAAGCATGTTAACAGTACATGTATCCTTAAATATCATGGAATATAAAAAAATAAAATAATGTACATTGCAAAAGTGCTTAGAATAGCCCCCTCATCAATTTTACATGCACTTATTTTTAAGGTTTACTTATCCTTTAAGCACCAATCAGTCTTTCCTCTTGCTGCCAGTTTGACATGGTTACACTCCATTCCCTCCGTTTCGTGTTACAAACGTAGGCTAACTATAAAGAGCTTTACACACAATATTGAAAGAAATGTGCACCAATCAAAAAACATCTGTACGGTTGTAAGTTTAGCAAAGGTGCATGTTGCATATCTCCCTGGTGCTACGTTGTTGGAAGCTTTACTTGCCCTTGAAAGAGGTGAGTGAATGCAGTAGCGCGGATTCTGCGTAGAGGCAGGAATTGAGATGCAAGTACCATCCCACTGTAAGTTTATTCATTAGCCATCAATGCATAGGGAAGTGCTGATGCCGGTCCTCTGGACTCTAGACTCAATGACTCTCCAGCAGGCCCGGACTGGCAATCTGTGGGTTCTGGCAAATGCCAGAGGGGCTGCTATAAGGTGCCATACAAAGTCATTATTTAGTGGGCTGGTGGGGGCTGTTTGGGCCTCTATGTGGGCTGTTTGGGCCTCTATGTACCTGAAATGCCAGGGCCTATTTTAATTCTCAGTCCGGACCTGCTCTCCAGCCGACCCTGTTCCAACAGGGCCTGAGCTGCGAGACAATCCCAGGTAATGTTCCTCCATGATGCCCTCTGCTGGCCACATAAGATATTCCCACACTCACAGTCTGTCAGTGCCCCTGCAGCATGTATGTGTGTATAACTTTATTTGTAATGCACTGCAGCACTATACAGTGCATACAGGTACAGTATATATATATATATATATATATATATATATAAGTATACATGGGGGAGACAAATCACATAATAAGTATGGGACAAAGAGCTTAAGTGATATGTGGTAAGAGACATGAGGGGAAGGAGGTCCCTGCCCCATAGAGCTTACAGTCTAAGTGGATGGGAGGCTAACATACAGGCACAAATTGGAGATGAAAAAGTGCACAAGGTAAGGCATAGTCAGTAGGGACAGGACTAGGCTAATGTTCTAGTGCTCCAAAAGGTAGACTCTTAGTTTTTTCTTGAAGAGATTAAGAGAGGATTCCTTATGAAGGAATTCAGGGATGGAATTCCAGAGTTAAGGAGCAGCAAGATAAAAGGGTTTGAGACGAGAGGTGGCAGTGGATGTGGATGGTGTGAAGAGCGGAAGGTGGCTCTGAGAAGAGTGGAGAAGACGACCAGTAACGTATAGTGAGACAAGAGAAGAAATGTAGTGAGGAGCAGAGAAGTGAAGAGCTTTGAATGTTAGTAGAAGGAGTTTATATGTTATCCTTTGCTTAACAGGCAGCCACGCTAAGGATTTTAGTTGGGGTTGAGCAGGTTCCCTTTTAGGAGAGAGCAGAAGGATCCTGGTAGCAGAGTTTAAGATTGATTGTAGGGAGAAAGATGGCAGCCAGGAAGACCAGTTAGGAGGAGATTGCAATAGTCTAAACGGGATAGGATAAGGGCATGGATTAGTGTTTTGGTTGTTTGTGAAAGAAATGGGCATATCTTGGCTATATTGCGGAGGAAGAAACAACAGGTTTGGGCAGTATTATTAATATTAGAGAGAGATGGAGAGGGACTGGTCAAAGATGACCCCCTAAGCAGCGTGCTGAGTTAACCGGGTTAGTCATGCCATCAATAGTAATGGCAAAAGGAAGAGAAGGGCTCGGCATGAACCTAACAGCTTGCCGTCAATATAAAAAAAAATACCATATTCAACATTTTTGCTGCTAAATGTGCTCATTGCTCACTGGGGGCAGAAGTAAACACAATTGCTGCTAATTAAGGATCTGGGAAGCTGCTGAATCTTCTTCCTTTCTACTTCATTAAATGCCCTCATTTGACTCCATCCCAGCAGAAAATAGGAAATAATAATTAGCAGGTAAAACAGTGATGAGGGGAAGATCCCGTACGTCTATGTTACTCCTCGTACAGGGAGGCAGAATGCAGCTCCATTTCACATCACTGCAGTCTTGGTTGAGTCTCTGTTTGTCCGGTGCAGCGTTTCAGCTAAGGCAATGAAAGGGTTAATCGGAAGCCCGTGCTGATATGGACATTGGCCACAGAGATACCAGATCCTGCTGTGTCTGCATCCAGCCCGGAACTTGCTCTGCTTTCCAGCATCAGTGAAAGGGATCTTCTTATACCTTTACCCTTGGAGAGCCCTGATTATACACTGGATTGATTTTTACATTCATTCCTGTGCCTCTATCCTCCTCTATCAGGAAACTACCTGAACAGCATCTCCACTGTATTTCCAACTGCAACACTGCCCTCATTTTACTGGCTTCTAAATTAGATTGCAAGCTCTGTGGCTTTCCCTTATCTGAAGGTCCGTCTCCCATTCAGTGAACATGGTATGATGCACAATAAGTTTGGGCTGACTGAATTGTGCTTAGTACAGTAGAGTCTTTGCACTAACATTTAAAGGCGAGCTAAACTCTAAAAATGAATATGGCTAAAAATGCCATGTTTTAAATACTGAACTTATTTCATCAGCCTAAATTTTCAACTTCTCAATAGCAGCAATGATCCAGGACTTCAAACTTGTCACAGGGGGTCACCATCTTGGAAAGTGTCTGTGACACTCACATGCTCAGTGGGCTCTGATTGGCTGTTGAGAAGCTAAGCTTAGGGCTCGTCACTAATAATCCAGCAGAAAATGAGCTTCCCCTGTAATATAAACTGATGCTACAGGTTTGCTGATTATTCAATTCTGATGCTAATTGCACTGGTTTCTGTGCTGCCATGTAGTAATTATCTGTATCAATTACTAATCAGCCTTATATTGTGACATTTCTATTCTATGTGTACTGTATATTGTGAGTGGGTCCCTAAGCTCAGTAAGTGACAGCAGCACAGAGCATGTGCAGTGAATCAGCAGAAAAGAAGATGGGGAGCTACTGGGGCATCTTTGGAGACACGGATCTTTACTGCTAAAGGGCTGTGGTTGCCTTGGGCTGATACAGATCACAAATCATAATTCAACATTTCTAGCTACTTCTTTAGTTTGACTTTCCTTGTCCTTTAAAGCATACCACTTAGGGCAGTGGCCGACGGGGAGATTATTAATAATAATTATTTATGCACGACTGTGGGCGACAAATCTTCAGAAATGCATTTCCGTTGGAAAGAACTGAAATTGCCAGCGGTAAAACATACATATTGCAAAGTGGCCTGAAGTTTACTCGTGGCAGCTTCAGGCAACTTTGGAAGGATAAAGCGATGCATTCGTTTTAATGACATGGAGAAGCATTTTAGGGAGATTTATCACCCACAGTCTGACATTTTTATCACAGTTGACATTTCCCAGTCAACCACTGCCCTTACAATCAAAGGCAAAGTTATGGGGGCTAAATTAGGTACAGAGGAATGCCTTTACAATGCTGCCTAGTTTTATGGTATCTGGAAATATCACAGAAACCGGAGAGTCTTCAAAATGTGGGTTTATTTTATCACGGCACTACATGTTTCGGACCTCTAGGATCCTTCCTCTGGTGCAAGTTAAAAACAGTGTAATTGAAATGACCTTTTAAACACTTCATTTACCCATAATCCCCAGTGTATCCACAGCTCCATCTGGTGGCCAGCGGAAAGAATGCATCAGCATAATTACAAGCATATGAATACTATGTTGCCATCTATTCCATAAACACCAATAGTACTTCTTAGTAGTGTTACAAATGTATCAATAGTAACAAGGGTTTTCCTCACCACTTTAGATCTGTTACAAAGTTCGTATGTATTCAGAGTCATCCAACGTGTTTTCCACCGTAAAAGATATATATAAGTTAATGTTTTACGTTTAAATGGACCTTTTTTACAAAAAACATTTCAGGCTCCAGGCCTCATTAATTCCAAATGGTTCAATGCAATTTAACCTATCCATCCATTTTGCCTCGCGTTGCAATAACATTTTTTTCCTGTCTCCCCCTCTTTGTGGTCTTTCCACTTGTTCAAGAACCATCCACCTTAGGCTTGCTGCATTGTGTTTGGCTGTATTAAAGTGTTTCCCCACAGGTTTTCTTTTCAGTTGGGTTAAATGCACCTATGGACCTCTTATGTTCACTTATACGAACACGCACAAGGCGTGAGGTTTGTCCTACATACAGCATCCCGCAGGGACATTTCAATGCATACACCACCCAATCTGAGTTACATGTACAATATTGTCTCATAGGGATTTTATTGCCATTGTGGGGGGGTGTAATGTAGTCTCCCTTTATGATAGAATTGCAGCTGCTACAATTAAGACGGGGAAGGTACCATTCTTAGGTGTACTTAGGAATCTAGTGGTGGGTTTCTGTGTCCCAATATCTGCTCTGACCAAATGGTTGGAAATATTCCTACCTCTTTTATATGAAAAGAGTGGTCATGTCCTAAAATGGACCAATGTTTTCTAACGATTCCTTCAATTTGTTTACTGAGGACACCGTATTCAGTCACAAAGGGTATCCTTCTATCCCCTTTGTGTGTTTTCTTTTCTTTCAGTAGTGTCGTCCTAGGTAAGGCTAGGACCTCATCCCTTATCTCACACAAGGTGTCTTTATTGTAGCCTCTGGCTGCAAACTTTTTTATTAGTTTCTCAGCGGCATCCAAATATTTAATGTCGTCTGAGGCTATTCTTCTCACCCTTAAGAATTGACCTTTGGGAATGCATTTTATAGTGTTAGGGGCATGGAAACTGTCAGGCCTTAGTATGTTATTTCTTTCTAAGGGTCTGCTGTACAATTCAGTAGTGATTTGTCCTAAACAAATTGAAGGAATCGTTAGAAAACATTGGTCCATTTTAGGACATGACCACAATTTTGGCAAATTATTCTGTGAACGCCCACTCTTTTCATATAAAACAGGTAGGAATATTTCCAACCATTTGGTCAGAGCAGATATTGGGACACAGAAACCCACCACTAGATTCCTAAGTACACCTAAGAATGGTACCTTCCCCGTCTTAATTGTAGCAGCTGCAATTCTATCATAAAGGGAGACTACATTACACCCCCCCACAATGGCAATAAAATCCCTATAAGACAATATTGTACATGTAACTCAGATTGGGTGGTGTATGCATTGAAATGTCCCTGCGGGATGCTGTATGTAGGACAAACCTCACGCCTTGTGCGTGTTCGTATAAGTGAACATAAGAGGTCCATAGGTGCATTTAACCCAACTGAAAAGAAAACCTGTGGGGAAACACTTTAATACAGCCAAACACAATGCAGCAAGCCTAAGGTGGATGGTTCTTGAACAAGTGGAAAGACCACAAAGAGGGGGAGACAGGAAAAAAACGTTATTGCAACGCGAGGCAAAATGGATGGATAGGTTAAATTGCATTGAACCATTTGGAATTAATGAGGCCTGGAGCCTGAAATGTTTTTTGTAAAAAAGGTCCATTTAAACGTAAAACATTAACTTATATATATCTTTTACAGTGGAAAACACGTTGGATGACTCTGAATACATACGAACTTTGTAACAGATCTAAAGTGGTGAGGAAAACCCTTGTTACTATTGATACATTTGTAACACTACTAAGAAGTACTATTGGTGTTTATTGAATAGATGGCAACATAGTATTCATATGCTTGTAATTATGCTGATGCATTCTTTCCGCTGGCCACCAGATGGAGCTGTGGATACACTGGGGGATTATGGGTAAATGAAGTGTTTAAAAGGTCATTTCAATTACACTGTTTGTAACTTGCACCAGAGGAAGGATCCTAGAGGTCCTAAACATGTAGTGCCGTGATAAAATAAACCCACATTTTGAAGACTCTCCGGTTTCTGTGATATTTCATGTTACTGCAGTGGAGATGGCTACTCTACTAACCTGTTGAAGAGTCAGACTACAAAGTCATTTGGAGGATCTAGAGGGAATAAGAACCTATATCCATAGTACTTTTATGGTATCTCTCTGTACAGACTATGAGCAAATTTAGGGGCTGTTCCTGCTGAATTGTGCTTAGTACAGAGGAATACCTATGCTGCCATAGTTTTATGGGATCTCTCTGTACAGACTATGAGCAAACTTAGGGGCTGTTCCTGTTGAATTGTGCTTAGTATAGGGGAATACCTATGCTGACATAGTTTTACAGGCTATGAGCATATGTGGCTACAGATGAATGAGTGTGAGTGATGTGATGGTATGGGGGTCTCACACTGCCCCTCCTTTACTACTCTCAATCGTTTCCCATCAGCGACACCAGTGCAGCAGCCACAGAAGGGAAGAGAGTGGTCACTGTACCTGGGAAAAAAGATTCTCACAGCCCGTCTGTCAACACCAGCCCCTGCTCTGGCTCCAGACTGCCTGTGCCCCGATAAAGGGCCAATCCTTGGTGCGTGGGAGTGGGGGTGGGTATTGTAGGAAGGACCAGGCATGTCTGACAGTTACAAATGTCTGGAGAGGGGTCTCTTGGACCGTTATCTGCTGCTGCAGCCCCTTGTACTGACAGGCATCATATCACAGTACAAAAGCTGTGACTAATAAGATCCTTGTCACAGAAGGACCAACCTACCTGATTAGTAGCCTAATTATAATGACAATAATCTTGGTCATTAATAAAGAAACAGAAACCAAAATCCATACAGATATACAGTACATACTGTATATACATATACCCACATTTATAAGTAATGCTGAATTCCTATATATTGTCCATATAGTACAGTATGAGGGTATAGCTTATTGTGTGCCCAGTACATTCCTTCTCTGTATATTTGTATTTATACATATGGGAGGGAGGTGCCATATTGTTTCCCTTAGACAGTACAGTATGAGGGTATAGTTTATTGTGTGCCCAGAACATTCCTTCTCTGTATATTTGTATTTATACATATGGGAAGGAGGTGCCATATTGTTTCCCTTAGACAGTACAGTATGACGGTATAGCTTATTGTGTGCCCAGAACATTCCTTCTCTGTATATTTGTATTTATACATATGGGAAGGAGGTGTCATATTGTTTCCTTAGACAGTACAGTATGAGGGTATAGCTTACTGTGTGCCCAGAACATTCCTTCTCTGTAAATGTGTGGGAGTTGCCATATTGTTTTATTTTAACTAGAAACATTGGGTATTATCCTGATTTAATATGGATTTAGAAAGGAATCGCTGTATGGATTTCCCAGTCGAGCAGAGCAGATCTTTGCCCACATCCCATTAATTATTGAATTAGTGAAGGTCAGGAAAACCCACAACCAACCCTAACCCACAAAACCTTAGTCAGCTTAATTTCTGTGGCTACTTCTGTGTGTGATTCTGGCTCCAAGACAGAGAATTTTCAGGAGCAGTAAAGGAGTGCACTCCCCTAGTCTGACCCGCACCCAACCATAACCCGCAGTGATTGGACAAATTTCAAGCCAGATACACCCAACCAGTGGTCAACCCACCGGTCACCATGTGTTTTAGGTAAACCAGTATATTCACTACCACTGATCTTGCACAACTCCCTGTTCCCAGGCGTTTAGCGCCAGTCACACACATGAATTATTTTTCCCTTCATGACACCAGTCTTTTTAAATTTAATGGCCTTTAAAAGCCTAACGAAAGCCAGAAGCAGTTTACAGTATGTAACGCCAGTGTCTGTGATGCCATTATTCGGCTGATAGCCGTCAGTCCCACCTCATGTCTGTGAGGGGCTTTGATGTGCGGGAAGATATGCAGAGAACTTCATTGGAAGAGATACTTGTGGCTCCCAGGCTTTACTCTGACATAACTGGGAGCTTCTCCTCAATCCTGTGTCTTTCAAACAGCTGTAAATCTAATGGAACCGGCCTTTGAACAGCCAGGGAGAAACCTCTGAGGGTGAGCAGGGCTTTAAAGGAGAACTAAAGCCTGACTAAAGAAGTTGCTAGAAATGTTGTACATTATGTTTCTGTACCAGCCCCAGACAACCAAAGCCCTTTAGCAGTAAAGATCTGTGTCTCCAAAGATGCCCCAGTAGCTCCCCATCTTCTTTTCTGCTGATTCACTGCACATGCTCTGTGCTGCTGTCACTTACTGAGCTTAGGGACCCACTCACAATATACAGTACACATAGAATAGAAATGCCACAATATAAGGCTGATTAGTAATTAATACAGATAATTACTACATGGCAGTACAGAAACCAGTGCAATTAGCATCAGAATTTAATAATCAGCAAACCTGTAGCATCAGCTTATATTACAGGGGAAGCTCATTTTCTGCTGGATAATTAGTGACGAGCCCTAAGCTTAGCTTCTCAACAGCCAATCAGAGCCCACTGAGCATGTGAGTGTCACAGACACTTTCCAAGATGGTGACCCCCTGTGACAAGTTTGAAGTCCTGGATCATTAACATTTAGTATGATGATGATATGAGTGATATTCTGGGACAATTTGGATTTGGTTTTCATTATTTGTTTTTGAGATATTTAGCTTTTTATTCAGCAGCTCTACGGTTTGCAATTTCAGCAATCTGGTCGCTAGGGTCCAAATTCCCCTAGCAACCATGTACTGATTTGAGCAAGAGACTGGAATATAAATAGGACAGGCCTGAAAAGAAAGAGGAGAACTACAATGTAGTAATTAGGGATCCACCGAATCTAAGATTCGGTTCGGGATTCGGCCTTTTTCAGCAGGATTCGGATTCGGCCAAATGCTTCTTTCCGGCCAAACCGAATTCTAATTTGCCTATGCAAAGTAGGGGTGGAGAGGGTAATCGTGGGACTTTTTGGCACAAAACAAGGAAGTCATTTTTTTTTCCATACCCACCCCTAATTTGCATCTGCAAATTAGGATTCAGATTCGGTTCGGTATTTGGCTGAATACTTCGTGAAGGATTTGAGGATTCGGCCAAATCCAAAATAGTGGATTCGGTGAATCCCTAGTAGTAATAACAATAAACATGTACCTTTAAAGACCATTCGTTATGGGATGGGGTCAGTGACCCCAATTTTAAATCTGGAAAGAATCAGAAGAAAAAGGCAAATCATTTTAAAATACTTTAAAAAAAAAATAAAAGTTTCCTAGAACTTTAGAAAAACTAAAAGTTAACTTAAAGGCGAACCACCCCTTTAACTGATAAAAAAAAATACTTAAATACCTTTACATAACCGATTCTTAGAATGTTGCACTGCTGTGGGTTGAGGGAGGTGGCTTTGGGATGAGGTAGGTGGCTACTGCTGTAGGTGATACAAATTTCTGAATGCAGGTCATTCCTGAGGGTGCAGTACCAGTAAACTGCCTGCAGATGGGAGTTAAGTATCTGTCCAGAGAGCTTGACCATTCGCATGTATCAGGGCGATGTTATATATGGATAGTGCTGTTCATATAGTGATTATTGTGTTTGACAGCTCATTAACATTACCCATACCTCCCAACTGTCCCGTTTTTAGAGGGACAGTCCCTCTTTTGACAGCTCAACCTGCAGTCCCTCGTTTGTACTGGAAAGTTTTTCTCTGCACTGAACAGCCAGAAAAAGAAATAATGTTTCTAACTTAATTGGATTTTGGCAGAGAGCACAGAACAGCCACAGCTGCAGATAAAATACTTTTGTAACAATTTCGAGGTAAACAAATAAGTAATTGTAACAATATAAGATAACAGGTCTCTTGGGAGAATTATGACTCACAGCGTAAAGGGCAATTCACCTTCATTAGCAAAACTGTAATAACTGGAAAAAAAAAGTAGAGAAGTAGGGTTGCCACGTGGCTGGTTCATATAGTTAAAACTGATATTAATAGTAAGATAAATTATATATGTGTCCGTTTTTGGGTACTGAAAATCCCCACTACAAACAGGTGTGGACCCTATCCACCTAAACCACCCTTAATCACTAAGATTGGTAATTCAATGAAACAAAGTTATTGGTAATTGGTAATTCTTGTTACCAATAACATTGTTGAATTGGTAACAATTGTTGTACCTGTATTGATTGTGATGTATGTAACTCCATGTGTTCTATGTATATAATTCATGTGATCTAGTTGTATAAACACATTTACTTTACAGTGCTACACAATGGGGGGAATTCACAAAAGTGTCGGTAAAACAAGTCACCCAGAAGTGGCGTTCGACAAATTTGTAAAATGTCGTATGAACGGCAAATTCACAAAGGCAGATGTTACCATCTCTGAATGTCTCGTAAATCTGACAATTTTCTAAAATGTCGTATATCTTTTCATCGTACAAACGACATTTACCAAGACTTTTCAAAAGACAATTTGACCGACATTTTCATTTTGGAGAGCCTAAAGCGTCTGAAAAATTGTCGGTAAAAAAAAAAAAAGAGTTTGCGAGTCATTCATAAAAATGCCTGGAAAAGTGGCGCCGAAAAAACCACGCCCACTTTTAACGACACTAATTTAAAAGTGTCGTACATGTCGGAAAATTGGGGGAGAAATGCTCTGTGAATTTGTCGGCTGTTGCTACGACACTTTCTATGACATTTTAAAGACATTTTTAAGACTTTTTTTCGTTCCCGACACTTTTGTGAATTCCCCCCACTATGTTGGCGCTGTATAAATACATGTTATTAATAATAATAATAAATGGATATTAATACTGTAGTATTTTTATTAATAGGGAGGAAACATAACACAGATGCGGCTGCTGGTATTGTGTTCCAGGAATGCTGGCCAGAAGGAACGAGATTAGAGTTGTTCCTTTTAGAGATGCCACAAACCCTATCCAGCAAGCCGTGCAGGCTCACTTTCATCAAGGGATTTTCCAGATTCACTTATTGGCCACACGGGGTCAGTGCTCTCACAATATTTATGGTTTTCTTTCCTCACCACCAATCACAGAACTGCCCAAGGTGCCTGGTTCCTTGGCCAACAACCAAAGAGAAGCCACATAGAATTGTATCATTGAACAGTGACGTCATACACTGACATAAATGGAGCCTTCCCAGCTTAGTGGATAGATTTTTACAGTATTCAAATGCACCATGTAAAGGCTTATGAGAGATGGTATAAGAGAGGGCAAGCAACCTGACACACGGCAACCTTCAAGCATCGCTGCTCTCTTTATATGCTGATGGGTTTAATGAGGTGAAGGGAATGTGATACTCTATTCAGCTGGGCTGGAACTTTGTAGTGTAAATGGTCACAGACCCTCACTGTCCTCCCATTGTTTACAGCCAATAGACGGTTGCTCAGCAGCCCAATTATTGTCAGTCACTTATCTCTCTGTCTCTGTGAGCTTTAAACCAACCCTGCAGGGAGGTGGCAGCCTTCGAAAAAAATGGCCGCAGGTAAACGGACCACCATACGGGGTTTACCCTGAAGTGGTGCGGCGGCTTGTTGATTTTATGATCATAACTTTGTAACTAAAACCCCTGTATTTGAAAGTATTCCCACTTTTATAGACAGGGTCGGACTGGACCAGCGGGACACCGGGAAAAAATCCAGTGGGCCCGGCAGTGTCGGACTGGCCCGACGGGACACCGGGAAAAAACCCGATGGGCCCGACCCTCGTGGGCCTCCGCCGGGCCCCGCCAGGCCAGGCCCCCTCCCCCGATGCTTGTTTTTTGGAAAAAAAAAAGGATCTTCGTCGATGCTCAGTGTGCGCATGCGTGCAGACGCAGCGCCGTGTGCACATGCACACAGAGGGGGCCACCGCTGAAGGGCGCTGCACGGCGCGTTGCAGCAGGGGGACGGGGGCCTGTAGGGGGGCCCTGGACTGGAGTCCCGGTGGGCCCCGGGCCTCCCAGTCCGACCCTGGGGCCCGGCCCTGATCAGCTCCCCCGAATTGGTTGTGCCTCTGTGTTTGCGCATGGTGGGGGGAGGGAGGTTTGCGATCCAGAAAGTCAGAAAAGGGGCTCTGTGACTGTGAAGAGGGCCCTTCGGGTTGGGGTTCAGGTGACCCCAATGCTCCAGTTAGAGTTGCCACATTTTCTGTAAAATAAACACCGGACATCCTATATTTTTACAGTTTTTCCCTATTAATAACATTGTCCCCAAGCAACATTTTTACCAGCCAGGACTGTAAAATACTGGCCAGTTGGCAACCCTAGCTCCAGTCCGACCCTGTGCATAGATACTAAATTACTAGTGAAACCCCTCTCTTTTGTGAGTTTCTCACTAACCCTGCAGAGCTGACTCTCCAAATAGTCATGCGACTGGCAGCTGTTAGCTGTGGGAGGTCACTGGGAGATGTAGTTCAGCTGCGTGTCAGAGAGTCTTGCCTTACTATACACACTATCCTGCAGTTACAGACCCCAAAAGAAGTATATATCTGTAGCAGGTCATTTCTGGGGCCCTCACTCACACCCTAAAAGATGATGGCGATGTTCTCCTGGAAGCCGGAGTGTCAGTGGCCTGCAGTTAACAGTTTATGGCCCAAGGTGGAGTGAGTAAACACGTCTGTAACAGGCAGTACCACTCCGCCGGCTGCTCCCTCCCTGCACTGCAATCTCTCCCGTTTCACTCAGTGTTTGTAATTGCCTCCTGCCACGTCCCTGTTGTGCTGCACAATAACCCTGAGCGTGAAACTCTGACAAAAACAACACTGTGATTCCCCCAGGGCCCACGTTCAAAGTCTGGAGGCAGCACCCACCCCCGGCACCTTTATTGCTCCTTGCCATGCCATTCATATACCGCCTGCCGTTAATCACCCTTTTATGTTTATCTTAGACTCTCCTGGGGCAAATAATCCAACATTTATCTTTGCACTAATAAATGTACTCACCCTGAAGTGGGTGTTGGGACCCTTCAACTGTCAGTGGGTGCTAAGTAATACTTTTAACAACTCAAGGGCCACAACTTGGGTAGATACTTGGGTATATACTTTCACTGTTGCCATCTTGCCCTACTGTCTCCATATATTGTCCTACTGTCTCCATCTTGCCTTAATTGTCTCCATCTTGTCCTATTGTCTCCATGTTGTCCTACTGTCTCCATCTGGCCCTACTTGTCTTCACATTGTTCTACTGTCTCCATATTGCTCTACTTGTCTCCATCTTGCCCTACTGTCTCCATCTTGTCCTACTGTCTCCATCTTGCCCTACTTGTCTCCATCTTGCCCTACTTGTCTCCATCTTGCCCTACTTGTCTCCATCTTGCCCTACTTGTCTCCATCTTCCCCTACTGTCTGTGAGAGACTTACCCAGGGGGCGGCAGGGACGCCTGCCGCCCCCTCGACGGGGTTGTTCGTCTCTCTTTGCCGCCGCCGATGCGGTTAGGCCTCAGGCGCCGGCTCCTATGGAGCGCGCGGCGCACATGCGCCAGAATTAAAGGGACAGGTGCGCTGACGTCCTTGCGCAGGCGCTGATTCGCCAGCGTCCAATGGCGCCAAATTCAAATGTTTAAAGGGCCATCAGTTCTTTTGTGCCTTGCCCAACGTAGGTTCTGTATATTGTTCCTGGGTGCTATTTTCGCTGTGTTTCTTGTTGTGACCTTGGCTATTCCTGATTCCTGTTTGACTTCCGCCTGCCCTGACCTTTTGGCTTGTTCCTGACTACTCTTTGGATTTCGTTTTGTACTTCGACCCTGTTAGTTGCTGACCTGGCCTGTGACCTCGACTACTCTGCTGTTTACCGATTTTGTACCACATTTCCGATTGGTTTCGACTCGGCCCGTTCCTGGACTGGATAACCTTTACGTTTTGTTCCCTTGCTCGCTCAGAGTTCTTCCCTCAGTCTCCTCACTATTAAGTCCTGGCGGCATCCGAGTAGCGGAGGGCTCCACCCGACGTGAAAGGCGGCGGTTATAGGCCGAAGCGTGAGCCGAGCCTGGGACACTGGGGTTTACTCTGGGTTGTGGGATACTGAACGTTACACTGTCCCCATGTTGTCCTACTGTCTCCATTTTGCCCTACTTGTCTCCATCTTCCCCTACTGTCTCCATACTGTCCTATCTCCATCTTGCCCTACTTGTCTTCATGTTGTCCTACTATCTCCATCTTATCTACTGTCTCCATCGTGTCCTATTTTCTCTATGTTGTCCTACTATCTCTATCTTGCCCAACTGTCTCAATGTTGTCCTACTGTCTTCATCTTGCCCCACTGTCTCTATGCTGTCCTACTGTCTTCATCTTGCCCTACTGTCTCTATGCAGTCCTATTGTCTCCATCTTGTCCTAGTGTCTCCATGCTGTCCTACTGTCTCCGTCTTACCCTACTCTCTCAGTGTTGACCTACTATCTCCATCTTGTCCTACCTGTGTTCATTTCTTACCATACTGGGGGTCATTTGTAAGCTTCGCTCAGGGCAGATTGGTTTGCAAAGTGAATATATTTGCCCTGCGCATGGTTATATTTATAAAGCTGAATAAGAGGGTGCATACAGAATTGCGATTTTTTTTTTCAAAATGCAAATGTCTATAGGATCTTTGTAAATATGTCACAATTCGCAAATATTGCGAATATTTATGCAAACACACTGAGACTCAATTACGCCACAACTTTGGTGGCGGATAAAATATTCGCAGAACAGTTTCGCAAACTGCTAATTTAAGTTACTGTCAACGCTATTATCGCACACAACAACCTCGCACATTGGGTGCACTCACGCAAACTCCCGTCTCATTTGCGAGCCATTTGCGAAAATGTATTCACACTGCGAATTCGCAAAAAATGGAAAGACGGGCAGAGCAGTGCAATATATTAGGGAAAATATATTCAGGAAAAAACATGCACAATACAACCATTTGCAAAAAATATTCGCTGCGCAAACTTTATAAATGGCGCCCACTGTCTCCATGTTATCCTATTATCTCCATCTTGCCTACTGTCTCCATTTTCTCTATCTTGCCCAACTGTCTCCATGTTGTCCTACTGTCTCCATGTTGTCCTACTTTCTCCATTGTCCTTGCTATGTTCATTTTGCTAGAATATTAGGTATAGAGTACTAGGTATTGGGTCTTTCACTTTGCTATGGCAATCCACGGGTAAGGAATTTAGGGTGACTGATGAAACAGAGAGTCACTGCCAGGAAAATGTAGAATGACACACAGTAGGTACGTTTTCATAAGATGTCCCTTTAAATAGTTGCTGTGCCTTATGTACAGAGGGATCAGGGGCAGTTACTGTAGCCACGGTGGCATTATAGGTTTCAGTGCTCATTGGGCAAGTAGCCTGGTCCTGGGCAACATTAATTTCAGGTCACGTGAGATTCCCATAGAGATAGTACATGTTTTCCGCTCAGAGACCCCCAATACAGAAGGTAAACTGGCCTGTAGTTCTAGATGCCCCCCTTTATGGCCCAATCTCTCAAGTGACTACAAGGTTGTACATTTAACTAATCATGAAGGGAGAAAATTGCTCAATTGGCTCTTGTACTGAATCTCACACACCCTTTCCCAAGGTCACCCATCATGTGGAACGCATAGTTTTGGTGCATGGTACAATGCCAGGGTGCTGAGCACACACAGACCTACCCTCTGTCATAACCAGCACAATGCCCCGACTTATCCTACACTCTCACTATTTGTTATACCGAGACAGTCTGGCAGTCAGAATTGGATAACACTGTTTATTCACCTCTCTCTGTTCCACATTTCTTTTCTTTGCTGCTCGGCCCGATAAGGGAATTCTTCCCCTTCATTGTGATAACTTGTTTTTATTCATAGGAAGCTGTACAATGAAAAAGGTCTGTCTGTCAGGCCCGGACTGGCAATCTGTGGGTTCTGGCAAATGCCAGAGGGGCTGCTGTATGCTTCCATAGAGAGTTACCATATAGTGGGCTGGTAGGGGGCTGTTTGGGCCTCTTTGTACTTGGAATGGCAGGGCCTATTTTGACTCCCAGTCCAGGCCTGCTGTCTGTCATAGCAATCTGTCCTCCAACCACTGTCACAGTGTAACCCCCATATCATATATGCACATAATATAACTGTATAATATATAGGCACAGATATACCCCCATCTTTCCTCCAACCACTGTCACAGTATAACCCCCATATCATATATGCACATAATGTAACTGTATAATATATAGACACAGATATACCCCCCATCTTTCCCCCAACCACTGTCACAGTGTAACCCCCATATCATATATGCACATAATGTAACTGTATAATATATAGGCACAGATATACCCCCATCTTTCCCCAACCACTGTCACAGTGTAACCCCCATATCATATATGCACATAATGTAACTGTATAATATATAGGCACAGATATACCCCCATCTTTCCCCAACCACTGTCACAGTGTAACCCCCATATCATATATGCACATAATGTAACTGTATAATATATAGGCACAGATATACCCCCATCTTTCCTCCAACCACTGTCACAGTGTAACCCCCATATCATATATGCACATAATGTAACTGTATAATATATAGGCACAGATATACCCCCATCTTTCCTCCAACCACTGTCACAGTGTAACCCCCATATCATATATGCACATAATGGAACTGTATAATATAAACATTCCCCCGTACAGGAGAAATGGGGTGTAGTGAGTAAATGTCACGTCATTAGTGTAATTAATACGGGTGTGACAGGTCCCACCTTTAGCAAACACACTACTAGAGCAGTAATGCCATTACCATCTCTTTTTGCTCACTGTTATCTGATGCCCATTTCATTCTTAAAGGGATACTGTCATGGGAATTTTTTTTTTCCAAAATGAATCAGTTAATAGTGCTGCTGCAGAAGAATTCTGCACTGAAATCCATTACTCAAAAGAGCAAACTGATTTTTTTTTTAATTTTTATTTAATTTTGAAATCTGACATGGGGCTAGACATATTGTCAGTTTCCCAGCTGCCCCCAGCCATGTGACATGTGCTCTGATAAACTTCAGTCACTCTTTACTGCTGTACTGCAAGTTGGAGTGATATCACCTCCCCCCAGCAGCCTAACAACAGAACAATGGGAAAATAACCAGATAACAGCTCCCTAACACAAGATAACAGTTACCTGTTAGCGCTAAGAACAGCACTCAATAGTAAAATCCAGGTCCCACTGTGACACATTCAGTTACATTGAGTAGGAGAAACAGCAACCTGCCAGAAAGCAGTTCCATCCTAAAGTGCTGGCTCTTTCTGAAAGCACATGACCAGGCAAAATGACCTGAGATGCACCTACACACCAATATTACAACTAAAAACAATATACTTGCTGGTTCAGGAATTAAATTTTATATTATAGAGTGAATTATTTGCAGTGTAAACAGTGTCATTTAGAAATAAAAACGACATCATAAAAATCATGACAGAATCCATTTAACCCTAAATATCCAATATCACATTTCACAGATCTTCAGCCACTGGCCTTTCTAGTACGTTAGTCTCCAACGCCCAGCAACTCCCAGCAACCACCGACAACGATGAGGGGGGGCTACCGAATGGATTTCCCTGATTTATATAAATAAATAAAATGGTTGGTATACAGAGAAAGGTATTTAGGTGTAAAAGTAACTAAGAATTGGTTTTCTCTTGGATGAGGGGCACATTTAAGAAGATGCATTTGAATGGTGTAAAGGTAAAATCCAGTTGTAATCCCCTCGGTGGGCCGAAACATTAGTCTGCAACCTTCATTTAAACAATTTGTAATCTTTTAAATCCTGAGAGTGTGGCTCATTTTTGGATATTTGGGATGAATTATTGATTCTGCACCCAGGCAAATTAACTTTATTTTTCAAGAGTGCCAGCATCTTGGTATATATATATATATATATATATATATATATATATATATATATATATATATATAGCAGGAAAAAAAATATAGATAAATATATATTCTGATCAGTAGCCTTCCAGCTGTAATTGAATGCTCAGCACTCCCATACAGCCCAAGCAGGACCGCCATCAGGGGGGCACAGGGGGTACATTTGTACCAGGCCTGAGCCTAAAGGGGGGACCGGCTGTGCTGTACTTTTAGAATTACCTGTGGCCCCTTGACATCGCCGAAGACCCAAAACTCCAAAGGCCCGAAACCGCAAATGGAGCCAAGGCCACAAAAAGACCCAAAGTCACAAAAGGAGCCGAAGGTAAGTTCCACTTCACACCAATGTTTGTTTGTTTTAATTTTACTAAACCCCTGGCCACCAATGTATTATTTTTATTCTCTATAGCCTCATGGCCACCAATGTTTTTTTTTTTTTTTTTTTAAAAAAAAGTTCTGATTTTGAACTTTTCTGATGGCGGCCCTGAGCCCAAGCTGGGAGCCACATGTTGGACGTTCCTGATAGAGATCATTACTGACACCCGCTTGTGTGACTCTACACCCTGACACCCGTCTGCAGCCCCTTCCCATACACATCTGTCTCCTGGATACACATTCTTATTATATAAAGGCAAGAATCCATGTGTGGCCCCTGCAGTATCAGCAGTGGGGCCCAGAAGAGACTGTGGTTACTGTGAGGTAATAGAGAAAAATGTAACACATGTGGGGAGATACATATGTTTGTAATGGGGCAGATTGGAGGCCACCCAATGGCACATTCCCTGGCACTCACTCAAGTCTTGCCTACGGTCTCTCCCCCTTATCTTGATTAATATTTAAAGAAACTCCTTGAGTCAACGGCCTCTCATGTTGTTGCCTGTTGTTACGGCTTTATCTGACTGACTGCAAGCTCCGCAGATCTCATTCAAGATTCCCAGCGCATATTCACTCTGTTAGAGGTTTCACATGCACAGCAAAGCTCATTTGTTCTACGTTCAACTGTGATCCAGTTGTTACATTAAAACTATGTTGCATCTTGCAGTTCTGTATAAAGTTCCACTGTTATATCGTTTCTCTCTTACAGGCTATGAGCAAACTTAGGGGGCTGTTCCTGCTGAATTGTGCTTAGTACAGAGGAATACCTATGCTGCCATAGTTTTATGGTATCTCTTTAGACAAACAAACCTATAGGGCTGTTCCTGCTTCTGATGTTCCTGCTTCTGATGTCTGTAGTTATTCATTACCTGATGTAAATTTTAAGCGTTTAGGTTCTCCTGTTACAATCCAAAAACAAACAGGCCAATTTAATTGTCTCCTGGTGAAAATGCCCCCAGTGTGTGTATGTTATAGGGACTTTATATTGTAATTTTCACTGGGACTGTTGAGAGTGATGTATAATCTCTGTACAGCGCTACAGTGGATGTTGGCAATATTTAAAGGATAATAATACATTTCTGCATTGAATCTAATAAATATACATGCTGCAGGCTTAGGTATAAAATCTTTAGAATATTACGGTGCAGAAAAAAATCCATATTTATCAGATAATTTCGAGGGAAGTCTCTGAATAAGCCCTGGGAGGTGCACAATGCCCTTTGTATGGGAAGGATTTGGATGTCCAGTTAGTGACCCCCCAGGACTGGGTCAGCACAAGGTCATTTCTCCAGGAGGGAAGGGAAAGCGGTTGCCTTTGTTCTGCTTATCTGTTCCTGGTGGGTGGGTGACAGTTGGAGAGGGCAGGCAGGGAAGGTAGCTGCCAATGACAGCACTTGGGTCAGTATTAGGTTGCAGGTTAATGTCTCTCTCTCTGACAGAACAAGATTCCGGGGGCAGATAAATGGAGGCAGAATAAAGTGCCTGCAGGTCGGTGCTTGCGCAATGGGAGCGATGTTATGAGACGTGAGGGGGAATGAGCTGTTCCTGGATGGATTCGGCACAGGTTCTGCCATAAGGGAATGACGCAGGGGCCAGAGGATAAAGATGCACCCGATCCGGCTCATCTCACGCCTTCCAGGGGCCAGTGCCGCATCCTCTGATCTCTGAGCGTTGTCTTACTGAGTGCTTTTGGCCTCCATATAAAGGCACATGAGAGTTTGGAAGCCGTACATCTCTCCTGTTTGCTGGTGGAATGCACCTTGTTTCCCCTCACACTCAACTCTCATTCACATGTTACTAACGACAAAGCATCTGCCGTTAACGTAACTTTAACTAAAGTAACTTTAGGAGACACATTTGTGGTTTTAAAAAAAGAAATGTCTCTCATAGTGCGGACAGTGTAATTGAGTTCTCTGCACTAGCAATGTGGCCCCTCCTTGTCCCTCCACCACCGCAAGAAAGGCGCAGGGAATGAGAGGGCAGCATTGGGAAGACCATGTCAGGGTGGCGTGGTGGCATAATCACCTCTGCAAAGAACTGGTCCTAACTAGATATAGAAGGCCCCTGGGTAGTACCATCATGGTGCCAGCCCCCCAAACTGCTTCTCCGAAACTGTCCTTCCCCTGCTGCTGCATATCTGTGTTTTTTCTTCCTATACACAGACCAATAAGCTGTATAAAGGTGGCCATACACGGGCTGATAAAACATGACAACATACCAAATCGGCAGCTTATTGGCCCGTGTATAGGGCCCTCCGACGGGCTTTCCTGATCGATATCTGGCCGAAAATTGGCCAGATGTCGATCGAGCATGGCTAACAATCCATGCCCCAGGGCCCAAAGATCAGATCATAACGAAGGGTTGCGATCGCGGGACCACATCAATAAACAGATGTGGTCCGCGAACCGACGGGATTTTTAGTCATGTCTGATTGATGTCTGGTTGACTTTTGGCCAGCTATCGATACACAGGGCACGATTTATAAACTGTTCACCCGTAGGCCACCAACCCCTATCCGCCCCACTCACTCGCACCCAACCCTCCCCCCCCCTGCACCTAGGGTTGCCACCTGGCCGGTATTTTACCAGCCTGGCCTGTAAAAATGATGGCTGTTATTAATAGGAAAAAAAGATAAATATACAGGAAGGCCGAAAAAGGTGGCAACCCTACCTGCACCCGACCCGCTCTCGACCTGCTCCCCCAAACCCGACTTGATCCACTCTCGCAGCCCCAGTGCTCACCTCCATTGCATTTGCAGTTCCTTGCGGGGATTAGATGAGCTGTAGATTAAAACTGCCAAATCTCCCTCTCGGTAACAAGTATAAATGTGGCCAGCGGGTGCCATGCCGCCCCCAGTTCTCTGCTGCCCTAGGCCCAGGCCTTTGTGGCCTGCCCAATAAGCTCCAGCTTGGTCTGTCAGCAGCTTTTATCGGCCCGTGTATGGCCACCTTAAGGCCAAGTGGCGTATAGAGGGACTTTGTCCAGATCTCGTTCCTAATTTTAAAGTAAAAGCTACTGTAAGAGCATATGCCTGGGATGGGAACGCCATTATTACATTGGAAGGGAAATGCCCCACACCCTGTTTAAGGGAAACTAAGGGGAAGTTAACCCTTACATATCAAGAGGGAACAGCACACATGCTCCACGCAGTTTCAGTTGCAGTTATTATTTACTGTAATACAAGGACACCCTTCACCTCCTTACAGGAACGCTATCATTGTTATTTGAAGCCGGCCTTGAACTGCCAGACTTGGTTCCAAAGAGTATTAGCAGAATGGCAGTGACTAATATCAGCCCAAGGCTGTGACCTTTACTCGCTGGATCGCAGAGAAAAATGCTTGTTTTAGCAAACGGCACTTTTGTGTTTCCGTGTCCCACTCTGTACAAGTATAAAGGGTAAATTTCATAAGACTGTACAGTCCTTATCTCATAGTGAAAATTCAGGGATATGTCCAATAAATGCATGTTACAGGGCCCCTGTGATTGCATTGAATTCCAGCTGCTGTCAGTGCAGTCCTTCTAGCTGGATTTTCTACACATTGAAGTCATATGATAACCCTACAGTAGGATCCTACAATCCATTGTCCGCCTGGTTATACTTCACTGGGTGTAAAGGTAGCCATAGTTGTTAAAAATTTCAAAATGAATCAGTTAATAGTGCTGCTCCAGCAGAATTCTGCACTGAAATCCATTTCTCAAAAGAGCAAACAGATTTTTTTATATTCAATTTTGAAATCTGGCATGGGGCTAGACATATTGTCAATTTCCCAGCTGCCTCAAGTCATGTGACTTGTGCTCTGATAAACTTCAATCACTCTTTACTGCTGTACTGCAAGTTGGAGTGATATCACCCCCTCCCTTTTTCCCCCCAGCAGCCAAACAAAAGAACAATGGGAAGGTAACCAGATAACAGCTCCCTAACACAAGATAACAGCTGCCTGGTAGATCTAAGAACAACACTCAATAGTAAAAACCCATGTCCCACTGAGACACATTCAGTTACATTGAGAAGGAAAAACAGCAGCCTGCCAGAAAGCATTTCTCTCCTATAGTGCAAGCACAAGTCACATGACCAGGGGCAGCTGGGAAATTGACAATATGTCTAGCCTCATGTCAGATTTCAAAATTGAATATAAAAAATATCTGTTTTGAGAAATGGATTTATTTCAGTGCAGAATTATGCTGGAGTAGCACTATTAACTGATGCGTTTTGAAAAAAACATGTTTTCCGATGACAGGATCTTATCCTGAAACAATCGGTTAAATGTATGATCGAATGTTCCATGTATGAACATTTTCTAAACTGTTCGATTTTTTAACCGATGTTGGGCGAAAAATTGTTTGATGCACCATCGTTCAGTGTCCACTAACCTCGCGATAATCTGTCGGATCGCACTAAAATTGGTCATTAAGGAGAGAAAGTGTTCTTGCACTTGGGGGTTTGGTTATCGCGAGGTTAGTGGACACTGAACGATGGTGCATCTAACAAGTTTTGATCGTATTGACTTACCTGAAACCCCGGGCTGGTGCTCCTATCAGTTGAAAACTGCACCAGCCTGGGGTTATACCAGTGAGCACCACGGAAAAATTGCGCTTAGTTCACCAGAAATAAAGAATTGTCTTAATTACCTCCTTTTATCTCTTTGTGACTGTTTTGTAACATTAAACTGTAGAGTTTAATTTTTCACCATCTTATGTCTTCCCGAAGTAGCTCTGGGAGGGGGTCGCCGACTCTGTAACTATTGTAAATACATTTCTTTGTCCCTGCTGAGCAGAATCCCTGAGTTTCATTAATGGCAGCTGATACAAACAGTTCAGAATCTGCCTCTGGATCGCTGAGTTTCCAGCCTGAAACAGATCGGAACATGAAACGTTATACTTCAACTTCGGAAAATTGGTGAAATAAAAAAAAAAACAAAGCTTGGAAAGCAATTGAAAAAAGTTTTATTTCGGGTAGACAATCTGAAAAAATGTGTTTGCAAGGTGAACAACCCCTTTAAAAGCATTTGTTTTAAAGGAGAAGGAAAGGCGCTCTTTACTTGGGGGATGCGAAAAGTAACCCCCAAAAAGCACCCCAAGTGATTGTATATACTTACCTCACACCCCGGTCCGGTGCTCCTATCAGAAGAAAACTGCACCAGCCTGGGGGTTATTCCTTCTTCTTCTTTCTTCGGGCAGGTGCACATGCGCAGTAGAGCGAAAAGTTTAACGAAAAAGTCGCCTATTTCGTTCTACTGCAAATGCGCCTGCCCCGGGAAAGTTGAAGAAAGAAGAAAAAGGAAGATGATCACTCCTGGTGCTTAATGGAAGAACCCCAAACCGGTGCAGTTTTCTGCTGATAGGAGCACCTGGAGTGTCAGGTAAGTAGATACAATCACTTGGGGGTGCCTAACTTTTGGCACCCCCAATTAAATAGGCCTTTCCTTGTTCTTTAACCGAGCCTGTTGAGTGTAGTACTTTTTTGTTGTTTTGTAAATGTTTTATCTGTCTCTTTCTCTCTCTGTCTGAATGTATCTCATTATTTTCTGCTACCAAATCCACACCAGTTTGTCCACTTACTTATATCAATACATTTTCCCGAAAATGTTATGTCTGGTGGTAAAAACCCGAAAAACTGGACACATTTTTCTGATTTTCCACCCGAAAACTCCGATTTTTTTGATTTTTGCCAAAAATCCTCGGATTATTTCACGAAACCCAGCGCAGATCCTGATATCTTCGGGGCTTCTCCTATTGATTTATATGGAACCTGATTCTGACTTTTTCCTCTGGGTTTAAATCCCCAAAAATTCAAGTTTTTTTCCCCACAAACTATTAGGATTTTTATAGTAAAAAAAAACCCATGAATTTTTCGGATTTTTGGCATTCAGAATTTAATAAATAACCCCCTTATTGTGTTCCCCAACACTTGCACATGTGACAGCACCTGACAGACATGACAGAGAAAGAGTGCTAGCTTCCCGACAAGCAGGCAACACCATTAATATGATAAATGTCCCTCACATGACAAATTGTGGGAGCAATGGTGCAGCTCTATCATGGTCTCTCCCAGAGGAAGCCAATCACATCTCCATGCAGAACTGAGAGACTTCTGGAACATTTATAAGCACAGGATTCATTAGAGGCTCGTTCATTACTCTCGCACTACTCATATCACTCAGCAAGAGACATTGAGATCTGTGGGTGTCTTTGCTGCTAATGGGAAAGTGTGTAGTATAAAGCAGGTCTATGGGGCATATTATCAATCAAAGCAAAGGAGAATGTGTCAAATAGGCCTCTATGGAGCGAGTGAAAGGAACTTAATCACCCCAAAGATAATGAGTTAATAAAGGCTGCAGGGTCATTAGCCGCCGGCAGGTCAGTTTGCAGTCAGCCAATCACTAGCTCTATCCCAAATAAATAGGAAAGTCTTCCTGACCTCACAATGACAATTTGAAAATAAGATTACGAAGTGGAGTTGTTTGTATCTCATTGGACAAGCTCCCTGTCATTGACTAAATGCCGTCAAGATATTCCCAGAAGGTCGGGATACAGTTCCACTAAATCCTTCCTTCAGTGCATCTGGTCACCAGTTAACTCCTCAGTGCCAGGCTGCTTGTTGCTGGGCAGAAACACCATGAAAGCAGATTTATTAAGGCAGATCCTACAGTGTTGCTGGGTCTTTAAAGGAGAACTAAACCCTAAGGGTAAGGCCAGACGAGGAGATTCGGGGAGATTTTGTCACCTGGCGACTTATCGCCACATCTTTTGCGCGACTATCTCCCCGAACTGCCTCAGCGTCTTTTCCCCATAGGCTAGAATGAAAAGTCGCCTGCGCTAATGCACACGCGGCGATGCGTTTTCAATAGTCGCCCAAAGTTGCCTCACTTACTAATCAGCCTTATATTGTGACATTTCTATTCTATGTGTACTGTATATTGTGAGTGGGTCCCTAAGCTCAGTAAGTGACAGCAGCACAGAGCATGTGCAGTGAATCAGCAGAAAAGAAGATGGGGAGCTACTGGGGCATCTTTGGAGACACAGATCTTTACTGCTTTGGGCTGGTACAGAAGCCAAAAACATATTGTACAACATTTCTAGCTACTTCTTTAGTTAGGCTTTAGTTCTCCTTTAATGCAGGAACCCAACATCACAGGCTCTGCTATAAGATGGAAGGCACCAACCTGAGAAATACAACAAGGCTTTAGTTCAAGGTCAGGCCCAGGATCCGTTATCTGATCCCTGCCAGTCATTTATCACACGGAGCCCATCATTAGTGTCAAACTGCTTTATGACCCATTAACTTAACACTGAAAGTTGTTTTGCTTAGAGTCAAGTGTGATGTCACTTATGTGCAGTGATTTAATGGCCTGGGGAGGGGGGGAGAGAGCCTGAAGGCTTCCCAGAGGGCTGGGTGGCTACTAGAACGTCATTTTGCCTGAATTACATTCCAGCCATTGCTGAACTACGACTCCCAGCATGCACCCAAAGCCAACAGTGCATTGCAGCTTTGAGGTCCCATAAGTACAATGTTATAGTCTGATTCTGTGCAACTCTCACAAATAGACTGTAAGCTCTCTGTAGCCATAACATAAATGCCCAAAGTTTAGGCAAGTACAGAAAATATTGTGTCACAGACAGTCATTGCAATGTGGGGGTTCACTCTGAAACCATAAACAACACTGAACCCCAGGTCCAAAGATTAAAAAAATATAGTGAAGAACATTTCTGCTGTAATAACCACCTTTTGCCGCCAGCATATGAGACCTCTCTTATGTAATAAAGGACACAATGTCTGCTCAGGTGCAGTAACCTATAGCAACCAATAAGATGATATAGGCGATGGGAACTAACCTTTTTATTACATAACCCCTTATTAAGTGTTTCATGTGTGTGTCCGGCTGCAGCAGTGGAAAAAATACCAGAACCCCTCTCCGTACAGGCAGGGCAGTTATATTTATTACGCTGTGTAAAACGAAATTCGTCGGAAAAGCAGTGTAAAAAGCTGTGTAGTCCCGTCAGTTCCCATTGTTGCAATCCAATCGCTCGGCCCTAGCGGAAATGAGTGGATCTTATAGTGTAAAATGCACTAATCTTCTATAATATAATAATAGGAGGTATTAAATGGAATAAACTGATACATTAGGGCAGAGACACACGTGAAGATCCGTCAACAAATCGCCTCTTCTAATCTCCCCGAACTGCCATCCCGCCGGCTAGAATCTAAATCGCTGGCGGGATGGCACTCGGAGCACTTCATTTTCCGAAGTCGCCCGAAGCTGGCGACTATGGAAAACGAAGCAATCCGAGTGACTGGCAATTTTGGAAAATGAAGAGCTCCAAGTGTGACTTCGGAAAACAAAGCGATCCAAGTGCCATCACGCCGGCGATTTAGATTCTAGCCAATGGGAAGGCAGTTCGGGGAGATTAGTCGCCCGAAGAAGAGTCGTTTTGTTGCTGGGTGACTAAATATCCCCAAATTTCCACATGTGTCTCTGCCCTTAAGGTTCAAGCACACAGGCAGATTCGGGGAGATTTAGTCGCCTGGCAACCAATGGCCTCTGCTGCTGGGCGACAGTCTCCCTGAACTGCCTTTCCCCTGCCATCCGCCTGCTATAATGACAAAACACCAGCGCCAATGCACTCGCGGCGCTTCGATTTCTGAAGACGCCCGAAGTTTCCTTGTGAGGCGAGTGCCACGAGTGCATTGCGCTGGTGTTTTCTCATTATAGCAGGCGGATGGCAGTTCGGCATCGAAATGTATCATGTAGGGGCAGATTTATCAAAGGTTGAGGTGAATATTCAAATGAAAAAAATTAGAATTTCAAGCTATTTTTTGTGTACTTTGACTAGGGATTCAAATATGAAAAAAATGTGAAAATCTAAATTTATCATGTACTATCACGACTTTGACCGTTTGCAGTCTTAAACCTGCCGAATTGCTGTTTTAGCCTATGGGGGACCTCCTAGAACCCATTTGGAAGTCAATTGGTGGACTTTGAAAAATCAAATGGAATTCGATCGAATGCGCTATTTCTTCGATTCATACGATTCGGGCCTATTTGATCAAAAACGGACCAATTCGATCAAAAAAAAAACTTTGACTTCATTTTGGTTGGTCTTTTTGAATTCGAATTTCGAATTTTTTTCTTTTCGAAATTCGACCCTTGATAAATCTGCCCCTATTAGTGTGAGAATACTCAGACTCAAGGCTTGCAGCCCCCTGGCAACTCCAAGCCATATTGACTGTCAGCTCTTTTTTTTTCTTGTGACCTTTCTTAAACTTTCTGAGCCAACATGGCTTTTAAAACCAAACAAGTTCCAAATATTTGGCCCCTCTAAAGTCCAAGGAAAATTGCTGGAGTTTAAACTGTAACCCTTGCTGGGGTGGGAGGCAAGCGCTGAGCTCAGTAACACCTGGGGAATAAATCATTGGCACATCTGTGTGTGTCCCACCTGTCAGCTCACCTGTTTGATCTGCTTCTCTCCTGCTGTGACCTCCACTCCAACCCCCCCGTCTCCTTTGTATTTCGAGGGTCTGGGTGGGGAAAGACAACAGTGGAAGCTGCTGCAGAATAAAAGGGGAGTCAGTGGCACTTGCTGATACATATGTAGCTCCTCACTTGTATAATGAACAGCAACAATCAATAAGGAGGGGGTTGTTTTTTTTCACTTGCTGAGAAACCCACCGTGCAAAGTGATATTCTATGGAAAGGACATACTTTATGGTTATTGCATTATAGTCCCAGCCGGACCCCACTACAGGCACATGGAGCATATTCACTGCTGTTGTAGTTCAGCTGGTGTAACAAGTGCCGGAGACCACCACTGACTCGTCCCATTCACTTAAATGGGAAACTATAGCAGCTAACAAATGGCACCCTGGTTACCTAAAATTAATTTAATCCAATAGGTCAAAGCAGAGGTCTGACTTAGGTAACTTAAAGAATAATTTGAGAAAATGGGAAACTGAAAAGTGCCAGTACCATTAATGTCATGTTTCACATGGAAGCAAATAGTAGGTGGAGGCACTGGCAGTTTGGGACTGAAATATATCCTGGGTAGCGATGGGCGAATTTCTCCCATTTCAGTTCGCCGAAAAATTAGCAAATTTCCCGCAAAATTTGCGAAACGGCAAAAAAAAATCATGCACGAAAAAATAGTGCAATTCAACGTTTTCACTAAAAATAGAGCAATTCAAAAGTTTTCACGATAAAATCAAGCAATTCCAACGTTTTCACTAAAATTAAGCAATTCGAACATTGTCAATAAAAAAAACGAGCAGTTCAAATGTTTTCACTAAAAAAAACAGGCAATTCGAACGCTTTCACGGAAAAATCTTGAAGATCGGAAATTGATGCCGGCAAGTTTTCACCGATGAATTTTCACTGGAGATTTGCGAATTTATTCGCCAGCGCCAAAAAGCTGAAATTCGTTGCAAATTCATGCCAGGCGTATTTATTCGCTCATCACTAATCCTGGGTGCTATAGCAACAGTAAAAAAATGATTTCTCTGCATGACTTTGCAGCAGGTCCAGCAGTGGCGTAACTATAATACAGCAGACCCCGCGGTTGCGGGGGGGCCCGGGGGACAGAGGGGCCCGGACCAAGGGGTCTGCTGAATTGAAACACTGTGTGCGGCGACCAAGATTGCCGCTTGCCACAAGTAATTTATCGGCGGAGCGGCGAGGCGGATCTGAGGCTTTCCGACGGGACAGGAGATATGCGAGCGCTGAACGTCAGCGGACGCGTGTATGCGCATGCAGGTGTACATGCGTGCGTGCAGCTAAGCCGGGGCCCCTGAAGATTTTTTTGCAGGGGGGCCCGGTTAGCTGTAGTTACGCCACTGAGGTCCAGACTGAGGTTTAAAAAGGCACATGTATTTCAAGTACACAGAGGTCCAGACATCTGAGATTCTATCTATCTGTATAACAGAGTATTCTGTCCCAGTGGCTACACAGATCCTATCTGATCCCCATTGTAAGCAGCAGTCCTGTCCTGCTTTATGGCTGAGATTCTAGCTATCTGTATAACAGAACATTCTGTCCCAGTGGCTGCACAGATCTTATCTGATCCCCATTGTAAGCAGCAGTCCTGCCCTGCTTTATGGCTGAGATTCTAGCTATCTGTATAACAGAGCATTCTGTCCCAGTGGCTGCACAGATCCTATCTGATCCCCATTGTAAGCAGCAGTCCTGTCCTGCTTTATGGCTGAGATTCTAGCTATCTGTATAACAGAACATTCTGTCCCAGTGGCTGCACAGATCTTATCTGATCCCCATTGTAAGCAGCAGTCCTGTCCTGCTTTATGGCTGAGATTCTAGCTAACTGTATAACAGAACATTCTGTCCCAGTGGCTGCACAGATCTTATCTGATCCCCATTGTAAGCAGCAGTCCTGCCCTGCTTTATGGCTGAGATTCTAGCTATCTGTATAACAGAGCATTCTGTCCCAGTGGCTGCACAGATCCTATCTGATCCCCATTGTAAGCAGCAGTCCTGTCCTGCTTTATGGCTGAGATTCTAGCTATCTGTATAACAGAACATTCTGTCCCAGTGGCTGCACAGATCTTATCTGATCCCCATTGTAAGCAGCAGTCCTGTCCTGCTTTATGGCTGAGATTCTAGCTATCTGTATAACAGAACATTCTGTCCCAGTGGCTGCACAGATCCTATCTGATCTGTAAGTGGTATCTGTTTATTCCTTTATCTTCTCTAGTTTGACTATTGTAGCAGAAGTCTATTCATCTCTAGGTATATGAATCACCCTGCTTCTGTTATGTTGTTTCAGGAGCAAGGACCAGCAGTGCTGCAAAAAAACTGCTGTAAAAAGCAAAATAGAGATTGTTTTTGAACAGTAGTTATATTTACAAATGATTTTAATGGGGTGGTTCCCCTTTAAGTTAACTTTTAGTATGTCATAAAATTCTAATCAACTTTTCAATTGCACTTTATTTTTTCTTTCTTATAGTTTTTTTTTTAACTGACTTTCCAGCTTTCAAATGTAGGCCAAAGACCCCATCTATAAAAATGAATGCTCTGTAATACTACAGTGTATTATTATTAGCATTGCTACTTTTTATTACGCATTGTTTTATTCCAGTCTCTCATTTAAATCAGTGAATGGTTGCTGGGGCAATTTGGACCCTAGCAACCAGATTGCTGAAATTGCAAACTAGAGAGCTGATGAATAAAATGCTAAATACCTCAAAAAAAAAAAAGAAATTAAACCCTATTACAAATTGTCTCAATATTGTTCTCTACATCATACTACAGGTATGGGACCTTCCAGAATGCTCAGGACCTGGGGCTTTCCGGATAACCGATCTTTCTGCAATTTGGATCTTCATACCTTAAGTCTACTAGAAAATCATGTAACGGACAGATTTATCAAAGGTGGAGGTGAATTTTCGAATCGAAAAAAATTCAAATTTCGAGCAATTTTTTTTTGTGCTTCGACTAGGAAATAGTCCAAATTTGATTTGAATTTGAAAAATATTTGAATTTCAAAATTTATTATGTACTCTTTAAAAATTCGACTTCGACCCTTCGCCATCTAAAACCTGCCGAATTGCTGTTTTAGCTTATGTGGGAACCTCCTATAACCTATTTGGAGTCAATTGTTTTTGGGAAAAACTTTGAATCGAATTCGAATGCGCCGTTCCTTCGATTCGTACGAATGAGGACCTATTCGACCAAAAAAAAAAAAAAACCTTTGACTTAATTTCAGTTGGTCTTTTTGAATTAGAATTTAGAAGTTTTTTTTCAATTTGAAATTCGACCCTTGATAAATATGTCCCTAAATAAACCCAATAGGGTGGTTTTGCTTTTAGTAAAGATGATTATATCAGCGCTGCAAAATATGTCGGCGCTATATAAACATATGTCAATAATCTGAGTTGGGATCAAGTAAAAGCTACTGTTTTATTATTACAGAGAAAAAAGAAATCATTTTTAAAAATCTGAATTATTTGATTATACTGGAGTCTATGGGAGACGGGCTTTCCGTAATTTGGAAATTTCTGGATAATGGATTTCCCGATAACAGATCCCATACCTGTATAAGTTAATTTAAAGGGATACTTCATGGGGAAAAAAATGTTTTCAAAAAGGATAGTGCTGATCCAGCAGAATTCTGCACTGAAATCCATTTCTCAAAAGAGCAAAAAGATTTTTTTATATTCAATTTTGAAATCTGACATGGGGCTAGACATTTTGTCAATTTTTTGTCAATTTTTTGTCAATTTTTTTATATTCAATTTTGAAATCTGACCTGGGGCTAGACATATTGACAATTTCCCAGCTGCCCCAAGTCATGTGACTTGTGCTCTGATAAACTTCAGTCACTCTTTACTGCTGTACTGCAAGTTGGAGTGATATCACCCCCTCCCTTTCCCCCCAGCAGCCAAACAAAAGAACAATGGGAAGGTAACCAGATAACAGCTCCCTAACACAAGATAACAGCTGCCTGGTAGATCTAAGAACAACACTCAATAGTAAAAACCCATGTCCCACTGAGACACATTCAGTTACATTGAGAAGGAAAAACAGCAGCCTGCCAGAAAGCATTTCTCTCCTAAAGTGCAGGCACAAGTCACGTGACCAGGGGCAGCTGGGAAATTGACAATATGTCTAGCCCCATGTCAGATTTCAAAATTGAATATAAAAAAATCTGTTTGCTCTTTTGAGAAATGGATTTCAGTGCAGAATTCTGCTGGAGCAGCACTATTAACTGATGCGTTTTGAAAAAATGTTTTTATCCCATGACAGTTTCCCTTTAAAGGTGAACAACACATTTACATGCAGTGGGAATCTAGGTAGTATCTAGAGAGCAGTATTACAGTATAGCTGAGAAACCAGTTTCGGTTTATAGCACAGAAGGAGATTAAGAAAGTGCTATGTTTGGCTGCCTAGAAGCAGGGCAAGTAGCCTATTATATCCCCATAGGAAACAATAAACTCTTTGAACTTTTTAGTAGCCACAAAGTAGCAGCTACATGAATATGATATAACTGTGCATAACTGCAGCCTGTAGCTAAATACCCAGTCAATGCTCCATGTATATATAAATAACAATAACACTAGCAGTGTGTGCTACACTAATATACAGCACTGGTTACATACAAGCTAAAGGCCTGGAGCCTGTGGGTACAGAAATATGCCACAAAGCGATGTGTAGGATAAGTCTGATACATGTCCAGTATACAAGGAACAGAATCTCATTGGTACATCATATGCTAGAGTGGAAGCTCTTGTGAACAGAGCAGGTTTTGGTCACATACTAAGGGGCAGAAGTAATTTTTTGGATACTTTGACCATCAAAAAGGATACTACGACTTCGAATTCGATTCGAAGTAAAATAGTTCGAATATTCGACCATTCGATAATCGATGTAGTGTCTTTTATAAAAAAACTTCGACTTCAATACTTCGCCAAATGAAACCTGCCGAAGTGCTATGTTAGCCTATGGGGACCTTCTACAGCATTTCTAAGTTTTTTGAAGTCGAAGAATACCCAAATTCGAATAAAAAGTTTAAATTCGATGTATTTAAATTTGATGGTCGAATTTCGAAGTATTTTTTACTTCGAAATTCGACCCTTGATAAATCCGCCCCTAAATGTCCCAATATAATGTATCTTTTCCCAGAAGCTGATTTATCAGACCAGTCTAAGAAAAAAAAAAAAGTGTAATTTCTGTAAAATTTCTAATTTGCTTAGAATTATATTTTATTTTAATAATGCCAAAACATTTTG